>CM021766.1:67301023-67342568 GCA_011076525.1 Nettapus auritus | reverse complement strand
AAGAAAGAAAGAAAGAAAGAAAGAAAGAAAGAAAGAAAGAAAGAAAGAAAGAAAGAAAGAAAGAAAGAAAAGGGAAAAAATGAATTCCAACTCATTTTGCATATTCAGGTTCCCAGGAACCCATCCCTTTTTTTTTTTTTTTTTTCTAAAGTTGGGGGAGAAATACATTTAATAAAGATCTGGCAGGAATATGATGAAATAATGAGTAGGATGAGACCATGTTACATAAATTGGCAAGGCTCCAGCTTGTAAATGATTAAAACAAAAGAAAAAGGGAGTTTCCATGAAGACTAACGTAAAAAACATTTTATAATCAAAAGGCCTGTAACTATGGGGGCTGATGGGAATGTCTAGCAAAACAAGACTGTTCTGAAGCTTCCAGATGATACATGGAAACTTAATCAGCTCATCTCAGTCAACCTTATATCAAAGAAAAGACTGATTGGAGGTTCAAAGAGGAGAGTGGTTTTGTGGCCCAAGTACAAGAGCGGGATGCTTTCCCGATTCTGCCATAGATTTCCTTTGAGATCTTAAGTCACTTATTTGTCTGATATTTAATTTCACAGCTATTGGGTACAATAGCTTGCCATGTGTGCATATTCCTGTTCATTCCTGGAAGTGGAGGATTACATTTATGCCTGGCTCTTTACACATACCATTCATACAGCACAGTTGCTAACAAGCGGGCCTTCAAATTTCCTTCTGAAAAATTCTTCCTTTGCAGAGAATCCCCATACACCTTTAGAGCAGTGCTGTCATACAGAATTAATGCATAATATTCCTAAAAATCTTTGAGCAGAAGATAATATGGGAGTGTGATAATTATTTGCAAATTATTATTTATGTCATGAGATTAAGAGTGAGTGCCCTGACCAATACTAAAAAAGAAAAAAAAAAAAAAAAAAAAAAAGTTAAATGGTTACAATCTTTCTGACATTAGGAAAAGTATCTCAGGAGTTCACCAGAGTAGCTCTTGCCTCTTCTTTACCCAAAGCCGAAATCCTGTGACATTAAAACTGAGAACAACATCAAGAGATACACAGATCTAATTTCTGTTGCAACAGAAGATTTGTTACTCAAAATCAAATGCTAATTGGCCCTCGTCTTTTAAACTAAGCAAGCTAAGAGGCCATGGAAAATGTACAGGTAGATCTTCAAGGGAAGTTTGCTAACCATATACACTTACTTTTTATCTTCCAGGTTTACAAATGTGTGTGTGTGCACATTTCTGAAAGTCTGTTCATCCGTACACTGAAAATTCAGATGAAAGTTGAGAGAGGAAGGTTAGATTAAGGAATCAGGCCTCCTTTATACTGCTTCAAAGCTCTGCCTTGATGCATTGTGTAACCTTGGGCAAGTCATTTAACTTGTCTTGCTCATCCATCAGATAGAAAGATGATGCTTATCTGTTGCATGAAAATTAGTTAATTGCTGTTTGCCAACTGCTTTCATCTCTTTGGATGAATCAGATTGACTCCATATACGTGATGTATATAGTTTTGCATGTATATTTTTATTTGGAGCCTGCTTATGTCTTGGAGCATAACTTCTTCAGGTCAGCTCTGGTTATCTGCTTGGCAAAGAGCCCCTATTGTACATTTCTGATGTAATGCAAATCAGAGCAATGAGAAATACATAAGTGAAAGGTACTACTCTTATCATCACCATTAGTTGTTGTTGTTGTTGTTGTTATTATAGTTTCATACCTGGATGCTGAGATAGGACCACTTTGAAAAGCATGGCCCCAAGAAAGAAATCTGCTGTTCTTGAGAATAAGTCTCTAAAAATAAAAGAAATGGGAGAGGCATAGGCCTGGAACTGCCTCTACACAGATGTGTTGATCTAAAGTTTCCCAGGGGGCATCACCAAATCTCTAAACAAATTTATTTATAGGCTTTACCACTCACAAACTGACCTATGCAAGTACTTGGCCAGTGGGTGGTTCTTGCCAAAACAATAAAGCTCCTCCCTCGGGGAAGAGTCATTGCACTCAGGACTTGTTTGAGACAGGAGGGAATTGGGGTGAGAAGCTCAGAAAAAAAATAATGAGAAATTCTCTAAAACCATGACCACTCCTCTGTAAAAACATCCAAGGGCTGTAGAACCCTTGGGTAAAAAGCTCTTTTCTTAACTATCAGTGGATACACAATGGTCAGTGCCTTATCTTTGCACATGAAGCTGATCTGCTGTTCAAAGACATGAAGATGCCTGCAGAGACTAAAGGGTCACCGCTTTAGGAACAGAGGGAGCAGCAGACATCAGCAGTCTGCTGCAGTGGAGAGGTATGATTTTAAACATACATAAGTGTTAACTGCAAAACCTTGTCATTCTTTCACGGAAGATGTTCCACTCTCTGACAGTTTCTACAAAAGAGTCCAGGTTCTGTAGTCCTATCTGATCTGTGTCTTCACTACAGACACTGCCAACAAACCATGAGAGCCATCACCAGCTCTTGGCTCTGTTTGCCTCTCCAGAGTGGTAAAATCACCATAAACACCAGCTCTGCAGTTACATTTAGGCTCTAGAAAAAGCTGTATCTTAGTGACATTTCTCACCAGAAAGAGACTCAATGGGTAAAAGGAGCAAAACCCAGATTTGCTAATCTCATTCTGTGCCTGAAACACCAGGTTACCCTTTCTCTGGGGTGAAACATTCCAGTTTATGTCTGCATTTGGAAACACTGCAGAGAAGATGTTCCTCCCTACAGTCAGGCTGTGAAGCTTTGAAACAACTGCTCTTCCAGTCTCATGGACCACAACAGCAACTCAGCATACTCCATATCAAGGCATTGACACATTGAGTCTAGACTCAGTCCTTGGCCTCATGGCTCTGCCATCCCTATTGCTTCAGAGAAACATGCGTTTTCTACCCAGTGGCTCTTCTTCTTTTGCCTTCCATAGGACTGAAAGAATGTGGAAGATTTTATCCTGTCTTCACATGTGTGATTGAATTTTGCCCGTAAGGACTTGTTTTTATCCTTCCCACATGTTCATCACACAAAGAATGAAAAACCTAATAGACTGGTGTGTAATGTATATTTATTGGATGAAAAGGTAAATGCTGTTTAAGTGTTAACAAGTGTGATTTTTTGTTATAGATTGCAGCGCTTGTCATTATTTAAGTTAGATTGGTTGGCTCATTTTATTTCACTCGCTCTACTTGCTATTTATTAGTTGACTTATATAATGAGTATGATTAAATTAATAGATTTTAGAATGTAAATTAGTTACCAATAGTGTTTATTAGATACATCTACAGATAGGGTTTAAATAAAAACACAGCTAGAAATCAGAATTACAATGTATTATAACCATCATGGATGGCATGGACCGAACTTGCTCTTTGCTACAGCTGGCTGTGTGGAGAAACTCCATGCCACCTAGACTCCAAACCATTAAAAGCAGATCTTGGCACAAAGCAAATTTGTATTTATTTATTTATTTTTACAGCAACCTGACTCTGCTCAAGAACAGACACACCACTCTCAGTGAAGCAATCATTTTTTTCAGGCTGATGAGGACTCACTCACAGGTGTAAAGATTCCACTGAAACAAGCTTCCAACAGGGGCTAGAAAGTCCAAAGGACAGCAGCAACAAGAGGTACCGGTTACAGTGGCATCAATAACTTGAAAGGTGTCCTTTCCCATGATTTCAAGTGCTTCCCAATGCCTTTAATGTCATGTAAATTTTGCTCCTGCTCTTTCTTTTTTTTTTTTTTTTTTTTTTGTGGTGGCACAAGAAAGGTCAGTGATTGTGAAAGAGATGAGTGCCACAGGTGAGGAGCGTATGCAGGTGTCCACTTGCTTGCATGCAGCCACCCATGACAAGTGGTGACATAGTTTTTGACTCTGTGGAGCTAGAGCCACATGGCCTTTCACACTGGAAGGCATCAGTAAGAACCAGTATTTCCAATGCATCTTTGCATCTATTCTTAGCTACCGGTTTGATAATGGGTCTGTTGGGATGTCTAGGAGGATCATCCTAGCTGTGGCACCCAACCTGACCCTGTCCTGCAGAGAACCAACCCCAGTTCACAGGGCAGCCACCAAGGTTGAACCCAAAGCCATAAAGTCTTGCTGGGCTGCAATGCTCCTGGAGAGCTGAAGCTACACACCCAGCTCCCCCTGCCCTGGCCACACTGTCCCTTCCCTGCAGTCCCCTCTGCCCCCTTGTTTTCTTTAGCAGAGAAGATCTCACTCCTTGGAAAACAATTACCTGGGGAATGTTAGTGATGTAAACTTGTTTAAACCTGAGCATGAAGTTAAGTCAGCTTTGTAATTAATTGCCTCATCATTTTAGTCATCCTTCAGGAATGCTGCTCCACTGGTTCACCATAAAGTGAAAAAGGGCCAGATCACCAGTGGAGATCCCCTGAAGCTAATGAAGGCACAACGATCCACAATTGGCCGCAGGTCCGACACTGACCTTGAGAAAACATTAAGAAAAAAAAGTATTGTCAGCCCCTCACGACTGGTCCCATGATGTGCCATTGGCTTCATCCCAGGGAAAGGATCCAGTTCCACAAAGCATGGCCACACTGAAGAAAAAATCAGGGGTGCTGCATTATGATGTGGCCACCTTCCACCAGGTCAGGAGCTGCAGAGCCCTCCAGGGATCATGCTAATCCCTACCATAGGAAGGAGAGACAGTAATAACAAGCCCACTAGCAGTGAGCAGGGCCTAATGAAGAGTGTGAAAAACATATCACCAGGGGTTTATCTGGAAGACAAGGAAGAAGGATGGGCAGGATGACAGCAGTACCTTCTCCCTCACGTACCTGTGGTAAGAGCTAACGAAGGTGAAACCGGCTGAAGCTATAAAACTCCAATTACAATTATCTTCCTTCCACTCACATCTAAATGTGCCGCAGGTGTGTGAGTGTGCAGAAGGTGGTTTTGCCCACACACTCTCTTGTTGAGGCTGGTCTCCCATTACATAAGAAAGGGAGAAGGAAGGAAGAAGGAGAACCAGCTTTTCTAAGAATTACAAGAAAATGAAGGGAGAAGAAGAAATATGAAAAACAGTAAAGACAAGTGCAAAAACTAAGGACGGAGCAAGCTGTGCCTACTAGAGGAGAACAGAGTGGTGGGAAGAGGTACCAAACTGAAAAGAACCTGGACAGCTGCTGGATCAGTTCATAGTCACTCCATCCTTTGTACCTCTCAGAAGATTGCTGTCCATTATCGAAGAAAAAGGGGCTGAAGGGGAGACAGCTGTTTTAGATAAGAGCTGCTGTTAGTGTTTGTGGCTACTTTATAATTGCTGTTTACACTCCAGTTAAATAACAAAATGGAGGAAAAGACCAAGATCTCAATTAAAGTTGAGCAGAATGATAAGACCTGCACAAACCTCAGTGCACCTCCTAAAACAGCCTTCATCCCGCATCTACCAGCAACCAATGCAGCCCCTGGGTTACATGTCTCTGGTGAAGAGAAGACACCGTTGCATGGATTTCTGGGCAAACTTCCCTCCACTGGTTGAAACTGGTGTCCTCTGAATGGCTCTACTGCAGAGCTGCCAGCCTGTGCAGGGACACCGGCTCGCAGTCTCTCTTGCACAGCTCCAAGCAGCACTTCTGCAGGGAGAATTCTAGCACAAGAAGGCAAAAAAATCAATGCCTATGATAAGATGCATTCCAGCTAACTGCTATAATTTTTCTCACTGGGTTGCAGATGACCTAATAGGCTTTTTTTCCCATCTCTAATTTCTATGAATCTACAATCCTATTATTTATATTATATCTTGAGGGTTTCTTCAAGAGTAAATGATGTAATTATACCCTGCACCATAGCATTTCAGGATCTAGAGTAATAGGACTAAATATGCAATTATGTGGTTAGTAAATGTAACAGTACAAAACTCAAAATCTATATCCATGTACTGTAGCTTCATAAGAAGAATTAGTTTCCTGTTATGTACACAGCAGATGTAATGTAATTATTGCTAACTGGAAAGTATCACCAGACATTCATATGATACCAACAAAAAATGCCCCTCCAGCCAATTCTTCATTCAAACATATGAAAATGAGAGAATTCCCACAATTCTATCTTATCTCTGAAGTCTAAGCACAAACATTTGATCCTCTGCATATCAAATCAATACTTCCCCAGCTTATACATACACAGAACCCACAAAGAATACATGTGCATGCACAAAGTGATGGATTAGATTCATCTCTGGTGTTATTCCAACAACTTCAGCTGAATTACAGGATGGCAGAAGATAGTCCATTGTGCAACATGTGTCGATTGTGGTTGACAGAATTTAAATGGGCCCCTGACATTTATAAAACACTGTGTGACAAAAGGAAAACAAATAAAAGGAACCTCAGCCCTGTGGTAAGGAGCTAATCTTGTACTTGGGAGATACGGTTTCTACTCAGAGTTTTGCCACAGGTTTCACATATGAGAAAAAGAAAAAGAGAATTAAAACTTTATCCTGGGCCTTGTCTGTAAAAGGACACCTTACCAGGGAAAACAGTTATCTTGCACTTTGTGCTTCCAGCTAGTGCAAATGCCCTTTAATCTCCCCTTAAAACCCTACATGAACCTACATAGGCTAAACTGTACCAGAGGAAAACATGTTCACCAAATGGTTAACAACTCTAGTTAAAAAAAAAAAAAAAAAAAAAAGAAAAAAAAAATTAAAGATTTGTAACAGCTTTAGCTTTAGAAATCACACCTGGCTTGGGATTCCCCTTCCCTTAAGCAGCTGCCTGTTGGTGGAGTGGGTACAGTGGGAGCCTTCTGGCTAGGGGCTTCAGCTGCACAACCAGGCGGTGAGGATGGAGGGCCCACACATCCCCCTGTACCAGCCCCTCTGCCTCTTGGAGGAGGGGCAACATCTCACACACTACAAGCAATGTTCATCAGGACCAATCCGCCAGAAACTAAAGAAACATGCATGTTGTCTTCCTGTAGAAACTGCACTTCAATTATCCATGTGTAAAAACAGATACAGTACTTCAAAAGAGTGTTTTATTGCTAAGCAAACACCAGTCAAATTTTCTGCTGCTACTGACACCAGGCCAAATATACCCCTCAGCAAATATACGCTTACATCCTTGCATGTACATTAGACATATACTTAATAGGGAGCAAAATCCTGAGAAACATACCCCACCACACACATACTGCACATTGTCCTGGCAAGCCACACTTGCTGCATGGTAGTTTGTGCTTAAAGAAATGTCATAATATTTAGCCATAGCCATGAGAGGAGATGATCACAGCAGAAGTTTCAGTCATGGAAGGATATTAAACATGCGTGAATTTTGCATGTAATTCATAAGCACTAAATGTCCTTTTCCGAACTTTGGCTCTGGCAATCAAATCTACCATATCATTACTTATGATGTCCTATTTGATGAACTCAAACTCCCAGAGGCCTGGGACCCCATCATTTTGCATTCAGATCATTGCCACCAGAAAAGGTGTACTCATATTAAGAGATGGTCAGGAGCCACAACATTGCCTAAGAATATCATTTTGCTCCTTGGAAGCAACATGAACCAACCATAACAGGTGTCCAGATGATGTACTGTCTAAGCCTGAACACCATATCAGAGCACTGAAGTTTATTGCATTCTACTTTCCTTTACACTCCTTTGCAAGCTTTCCATTTACTACAGGAGAATAAATAACATACTTCTGTGGAGCAATAGTTCAGTGCCTAGATGCCTTAAAGAACCATAATGTTCCTTCTTGCCTTCTCTTCAGTCAGCCATGGATTCTACTTCATATGGCTGGACCCTTAAGATAGAGGTTAACGTGATATGCTGTAACAATATGTAGGTGCTCCACTTTGAGCTGAAATAGTCATATTCTCCCCACCCCATATGGCTTTCAGGTTATTGGTACTGGAAGCGTTAGCTTTGTAGTCACAATTACATGAGAACTAAGTAAACTGCAGAAATTTGTAAACTGTTGCATTGCTAAATTAAATGCTGTTTTAACTAACAGTTAATAGTGTTTACTGCTGTGTAATAGTAATTTTCATTTTTTACTGTATCTAATGACTTTCTGATGACTCAAATTCTCTGTAGGGATACCAAATCATTACATTAAGGATGAGTGATTTTAGTATGCAATGACTGATCATTACAATAATATGTAGACTCATGCTTCAGCTAGTAAATTAAATCATTTACACCAGAGTGTTTGTCAACCAGAATAGTTCTATTACACTGCTGCATTATAATGTAGAGTCTGTTCAAAATAAAGCACATGCTATATTAAATCTGTGTTGCTTTATATATAAAACCTTTAAGGAGCAAGGGTTTATCATTTAATAAGACCATGAAGAAGGACTGGCTTTTGCATGGAGTACATAAATCTAGAAATTTTATCATAAATTTGGAAAAACATCATGGGTAGTATATAGGTATGAGCCCACCAAGTTGCATTAGGCATCCAGATATCACCTGAACACTTCATTTGATGTTTGGACCTGTAGAAGTGAAGTTGGCCACAGACAGAGTTTATGAACTTTCAGAACAAAACTGTGGGTGAGCCAACATCAGGACTTGATGCAACCTCCCCATCATCCCCAGCTGTGAAGAATACAATTACTTTAGTATACAAACACTTGACAAGTGTGATGAAGTTACGTGGTTGAATGTATCTTTAGTGAATAGCTTATCACAAACATATTTTAAGAGACTATATGAATTCTTTGCTTGGATAGGACCTAAAATGCACTCTTAGCACAGTTGCCTAGTGTACAGTTTGTTTTGGGACCAATAATTATATACATGTAAAAACGTTTAGAACTGAGATGTTTTAGTAGTTTATTGTTGTAGTAATTCGATATTTTAGTGTTTTGCTTGAAATACCAAGGGGCCTAGCATCTAGTGACACGAAATTCTCAGAGGTTCCATATACTATAATTTGAGCAGAATGTTCCCCAAATTCTCAAGGTTATCTTGCAAAGTCAGAGGCCATGCAGTAGTATTAAACCATTAACAACTGACTTTTACCCAGCCTCACTTAATGTAAATATCTGCAAAGAATCAGAACCCCAGTTTTCTTCAGTATACAATAATGCCAGACAGGAAATACCTGTGAGGACATTGTGTTTCTTTGAATAAATTGTCCCCATTGTTTTGTGACACACTCAGAAGAAAACCTTGGATACGCTGCATGATGTTATCTGAGTTCCTCTCCCACATGTGGCAGCTTTACTCTCAGAGAAGGACTCTGAATTTTTCATAATGGAAGTCATGACAGAGGGAAAGGCCTGACTTGTGAACATATTTAAATCCACATGAATATAATGCTTTTCAGGAAATTAATGACCTACTCAATTTTTAACCTTGGGATATCCAGAGTCACAAAAACAGAGGTATTTTGACTTGTGAAGTCTTCATCATAAAAAAGTTTTCTATGCTACTACATAAGATTTAGGTTTCTCTGGCAAGAGCTAAAAAGTCATGTTATCATGACTAGTTTACTACTTGGCATGTTTCACTGAAAAGCACTTGACTGCTGGCATGTCAATAGTCTTCAGTGATGCCTTAAACATCTAACCCAGTGTGCATCTCCTACTCAGAGCATGAGACCACATCCGCAGCTCTGTGTAACACATCCGAGTATAACATAGCTTTTCTCCTCAGCAGAACCTTCCCTTCTAGCAAGGGAAGGCTTTTTGGATGTTTTGCTATTGTTGTTCTCCTAAGCATCCTTTAAAAAAAAAAGGCATAGAAAATGTTTCTGAGCTTTTTGTTTAAAATGTGTTAAAATATCCTAATAATCTGGAGGCTTGCCAGCTTGTAAGCAGGCACTAAGTGAGTTTTAATTTTTGCACAGAAATCAAATATTAGCAAGGGGAACATGAACACATAGAAAAAGACTGCTCATCTGGCCAACATCTGGTTTGATGGGTCCATTATTTCAACAAGTACTTACAGACACTTTGTTGTTGTTGTTGCTTCCTCCCAGAGCAGCAACAAACTGGTAGTAGAGATTAAAATTTCCATATCATTCACACACACAAGCAAGCTGTACAAGTTGCCCAGAACTCCTAATACTTCTTTTCCCCATTTTTTGTTTGTTTATAAGCCACTACTGTATTTAAATGAATGAGAGGAAAAGTGAGAAAAGCAGTTAAAACTGTTACTTTCTAGTATGTTCCTGTATTACAAGTTATGACAGTTTATTACACATGTTTAATGAAAGAGCTAGAATGCAAACCTAAAAACACTTCCTCCAGGTGTAGGCTGGGAGGCAAAATCAACCATCTTAAGATGCAGTGGCTCTCCGTTTCAGAAATGCACATGTATTTATGTGCATTTACAAGGCTTCCCATTGCTTGTGCTGGGACTGTTGACCTCTATCTGGAAAGGTGCTGTTTTATTTATTTATTTATTTTCCTGCACCAGAAAAGAGAAATTCTTCATTCTTCCTAGCATGACTTGTTGTGATGGCTTTGTGCTATATGTGCAGCTGTGACTCTGCTTGCTTCCAGAACATCTCTTCCCACTCTTAAGGTGGTGGCAAGTGTGTACTACCTTTCTAGGTGAAGTAGGAGATACCAGTCCTGTAGCTAAACTAACAGCCACATGTGCCCTGCTGGATTATCTGTATCTACCAGGTCTTCCAGTGTTGCAAAACTTTCAGTGGCTTTGAACAACACTCTCCCAAAGTCAACCAACCACAGGGAAGAAAAAACACAAAACCACACACACACACACACACAGAGAGAGAGTAAAACACAAGAAAAACCTTGGTTTACATTTGTAAAGCAATGACATAAAGACCAATGCTGGAGCACATGCATATGCAAAAATAAAAAAGAGAGATGCATCTCTAGCACTTCCCTCATTAATCTGCTTTTCCTGGTAGTGCCGTTTCTTCTATTTGCAGCACCACCTGTCTTTATGCTGTTTTTCCTCTCTGGCATGGCTGCTGCAACCATTTCTAGTGATGCCATAATGCAAGCCACTGCATGGTAAGCACCTTCGGTCATTGAAACAGGGCATAAATCTGATTTATGATTTGATTGCCCCAGAAGCAACTGCACAGTAAATTGGGGCATCCATTTACTACAATCAAGCCACTCTGCAAAACTCATGGACACAAATGGTGATGAAGCCTGGCCTGTCTTGCCACAACAGCTCAGGACTCTTACTTACATTTGAAATGGTTTTGCTCGCTGTCTCAAACTTTCATCTCATCCAAAAAAAATCCATCAGCTCACCACTGATTGATGCAGAAGGTGGAGCCTCGCAAACACACCTTTGAGGCAGAGGATGTCCCAGAGGATGTCCGTCCTCCATTCTGGTGGCTATCTGCAGACAGCCTTCTGAGAAACAGGCAGGATTACAGTTCCAACACTTCTTTCAATGGGAAGAAAGGAGACAGGATGCAACCATGCAGCTATTTGTATTTGTTGGTTTGAATATATTCACAGCTTTCCTTCTGAGAGTGTTGCTGCATCTCTAACCAGTAATATTCTCAGGCTTGGGGGAGAGCTGACAGGTACATATTTGTGTGGAGAGGCTTGCATGGGGAAGGACGTGGCAAGGAGATTATGTTCTGACAGAGGACATGAGAAAACAGGCATCATGTTTCTCCCACCCCAATCTAAGCCGATGTGGAGCCAGCAGGGAACACAAAGCCTGACAAATATGCAAGAGGTAGCTTCAGCAGCAGGAAGGGGACAGGGTAGCAGTGATGGTGAGGTTCAGAAATGAGTTCTGCGGCTGTCTCTGCAGGTCTGTGCAAGATGCTTTGCTGCAAGGCTGTGGCCCTGCTGGGCATTTCTCCTCACAGCCTTCCTTTGCGTGAAGAAACCGCCAACACAAAGGGCCCAGAATATGCCTGAGGTCCACTTGCATTCAATTATTCAAAATTAATTAATTAATTAAATAATTAATTAATTAATTTGCTGCCCTTCACTCTCTCTGTGCCTTCAATAGGCCTGCATCTTTGTTCACAACTTTGGCACTTCCAACAGCAGCAGGCTCTGTTTTCTGTACCTCCCAGGCAGTAATTAGTCAGTTATTCCTCATCCCTGATTGACAAAGCTCCCAAGTTCTCATCATTTTGTGACTCTCTCAAGAGGCTGCTAGTGGGCAATGTGACACAACGTGAGGTAAATCACACAGCACCATAAGCACAAGGGCAGGATGGAGTCCCTCTATCATTGCATCTTGGCTCCATAGGTGCTCTGCTGAGATGAACCTTGTCACACAGTATGCTCACGAGACAACACAATGGGAGAGCTTTCACTTCTATTGCTAGAGAGTGCTCATTCTGTACAGCTGTATTTATGTTCTGTGAGCAAATAAAGATAAGTTAGAAATGCATGTACAAAGGGAAACAGAGTTCAGGTTTCTATGGAAACTCAGAATTTTCTGACTTATATAGTTAAAGTTAACCATATCCCTTGTTAATGAAGTTGTAGGGAAAAATAATCTTTTTCTTTTTTTTTTTTAATATCTGTGAACACTTTTATTTATCTTTCTTTTCTCTTCATCTCTCTCAAGTGTTCATGCTCGTGCACAGTTTTTCTCATTATATATATTTCATACACAATGCATGCTGTAAAGGTTTCCTAGCTTCCAGTAATATTAACAAGAGTTACTCATGTAAGTCTCCCATTCATTGTTGGTACAATAAACCTCAGAGAATGTGAAAGCACCACATTCATTTTCCTCAGTGTTCATTTTTCTCAGAACTGATACAAACACAGGGTACAAACATCCAGATGAAATGTCACGTATAAAATTGAGGACCCACTACCGATAGATATCGTGTATCTTGCACTTATCTTTCTGTCATATGGAATGCTGAGGAAGAGTGTTCTTAACCAAATGCATCTGTATTTCCCAGAGCAACATCTCTTGCTAGGGAGATGGAAGCAGCACCAGTGCTTAAAACCTTTCCACACTAGAACACCCAGTGAGTGCCTGTAGCTTACAACCATTGGCTGCAATTCTGCTATACATCACATGCTAAGTAGAAGTAGGACTGATCAGAGCTTGGATAGAGGACCTCCAAGGAAAGCCTAAATAAAGAAGAACATGGCATTAGTGGCTCACTATGCTGTGCATATCCCTGATGCTTAATATTGAACCTGGACTCCAGCTGTGACTCACTGGAGGAGGTGCTGGTTTATAAGAGAAATATAAAGTACAACTTCCAAGCCTTTTTGAGGAGAAATAGTAATACAGTGCCTTTGTTTTTGTGCTGAGTTTGGCCTCAGTTTCATTTGCATGTATAAGTTGCAGAATCAGTGCACACAAAGTCCATTGGTAGCTGCATAGCAGTGACAAATTAGGAGTGAATTTAGGGGCGCTGTTGTTTCCACCTGCAAATGATTGACAGGTAAGACAAAAATTAGGAAATGGGAGGGTTTGGGTGCACTGATGTTGGGAAGGAGAGAAGTCTTCCTGATTACACAAGTTACAGACATGGCCCTGTTATAATAAGGCAAGAGGATAGCCTTTTTCCAATCCCAAATGGTTTATTTCAGCAGCAGGCAGAAAGTGAGCCCTTGTTGTACCATCTGCCAAGTACCTTGGGGATCTGATGGCGTGGAAGGATCATTAAAAATGTATGAAGTTGCTGTTTACATTAATAAAAATACACATTAAAAAATGAGGTTGAAAAAGAACAACATTTTAAATGCCTTTAAAACAAAAGCCATTTCCTTTTGCAGTGAAATGCAAGGTTTATTTTCATCTGTTAGGATGTGACTACACTGAATCCAGCTTCTGCTGCCTCACCATGCCACTCTCTAATGAAATTTGCACTCACCAAGCTAAAGTATAAATTGTACGTGGGACTGTCCCTGCCCTTTCACCTGGCCAGAATTTAATGTAAAGCTATCCTATACCTATATTTCAGCCCCAGACCATTACTTCAAGCATTCTTATAATGAGGGTTCAGTAAAATCAAAGCATACAATAAGAGCATACTATTTTTTTTTTTAAGGCTGACCTGCAGTTCTGGTTTAAAAACCAAATGACTGTAGTCAGGCATATTAGTGCTTTAACCTTTTTATTACATTACATACATGAAAACAATTAAGGCTGGGATTCTTTCCAATGTATTATCATTTTCTGTTCCTTCTGGCCTTTTTCCATCCATTTCAAAGAATGTACATAACATCAACTGAACATTCTCTCATGTTTTATTTTTTGTTTCTTTTCTTCTTAACAACTGTCATGCTTTCAAGATCAGCCAACTACAGAGTATCATGCAACAGCAGCAGCCGAAAAGAGTGGCGGCAAAAAACAACAACAACAAAAAGTTTAGGGTTTAAAACTCCTCATAAAATTAAATCTGAGATTTAAATTCTCCCTCATATTTTATTGTCTTTTCTTTTCTTTTCTTTTTCCTGTGGTAAATGGTAATTATAGTCAATAATCTTTTGCTGAGAGAGCACCTTGTCCTCACAGTGTTTATATCATCATCATCAAAGATCTGCCTTAAGGCCCTGGCGTGTTAATAATTTAAGGTGTGCACAGCCTAGTTATAGCAGGAAGCCTAGTTATTGAGTTTGTAAACCAGCTGATGATTTATGGGAACACCTTGCATGAGTCATGCTCATTAAATAAAATACTTCAATTTAATAAGGAACATGGGGTAAACAGTTCTTCCCATTACAGAGTGACTGTGCAATTGGAAATTGCTGAGTTTTGTCACCAGCTTTGCCACTGCTATTTTGTCTTAATCGTAAAGTCAGGGTTAGCTTGTGTGCATGTGTGTACGCACATGTGTGTGCACTCTTCCCTTTTAAGTAGATAGAAAGTCTTTCACTGATGCTCACTTTTTGTCCCACCCTCTCTATCTTTCCCTCTCTCTCCATACAACTGTTTCATAAGCTACCCTCTGATAATGAAAATGTTAAATCTCTCTTTAAAAGACTACTAATTAAGAAAACAGAAATGTTCACGGAAATAAAATTACAAGGGGGAAAAATCAATACATGGTTGTTAACTGTAGCTTGCATTTGAGAGCCATAAACATATTTTACTTTTAAACTCTGGAGTTAACTCTGACTCATTATAAATTCCTTGGGATATTGAAGCAGTAAAAGCCCTACATGTTGGCCTCTCCTGTTTTACAAGAGGCAAGTGTGCATTACCACTGCTTTAGAAATCTGCCATAGTTCAAAGAGATTTTAGCAGGATAAGTTACAGCATCAGCATCTACACCTGGATGGTGAACATCCGAACAACAACATCCTCTGCATCATCTACTTCTTACTGTCTGCATTTTTCAGCCTTTTGGGAACAGCTCCTTAGGGGCACCAGAAACCCCCTGTTCCCACTGAAGCTGATGGCACTTGAGCATCAGGTGTGGAAGGAGCCAGTGCCGTCGTGGCGTCATCAGGCTGGAGGCTGCTCCTTGGCAAAACAACCTCAATGGGGGAGATGGAACTCATGAAGCTATAATATTTATGTGAAATAAGGTAAGGAACAAATTAAGTAATAATATAATTAAGTAGATATACTTTTCTTGATGTCTTTCATTAGTATCATCCAAAACCAGGGGCTACTCAACTTGGTTCAGTTAAACTGATAAACAATAAGAAATTAACTGTCACAAAAACAGGCAACTTCTCCCAGGAACCAACTGTTAGTAAGCATCACATTACCCCTAAAAAAAATATTTTTGTGCTCTTTATGGTTTCTTATAGATGTACTTTTCTGTATTCTTTTCACGGGGTGTCACAGCTGTAAGTTTAATTCTTCTGATAAATAATTGAACATCCTAAAATACAGGCAGGCTTTCAGATATCATTAACAAATTCGTTAAAGAATATTAGGCCAGATTCACTTGTGGTGTAATTTCTGTATTCAACAGCACTACACAAGCAAGTAATCAGACTGCCAACTTATAAATGGCTCGAGTCCTCCATTTTTTCCAGGGAAAATACAGCATGACATAACAGAGTGTACATGCCATTCGAGCCATCTCTTTGAGATATTTAAACACTTTCCATTGCTCTAATATTTACATTTTGCAATCTTTTGTTTTCATGACACTCGTGCCAGCATAGGGAAGTACCATGAGTTCATTTTGCAGAGTGAGAACAAGGCATGGAGAGCTCCTGGTGAGACCTACAAACAATATTAGACACCACAATGGTGAAGAGTTTCAGGACTTTCCACAGATGCAAGACAAGTTCAGAACACTTCAGGCCTGTACTGGCCCTTCAGCCCAGCTGCATGCACTGTCAGACCAGCTGGTAGAAAGACTTTATGGCCACCACACTGTGAGAGACAGCCCCAACACCCTGCAGTGTTCACCCAATGACTTCAAGGGCAGGCAGAGGTTGAGGGAGAGAAGAGCAGGTGAAGGCTTACTCCACGTTTGTTTCATTTCCTGTACTCTATCCCTAAACAACCACTACTGGTCATCCTTGATAACAGCACACTAAGCTACAGAGATTTAAGTTGTTCCCCCAGCGTACATATTGGTGGGGCATGCATAAGTTGACTTCTTGGTGAATATGGGCCATAACAACCAAAATCTAAGGTTTTCCTGTGCAACATTTCTCAGCTCTCTCTGCAGATATTGCTGGCCACACAGCTGCAGCAGCCTGGAGTTGTGCAGCCCTTCAGTAACCAGTGGTTGCTGTGAGCCCTGTGTTCCTGCAGTGTGCTACCAGACACTGAGGTGTCTGACTTGCAGCAGCTACACCAAATACATCCTTGAGTGCTTTAAGGTTTCTGATGTCTCCAAGTCAGGTGGAAACTCAGTGAGGTGTTAGAGAACATAAATTTCACAAGTAGTGGGAGTTAGGCATGTCCTCCCTGCCAAAAATATCAAAGTCACTGACTCAGAGGCACATGAGGAGCCTGGGGCAGAGCAGAGAGAAAAATCAGCCTCTTCAAGGCCCAGAATAAGTGCCTTAATTCATAAACTTGTCTTCTAAATGGGAGAAATCTTAACAATCTCTCAACCATGACACTCCTTACTCCTGGAGGCTACAGCAAAGGTGATGTGGGAAGAACAGATACAGGGCTGGGGGAGGAGCATCCTTTTTCCTATTCAGTCATTGTACATGACTGCTTTGGACTTTTTTTCTTTTTCTTCTCTTCAATGTTTTACAGCATGGGTTGTGGATGCTTCTTTGTAGATACACAGAAGGCAGGAAAGAATATATTTTCCTTCTTACCTTCATGCTGTGCTTGGTGGATGCAAGAATTGCACCAGCTGTACCTCAGCTGGAGTGACCACCTCCCTCTGGGAGGACTCTGTTCCTCCCAGAGACTCTGTTCCATTGCCCTTTGTGTTGTGAAGGCACTGGCAAATCATGTTCTTGATGCCACCTGAGAGTATTACAGGAACAATCACCAAATTCAGAAAGGCAATTTTCTGGAGTTACATCTATTAGCACACTGGTCTGAAGGCATAACATAACCAAGGCCATACAGCATCTGTAACTTCCAGCATGTTGCTTCTCAGTGCTTTTCATTTTATCCTCCCTAATGCTGAGGCTCAGCACCACTCCTTGACCATCATTGAACAGCATTTTGAACACTGCTGGGTATCAAGCAAGTGCTGTTATTTTCCATTGCAAACATCAGGGCTCCACTTCTCTCTCTGACTGGAGTCAACGGTAAGAATTCTGGACGACCTGATTACCAATGTCATCCAGAGAAAGAGGTAAAGACAACAGAGGAAAACATGGTCAATCTGCACTAAATAGGAGTACTTCCTCTATTGGATGCAAGCAATTGTCTTTAGCCAATCCAATTTGTTATGGGAAAAACATGCCATTGTTTCTTCACTTCCCTTACTGGTAGATATGATATGTGGGCGAGTGGCTTCCTTTGGAGATGGGCAAACTATTAATTGTGATTATTTGCGCTAGAGAAATATCTAGAGAATAGGTCTCAGCTTTTCTAGTCTATATAGCAACTAATCTGTACAAGCAACAAAAAGGACTCTCAGCCATGTTTCTTGTCTTGAAGGTTTCAGATAAGCTGACACCATTTCCGATGATCTGACTTGATGTCAGAAATAGTCATGCTGTGTAGAAAGAGGAATGAGCCTGAGTATGGAACTCCAAACATAAGAGAAGGAAAAGCTAAATTCAGCCATAAACTTAAAGAGCACATACTGAGAAGAAAAGGAATTTGGCAAGATACAAATAAATTGAAGATTATTTAGTGGAAAGATACCAAATCAAGACAGTCTCCCACACCTTCACAGGCAACATACCTAAGCAAATTCATCCTCTAATTGGCTTCAGTTAAGTGCTCTATTCAGAGTGTCTTTAGGATAATTCAGAGTGTCACTAGCATGTCTGACAGAGAAAAGCTTCTGGGAATTAAGCAAAAGAGTCAGAGAAACATTCCTAATGAAAAAATCTTGAGAGTAACAAAAGAACCTGGTACAACCTCACCTGTTTTTGGAGGCTGTTTTCAGCAAGTCATAGCCTGAAACACAATAGACTATAATTGAAAATTGGAAAGGGAAAAAAAAAAAAAAAAAAATGATGATGAATCTCTTGAGTCTATGAATATAGGCAGAAATAAACTACGGTAAAAATGAGTAAGCCCATAAAACCCTGGAAATCAGATTAAGGACACAATTTATCAAATTGTTCCCAAACTGCACAAATCTGACCAGAAAACTTCAAAATGAGCTCACGCTCAATTTAAATGGAGTAAAAAAATTCAAAAGGCTGATGTGAAGCAAATGTTAGCCCTACATTTTCTCCTGTCCTATTTGAACCAAAGTCATCTTGCATCTATGCTGGGGCAAACCCAGAACTTGACCCAACCTGACAGGATTTTGAAAGGATGGCTCCAGATGAGCAACCAAAAGACAAGGTCTAGGTACTTCCACATAAAAATCTTCCCTTGGCTAACAGGAGATGAAGCCACTATCATGTCATTCTAAGCAGTCAGAAATCTTAGTCACAACCTTCAGTGTTCAGCTGAGGTGTAAAAGCAGAGCAGGAGACGTTCCTTTGTAGATAGCAGTGCACCCACCAGAGATACGATAAGCAAGTGATGTTGCAATAAATGGAGGAGGCAACATACTACAGAATCACTGAAACAACATTAAATTTCTGAAAAATTTTGGTATGTGACTGATGAATACCTATTTGAGGGAAACCAGAAACATCACTGAGTGACCTGCCTCTTATCTGCTCTCTTCTATTTCAGTTTTGGGCATTTTGATAAGGTGTTGCACAGCACAGCACATAGCAGCAGGTTAATAAATTATAAATCCAATTTGTGTCACATGCATTTCCAGGTAAGTCAGAAACATCTAGCGTAGACTGTAAGTGGTTCCTCTGACCCATTATCTTTAATATATCAGTGAGAAGTAATATGCCAAGTCTACACTGTGCAATATCAAACAGGCTGGCAGATGGCAGATGATGAAGAACTAGATAACAAAAAATTTGGTAGATGAAAAATGTTGATATTTGTCATCGTTAGAATATCACAACACACCTCACAACACTTTATTAAATTCACCAGTTTGGGGCAAGTAGGCAGAAGGCAAAACTTAACTCTGCCAACTCCTTGAGCAAATACAATTAATCTTGAGGTATAGTTACAGAAGGTCATGCCAGGACAAGAACAACATCCAAAATTGCCTAACAGCTGCTATCTAAATGGGAGATTTCAGTAAGTATTTGGGAACAGGGCATACCTAGTACTGTTGTGGCTGTGCCAAAGTCAAATGTGAGAAGCCTGGCTGACAGGAAGGCCTGCAGGAAGACCAGAAGCTACCAGCTGTACCTTGAGGACACCCAAAAGCAGTTGGCATGGTTCCTGTGCTGGCAGAAGTGGTGCACGCCCACCTTGCAACAACAACAAAGTGAAAGCAACACTGATGCCTGGTGCTGCTGAACAGATGCTGGAGAAGAGGAGCAGAGCATGGAATGAGAAAGTCACGGAGATGCCCAGCAAGTGGTCGCTAACCCAAGCTCTGTGATGCAAACTGCCTCTCAGCATCAAGGGGCTTCTGGTATTCTTCCCACCCCTGCCACCATTTGAGCATATATTTTGGGGGCAGCAGGTAGAGGATTCCATTATTTCATTCCGTTTGCATTCTGTTTTTCTTTCTGTCTCTCTTTTCAGAGGTGTGGTTTAACAGCAGTGACTGGAGTGAACAGACACTGACCCCTGCCTTGTGGTGAGGACATAATCCTCCTCCCCTGGCTCAGTGCAGGAGCTCAGGGCACAAAATCAGCAGAGCTCCTCCCTGTCAAAAATGCAAAGAGAGACAACCTCCAAATTCTGGTGAAAGGCATCAGCTTAGGTGACAGACATTGCACTGCAATCATTCAAGGCCTGAAAACAAAGTTATATCCTAGATAAAAGGAACAGCAACAACAATCAGCTGTCACTAATTGCAGAAAAAAGTACCCAGAAAAAAAAAAAAAAATATATATATATATAGGTTTAAATCATTATTACTTTAAAAGACTACCTTATAACATGATACATAATATAATGGAAAGCAAAATGTGTTTTTGTTGTGGTGGTTTTTTTTTGTTTGTTTGTTTGTTTATTGGAATAGGACCCTGAGAAGGAAACATTACTGCAACCAATTGGATCTGAACCACCACTAAGCTTGCACACCCCTGGTACAGACCAGGAATGGTGTTGTTATTGTCAACCATATCATGGGCATAAGACACACAGGCTGAAGTGGGGTCTGCTTGGCTACACCCCCAAATGCACCAGGTGTAGTGCAAATCACTTTGTGAATGACCAGCCTTGAGATTTCTGACAGATTGACTTGCTCAGGGAACAACGAGCAGATGGGTACAGATAGTTAGCCCAATATCCTGCAGGAGGGGCAGCCACAGAGCATCTCTGGGGCTAAAGGGTGTTTTTGGGTTGTCCAGGCAGGGGACCACACCAGGAACCTGACGCAATATGGCAAAGAAGAGTGCGTGGGGTTGTCCATGCTGCAATCTGGACACGGTTTGCAAAGAGAAATAAAAATACAGTTTTGTGTGTTTTACATAGGTCTTCCAAACCCAGCAAATGCACAGCACATGGCTGGGAGGTTGGAGACCTTGCTGCCAAGCCTTAGCATTTTAGAGATGCTCCAGATCACCAGATAAAAAACTAGCATGCAGCAGTTGTGCTGAGGTCAGGCTCCTAGTTGCAATGCAGATACACTCTGGCTTGGAAAGGGGAATTATTGACATGGGAACAATAATGAGAAAATCAATTGCTAAGTCAGATATCACGACTGCAATGGAAATTTTGTGTATGGAGGATCTGCAAGATAAAAGACCCGCATTTTCTTTTAGGCGAGTTGGTAGAGATGCAGGATAATGGGGTTGATATTGCTGTCCTTGTTCCCCTACATTTCCAGATGAAATTCAAAATGAATAGGGCCCGATGGCTTCTGTCAAAGTTTAGACTGTGATCCTGTAAATTTTCAAAGATGTGCCAATTAAAAACTTGTGAGACTAGAACATTATACTAGTGGTCTGTACCACTACAGAATTTCATTAAATTTAATGTTAGGGATAACATTAAGTCCAATAGTGTCACTCTGCACATCTCTACGTTTATGCGGGACACTTGACAGCAAACGCCCCCATTTGCTCTCCTATCATTTGCAGTAGTTTGCAGTTGTACTTAAAGCCTTTAATCAGGGCTCTATTAATTCAGGCAGGGTCCAGTGTGTGAAAAACCCCACCTCTTCCCCAAAACACATACGACCTGAGAACAGTTAATGCCATCAGGAGCCATTCACCCTGTTTTGCATGATGTTATCTGCATCTTCTGTCAACAGTATCTACTGAAAAATCATTAGTAGTCCTGAAGAAACGTTTATTATTGTCTTATCTCTCACGCCTGTCCAATCATATATTTGCTCTTTGTCTCAGAGACAGAAAAAATGCAGCAAACTGTGGAGGAGGCATGCCTTCATGTTACAGTGTTGCAGTTTCGGCTGGAGAACTGCTGTGATAATCAAAGACCGCGTGTACCTCACCAAACTCATTTCTTCAGTTGGAGGAGGCAAGAAGTAATTTCTGCTCCAGGAGCCCTCTTCAGCAGAGCACCCGTGGGTGCCCACGCACTTTTGGCAGGGCCGTGAAGCAAAAAGCCCACGCACTGCCTTACCCTGGCTACGTTTGCAAGTATGAAATGCTGGTGTTAAACTCTTCCCCGTTAAAATAAAACCGAAAGTGCAAAAATCTAAGGTGCAAAGGTGGGGAAAAAACTCTCAAAAAAAAAAAAAAAAAAAAAAAAAAAAAAAAAGTTGTGTGCATGTGTAACACCTGATCATTTTTTTAGCAAATAAACGCGGCGGGAGGCTCCAGCCCATCCTTGCAATTGTCCCAGCACAGAGATCTGTGCCCCCTGTGCACACGGCTCGGCACCGGCGCAGAGATGAGCACGGGGAACCGCTCCCTGCTTTGGGGCTGCGAGGGAAAGCTCGGACGGATGGACAGAAAGACGGAGGGAGGGGGGGAGGGGCAGATGATGCCCCTGGATGAAACGCATGGGTTTTTCCCGCACAACGCGAAGAAGCCGCGTGTTCCTACGAAGTGCGCCGCTCCCTCGAAACCGGAGGCAAATGCGAGCAATGACGCGATCTCATCCCCGATATATATATATAAATTTTATTAGGCGGCTGCCAAATGAAGAGTGATGTAGAACGCGGTGAATGTAATTATCCGTTGTGCGTTAGAGAGCTGCCTACAGATATTATTATTATCATTATTGATATTATTGTTATTGTTGTTGTTATTATTATTATTATTACCCCCTCCCCCGCTCTACAAACTGGGAAGAAGCTGGGGAATTCAAATAACCCTCAGCTCCCTGTGTGCGAAGCCTGTCAGCCCCTGTGCAAAGGCTGTTGACAAACACAAAGGAGCAACGATGACTGCGCACCACTTACAACACCACTGGACTTATTCAGTCGTCGTACCATAATAATTTGAGATGCTCGTTGAAAAGAAGCATACGTTGCGGGCAGACAACAAAAGCATAACCCGGCGTTTAGACAATACAACCAAGACTCAGTTGTAAAGTTTCAAATCTAATCGCGGGGACGGAGCGAACAAAGAGTCAGAGAGCAGGAATTGCGTGATTTAAGGCGACACCACCTCTATCGATACTTTTCCCTGCGAGCTCACGCAAACACGGCGCGTCCATCACATCCAGCCGCCTTCATTACTATTTATATCGCCGCACGCTGCCTGCGCGCAGTCAATTCATAATTGTCCAGTTTTTCTAATTAATCACAAAAGATTTTTTTTTTTCCTTTCGCCTGCGGCTAGTTCGGGGCTGACTCACAACGGCGAGCCAAAGCTCATACATCAAATTCAGCCCCCGGCCGCCCCATCCGGCTGCCGGCAGAGGATGCTCCCCTCAGGGCGTAGGGTCTCCAGCCCACGCGTGGGACACCCTCGGGCTGCAAAGCGGCCGCCCGTGGGAGCAGCAGCTCGCCGGCCAGGGCACAGCGGGACACCCCCTAATTGCCCTGCGGACGGGGGATTGGGCACGGAGAAGCCATTTCGAAGACAAAGAGATAGATTTGGCTGGGGATGGCAAGGCAGCACGTTGCTTCTTCACACATTAGAATAATAATAATAATAATGCTTTAAAAATAAAAATTAAAAAAAATCCTTTCTTAGCATTGATGAAGTCGATAAAACTCAAAGTGAGCCCCGTTACGACCAGTTTGATCCATGTCAAGAGTGAAAAGCGATAGACCCAAACTGGTTTTCGAGTGCACATCAACTTAAGGCTATGGACTGAGATGTTAGTTATGTGGAGGCTTTCTGGGGAGATGCATCTATCGGTGTCATCTTCCTTGATCACATTCTGCCCACTGCTGGGTCTGCAAGGAGTCAGCACAGTGGCAGGAGATGAGCACTTTATTAATAAGCCCTGTGCAGAGTGCTGTTCTCAGCCTGAGTGTTTTGGAGCAAAAATGGCAGTGGAGCCAGAGCTCGTTTCTGTATGAGGAGGCACAGGGAAGCGTGTAGCTACTGAAAGACAAATAGGTGGGTTTCAAGCAGCTTGGAAGAGAATAATGTGTTTACATATCTGGTGGCATAGGGGAAGGGGTATCTCTGACAGATTACAGGAGATTTCAAGTGGAGGGTTTAGGGAATAATGTTACTCTTAGAAAGGCTGAAAAATATGAATTAGCAAAAACTAATGTTTTTCTAAGCTTGTGTCATTTCTATAATGAAAAAACAGCAGAACCCTTTCTCTGCAGATCCAAGAGTTTTAAAAAAAAATGGTGGAAGGAGAAGAGGACTGATTTTCTCAGGTGATCAGAAGGTTAAATGCAGTGCAAGATTTCTGAATTGTAAAACAAAGTCTCCCAGTGTGGGCCAGCTGAAGATGTGCAGGTCTCCTCTCCTGGGGACTTAGAGCACTCCCAGGAATCTGCTCTCATTTCCAAAGCCAGACAGAAAAGTGTTCTGGAGAAACCCCCCAGGTCCAGAACAGGGTTTATACTGGTGCAGGTAAGATAAACTCTCAAAGAGCAGAATAAAAGAGTAGTCCAGGTGAATTATTGGAGGAATCAATCCCAATTCTTCCATCCATAGGGCCAAACACTGTTTTTCCCCTGCAATGCTAGCCACTGCTAAGCTTCAGGAAGCAGGCAAGGCTCCCACAGCCTATTGCCACCTTGCCGTAAAGGCCGTAATTTTGCTGGGACAAGCTGCTTATTACCCAGTTGCACACTTGATAGTAAATCTGGGCTTTGATCCCTCCTAAGAAAGTGAGGAGTTGAATTAAATATTATTAATACTAACAATGTTGCATTCATACAGGAAAAATAGCAGTATTAATGCTAACATTATCTTAACAGCATTGTAAATGCAAGGTAAGAAGTACCTGACTCCTGAGGAGTGTGAAGCCAAATGATGATTTCCTCTCAGGGCAGTGATAAACAACTCAGTCACACTGAGTTTACAGTTTTAGCAATAATTGGCTTGAAGGAAAAAAATACCAAGCGCAGTCACAGGTTAACTACATTATAATTACGGGGTATAATTTCAGCCCCTGCTCCTGGAGTGGAAGGCATAGTTTTTATCTGATCAGCCACCGTGCATAATTCCCTGCAAGGTCTGGGGCTAAGCATTGCAGTGCTGGTTTTAAAAACACCTGAGAAAATGCACAGAGAGGTTGCAGCCCGCAAACCTGGGTCACAGCTTGGGTGCAAGACCTCCAGCTGTGGGCACTTGGTCGCTGGAGCAAGAGGTGGTGGCAGTGGTAGCAGGGTCATGGCTACCAGCACACAGGGCTCCCCACACCACCTAGGCAAACCTTTGGAGCTAACCCTGGTGATTTTCCACAGGGTGGTTTTGGCACTACTCAAGGCTCTGCTCCTCCATGCCATGAGCAGCAGCAATGGTGTTTCAATTCACCTTGCTGGAGCTGGGAGAGGGCATCTCCACACTGCTTAGGAAATCCTGACGCCTGGTCACCTTCCCCAACAACTCTGCCTATCTTCTCCCTCAACCAACAATTAAATGGACACGCCACATGTTTGAAAAAGGGATCCCCAAAAAGGCTTTCTCCACAGCTGCCACAGGCAAAACTGAGTGCTAAGGCAGAATTAGGGACTGGTCCTGAAGGGAGTGGTATCTTCTGGAGAAAGAGTAGAAACTCATCTTCTGGTGTTGTTGTTTCCTGTGTTTTGGTGCCCACATGTTTCTGTTTTCGCATGAAAGCTGGTTGTGAAAAAAAAAAAAAAAAAAAAAAAAAAAAAAAAACTCCAGAAAGGGGAAGAAGGCTGGGTGCTATTTGCATTTTTTGTTCCTCAGCTCCTCCCTAGCAGAAGCCTGTTCATCTTCTAGAGCCAGTGTGGGGAGTTAGCTTTTTCCTTTTCCTTTTTACCTGTCTCAGCCCACACAGAGTGTTAGGACCAGTCAGCCCCTGTAGCTTTGGGTGGCATTTTCTGCTGTGCACAAAGCCTGGGCTGACTTATTCAGTCCCACATGGTCTGGTGTATGTGACAATAGACACTGAGCCCTGGCAATTGGAATATCTGATCATGCTCCAGTTTCATTAGCTTGTTCCACAAGCTAACTCAGGGCATTGAGCAAGAAATCTGAACGTTTTCTCATTACACAACTAATGTTTCTGATTTTCCTTGGAGGAAACAGAAATGTTGCTGAACAATATGTAGGGTACCCTTCCTCTCCCATCAAAGCCAAAACCTTTGTGTCAAATGAGATGTCTCTGTCCTCATCATTTGTGCCTCATTTTTTAAAAGGACTTACAAGACAGCATTAAAGACAGATGTTAAGACAGTATTACTTTGAGCAAGGCATAGCTCAGTAAGAATGAGGAAACTCATCCAAAATGTTGGTATTTAGTCCCAAAATGCATTCAGTCATCCGTGAGCTACACTGCTGCAACCATGCCAGAACAGCACGTTTTTTGCTATTTCTGTGAAAACCTTTCAGAGGAACCCAGTAGTGCAAGCAGCAGGGGAGGTGGCTGGAGGTGACTTTCTGTCACTCGCGTATTAATGAGGTGGTAAGGTGAATGTAACGTCTTGACACACCAGACACTCTCCCTGCTCTGCTTACCATGATGGGGCAGGAGATGTGGGACACTGCATGGGGGTGAGGGAACCTGCTTCTCTTCAGACCCACTGCTCTACCTAAGCACATGCTTGCTGTATCCTTCTGCCTGCTGAGTATTGTGGGGATTGCCCTGCATACATCATGGAAGGGAAAAATCCATTGGACAGAGATGATTTCTGCACTAGAAATACCCTGTGGACGATAGGGCACAATCCTAGCTGATCCTAACATGGCCCACTTTGTGCAAAGGAAACTCCTGACTATGCTCTGTGTCCTCCCTTGGAGAGGAGGCCCTACACTGTGATTTTATTTATTTATTTATTTATTTATTATCAGGCTAAAGAGGATATATTTTATCATAATGGTTTCAAATCCAATGTGTACAGGTCAACACAAATAGGGTATTACAAGTTGAAGAACTGTACCTCAGGCACCATTTTATTAGAACTAGCTTTTACATCAAACAATACATCCTAAGTACTTCATATTAAGCTTGGACAAATCATTTGCCTGAGGATTGGGGTGTTGTGCCATTGAAATGTAATCCTTCTGTTGATTTTTTTAACTGCCAAACCAAACATGGTAAAATCAGTAACTATTAAAAACCAGGAGAGTGAATACCTTAGCCTCAATTTGACATGTTAAATAAAACAAAGGGAAAATTACCAAGGTGGATCTGCAGACAAAACATGAGGAGGTCAGATTTTTTCCCTGTGTAGATCAGAAAAAAATCTGCCAGGATTCACTACATTCCAGGATGCTCCCTTGTGCCCAGGAGCAGCCCTGGGTAAGATGCATAGCCCTGGGAGCAGGGTGGGATGACACAAATGCAGCCTTGCTAACCTGAGCCTTCACAAAAGCAAAATGCTCCCCACGCACACTTCTCCCCATGTCTTACACACCCACAATATCTGTTTGTACATGCCTGTGCTGCTTAGGCCTCTTTTAATAAAAATCTCCCCCAAAAGAAGAGTCCCTGGGCAAAGGTGATGTCTCTGGTGGGGGCTGCCTAATGTGTTGGAAGGCAAAGCTTGACATTACAGTACACCACAATCACAAAATGTCTTCCTTCCCCTCACAGGAGTTTAAGGTCAAATCAGAGGCAATGGGACTATTGCAGACCTGCATTCCCTGAACCAAAATCCTTAGTAGTGCCATGGAGACTGTTCCTTACACAAGCCACATAGTGATGTGCAAAGAGGATGCATTTTCATCCCAGGTAGGAAAACATGAAGCACTGTTAAGAGTATTGCATGACAATTAGAAAAAATGACATGGATATGGAAATAATGACACAGAATATGCCTTGGGACATACCAACACTTCATATTAGGTACATGTAGGTTTCTGGAAGACTTATTACAGCCAGGATTCTCCAGCAAATTACATTTGCACACTTTCATTTTATATATGTGTGTGTGTGTACTTATTGATTTATCTATGTGTTTGTAATATTGCATCTTTGGGAATGGCTCACTGAAAAGATCTAGATCCTGACCTAGACATAGATATAGATATAAGAGAGATATGAAGAGGTTACGCAACACTGTGAAAAGTGATGACATGAACGCACATCCAGAATCTGTGGGGCTGACCCACAGTCAAACCGGTAACTTCCAAGTTTAAAGCTGAGTACAAGTTTAAGTGTCTTTCTGCACAAAGAATTCAGCCACAACTGAAGCAATCACTTCCATTTATTTGGAAATATTGAAGCCAACAAGACAAAAAGGGACCACAAAGATGTGCATTCTCACATCACTGGGAAGAAAAATAGGGATGATATCTAAGAAATGAGAAAGAAATTCTCTGAAGTGCCCCCACAAACACATGCATACGCACATGCACACATAGAGAAAAAAGACCATTACTGGTGGTTTTTTTACATAGTAAAAAATAATTGATGTTCTCCCAGCAGCCATCAGGAAAAGAGCTCATGTTGCAGGCAATACTAACCCAGCTCGGCAGCAGCTCCTTGCCTGACAAACAGTGTGGGTGCTGAGAAATGTCACAGGCCTGTGAGGGCTCACCCACTGACACCCCAGAGGCACATCTCACCCCAGCACCCACCAGCCTCCTGGGCAGCTCCCATCTTGCCACAGTTGGACTGAACGCTCACATTCCCACTAGGTTGTGCTGGGTGCAGATGATGCCTACCACCATGTATCGCATTCCCATTTTGTAGCAAATTCTCCAAGTTCTGCTCAGGCAGCATTCTTGGGAAGCACTGAGCTGCCCAAGCATTCAGAAATCTTGTGACTGGGTGATGTTAACAGGGTGTCCATCAGTGTGTCTGGTCTGAGGGGTGTACAGGAGATGCCACGTGGATGCTGCCCATAAACTAAACACATGGATGAGCATGAGGGTGTAATAGAATTGAGGCAGTGGCAAGTGCCACTATTTTCTTGAAAACAGCACACGTGAGATTTCCAAAACCAAATCTCAGGCTCAAAGTCACACTCTCAGACTCAGAGCATTTCTTTCTCAAGCTGGAGCTGCTTCATGGAGCTCAGTGCTTTGTTAAACTCAGCCACGTACTGAGAGGCGCCTTGATACTTCCTCTCCTTATGGAAGCCCATTCTGGAAAGCTGTGGCTCCTGAAACAGCAGAAGAGAAGGGGAGCGCTGACTCACCAAAGCAGGGCTGGCACTAATTGCATCTCCTAGTAGGTCCCATCCTGTCTGCAGCCTCAGCATAGTCCCCCTGAACAAGGCACTGCTTCGCAAAGGCTGAAAGTAATATCGGCTGCTAACTTTGCTGTAAGCAGAAATTTCACAGAGATCACACATGGGTGAGCATGTTCAAAACAAAATAAAACAAAACAAAAAACAGGAGGTAGGACCTGAAAAAATAGGAAATTATAAGCAAATAGAGATCACAGGTAGGAGTATTGCACACAAAGGGCAATAAACATATGGAATAAATTACCGGAGTAGGCAATCTAAGCAAAGCATGTAAATGAGTTGCACAGACACCTTCATTTGTTGCTGGAGAAGGAAGGGATGGGGGAGGAGGCTGAAAAAGCAGGAAGGTGGAATTAAAAGGGCCTTTTCCTGTTCCCATGGCTTTTTCTTGTGGTTCTTATGTTCTCTGTATGCTAAGGTATTGCTGAGGTCCCAAATCAAGAAGCACATGATATTTTGTAGGTACTATATGTGCATACATACCGAGGCATGCTGTTGCTGTTGGTTTACAGTAAATGCCCAGCCTGCCCTCAAAGATTAGTAAGAGGGTCTCACCCATGACTTAAACCTGGAGGGTCTTCATTGACGTGAATCCTTGAGCCTTCAGTTTTAGTTTCATCTGTAGAGCACAGGGGAAAGTATTGAGACACCTAAAAAAGAGAAAGCAAGAGAGAAAGAAATTCACAAAGGCATGTTCTGACTTGAAAGAGCAAAACACAGTATGCCTATTCATGGGAGGGGAGCAACAGTTTTTATAATATTAAAAATAGCTTGGTCACAAACTGGAGCTGCCAGAGGTAATCTTATAGCACTGGTTTTGCTAGCACTTTGATGTCTTACCCAGAATTTAACACTACATTATTCACTAAGAGGCTTGTTCCCACTGTGGGACATATGAGAGTAGCTGCTATTAGCACTAACTGGCAAGCCACATAAACACAACAGAATAGCCCCTTGTGCAACTACACTTTTTACGATAATGCTGCAGAGCTAACTTTTGGCCTTGGTTGAGTTTTTCCTTCCTCTGGAGCCCTACAGGGCTCACTGGCAGTGATGGAGGCTGCTGCCTAAAACCCTAAGGGGACATCACCCCACTGGGGCAGACCTGCTGAGGAGATGTTTAACATAGGCCATACTTTGCAGGGCTTGTGCAGGCATTTTGATTTGTCCTGTTGTTAATAAAGCATTTCTTATAGACCCAGAATTGGACAATGGAAAGTTGTACATACGTGCTGTGAAGAGGTTAGCTTAAGCAAAACTGACGCTCCCCAGGATATTCTCACTTTTTTTGTCTAATAGGTGACTTTGGAATAAAACACGGGGTGTTTTATGGCCTCATTTTAATCACATCCTTAAAGAGCAAGTAATGCAAAAGAAACATCCACCCCTCACCAGTTAGGCAATGCAAATTCACATATCAAGCAGGAGTTAAAGTTGAATGTAAAACGTCTATTCATGTCTTCTGCTTTTGCAGTATCCTTATATTCAACTTCTGCATGTCTTGAGCACTGTGCTCATAGCTGTAGACTACCTCCTGATACCAGCAGTAAAAACACACAGGGATGTCAGTTTGGTGGTATTTAGTTAAAGCAAGTTTCACTTGTGATTCCCATACATGGAAACAGACCAAACCCTTCTCTGCAGTCAATAATCTCAAAAAGCAATTACAAGCCACATGTAATTTGCTTCCTGAAAATCCATAGTCTTGAGCAAATTCTTTTACATCTTCCCTTTATTCTATATATCTATACCATGTTATTTTCCTCACTGTAAATCCTATACCACCCTGCAGGGGAGAAGGGAGGTTTATACAGGGTTTGAGAGGCAAGAGTCATGCATTTCTTCCCAGCTCTGTGTGGGGCATGATGTTTGGCCTTAAACTGCTCCCTTAACAGCCCAGTGCTTTGATTCCCCTCCCAGCAGAGGACAGCACCAGCACTGTCCCACACACCTGAGCCGGAGGTGCTGTGCACTGCAAGCACAAAGCAGATGTGTGGCTGTCATTGCTGCTGGCATCACTCTGCTGAAGGGCAGAAGAGCAAAAGCTCACACTTCCTCCACTCAGGGCTGCCCCAGATCCCAGACTGCCTGACCCCAAGGCCTTTTCCTGGTAACAAGTGCCCAAACTAGAGGCTAATTTAGGGGTGAGCTGGCTGAGCGAGGTCTGTGGGCCATACATTGCTGAGGGAAATTGCTTCTGCTTTTGCCAGCCACAGCAGTGTTAAGGCTGATCAGCTGCCGTGTCTAGGATGTACTGCTGCGATAGGAGAAGTGCCAGCATGCTAGACCATGACCAGGGTTAATCAAGTTTCTCAGTGGCAACTTACCATCTAAAAATTAGCTATTGGATTCTTTGTTTTGGAAAGGATAGGATATGTGTGCTATCTGCTACCTCAAAAGTAAATAATCATGGAAAACACCTTCCTTTTTTACCCTGTCCTTGTTTGGTACCATTTTCTGTCCTGTACATAACCATGAATAAAATTAAGCCTGGATCCTAAAAGGATTCCTCTTGAAAAGTTAACGGATTACTGAAACACCAACTAACAATGGAAAGAGACATACTTTTTTTCTTTGTTTGCCACTAAAATAAAAGCTTGTTGCTACCCTGGAAGGCATTTTATGATAACTGACAGAGGAGTCACTTCTAGATTTCTTCATACTGTTGCTAACACATGGCCGTACCTCCAGATATCCATGCTTTTCAAGAAGGCACAGCTGGATGCAACAAGAGATCTGCTTCTACAGAAGAGGAACCCATGAAAATGACTAAATTCAGCTGTGGTGTGTGGTGGCCTCAGGTGTCTGGTTGCTGGCACCAAACCCTCCCAGCCCCAGGAGCCATCTTGTCTCCTCTGTGAGAGACACGCAAGCACCAGCAGCCTCTGCTCTCCCCTGCCTCACAGAGCCTCTCCATGCCCAACTGATTTATCTGACTCACTTGCAACAAAATTTGGAGAAGAAGGACTGATCGTGCCCTCACTTGCCTGGGAGGCATTGCTGAACCATCACCAGGAATGGACTGATTGCTCTGAACAAGGGGAAGCACATTTTGAAGGGGCCTAGGCAGGGATGCCAAGATGTATCACGCTGTGCAGCTATGCTCAGAGTCCTTTTGTGGAAGTTCACAGGAGGTGCTTAGGGACAAGACAAAGGGCAATGACTGAGGAACTATAGATCTGTCCATCACTTGGAGGACCCTACCTTAAAGGCCACCAGGAAGGACATTACCAGCAAGATTCATACCGAATCTCAGAGGCTGTGTCTGATGGAAGCCATTGAATTTAGGGACAAATAACCCTCTTGAGTAGACAGAGAAAAGCAACTCTGTTGCTGAGGAAACACAGCAGTAGATGAGTGCAACCATTCCCACCCTGGACACTGCCAGCGCCACAGCAAACAGGGAATCTGAAGTGACAGTACTGCTTTCTCACTCAACAGGGTGAATCCAGGACACAGGCCCAGCTTAAAATGTGAGCTCCCTGTCACTTTGGGTTTAAACCTTGGCATTAAGTATAAGCAGGGTTGTGGGGTTTGCTTCCTCTCCTTGAGAAATTTCCTTCTCATGCATTTTGTCACTAAAAATCCGCAGAGCAGCAGAATGTGTTGTCAAGGGTGCGAGGGATGGCACAGTGCCTTGGCAACCTCACCTCTGTGCCAAGGTCTCCAAATGCTGAGGCATGGGAAGCTTTCCTGGTGGGAAATCTCCCACCACTCAGAGGGCACAGACAACCCCACATATCCCATCCGCAGGGTTCAGCTCTCTGTCTGGCCTTATTAGATGCTCCCCTGGCAAGGGCAGCATGGACTCACAGTATCTTTTGTCTGTATTTTCTAACATGTACTTAGAAAGAAGCCAGTGAGTGTTTGTGGTAATATTTACTACTGCTTCCAAAGCAGTTAGACCTATTTTAAGACAAGGACACAGACACACAGGGCTCAGATTTTTGAAGCACTCAAGCACCTGAAAGTGCAGAGAGACACCTAGCTGTTTCCCCTTGCTCTCCATGCAGAAGGACCAGGCACAGGCTCATAAATGTGATCTCAGCACCTCTGTACTTGAAAAATGTGAAAAACAAACTTGTTGACTACGGAAGGGGTATGGTGCCTTTCGTTTCTCTGATGTGCCAAGAGCTTGCATTTATGTTGTAGGAATATTCCTCAAGAAGACCACAAAAAGCATGGCATGTGCACCAAACTGTGATCCCACCTCCTCCTGGCTATCCCCTCTTACAGGAGGAACAGAAGCAAGTGCAGGTCTCCTCCTGGTCTTGTTCCCAGCCTCCCCACCGCCTTTCCCCACCTCAGCACATCATCAAGCCATCAAACTGGCCAAGAGGTGCATGAAAAAACGTGCCCGTGCGGAACATGCCGTGATTGCTCACACCCTTAAGAGTGAAATGATGAGACATTTTGGCCCTAAATATGTCAGTGTTTATTTTTATGGCTTAACCAATCATTCTGTACAATTTCAGTTAAGAAAATTAGCACATTCTGGGGAAAATGTATAAAGCAAGACTCAGAAGAGGGCAGATTTTTGCAGACAAATGGTAAATGGCTTCAAAATTATACTGGCAATAGAACTGCAACTGGCATGGCAATTAGGCACTATCAGATATGAGCAAGGCAAACCAGATTATTTTATTAGCCTGGGAGAAATGGTCAAGCTCATCCTGGCTGTCATTACCATTTCCTTTGGTGATGATGATGATAATTTTATTATTAGATTCAAATTCCTCCTGTTGTTTTTATCTCAAGAGCCCAACTGGTTTTACAATAAGATAGCTAGTTAAGGTCCTCTCTCCAGGAAAGATCTATATACAAAGCTGCTGCTGCACAGAATCATTTTTATTTTAAAATCCATCTGTCCATTGTTATTTTTGATGTATTTGTCCTGATGAGGACTTCAGCCACACCAACACACACTGTGTTTCATACAAAGGGAACTAAGGAAACACGCCTTCAAAATAAATATTCTGCAAGCTGCAGGTAAAAGCCTAGCTTTAGGAGAGAGGCAGGGTGCTTTGGACATGCTCATAGCATCCTGCTCATCTCATGTGTCTGGTGGCATCCCATACAGAAAGCATCCACAGTGTCAAAGCTGCCTCAAGAGCTGTCATGTCTGAGGCAGGACTGCTCCCCTTGTGAGACCGGGTAGCAATATCTTCAAAAGCCTGGTACAGGAGACCACAGGCCTGGATGGGATGCAGAGTGGCATCTGTCCCAGGGGGTGGCTGAGCTGCACCCCTGTGATGCTGAGTATCGGGGTTCATATCCCCCAAGTTGTGGTGGTTTTACCATGCTAGGCTGCTGAACACCACAACCTCTCTCTCACTCCCCCTCCTCAGATGAGGAGGGGAAGAAGTAAAGGAAAGAACAACTCACGAATTGAGAAAAGGATAATTTAATTAAAGGAAAAAATAATTATTAGGGAAATATTATTAATTAAAAAATTCAGTTAAAGGGAAAAAGGGAAAGAGGAAAAGGGAGGGGGAAAGGGAAAACCAAAACAAAACAAGTAAAGGCTATGTGGAAGTGCAGAGGAAAGAAATTATTCTCTACTTCCCACGAAGGAGCGATGCTTGACCACGTCCTTGAAGCAGGGCCTCAACACACGTAGCCGGTGTTCGCAAGAGCCTACCCCTCCCCTCTTCTTCCTTTTCCACCTTTTATTGCTGAGTGTGACATCATATGGTATGGAATATCCCTTTGGTTGGTTTAGGTCAGCTGCCCTGGTGATGTTTCTTTCTCACTTTTTTTTTGCCCACCCCCTAGTAGGAGGGTTAAGAGAGAGTCCTGATGCTGGCCAGCACTTCTCAGCAGCAGACACAACACTGGTGTGACACCACTGATGTTCTAGCTACAAGTGCAGAGTGCAGCACTGTATGGGCTGCTGCAGGGAAACTTAACATCCTAGCCAGACCCAGTACACAAGTGCCCTAGCCAAAAATGAGTGCAGGATTAAGTAGCGTGAGCCGACACCTGCAGTGGGAAAATCAGCTTTCTCACCCCTCTATCTCCAGTCCTGTAAGCATCCTCTGCAATGACGAGTGGGATTCTTCCGCAGGTGTTCACCAAAAACAGAATATAAATATTTCAAACGCCACTGTGTAGGTGTCACTCCAAAGCCATAAACAGAGCGGAAGGCAAGGAGCCCCGGCTCACACACTGAAATATCAGGTATTCCTCTCCCTCATTTATGATTTTACAGGCTGAAAAGTGATGCTAGCTGAAATCGCCATCTGACAGCTTTTACTCAGTATGTATAAAGCCAGTCTCCGAAGTGTTAGTGATGCTGTCTGGAGAAGACCTCTTGGATTTACAGTCAGTAATTAATACTTAACCTTTTGCTCCAGTGGGGCAGCTGTGCTGCAGGGTGAGCAGGAGTCACTGTGTTGCTAAAAGATAATTGCACTGCACAGGCAGCCCTGAGCTGAGCACCCTACAATTATGGGGGAAGATGGGGAAGCTTTTCTGGGCCTCTCACAAAGGCCCTCAGGTTAGGTAGGCTTTGCTGGAAAGAACCTGCCCTCCCTGTAGCACCGACTGTACGACTGTGCTAGATGAGGACAACCTGGGCTGCCGAAGCCTTTGAAAATGAGGAACAGACAATGAGGCTCTGGCCTCTCTGGAGGACTGCAAGAGGACTTTCTGCTAAAAGGAAACAGCTAAAGATATCAAGATGCAAGGTTGCATCAGGTAGCAATCTAGAGGGTGCTCTCCACTATTTCCTTATTCACTGAAGCATATATTGCTCTTGAGATCATATATAGTTCTTGGAGGATCTCCTAGTCAGTCCTTCGGACCAGCTCTGGGGGCAGGTAAATGGGACAATGAGCTCTGGTGTGAATGCTATGTGACAAGAGCACCACCGCTCCCCTGCCCCTACAGTTTGACTCCCCTCAGTTTCCAATTTTGTCCCTTTCCCAGGGTGGGAGCATCATCTGTAGGTTTCCTCAACCACTTTAGCTGAAGGAGTCCTTCCCATTGTTGGTGAATGAGAATACCTTGAGTGTAGCCCAAGATGCTTGCAGTTAAAAGTCTTCTGCAAAGATGGAAGAAGGTCTGCAGAGAGCAGTGAGACTGGTGGCTTTTCACAGCAGACCTGTCTTCTTGACACCTGGACAAGTTTGGCTCCTCTGAAAGTAAAATAGACAAGCATTAAAGATGCTTCCCTCCATATGAACCAGGGAAGAGACACTTCCTACACTGAAACATCATTAAAACGAGGCACACACCACTATGGATATTCCTACGGGGTCAAATCAAAAAGTCTTGAAGTCACTTGCAAAAGATGGCTGGAAGGTCCCCATCTAACCTCCCTCATACTGCAGGCTATCACACTGTACCTAGCTGCCTCTGCATGGAGCCTGGGCATCTGGATTAGACTAAACCACAGGATCATCCATTCCTCTGCCAAAATACAGCAAGGGACAGGATGGCTGCTGCCCTCAGTAGCTTATTCAGGTGGTTAATTGCCTGCATGTGCCTTATCTCACATTTGAATGTGTCTAGCTCCAGCTCCTGGCCTCTAGTTTCAGAAAAAGTCCCTTCTGTGCTGGCATTTTCTCTGGGGAGGTATTGTCACGCAGGGCACTTGTTGGATGGGAGCAGAGTCACCACCTGATACTGGGCAAACACCCCGGCGACATTCAGATTGGAAGGGCTGTCCAAGTGGCCTCCAAAACTAAGAAGAGGAGAAGAAAATAAATAAATAAATAAATAAAAATAAAATAAAAATCTTGAGTGTTTGTTTTAGCCCCTCTTTGATGTCCCATTGCCATCCAGGGGTAGGAGACAAGGTGTCCTGTCCCTCAGCCCTTACCAAGCTCATCCCACCCTGGCCCCCTCGTCCAGCTCAAGGCTCCCCCAGAGCCAGAGAGTGATTGAGACCTCTCTGGTCCAGCCTCTAAGCTGATAATTGTAGACCCTTTGCTGGCACAAGGCAGCTCTCATGCCATTTTGACCCAAACTATGTCTTCTTTCTGTATATTTTTAATTAGAGTCAAGAATGCAGAAAAACCAGCGTGAGATCCTTTCATTCCCCTTTGTTTAATATCTGTTATTATGACATTAATTGAAAGTTTTTGTTGTGGTGGTGAGTTAAAAATCCCCCTCGGTTCTGCCGCTGTAGCCATGGGTTTGCAACGGTTTTGTGTACATTAAAGTGGTCATTTACGGATTAGCTCTTTCTTTCCCTTTGATGCATATGAAACGCTTCACCAGTTAGTTGGAGAATGCATTGTACTTCTTTTGTTTCCCTTTTTGCAACCAATGGCAGGGAGAGGACGAAAGCCCCCTGGCTCTTTCTTTAAATCATAAAGGAATTTCCAAATGGTTTAAAGCTTTACTTGCCACTTCTGTCTGGAGTTTCCTGACCAAAAATACACCGTGTTTGTTTTCAAAGGATCGGGCAGCGAGGAGCCTCGTGTTTGCTCCTGCTGCTGTTGTCGCCGGTAACGCGCGCGCCTGCTTGCCTGGGAATCGGGGAATCCCCGGGAGCAGAACCGGGGGGCTGAGCAGCAGCACAGCTCCAAACTTCTCCCTGGGATGCTCCTGCTTCAGTGCTGGGCACTAAAAGTCTTCTTTTTTTCTCTCAGCTCCTTTTTTTTTTGATTTTTTTTTTTTTTTTGATCATGTTTTTGATTTGGTGCTTAATAGGAAGCAGAGCGAAAGACCGCTTGAGCAAATGCTCAATTTCATGTACAATTCACAGCACACCGACAGCCCGATGATTTCCCTCCATCTGCACAAGACCTATACGCTGCACGGTTGTTTCTGTGGGATGTCTGGTATTTTCTTCAGAGGCAAAGAGAGTTCTTCCCAGCCTAACCACTCCTATTATTACAACTAATCCTAAAGGCTCTCAATTAAAGTAAAATCCAGGCCACTGAAAAACAGATAAACACACGCACATCTTTCCTGGTACCCGGAGACACACATACACACACACACCCGTGTGAGAGCCGGGACGAAGCTGTGGAGTGGATGTCGGGGGATACTGATAGCCCTATCCAGGGTGGGATAACGTGCCCCGACGTGAAGTTGTAGCCTCGGGCCATGCATGCAAACCCACAGCTTCCCCAGGTGACAGGTGCTGCAGAAATTCACCCCTGCCAAAGGCACAAATAGAGAGGAAGTGGGGCAGAGGTGGAAGGCAGGGCTCCCAAAATACCCCCCATTCACCGGAATTGTTTGTGCCAAAGCAAACCTGCTTCCTTCCTTTTGTTTATTTTATTTTATTTTAGGCAGCGAATATGTGCCTAATCAGCGAGATACGTTTTCATTTAAAAGCCAATAGACTGCAGCTGAATCCGATGAAATCCGATGTAAGGATAATTTGGAGAATTCAAGAACGCTGAGTCAGCAGCGGAGCCCATCTCCACGGCTCGAATATTGTTTCTAACTCCCGCTGCTGTGTTTCGCTTACTGTTATACCGATTGTGTCGTGTAATTATTGTTTGTTTTCCAAAAATGTAATTACATTTTTTCCTTTGTTTCCTTTGCAACGTTAAATCTGCCAAACGCCTGACTAAAGCAGCTCCAGGAAAGAAAAAATAAAACAATAAAAAAGTGAGGGCAAAGATTAAAAAATAAGGGAAGGAGGTCTCTTTCTGACTTTAACCAAAGATTTTCTCTCTGAGGTACCTTCTCACATCGACGGTTTAACAAAAATACCAGTACATGTGGAACAAAAATCTGGGAAAGTCCAGCCCGGCTTAGGGAAGGTTTCGGCCCCCAGCAACCCCCCCGTGTTTGTGGGGCACCTTTCCCTCCAGCCCGCAGCGCTGCAATCTGCGGGGAAATAAAATTATTATAATGCTATATAATAGTAATAACACTTCCAGCCTGTGCTGGGGGATGCTGCACCCGGCACGGGGGGCTCGGGGCCTCCCTCCGCCCCATGTCTGCAGGGACAAGCGACGTCCGTGGCTCCTAGGCACGATGCGACGGTGAGGTGACGGGCGGGGTGTCCCCCTGCCCCTCCGGGGGAACGGATTGGGTCTGTCGACGTCGGGAAGTCTGGGGTCGGCAGCGGCTGGAGAGAGGAGGAAAAAGAGGAAGGAGGATGCTGCCCACCCCTAGGGAAGCCTCCTACTCTCCTTGCCAGTATCCTTTCGGCGTTTGTCACTCCGGAGCGGCGGCGGCAGCCAGCCAGGGATGGGTAACATATAGGATCCGGGAAGGGTGAAACCGCCTCCACCCAGGCGTGAAGATCAGTCCCGTCTTGCGGGGCCCCCCCCCCCATCCCCCATCCCGGCTTGCACCTGCTTCAGCCAAAAGGGTGCAGCAGGGGCGCGTCCCACGGCCGCTAGCAAACCTCCTGCTGAGGAGCGCTTTGAGGGGCTTCGCTAAGAGAGTGGCAAAAGGGGGCAAGCATCCTTCTCCCAGCCGCGGCAGCTCCTAGCTGCAGGGGTCTCAGCACACAGGTAGGGGCAGTCCCGCCCTGACCCCAGATTTTATTTCGAGCAAACAACGCTCCCCCGGCCTGCGGTTGCATACGAGACGAGTAATTGTGCTCCGATGCTTAAATAAATCATTGATGGGTGAAATTACACATGCTCACTTAAAACGTAATGTGATTAAGAGATTATGGGATCGCAGTTAATGTGTCGCCTCACGGCTCCTGGACCCGGTTCCTGACACCAGAAATCCCGTGCGCCGGGGGAGGGCTGGCCGAGCAGGGTACCCTCCCAGCTCCGCTTTGCCCCGCTTTGCGCTCGGGGGCTTGCAAACAACTTCGGGGGCTTGTTTGGGTCTGGGGGAGGCAGAAAAAAAAAAAAATAATAATAAGTAATTAAAAGAAAAGGTGGGAGAAGGGAACGGGCGGGGGGGGGGTTGGGGGGAGAGAGGCTGGGACTGCGCCTGCAAGCTGATTACCTCTCATCTGAAAGCTGCTCCATTTCCTCCCGCATCGGGTAAGTCCTTTATCATGAGGTGGCACGAGCCCTGCCGGGGGCTATTGGTAGCCCCAAGGAAGGAGCCGGGATGGCAAGCGGGATCCTATCATCAGGCTGCATAATAACCCCGGGCTCGCCACAGCTGCGCTGTAACCCTTTGTGATGGAGTCGATAGCGCTCACATGAAATAATGTCCTTCTTTTGGGTGTGAAATTACCATATTTATTAATTGAGCTAGACATGAGGTTTACCTTTTTCTTTCCGAGCCATGAAAATTCGTGATTCGGGACAAATGTCTCCCTTTCCCCCCTCCCCCCCTTCCTCTCCTTTCTCCCCCTCCCCCCAAGTTGCGCTGCCAAGGGGTTGAACGAGCAGGACCAGCCGAGGCGATGGATTTTGGAGGGTCGCGCGGAACATGGCTCCCCACAAGTTCCGAGCAGGTTCGCGCACCCTAAACACACCCCCCGCCAACTTTGTGGGGGCTCAGCAGGGCCTTGCAAAACGCCCCCCACCAGGAGGGAAGCCGGGGAGAGACGTGCCCAGGTGGGCGCAGGGGCCGCGGGTAGGGATGGAGGAGTGCAGCTTTTCTCCTCTCCCCACGCACTTTGTTATTATTATTCTTTATTTATTTTTGCCTTGCAATTAGGCTTGTAACGAGCTTAATGCACTACGTGTTTCTGGGCCAATAATACTTGTATTTAACCTAATTAAAGCCGACCTTTGAAAAGATCTGAAATATAAACACGCCTCCCTCCCCTACACCCCCCTTTCCGACTCTGTTTTAACAATTTAACGTTTGAATCTCTGGGCTGGAACACGCAACCTTTCACCAGAGCACAGGGAGGGAGGGAAGAAGCAAAGTAACAAAAACCTACGGAGGAGGCAGAGGCTTTGCCCCAGCATCCGTGACAAGCGCCCAGGTAGGTGTCCCCCTTCCCCTTCTTCTTCTTCCTCTTCCTCTTCTTCTTCCCCTTCTTCTTCTTCTTCTTCTTCTTCTTCCTCCTCCTCCTCGAGGTGGGCAGGGGGCGGCTTCGCATCCCGCCGCCTCTCGCCCCCTGCTCTCGCGGCGGGGGGGGGAGCTCTGATTCCTGCGCGCTCCGGAGCGCCGCGATTTTCAGCGCCGCGATTTTCAGCGTGGCTCCTCCAGGCGCAGCCTCCCGGGGGTGGGTTTGGGACCGCCTTTGAGCGCCCGCCGAGGGCGGGCGCAGATGAACGAGCCCCAGAATGTGCCTCCCAGCCCCCCTGCCTTTCCTCCCCTTCCCAATCACGGTGATGCTGAAGCCCCCTAAAAAAATCCGTACCGTCTGGGTGTGTTTTTACTCCCATCACGTATGATACGAGCAAGTTTATTTCCAATTAAAACCCACTCTCGCAAAATTTTAGCCTTTTTTTTTTTTTCGATTAATGGGCGGTTTAAACACTTTTTTCAGAGCAAAACAGAATATA
>CM021766.1:67282467-67300288 GCA_011076525.1 Nettapus auritus | reverse complement strand
TCTCTCTTCTTTCTCTCTCTTCTTTCTCTCTCTTCTTTCTCTCTCTTTCAAGCCCCCCACAACCCCCTCGCCTGGAGCGAGGAAAATAGGGAAGAAAGGACGGGTGCTGCCACAGCCCTGCGGAGGTTGCCCCTGCCCCAGGGCACCTCCTGTCCCCACTGCCCTTCCCCCCCCCACCCCCCCCCAACCCCGAGTCGGATCCAGCCGGGGGAGGCCGGGCGCATCCCTCCCGCTCCCGTCCCATCTCATTTGGGCTCTCCCCAAACCTGGGGGAAAGGAAATGCCGGCCGCTACTTGCAGCGCAGTCGGGGCGGTTTTCTTTTCTTTTCTTTTCTTTTCTTTTCTTTTCTTTTCTTTTCTTTTCTTTTCTTTTCTTTTCTCCCCCCCCCGCTCCCCCCCCGGTCTCCCCCCCCCTTTTTTTTTTTTTTTCCCAGCAGCAGCAACAACAAAAATTCTCCAACGCTGTACATGCGGGCGGAGTAAACTCAGCCCGGTGCTGTTCTCTGCCCCTTTTGTTCCCGGCGGGGCGGTTGAAGGGGTTGGGGGCCCCCCCCAGCCCTGTCCCCTCCACCTTGCAGGACGGGGTGCAGCCCTCCCCTCGTCTCGGTGAAGCCGGGCAGTGATAAAAGGAGACAGGGCTCTGAAAAGCTTTGATTGAAATGGCGTGTGCCAAGCTGATGGGAGCCAGCGAGGGACAAAGCGATGAGGAGCCGTGGACACTCGAGCAATTATTCCTCCACGCTGAAGGTGGATTAGTGCAATGGAAAGAAGCATATGTTCGGCCTGGGGCGACACTCCCCCCGGCTGGGTTTAGAGAATGAGCGCAGAGAAAGAGGCTGAACCTGGAATATCAACTATCCGGGAGACAGCCGTCCCAACCCCCTCCTCTCCCAGCCTCTCCAAAAGTGGCAGGGATGGTGAGATAAATACACCCGCCTGCAGAGATGAAGGGACACCCACAGACACCCATGGACAAGGGCGGAGGCACCCACACCTCCACACACAGCCACCTGCTTACACCTCCGAGCTTGCCCACACGGACGGACAGAGACACCCCAGACGGAAAGCCTCTCTGGGTGTGATGATGCGAACAAACAAGCAGCCAGCCTCTGAGAGGCTCCTAGCAGCAGCCACTGCTCTCCTGCAGGCTCCAGTTTCCCCAGTGCCTTCCCAATAAACTTTCCAGAAGCAGCTGCAGCGTGGGATGGGGTTATCTCCGACTCCTCATAGCCTTGTCTGGGCTATGTGGAAGGCTTGGGGCAAAACCCTTTTCCATCAGGTTTTCTCCCTCTCCCCAGCTCCCTGCAAAATCCTGTCCTTCCCAGTCAGGTGGCTGCACAGGAAGTGCATGGGAACGGGGAGAAGCCCCCTTAGCCAGCCTAAGCCCACACAACAGCCCTCGGGATCATCCTGCCCCCCGTCTCTGTGGCAATAGGAAAACCTATCTGCTAAGAGCACAGACTTGGACAGGGACAGCAGGAACACATTTTAGGCATGTTTACACTCCAGCTCTTTGGGTCTACAGGGGAGGGGAGAGCTGAGGCCACACAGGGGCTCTCCCCAGCTAAGGTTCAGGCCACCTCATGTGCAGAGCAGAAAAAATCCCCAAGCAGGAGAGGAAGGGCCATGGAAGAGACAGGACTAACAGTGGAAGCAGTGCCCAGAAGCCAGGGAGAGGGCGAGGAGGGGGTGCTGGAGCTAGGAGGCATCCAGCAGGCTCAGGAAGGGAGCAGGAGAGAGGATCAGGAAGGCAGCTCTCTCCTTCCCCACAGCCCCAAGCACCACTGAAAACGTGCCCCGTGTATTTCACACCCCTGCCTCTTTATCCTCAGTTTTGGGCTTGGGGCAGATTTCACACAGAGAGGAGGGGGCAGCTGTGCCCAGAGCAGCACAGGGCAGGAGTCCTGCAGGACCAACAAGTCAGTAGGAGCACAACCAAAACCATCGCGGTGAAGTAACATACATCCCTAAGCCTGAGAGCCCAACTGCATGGCCCACGCCCCTGCCGGAAAACAACTCTCCGTTCAGAGCCCCCCCATCTGCTTCCAGTAGACTATTACAAAGGGAATTAACCACACCACAGGCAACAAGAGCAGCACAGCTCAAGAGTATCTCTGGACAGGAAAGGTCTTCTCATAGCTCCTGTAAAGTCCTGTGGAAGCTAGGACTTGTGTGTGCACTTGAGCAACGACACTCATTTCACAGCCAGCAGTCCTTCACCTCACTGCTCTGAAAACAAGAAAATTTCTTCTGCAACCAGGACAGTTTCTAACCAAAAAGGTTAGAAACCATTGGGTCCCTCCTACCCTACCAAAAAGCTCTCCAGGTAGACACAGCCTGAATTCCACACCGTGTTCACTCAGTGAAGGTGCCCCAACCACTTCATCAGAGAGAGGAGAAATGTTGGCCCTCTAATATGGGCCACTCAAGCCAAACACAACCTCACAGAAATGTGACTGCAGAGACTGTAAGAGGGAATGAAAGCCCACAGATCTGTCACCTGCTTGCTTACAGCACCAGGCACCACACCAAAACAGAGAAGTAACAGCTTAAGGACACCAATCTTTCCCTCTGTCATACGCTGTATTTCTATTTGCCCTGCCCAAAACATCAGCCACCCAAGGAAGTCTAGCAACTTCAACTAGAAAAAGAGAATCAAGGCCATTCTGCTATACTGAAACCAGTAAGACTCCACTAATAAATAACCAAGAAAGACTTTTACTTTTCCTCTGCTTCCAATTGCTTTAAATTACTTATTTTGGGGGAGTTTGGGGTTGCTCAACTAAATATTGCATTAGAGAAAACAAATGATTTAAGAACCAGGCTTGGCTGATTTCTTTTTTCCCCCGTCCTGGAGATAAAAAGAAGGAACACATTCTAGTAATCCCTGCTCATTTTCACGGCCATTTGTGCACCTGTAACTCAAATAATGAAGCCATTTGTTATTTATATTGCACTCTCCCCTCCATTCTAGATTTCTAACGATCTGACCCTGTTTTATGGCCCTGACAAAGCCTGAAACTGGTGTGGACTTCCAATAATTGAACGATATAGGGAAAAATCTTTAGCTGGAATGAAGCAGATGTTAGCTTCATGCACTCCTCTAACTTGATTATTCTTTGGACATGTTAGACAAGCATTAGTGATTGATAATGATGCTAATTAACCCTTTTCCTTTCCAAAACAGCAAACCAACACCAGCAGGATTCTGCAAACACCACATCCAAAGGACTGTGTATATCCCTATCTGTCTGGAACGGATCCGAGGCACAACCTCACCGCCCTGCGCTCAAAAAAATCGTCTCCTGAAGAGGCTGAGTGGGTTCCAAACACTCTCCAAGAATTAACAGCTCCTAGCAATTGCAGGGCAGGCAGCAGCAACATAGCTGTTCCATTCAGGGAAGGTGCACAGGATAGAACCAGATGCACGATTTATTTTGTACACTCCTAACCTTTTCTGTTTGGCTTAAATCATGCTGCCCTCGCCAACTGGAATGGGCTTCGCGCCGCTCCTTGTCAGAGCGATGTTTATTATTTTAGCTATGCTTTTTGAAGGCAAGGGCTGGCACTCTGGGAATCCAGTTTGGGCTCAGATACGTATGTACCAACAAGGGAAAGGGAAGTGCACTCTCTGGAATTTCAATGCAAGGCAGGACATGAGTAAACAAACAAGGAGTTGATCTGATTACACAGTCAAATTTATCATGGACAATAAAGAAATCACCCTCAAACATAGGGGTTTGGATAAATGAATACTCCTAGCAAGTGAATAAAATGTATTCAATTAACTAAAAACCTTGTGCACTTCTGAACTGAAGTGGAATCGACTGTAATTGATTTATTTGAAACCAGAGGTTAAGGACTGAATTAGCTAAGTACAACTGGGTATTTCAAGCCACTGACTTCTCAAATGTCAAATCCCTTCTATTTTAAATATTATTTCAGCTGCGGGGCATTGCTGTCCTGATGGCTGTTCCACCAGTTAAATCTCAAATTATACTAATATTCGATTTTTGGAGGGTGGGGTAAATTACGGTACAAAGAGAAGGGCTGTCCTTATCCACGGTGCAAGACCGCTGAGCTGTGTTTTGGTTCACATGCAGAAATTAGCATTGTGTGGCAGCAATGGTCTAACATGCAGCTACTCACCCTAATTTCAGCCTATCTGGGCAAGAAAATAATAGCGGATCTTTGTTAGTGTATAAAAGCGTGACCTAGAATTGTACTGCTGTGGGTTGATCACAATGTTAAAAACACATCCAAAGAACACTAAAGTAATTAGCACATTTTAGTAACTGCACGTTGGGCACAGCGAAAGAGGCTGAACCTGAAGCTGGTCTGATTTCCATTGTCGCCTGCAAAATCCTTCCTTAGAAATAATAATATAATAATAATCTATGCAAGGTTATTTCATTTGTTTTCTGGTGGCTTGCTAATGCAGCAGAAGGACACTTAAAATGCACTCTCCTAGCATAAAGGAGCTAATTATATCTTTTAAACATTATTTATTATGACCTTATAATGTTGTAGCATAAGACCACTTTATACATTGCCCAGTATAAAACGATTATATTGGGTACAGGTTTCAAAAAGTAACAAGCATCTGTAAATCCAGATATGAATGAATGGTATTTAATAAGATTGTTTTCGTTTAAAAATGAGTATTTATGTGTTGCTGTAGAAAGAGCAGCAATGTATTGCTGTTTATGAATGCTATTGTGCCTGAGGTTAGGATCCCACACACAATCTGAGATGCAGCCAAGAAAAACAGCCCTGATAGACAATGCTTCACTTCACCTGCTACAACAGTGTGCATTTCATTTATGTCAAGAATATGTACAGTTAGGGTTCATTCACCTCATTATTTTGTTACATCTACTTTACAGTTAACCAGTCTCTCTTGGAAATAATAAATAACTGTTTTTAAAACAATTGCAGCTTTGCATTCAAAAGATCCACTTTCAATTTATAAGAAAAAATATTCACCATTTTTATAAACTGGCTGGCTCTCGGAAATAGAATTTAGACTCCACCAACTCTCTTTCTGCTTGGCAAGATTGATTTTACACTGCCTTCCATAAGTAGATTACCAAAGCAAAATGAAACATCTTGGGCTTTATCTAATGCTTTGCTTCACCAGCCCTACCAAACGTCAAAATATATGAGCAAATGTTAATTCTCTTTGCAGCTTTATTGTAAACATCTCCCGCTTAAACTCCTCAATTTCTGCCTGAGCAAAAAGAAAGAGAGAGAGAGAGAGACAAAGAAAGAGAGGGAGAAGCAGAGTTAAGAAAGAGAGAAAAATCAGCCACCACCACCAAAATATCATTGCCACTTAAAGGAGACCATCTCTTTAAAATGCCCTTACAATCTCAACTGCATTCGCCCCTTTTCCCGTGATATAATATAATCCAGTATGATCCAGACTTCACCTACCCCTTGGGCCAAAGAAAATAGATTCAAAGTCTGAATTCTCACATTTTTACAGCCTAGGTACGAGATGTACGCTCCATTTTTTTATTTTTTTTAAGCAAACTTCCCTATTTTACAGCTGGTTTCCACAAGAAGAAACTTAAGATAAAAACTGCAGTTCCTTACAACCTAACACAGCCATCTCAAAATGTCAGTCTGAGCCTTCCACTAAAACATGAACCATCAATCAGAAATAATCTGTCTCCTACAAGATTTCACTAAAGTTCACAACCGTGAGATGATGCTGTTGGCATCAACTATGGAGCTTTTCATTTTCTTGAGGGGGAGGGAGCACTCAGTTCTGATTCACCAGTTTGTTGTTGTTGTTTTTGTTTTTTTCCTCAGAGCACCTAATTTTCAGTATTTGCTTAGCAATGATTCTTTTTAAAATGTCCTTCTTGAGATAGATTTTTGTTTATCTCTGCTCTCCTTTAGGACAACTACATGTACAAAATTTTATAGGCTTATAATTCTGTATGCTATATAGAAACATAAATAAAAACCTAGAGGTCAACATAAATAAAATAAAACTTTATTTTTTAAATAAAATTATGTTTTGGTTAAAGAAAAGATAGTGTGTCATTTTGTTAGTAGTACAGACAATTTTTTATCCAAAAGAATACATTGTGCTTTATTGTGTCATTTGTCTGAATACAGACTCAGTGGAATATCTAAATGATACCCTGCTCTGAACTCCAAGTTGAAAGTAAGTTTTTATTATACTTGAGGGAAACAATGGGTTCAGCTGCTTATTGCAAGGAGCAATTGTCAAGGGAGAGTTAAACTCAATTACTGTAACCATACTGAATAAAAAATACTGCCAAGAACAAAAATACGCCTGGGTAAAGACAGCCACTGAATAAAAAAATCGACATAAAGCGTATCAAATATTTATTTATCTGGGCAACAAAGGACTATGATACATTGACAGGCATGGAAACTACTGCCGGCACAACTCAATACAATACAACTATAACTGCTTCCAATATGGCCAGTGGAATTACAGGATACCAGGTGGTCCCAAATGTTTGAAGTTCTTTGGAAAAAAAAAGGGGGGGGAGGGGGGAACAAAAAGGGATAAAGAAAAAAAAAAAAAAAAAAAGAGAAAAGCTAAATCTTGTTTTAAAAGACAATATTAATTTATTGCTCTGATGGTGCTTTCAGGAAAGGGTCAGTGGATAAAAATAACTTCTTTCATTTCCCACAACACATAAAGGTTGTAAAACCACTAACATGTTTAAAAACCTTGCCAGGGTCCAACATCACTTAATTTTTTCTGCAATGAGAAACTAAATGTCATACTAATTATATATAAAAATTCATGGTTTTTTATTTGTTCAGCTGCTTCATTGTCGCCTTTAACATGCTACAACAGGGCTAAAAATGATGTATCCCAGAGAAAAACCCCCAAAAAACCTCTGATATCTAAATAAGTACCATGAACCACATGATGAACTAAGAGGGGAAGATTTAAAACCCACTAAACAAGAGGTAAACGAGATCACCAGATAAATAAAAAAAAAGGCTTAAAACAGACTCACCATATTTACAATTCCCATTAAATTACACATAAATAAATATATACATACATGAACACTGATTCCCTTATATAATAACCGTGAATCGTGTTGCAGTAGAAAGTTCAAGTTGGTCGCTTTACCCTTGACAGGAAAAAGTTCTATAGCTGAAGATATGACATGGAACTGCTTGTGTTTTGTGTTCAAGTTTATTCACAATACTGATAAAATGTCATCAGTCCTTTTTGCCTTTTGTTTGTTTGTTTGCTGTTGCTGCTGCTGTTGCACTTTTTTCGCTTTTTTCTTAATATGGCTACAATCTTAACTGAAGTTTATGTAAGGGAAGGTGGTGATTCAGTCCGGTGAAGCTCATAGAATTTTTTAAAGTATTATTTATTTCTTTTTTATTATTTTTTAATATATTTTTAGAAAAAAAAAAAAAAAGGTCCTTTTTTGTTTTGTTTTTGTTTTCCTCCTTTTGTTTTATTTTTTAAAAAAAAGTTCACAAACTCAAGACAGAACTTTTTCTCTTTGCTGGCTCCGTCCCCCTGTTCTGTTCTCTTAGGCTCCAAACTGGGGTAGTACAACGATGGTAGCAGTGGGGGAGAGGAGGAGCGAGTAAAAAGGGAAAAAAATTGAAATGTGGATGCTGGGAAAGGGTGCAGGGAGAGGGCAGAGCAGTCCTGCAGAGTCAGAGAACAGGATTGGCAGAAGGACGCTCATTCTGTTGCTGTAGCCTGGGGTGCTGGGTGCAGGGAAGAGGGAGGAGGGAGATGAATGGACTGATGGGCTGTAAGGGGGGAAGGGAGAGGAGTGGGGGGGTATCCTCACTTTCGGTGCTTCTCCTCTTTGTCGCCGCTTTTGGTGCTGTTGTCTGTGTGGCTGTTGGGATTGTTGCTGAGGTACATTTTGTCCATGGCCTTGAGCGCCTCGGTGAGATAGTTCTGCAGGGCGGTGACAGCAGCGCACACTGCCGGGCTGCCGAAGCCGTGCGAGATGAGGTTGAAGTGGGTCAGGCAGCTCTGGATGCCCGGCTCCAAAATGGGGTTGGGCCGCGAGTTCCCCAGGGGAGATCGGTCCTGAGCCAGCAGGTCGGTGAACTCTTTACAGATCTGTCTGTAGCACAAATGGAGCAGAGAGACAGAGAGACAGAGAGAGGGAGGGAGGGCAGGAGGGAGGGGAAGAGAGAGGGAGGAAATGAACCATCACTGTCAGCAGCGAAGTCCGTGTGCACTCCCTGCTAGATTACACAAGGCCCTGGATCAAGGGGGCTGCTGCCCCCGAGTGCATACATGCACACACACTCTCCACCCGTCCTTCTGCACCTTTCCCCCGATTCTCACTCTTGGCAGGCACCCACAAACCTCTTCCCCTCACCTCGCATGCACGCACAATTGCGCACACGCCTCACGCCCCAGCCAATGCACAGGCAAACAACAAGCAGCACACACACGCGAGCATCTTTTGCCCACACCAGCAATCCCCACATCACACCCCCTCACCTCCTTCCTGAAAACACACATCCCTTCCCAGCTGGGTTTTGGAACAAAACTATAATACGGTTTAAAGTTCTCCAGCGAAGGGGAATGGAAGAGATGGGGAGTCATATCCAAAGAAAGGTTTTCAGGGATTTATTCATGTTTTGGAACTGGAGAGAGCCTTGGGCCTCCTCCTGCATGAGGCTGAAACATGCCCACATGTCAGGAAGAAAGAGTGAGGGCAGAGAGGGGAACAGAGGCTTTAAATTAGGGTAATCTGAAGCACTTATATATGTACATCTATATCTCGAAATCCGAAGGGACCTTCCCACAGAGGGGAAGGCTGACGCTAACTGGGGTCTGGAAATTTCCTTCCAGGGAGGCAGGAAGGGAGGATATGAGGGCACAGTGCAGAAGTGAGGCTGTATCACCTACTCCCTGCACAAACAGCTGGGGAAATAACACACCTTATAGCAAGAGCTTAGAGGCGTGTTGAAATAGTTTGTGTTCTAAAACCCGCGTTAATGTCTTCCAGCCATAAACTGGCTCCCATCTTCTGCCTGCGCCCTCTGGCACTGTGCTCTTTGGTGACACCTCCATTGGTAATTAAGGGCTACTAAACAGCCCTTTTAATTTCCAGCAAACATATCAAAACAATCATTTTCTTTTCACACACCACCTGGAAGTCTAGTCAGCCCCACAAATGATAAACTCCACTAGCATTTTAACTGTGTACAGATTGGCATTTAAAATATATTTTTAATATCCCTATATTCACTAAGTAACAGAGCTCCTAGGGAAGAAAGAACCATTGCAGATTTTAATGAACTGAAATCAGTTTAATGCACCAGTTTTATTTTACTGTCAATGGGAAGCCTTCCCCTTCCACCTAAAGTGATAAGCTAAGTGAAAAGACCTGGAAAATGTTTTTCTTTGAAGAATTATTGCATTTTCTTTAACTAAACATCCACCCACAATTTTCACAACTCACTTTCAAGGTAATCCTCACAAACCAACTTGATGGAGACCAAGCTGGGTTATGCAGCACTCCTAGAGGGTGAGGGCACACACACACCCTCACAATCTGCAAAACCATTAGCCACTGACTATGTGGCAAACATTTGCACACAAAGGCCCCAAACCCAGGTCTCTCACCCTCCCCTCACAATTGAGCAACTTGCCAGAAAGGTAAATGTCTTACTTTGTAGCTAGAAGCATGTTTTTTCTTGTGACTTGCTCGTTTGGATCGGAATGTTGTCGGTTGAGAAATTCAGCTACTGCTTTGGCAGGAAATTCTGTCTCACAAACGTACCCAAAATCTCTAGCTAGATGCACTGCTTCTCCTGCAAAGGGAGATGCGGGAGGAAAACACATAGCTCATCAGTACACATGGCACACAGGCAAAAATCCATTAGGAAAGAAAGCACTACCTTCTACTCAGGCTCTTCTTCTAAAAGACTTGGACTTGTTTCTTTACAAAAAGGTACAGTAAGAAATGCTAATCACGTCTTACCGTGTAGGAGTTGTCTTTGCTTCAGTTTAGGGCAATGCTAATGTGTATTTTCATGACAGCTATTACAAGTGAAATCTCACACTCATTTTTGTTTGTTTGTTTGTTTGAAGTTTCCATTGACTAACAGATTTTATACAGACCGGCTCCGTGCACCTAGAATGTGTGCTTACATTTACACATACGCATGTATACAACAGCCATTCATAAATATTTCATTCAAAGCTATTTACTCCAGAAATATTTGTTTGCCTCAGCCATGTCTCTATATTCTTTTGCAATGCATCAATGATTAATATTGATCATAATTACTCCTAGAGCTCTTTTAAATAAAATGCATTAAACAGCTAAGTGTTTAAAATTTAACTTGATCGCATACAATTATATGTTCACCCCCAAACGATTAACCATGAGAATTTTAGGGTCATTCCACCGAGTCTGTCTGTTTTGTTGATTTTCAAATCTTTGGTTTTAATTTCCTGAACCAGTTGGTTTTTACTGCAGGGCTTCCTGCCATTAGCTCTAGCTCCGGAAGAACGCATGCGCCAATTAGAGCTTCAAAGCCTCAGTCCAGTGAGCTTGTTTCCATAAAATGGAGCGGATCATAAACAATAACAGTACTCTAGAAACTGCCTCATCGCTACAGGACTCAAAGCCCAAGCAATGTTTATACTATCATCCCCCCCAAAATTAGCCACCAGCTAACAGGAGATCAGGCCTCTGTTTTGCTTTTTATTTAAAAAAAAAATAATAATAATTATTATTTTAAAGCCATTGTATGCCAAAGCCAAGCAGAACAATAGATTACCATAAAACGTCTTCCATATTCATTAATATCACAAATAATGCTAATCGTGTACCAAATCTAGACTTTTTATAAGTTCTCCACTCGTGATTTTTTTTACTACAGTGTGTTGATGCAATTGCAAAGCCTTTTCAAAAACATGAAGACAGTAATTTTCATGCAGTATAAATATAGTGCAGCTACTAATCTGAATGCTTTTTTTTTTTAAAAAAAAAAAAAAGAAGTCTGGCATTGCACAGTGCTTCTTTCCCCATCCCTTTGAACATGAAACATCTCTAGCAGAACACAAAGTGACAACAAAACAAAGCTACAAATTCCCTCCTACACAACCAAACTTAAGCTAACCTGCACAGCCTGGGCTGAGGTTAAAAGCACTCTGCAGACTGAAGCGGTCCAAAACGTTGTGAAACCCACAAGTAAGGAGAAAGGAGAAGGACGTGTTTTCTGGTCGTGGGTTTACTTTGTGCCAGCCAAGGTGGCAAAGCAACTGTTTCAAAACTAAATGATTGCAAAGTCTTGAGCTTCCCACCTTTGAGTTCTGAAAGCATAGGGCATCCGAAGGTGTTAAAAGTAAGCTGCACGTTTTTCTGGCCAGGGCAAAGTAGAGGAGAATGATATAATGAAGGGAACATATGTTCTGAAAATGAGAACCAAAAGGGAAGGGGGGGAGTGCAACTCTGAAGCTTTCAAAACACCATTAATTCATAGCTTAGGTCAAGGATTCCCAAATTAATTCAGGAAGTAATGGTCACGCATTTCTCAAATGCAGATGTCAAAAAACTCAAATGATTTACTGTTATGTTGCTGGGGGTGGGAGGGAGGCGAATCCTAATGTGGCTGCAGCTTTTGACATTTAAGATTGCTTAGTTGTCCACCGGTGGAAGGACGGCAGCGACTCTGCTCCCTGTAACTTCCAATCCACCACTGGTGGGACCAAGCCCACAGCCCCTGTTCGCTGCCGCCAACAAAACCAGTTTACACCAGCTAGGGGTTACTGGCCTGACTACAGGAGCAGGACAGGACCCTGAAAAGATCTAGTTCAAAGCAAATCATCCAATGGTGGGACACACTGCTGAGTCTGCAGGACTCACACAAGCCCGTTTCAGATTAAAACAAAAGGCAGAGATGTACGTTTTTATCTGACCAAACACAACGATGCCTCAGCATAGACTCAGGGGAAAAACAAAACAAAACAAAACAAAACACAAAAAAAAACACTAAGCTTTGTCCCGCTGGGGAAAACCAACGGGCAACGTTTGCCCCACCAACCCTCCCAGCCCATGGAGTCACTTACCCTCCACCAGTGAAGTGAGCAAGGTAACGTTAGCAGCTTTGCGCCTCCCAGCCGGCAGGTTTAACCCTATTTTGTCCAGTTTCTCTCTGAGAGATCGCCCTCCATTTTTGGACTTTGCCCTGCACCACCATAACAGAAAGATGGTTAGAAGGGAGGGCTGGGATTCGCCACCGGACACTGTGCTCCTACAGAAGGGGCGTTGAGAGGAGGTTTGGGGGGGATTTGCTATTGAAGGGGTGTTGAGGGGAGGTTTTGGGGGAGAAAGGGATGAAAGTTGAGCCTAATGCATGGATGGGAGCTGCACAGTGAGGTGACAACCCTCTTCGCACCCTCACCCGCCATGTGCCTGCTCTCTGGCGAGGGCCACTACATTATTTCACTAACTGGGAAGGTCAGGAGCCCACACCACCACACTTGAACAGGGAGATGAACGCACAGGGGTTCCTCTCCCCACAGATGAGCTTCCCGGCAGAGATGGGGACAGGAGACGAACCACTTTGGTCAATTAACCCAGGAGTTTATTGCCTGTGTTTTATCCCCTGGACTTATTCCCTGCCCAAACACTCTTTAATTGTCTGGACTACGTTACAACAGCGGGGGTGGTCCCCACGGCCCACGGGTTTGGGGGTGCCACTGCTATTGGGGTGCATGACATGACGGGGGGTACCCACGCCAGGCCGCCTTGCCTCCCCCCCCCCCCCCCCCGGGGGGGGGGGGGGGGCCCCCGGCCCCCCCCCCCCCCCCCCCGTTCCTCCCCTCCTCAGCTCGCGGGCGTCCGTTAGGGCGGTAACGGTCGGCGGGCGGCTGGGCCGCCTGTGAGGGCGGCGCGGGGCGCGTCCCTCCGCCTCACACACGCACACACACACACGGAGCCCGCCGCCATCCCACCGCCCCTCACCTCCGCAGCACTCCGCCCAGCAGGGAGGCGTTGAGGCACTCGGGCGGCGAGAGGCGTCGCTGCACTTCCGCCACCGTGACCTTGTACTTGGAGGTGGAGCTGAGCAACGAGAGGCGGCCCGGCACCGAGCAGAAGACCTCGTTGGGGTTGACCACCCCGCCGAAGAGCGCGTCCTTGTTGATGGGGATGGAGGAGACGGCGTTGTTGTTAGACTTGGAGAGGGACACGGGGCCTGCAGGGAGGGAGGAGCAGGGCGGTGAGGGTGAGGAGCGGGAGGGGAGACGGGGCAGGAGGAGGAGGAGAGGCGGCCACCGGGCTACGGGGATAAAACCGGGGGGGGTGAGACGAGGGCAGGCACCCCGTGGTCCGCTGGGGGAGAGCGGAGCGGCTGCCCTCCACCAGAACGCCATCAAGCGAGGGAAAACAAACGGGGAGTCCAGCGCTGAACGCCGAGGGAGGTGATTCCCGGGGGGGCCGCGGCCACCCGGGCCCCTTTTCTCCTGGGGCCCAGCGGGAGCCCTCGGGCTCTGTCCTCGCCTGTGCCCCCCAGCCCCAGCCCGAAGGGGCCCCCACCGTTTTGGATAGATGGCTTGTGACATTAATAGCTCTGGGAGGGCTAATAGATACGCCAGGAGTTAAACGAACTCTTGAGATTACTAATAAAAGAGCCAATTATCATGTCGGCTCGGAAAGAGCATCTCTTAAGATTTATCCCTTGCACGTCTAATTTGACGTGACAAAGGCTTCGCGGGCAGGGGAAGGGGACGAAACTTTTAAGCGCGGCGGCTGGGCTTGGGGGGAGAGCGGCGTGAGCCGGCACCTTCCTTGGCACAGCATCCCCGGGTGGCTTTCCACCTTCAAACGGAGAGCAGAGCGCCCTGTGCCGCCTTCCCGTCCCTCTGCTCGTCCGGAGCACGGTGGGAGCACACGTCCGAGCGGAGATGCCGACAGTGCCCCGCACACACCACTCCGGCACCGGCCTCCCAGCAGTTTCAGCCTCCCAGCAGTTTCAGCCTCCCAGCAATCCCAATTTCCCAGCAATTTCAATCTCAAGCAAAGCAAAGAGCACAAAGCTAAACACAACTGAGCTCCCAGCATCTAGCCCCTTGCTCTCCAGCAGCCCAACTAGTCTCCGTTGCACTTTAACCAGGAAAACACGAAGGGGAAGGAAGAGATTGTTCTCCTCTAGAGCCATTTGCCAACAACGATTAAACAACGATGCTTTGAGCAGAGCTGGGAAGGGAGCCGCTTGCCGAGGTACCAGAGCACCAGCTCGGCTTTGTTGGACATTTCCAGGGCAGGGCTGAGCCCGGCTGCCCTGCTCTGCCTCCAAGCCCCCCGCCAGCGGCGCCCAGGCTCTGCCACCACGCGCGAGGAAGCAGCTCACCTTTCTTAATTACAGTTTGATCCGGGATGTTAATACCGGGGTCTTCTACGTGCTGCAACGAAAGGGAGAGAGGCGGGCTGTCAGTGCGCGGCGCCGGCGAAAGGCACCGGGGCGTGGGAGGGGAGCCCCGGAGGGTACCGAGCAGAGGGAAAGCGACAACGGGGGGCCGGGGAGGAGACGGGGTTTGGGGAAGCTTCCTTCGCATGGAGGAACCCTGCCTCCCTCCCCGCACTTCTCCACGGAAAACGAAAAAAATTAATAATGATAACAGCAACAAAACAAAACGAAAAAGAGAACAAAGATCCACCCCACACCCTCGGGACTCGCCCTGCCGAGCCCGACGCCCGGACGGCCTCCAGCCTCCCTTTCTGCCTCGCCGGCCCGGCCTCTCCCCGCCGCAGGGGAGCACAAAGAAGCGCCCGCACCGCACCGACGGGGCGAGCCGAGCCACGCCGAGCCGGGCCGGGCCGAGCCCCTGCACCCCCGGGGTCCCCACTATTGTCCGCTCGCACTTTTGCTCACTGGAGGCTGCAGATGGGGTTCTGCGCGCCCGCGCCGCAACGTGATTAGAAAGTCAAATGAAATCATGTTTTCTAATTCAAAAAAACTGACAGGCGATATAATGTCTGGCTGTGTTTACAAATTAACACCAGTGGTGCTGAGATAGAAGATTTCGCAATCGTTACAAAACACAGGCATTACCATTTAAAAAACTATTACTTCCTTCTCTAGTCTTTGTCCAACAATAATACTGATTCTAACATTTTCCATTCTGTCTTGGATTTATGCTCCTGTTAATTGTGCCTGATCTCAATGATTCCGGGTGGATGGTACTAAGTTGCTTTATTACAGGTTTTATTATACTCAATGCTCTCATTTGTAACTTGCCTAAAGTGCTTCTGGATTTAAGTATAATTAAATTGAGAAATGTTCAGAAATGACTACTGCTGCAGTTCTTGTGTTTTAACTATATGGGGAAATATGATCCCTTTATGCATGCACCCTAAACCCATAAAGTAAATGTAGTGTGGCATAATACTTTTATTTGTGTTATTTCTACACATATTCCGTACAGGGAGGACTGTTAAGTTTAAAATCCCAAAGAGATATTTATGATTAAATAATTTTCACCGTCTACTTGATTTTCTTAAATATTTAGCAGTCCCTTTTATTAAAGTTTAGCTGTTGCAACAACAGAAAAAAAAAATCGAAAAATCACACTTTCCACGACCCAAATTTCTGCAAAGGATTTTTTGTTGTTGTTGTTTCATAACTAGATAAATGCTCTCAAAAGATACATTCTCTTATTTTTTATGCCTTCCTTCATGCATCCTGCTGATTCAGTTTTACAGAGAGGAAAATAAAATTGGCTGGGCTGGTTTAAGGATTTAAACCAGATGGCATTTGTTTTTCACAAACTATAGCAATGCTATTAATTCATAGATCTTACAAAGGCAAATAAAATGATTTGTACTTAAAATATCTGCACAAGAGGCTTCCCAAGCCAGCCCGCTGCAATGAAGCACAATCACAGCGAGGGGGAATTCAAGAGAACATTTTAGGTCATGTTCCTACAGCAATCAGGGGCTCGAAGTCAACAAATTAGTTTATTCTTACTATTGCCTCCATGTTATTTTATATCAGGTTAAAAGAATCGACCTGTTTTTAACGGATCCAAATTGCTTACTAAATCCTCCACTTTGGGAAATGTATGCATTTATTGCAAAACTGCTAAACATAACCAGCAATTTTCTGTGGCTAATTTAGCCAGATGAGGGCTGTAATAAATTCACTATTTTTCCCAAATATAATTTACAAAAGATTTCAAAATGACCCCCCCAAAATAGGTAAGTTCATCTGAACATTATCCTTGCAACACGAAACTGTACTCATTAAACTGTCAGCAAATATATTGTTGTAATATTTGATCCTGTAATTTGGGATGGCATTTCAACAAAAATCACATCCAGATACCACAATTCCCTCCTCCTCTTTCCTCGTTGCAAAATAAACCAGCTTCAGCCCCTTAGCACGAGCTCTGTGGGCTTTAATAAATTTATTGGCATGTTCTAATTCTATTTTCAGGGAGAAACCCAGAAAGATGGACTTTGATCACAAGCAGTCATTCCTATCACATTGCATAAGGCCACTTTCCTAGCTGAACAATAGCAAGGCTCGCTTTGTAAATAGCACTTGTGCTAATGTCATGCTTAATTAGGAATCATTTTTTAATCTGTATTTATTGATGATAAAATTAGATCCCCCAAATAATGCACCACCCGATAGGCTCCAAACATTTAATTTAATATAGGGTGTAGCAGGTCTTGCTAGAATTTGATAACCTATAGCTAATGATTTATGAGGTCATCCCTATGCACTACTGCTAAAAGAATAAGGCAGCAATTTAATATACCTCTCCTCTGATTTGTCAATTAATTCCTTTGGAAAAGAGGATCTGCCCGTATCCTCTTACAACTTTAGATGTCATTACCTTCTATACCAATTCTGTAATCACGGGGAACGTTTTTTTCCTTCTCAGACCACTTTCACCCACTTTTAATTTTTTTTTTCCTTTTTCTTTCCCCCCTTTCCCTTTACATTTGCCTGGGAGCACATTTAATGAGATCTCGCATTTCAGACTAATGCTTTTCCCAAGGCAGCAAGAAATCCCCAAATGCACGGCCCTGTGGTGATATTATACATTCTTCCAATCGTAACAGCTTATTGTCATTGAGAAGGAAAGATATTGTTAACGATGACAGTAATTTGATTTATTTATATTTTAGCGGGCATGCTAACAGGGAGGCATCGTGCAGGGATGAGAGGCGAGAACCCATTGTTCTGGGAGGGGGGCTCGGGGTCTCGCTGCCCCCTCCCCTTTTTGCTTAGTTGGGAGAGGGTCTGGGGGAGATCCTCTTCCCCTCGCTCTCTGCCAACCGAGGGGTGGTGCCGGAGGGATGCAAGGGCCCGAGCAGCGGGGCTTACCGGCACATCCTCGATGGCGTGAGGGATGGAGTGTAGGGGCAGGTCGGCCAGCCCCGAGCCCAGCCCGTGCGGGGCGTGCAGCAGGTCGTCGTGCCGCCGGTAGTCCCTGCGGGGGTCCAAGCCCGAAAGCTGGTGGGGGAGCCCCCGGTGCGTGTGCAGGAGCCCCGTCTCCTGGCTCTGCCTCTGTCCCGGCCATCCTGGGTGCTGGGGCTGCGGCTGGGCGTGGAGGGGGTTGAGGCTGTAGGGGTCGTTCACGTGGGAGTAGGGGTCCTGAGACTGGGGGTAGATGGGCTGATAAGGGGGGGGGAAGTAGGGAGGCGGGAAGGCGGCGGGGGGGGTGTGGGAGAGCGGCGGGGCGCTGGTGTAGGGGGACTGACCCACGGTCCCCAGCTGGGGCAGCCGGGCCGTCCCGTTGCTGGTGCTGTCGTGGCGCTCCTAGGGTGTGGGGTTGTCAAAATGGGGGGGGGGGGGGGGG
>CM021766.1:67262100-67282067 GCA_011076525.1 Nettapus auritus | reverse complement strand
GGGGGGGGGGAGAAAAGAAAAACAAAAGATAAAATAGAACTGTTTCTCGTCAAAAGCGGCTACCAAATTTCTCCCACCGGGCGAACCTCCCGCTCGGAGGCAGAGCTGGGGATTTCTCTGGCCCCCCCACCCTCCCCACCGCCCTTCCAACAAAATCCTGAGGCGCTCTCGCTTCTCGAATAATAATAATAATAATGACGACGATAGCAGCGGAGATAGCACTACTCATACCAGGACTGCTCACAACAATTCACGAAACGTTGCGGCGGCACAGCATGGATTCCCGACCGATCGCGCCCGGGCATTGCGGGACCAGGTATTTCCCGCAAATAAAAAGAATCATTTCTAAGCGGGCCGTAGGAAAATAATAATAATAATAATGATAATAATAATAATAACGCTCCTGCCACCCAAAAAACGCTCCCGCCGGCCCTGAGCAAAATTAAGACGGAGACAGCCGCCGAGATTACCACTAATGCATCCCAAGAAAAACGTGGGAAATCAAAGACCACTGCCATCTTGTTACCAGAAGACGCCGAAATGGGCTCTGACCACCCACCCATTCCCCTTGGAACTTTGGCAAACGTGTCAGGGCGAAGGCACGGCCGCGGGGTCCCCCCGCAGCCCACCCGGGGGCAGAGCCGCGCCAAGCCACCCGTTTGCCCGAGGGAAATGGGGGTCGGCGGGGGGACGCGTGGTCCCCGGCTTTGGAGGCTTCTGAGGCCGGGCAAAAGAGCCCGCAGGTACGTCCGGGGAAAAAGGCAATGGCCTCCGCGGAGGAGGAGAAGGAGGAGGAAGAGGAGGAGGAGGAAGGGGGGGTCGGAGGGAAAAAGCCACGGGCCCGCAAAAGGGAAACGGGAAAGCTAGAAATATCCCATTTGCAGGTGGCAAGGGGGAGAAATGTAAGCAGCGGTGTCCAGGCAAAGCCTTTCGCCGTTCGCAAACCAAAAGTAAATAAAATACAATATAAAAATATAATAAAATTAAAAAAAAAAAAAAAAAGGGACACACACACACACACAAAAAAAAAAGCGAGAGCGAGAGAGAAGAAGAAGAAAAAAAAAAGAGAGAGAGAGAGAGAGAGAGAAGGGAAGATAAAGCATCGATTTAATAAAAATGCAGCAAGGAAAAAGAGCCCTCTCCGGCAAGCTGGATGCGAAAGCCCGGCTGCCACCGCCACCAACAATAGCAACACCCAGCACCCGATCCCCCTCCGAGAGAGCCGCGAAGCCACTCACCATAGCCGAAAAACTGTGCACTAACATCTGCGAAGAGTCGGGGGGTTACGAGGCAGGGCAGAAAAAAATAACGATAATAACAACAACAACAAAAAAAAAGCAGAGCAAAGTGACCGGAGCTGCGCGCACAGCCCCTGGCGGAGCCTGCGCGGGCGCGGAGGGAGCGCGGCCGGAGCCCGGCGCTAGGCGCGGGGGGGACCGGGGCGCCGGGGCTGCTCCGCGGGTGCGCCACGATAATCCATCAGAACTTGCACCGATCCCGGCTGCCCTTCATCGGCTCTTGCAAAGGCGAGCTCTCTCTATCTTGGCGTGGTGTGAGGAGTCAAAGTTGGTCGCTTTTTTTTTTTTTTTTTTGGTTTTGGTTTTTTTTTTTTTTTTTTCCTTTTTTTTTTTTTTTTGCCTTTTTTTCCCGCTTTTTAGCCTGTGTGTGTTTATTTCTTAATCCCCCCCTTTTTTTTTCCTCCTCTGTCTGTTTCTTTTTTTCTCCTTTGACTTAGCTGCTGGTTCACTTGAGCTTCTAATAACAGATCTGCTGCCTTCCTGGAGACTCCTAATAGCAGATATTCATGACTATTAATATTACACGAATACTTAATAAGGGAAGAATGGCTGGAAATCGAGCGTGAAGCGAGAAGGCAACTCAAGGCAGAGCCTGTTCTAAATGACGTCCATTGAATGAAGAATCAGTGTATCTAATCAGAGATGGGGGAAAGGGAGGGAGAGAGAGAGAGAGAGAGACAAAAAGGGAGAGAGGGAGAGTGAGAGGGGGGACATGCTGCTGCGTCTGACGAATCACAGGAAAGGGGCAACATTTTAAAAGGTTGCAGGGCATGCAAAAGTGAAAGAGAAAGAGATCCGGAGAGAGGGAGAGGGTGGGAGCCAGCAGGGGGTACGGCGGGAGTGGGGGGCGAAAAAGGGGGGAGGACGGGCAGAAAGAGAAAGGGGAGGGGGCGCGGGATCCCCCCTTCCTTCCCTTCCCCTCGCTTCCTTCCCCTTCCCTCCCCCCAGTCCATCTTCGCCTGCCCCCGCGGGCCGGCGAGGGCGCACCTCAGTCTGCGGCTGCTGGCCGAAGCCGGCCTCAAAGCCCACGGCGAAGAGCGGCTGCTGGCTCCCCGCTTGGCTCTTGCCACCCTCCGAGGAGCCCCCGCCGCCTCCTTTCCGCGGGGTGGGCTCCGGGGGGGCGCCCCCCCCCGCCGCCGCCGCCCCGTCCATGCCTCGACGGCTCCCCGCCGGGGGGGCTCCCAGCGCCGCCGAGCCGGCTCGCCTCCGTGCGTCCCGGAAAGCGGCTGGGAAAGTTTTTTGGTCCTTTTTTTTTTTTTTTTTTTTGGGTGTCTCCCTTGCTCCGTCTCAGTCCTCCTCCGCCTCCCCGCCGCCGTCCTCCTCTTCCTCCTCCTCTTCGAGGCCGAGGCGAGGTCGGGGTAGGGGGGCTGGGGAGCCCCGGGAGCATTCACCGGGCTCCCCTCGGCCCCCCTCTCGGAGGAGCCGGGAAAAGAAAGAAGGGGAGGAAAAGACAGCGGGCGGGGAAGGAAGAAAAGGGAAGGAGGGCGGGGGGGTGGGGGGGAGAGGGAGACGGGAAAAGAGGCACGGTGAGAGCTTCTCCCGGCCCAGACAAGCCGGGGCTCCGGCGCAACCCGTCGGACTGGCTGCGCAACTCCCTAGCTACTCCCTCGGCCGGGCGCTGCTCCACTTTCCACCGCCCGGCCCCGCAACGGCGACGGGAACGGCAGGGCTGCGCCCCGCTGCTCTCCCCCAGGTCCTTTTCTTTCCCCCGAGCCGGCCCCCCCCGGACGGGGGCCCCCCCCCCCCCCCCCCCCGTTTTTTTCCCCTTCCCCCGTAAACCCCCTGGCAGCCCGCATCCCCTTCCCAGGAGCAGCATCCCGTAGCCAGAGGCACAGGGGGGTCACATCCCCCCAGTGCGGGGGCGACAAAAGGCGCTGAGGACGAAATCTCACGCCTAAAAATCCCTCGTCCTGGGTGGGGGAAGAGGTACGGCTTACTCCCCAAGTCCAGCCGGGGGAAAGCACTTAAGAAAATAATAATAATTAAAAGATTGCCCTGACACCTCACTCCTAGAAATCAGGCTTCCGCCTGTGAGTGGATCTAAGTGCTCGGCTCCCATGCCGGGATGAAGCTGCTCTCCCAACGGCTCAATCCAGGACCTGAGCACCAAATAATTTAATCCCCAGCGAGTGTGGCGAGTCCTCCATCCCTTTCCTACACTACAGCATCTCCAAAAGCCGCGGCGGGGGAGGACGGGAGCGTCCCCCCCCCCGGTTCCCTGGCGAGGACGTCGGCAGAGGCTCCGCCGAGGCTGGGGCTGCCTCCCCGCCCGGCTCAGCACCAAAGAAATACATTCATTTGCACAGTGCAGTCCTTTATTGCGCGGTTCGAGTGCACGGCACAGGCAACTTTTGCGAAACGCGTGACAATGGTATTCGTTGGTTTGGGACGAGGCAAACCATCCCGGGCATGGCTCTTCTTCTTCGTCTTCTCCTGCTTTCTGGCAGGTCAAAAGCCACTCGCTTCTTTCTCAAGAGACGGATGCACACCCATACACACACATGCGCGCAGCCGGGGCTGTGCTGAACGGCTCCCAGCCCCCTTTAGGTGGGCTCTGCTCTCCCAGAAGGACCCCAGAATCCCTGCCCAGAACCAAGGGAGCGCGGCCCTGCGGGGCGGAGGCTGGCTGGGAGGGTGCCGCTCCGCAGCCCCGGATTGCGGTTCCGCTGCTGGCCCCGCAAGGCGCACAGCTCGCAGCGAGCTAGCCGCGGCTCCAGAGAAATACAGGATTTTAGGCGTCGGTCCCGAGTCGATCTATAGGGGTGCCTCGGGCACCTGGCGTGCAAGAGCGATTCTCTCTCTTCCCTTTGTCTCCTTGCCCTTTCATTCATCCAGCCATCCGTCCATCCATCCATCCACAGGGATGAGCGTAGCATCCTACAGAGCCTTATCTAGAGAGGATCTACCTAGAGACAAGACCGCTGCTGCATCCTCCGTCCTGCTCGTCTTCCCTCACACACTGCCGACAAAGCTGGGTTTCCACAAGCCCCGAAGTTCCTGGGGAAGGACCCCAGCCCCTCTCCAGCTGCAGGACCGCGAGGAAGCCTGGCGAAGGAGCAGAAGTTTTCCTAAACGAAATTCAGAGATCGATGGATGCTGCGGGGTCCCGCTCACAGCTAAGGGGCCCGGGGCTCTCTGCCCCGGCCCGGGAAAGCGCTTACCTCACATTCCTCATACTTGATATTATCCGTCAGTTTCCAAAGCATTTTCATGGATTGTCGTGAGAGAGGATTTGTTTCTCCCTGCCTTTCACTAAAGTGGTGCCTCTGGTATGCGGAGCGCGGCTGGCGGAGGCTGTGCACAGCTCCTCTGCGCGCTCTGAGATCTCCCTCTAATGGTCGAAACTTTTCCCTTTTCCAGCTCTTTACCAACAGCCTAATCGGCTCATTAGCATATCAACAATAGCCCAATTGCTCTCCAGCACAACAACCTGCAGCGGCGGACACAGGTACAACGGACCCACGGGCCACGGGGCTTTGCTGAGCCACGCGTGGGGGCAGCGGCCCCTGACTACCCGTGCGGAGCTCCCCCCGACTGCCTGGAGTTTGGGACTAGCCGTGAAGCCACCCTTCTCGTTCCTTTTTTTTTTTTTTTTTTTTTTTTCCCCTTCATCTTTCCACCGGGTTGAAAACACCCAAGAGGAAAGCAACGAGACCCGGGCCGCTCTCTGGCCAGGCTGATTGCTCTCTGCGGAGGCTGCTGCTGCCCTCCGGCTTTTTTTTTTTTTTTAATTATATTTTTGATGGATATTTAAAAAGCTTCTGTCTTTTGCAAACTATTTGCTTCCTCTCGGGTCTGTTGCCAATTGCTCTTCAAACGAACAACAACAACAACAACAAACAAAAAAAAAAAAAAACAAAAACAAAAAACATAACCTTCCAGACAGCACTGGGCGAGCGTAACGCGAACGCATAAGAAGCCAAAAAGTCTTTTGCAAGCACTTCGGCAGAGGGACAGAACAATGGCCATAATAAAACTTGGGTTGTTTCTTAGGCTTCGTTTGCCTAACAATCCACTGCTAACTGAGCGCTCTTCCTGCCCTCCTCTAGGGCTTCTTTTCCAACCTCCTAATTTATATACATATATATATATATTTATTATTATTGTTTCCCGCGATGCCCAGCCTTGCTCCCGCCACTGAAAGGTTTATTTTCTTTTGCTCCATTTCCCCATTTTTCCCCTCCTTGTGGCTGCTGCCTCGGGCCTGGCACGGCTCGGCCGGGTCCGGGCCCCCAGACCCGCTGCGGAGCGGGACGCGCAGGGGACCCCCATGCAAACCTCCAGACCTGGGAACCCCCCCCCAGGGGGCACCCCCCGACGCCTAGGCCGCATTCACCGCCTGCAGGAGTGAGCAACCCCTCCGGCCGCGGGGAACCCATAGGGGTGCCCACGGAGGAGCCGAAACACGCTGCCCTGCGCGCCCCCAGCCCCAAACCCCCGCGTTCCCCCCCCCCCCCATCCCTTACCCCCGACGCTCTTCATTTATTTTTTTCCTCTCCCCTCACCAGCTCTTTTGTCTGCAAGTAGCAGGAGAGTAAATTGTTGGTTTTACTCCCATTGAGGTTCAAATGGAGCTGGCAGATTAAGGCCGGCTAATGCGGGCCGGGGGAGGAGGGAACCCAGGGGGTCGCCGCGCCTTAGCGCCGGCCTGGCGGGGCAGGGCCGAGGAGTGCGGAGCCCCCCGCCCAGGACCACCCGGGGCAGCCCCCTGGGGCTGGGCTGCAGCCACGGCTCCGCACGGCCGAGCAAAGCCGCAGAGGTGGCTCGGCGAAAAGGAGGGAAGGGGTGCACGGCGAAGCCGGGAGCGAATTTCAAGGCAGATAGCCCATAAGTGGAATCGTGTAAGGGCTACTTTCAGGAGAAAACTAAAAATAATAAAATAACGAAATAACTTCTGCGGGCCGACCTGATAAAAGAACGCCGGGACTAACTGGGAAAATAACTTAGAGATATTTTTGTTTACTGCACGTTTTCCTGCAGAAAACTTACTGCGATATCCACCCCCCCCCCCCCCCCCCCCCCCCCCCCCCCCCCAAAAAAAAAAAAAAAAGGAAGAAAGGAAGAAAGAAAATGAGATTTAACAAAAATTTAAAAGCAGCACAGGGAAAGATTTAGTCGCGAGACTCAAAAAGTTGGGAGCAGAAAAGATGGGCTCCTAACTTGCGCTGCACTGTCCGGGAAAAAGTAAATGGTTTTCGGCAGCAAAAACAGGAGTGCTTTAACAGCCCCCTTCGCCTCCAGTTTTTATTAACTGCCCAAATCTCGGCCGCACATTCCGGAGGCCGCGGGATTTCTCAGAACCGCCCCGGTTACCCCACGCGTGGCGGCTCCCCCCGTGGGGCGGGGGGTCCCTGTGGCCCCCTAGGGCCGGGGCCACGCTGACACCCCCCAGCCACCCTCCCCGACTTCAACTCGCCCCGGGGGCCGCTCCCGGCACCCCTCCGGCCGGATAGGAGCAGCGGAGGGTTTTTTTTTTTTTTTTTTTTTTTTTTTTTTTTTTCCCCCCCACAGGATGGGCTCGGGGGAACCCACGGCGTGGCTGTCCCCATGCAACAGGTAGCATGCGGTGGGATTGGGCTGGGGGGCGCAGGTAGGTGCACCCCACATTTTAGCCCTCTCCTTCTTCCGCACCCTCCGGCTGCAGGGCCCGACAGCTTTCCCCGTTCCAGCCCTATCTCCCCTCCCAAAATAATAACACCACCCCAAAACAACAACAACGAAGGAGGCTCTCCTTACCTGCCAGTCCCCCATTTTAGCAAGGATGGACATCCTGACTGCAGGCTGCATATCCCCAGGCCCCCGCTGGTCATGGACTACAATTTACCCGCGACGCCTGTGGGTGAATCCTCCCCTTACCTGCGCCGGGATTCTCTCACCTGGCCATAAAGAACTGGGTGCTCCCTGCCTGCGCCTGCGCGCTCCTTGCGCGCTGCCTGCGCGCTGCCCCCCGCTGCCGCGCAGCCCCGGGGCTGCCCCAGGCCGGGGTGGGGACGGGCGAGCCCCCTGCCCTTCTCTTCTTCCCCTTCTCGGGGGTGCGGCGGGTTCCCTTGGAGGCGAATTCCTAACTGCGACAGCGATAATAACAATAATAATAACAATAACCGGCCTACAATAACAGCCCTAAACACAAAGCGCCTCGGGGCTGAGGCTTCCGAACGGGACTTCCGAATTAGCCTAAGGGGACAACGAGGGTGCTGCAAGTTGCCGGAGGAACTGGGAGGAAATAAAAGAGATGCAGAAGACCTTCCCAGCCCCTTCCCAGCCCCCCTATGTAAAAGGGGAGTAAAGGGGGGTGCCCGCCGCCGTTCCCCATCCCGGCTGGTTCCGGGGATGCTGCGACCCCTCTGGGACATCCTGGGGTCTTCGGGCCTCCCGGTGCCCGAACCTCCCACCCCTATTTTCTTCTCCCCCGACCCTATTTTCGAGTGCCGGAATGCTTCGGGAAGGCGGCCCGGCTTTAGGGCAGTTTTGATTTCCCAGCCCGAGGAGCGAGGTGTCGGGGGCACTGCCATCCATCTGCACTTTGAAGGCTCAGAGAAAAAGCTGTTCGCATCTCGCAGCCGGGAGATGCACCCTGTCCGTCTGCGGGTCACCCCCCGGCCTGCCGAAACACGCTGCGACACTGAAGGAGGACAGCAGCGTCTCGCCGGCAAAAGGGGTGCTGGGCTGGGGTCAGTCCTCGGGGAGGGGCAGGGGAAGGGGCCTGGGGGCGAGGAGGGGAGGACAGAGCCGGGGATCCCGGGGGCTTCCGCGCGGAGCGCGCTCAATGGGCCGTGAGAGGCGCGCTGCGCACCGCTGCTCCCGGCGCCTGCCCGTGGTGTACAGTTAGCGTCAAATTACAGCAATTAGCCGGGCACCGGAATTTAATTACCCGGCCCTGCCTTCCCTCCCCCCAACCCCCCCCGGGTCTGGGGAAGCTCCCGAGGAAAGGCGGCCCTCCGCCCAGCGGGAGAAGCGCGAAAGTTGCGCGGCTCTGGGGCTCCCGGGGGGCAGAGAATTTCTTCTTACAATTACTTACAACGTTACTTTCTATCATTTTATATATATATATATATATATATATGTATATATATGTATATTTCCGGGGAGAGGCGGGGAATTAATCCGGTCTGAAGCTGGCCTTTGGCGAAAAGTTCCCGGTAAACTTGGCTGCCACTCTTTTCGTATCCTGCCGTCGGGATCGCTCCCTGCTCCCAACCCCCGGCCACCTGCTCCCCCCGGCCCCGCAAGGACGGGAGCCGTGCGGTTGGCCGGGAGGCGGCCGCAACACGGTTTTGGGAACCCCGGGGCAGCCGTGTCTGGCATCGGGCTCAGTCCCACACTTTTTTTTAGCCTGGGGGGGGAGGCGTAGCGCAGAGGTTGCGCTATTTTATTTTATTTATTTTATTTTTATTCTTCTTCCCCTCCGTCGCGCCGGCCGCTTTGCAGCTGGGCGGTGAATTTGGGATGTAAACCTCCGACAGTCGTCGCAGATCTCCTTCCTCTGCCACCTATTTCAGGGGGCAGCGGCAGGTCCCTACCCCCGTGCTCGCTCCTCGCACTGTTGCTTTCTCCTTCTCCCTTCCCCAGTGCCGGGCACAGGCTCCAGGCTGATTTCCACCGGCTCGCGGTCACAGAAGTCGCATTTGGCGATTTTTTGGCAGCCCGTGCCCGTGGAGACTCTTGTAGGATCCGTGCCGCGAAGGAAGGGGGCTCCGCTCCGTCCGCCCCCTTCCCCCCTCCCCCATCCCATCCCATCCCATCCCATCCCACCCCATCCCATCCCCAGCCAAATTCCCGGCGCGGGTGTTTCCAGCGAAAAAATGAGAGGTTCAGGTCGGTGTGGGTCTCCTCGGCTTCCCGGGGGTCGTATCCACCAGCATCCCCCACGAAAGAGGATTTCCAGGCTGCCCTGGGGTCTTCCCGGGAGCAGGGAGAGGAGCAGAAGGAAAGAGGCAAAACCTGGCAGTATATTAAAATAAATAAATTAAAAAATAAAGGAAAAAAAATAAGAAGGGAAAGAAGCAGCCCCCACCCACCACTTCGCGGACAAAGCCGGTGGATGGAATGGGTTTTGGGGTGCAGGAGGGGAGCAAGCCTTGTTGGGTGCAGGGCGCTTCCACCTGTGCCTGTCCTGCCCATCACTTTTGGCAGAGTTTTCCTCTGAGATGCAGAGATTCAGGCAGCAGGGGCAGCTTCTGCCTTTCCCGGGGACCCACGCGTGGAGATGTAGCCGAGCATGCTGCACACCTCTCCCTGGGACCCCCGGTGTGTCCTGGCCATTTGTAGTCCAGGAGGGAAAAAAAAAAAAAAAAAAAAAAAAAAAAAAAAAAGTGAAAAAGTGTTTTGTTGTTGTTGTTGTTCCTTCTTTTCTTTCTTTCTTTCTTTTTTTTCTTCATATGTGGGTCCCCATCTGCCTGTTTAATACTTAATGGCAAATCCAGCTACACCAAAGCAACTAAGCAAGCAAACCCAGGAAGAAATTCAGAGGGAAAACAGAGCACGCAACACCATACGGATGCAACAGCTCCGCTGAGGACTTATTGGTGTTTGCCACACACTGCAAATTCCCATGCTGTAGATGTACGGAAATGTAGCAAGTGCATTCCAGTTCAGCTGACACCCCTTTCCCAGCCTAGGGCCTTTGGGGCTCAGTACATTGCCACATCCAGAAAACAAACTCCTAAAAACCCCTAAAAACTCCTAATGATAGAGCACCTGTGGGGTAAAACTCTGCACTTCAGCTTTTTTGGGTCACTCAGGGAGCAGTTGTAGGGTCTCAAATGCAAATGTTTGCAAGGAATTTGACCCTTTTATAAAGCACAACAAATCCATGCTAAAGCCACCAAGCACTTTTGTCTTCAGGAGTAAAAATCTAGCTACTATAAACATGCCGAGATCTGATTACTTGATTATTCTGCTCTAGTCACTTTTTTTTTTTTTTCAATTGTACATTTCATTTGCTAAACAGGAAAAAAAAACACACAATTTTAAGTAAACAGTTCCACTTGCAGCTTGGGCATAAAAAAATCGAGTATTTTTGGGGTGATTCTGACTGTTCACACATCCTCCAGAAAGACTTTTGCATTTGAAATACAGGAAACTATTTTGCCAACAATCTTAGCTGCAGCAGATTGCAGTTTTATTGACCATGCCACTGAAAAACAGTTACAAAATTGTTATTTGACATTTATTATTTTATAATTTTTCATCACTAAAATTGTTAGGTAAAATTCACAGAATGGTATCCTCCAATGTGACTTGCCTGAACAAAACATTATTGCTAAACTAAATTAATTGATTATGGGGAGGGTTGCTCTTCTCTGGGTAAAGCTTTACCATCTTCACTGCCCCCTGCCCTAAAATCTATTGATGCAACTGCACATATCCACTGACCTGAGGACGAAGCACCAAGTTACACTCCAGAACTAAGTCTCTACATGACAAGTTTTGCTTGGATTAAGATTTCAAAACTGAGCCCATAATAAGATATGCCACAAAACCTCACACAACCCTCCTCTCCCAGGGATATTTATCTTAAATATTTAATTGCTCAGTAAAATAAATTCTGTATGTGTATTCTTATCTGGGAAAGATTTTGATCCATTAATTTTGGGGTATCTTCTGATCTGCAGCATCTAGAGTCTGTACTAACATCCTTGGAAAGTGTGGAGAAGCAGAATCTGTGCCCTGCAAAAAACACCTATTCAGGTGTTGAATATTTACACATAGGCAGGAGTGAGCTTTACTTTTAATGCTATCTCTTAGCTACAAGAAAAACAAATGAAAGTTATTTAAGTACAGGCCAAATCCCTGCTTCTGCTAAAGCAAATAACAGGGCTCCATGAACTGGCATGGAGCAGAATGGGGCTCCTTCATGTTACATTCATCTCATATTAACATGGTCATTTTTATAATGACTTCCCCCTCAAACTCTATAATAAGCTTCAACAAACCCTCGAGAGATGCAGTGTTATTAGTTTATCTGCTTTACAGATAAGTAAATCAATGCAAGGCGAAGATAAGGAATTTCCCCAAGGTCTTGCAGCTGGTTTGGTGAAGATCAAGGAAAGGAAACCAAGAACCATCCACTAGACCAGTATCTGCTCCTCCTGCTGCTGCTGAACATTGCATCCCATCGTCAGGAGAGAGATACTGGGAGGAGCAGCATGTACTTGGGGCCCCTCTGCAACAGGCTGCTTCCATTCAGGTGCCGAACTGTGCTCTTCAGTATCTAAACCTGGGCATACATGTTTGAAACTCTTGGTGTCTCTCTAACAACAGTCGGGCATTGTATCCACCCCAGCACAATGTCATACATTGGAAGTGGAATTGCATTCTTCAGTGCATTGAATAAAACACCCTAATAATTCCAAGACGTATTTATGAAACAAAGCCTGGCAGTCTCCATAGTGGGGTTTAAGTAAAATCCACTTTGATATATCTAAGCTAACATTAGAACTGCTGTCTGCAAGGCATATATTTTAATGCGTCAAATAATAACAAAAAGACATATTACTGGAAAATAACTGTTGGAGGCTCTGATGTCCAAGACAATATTAATATACAAACACACAAAAAAGAAACCTCCGAGTGACTATTTTAACAAGAAACTTCCAAGGCTGTAGTCTTTAATCGAGACCAGCTTGCATGCAGCTGCAATACATTTAGCCTTTAACATTAGCTCTAGCCATTGTCCTAGCACATGCCTACACCCCATGACACTTTATGGCATTAAAAGCAGGGCTGCATGGCTAGAGCGACTTGTCACTAAGATATATCACTCGGCGGAGAGCAAAGCAAAATGAAGCAGTAAACAGCATGGTCTTTCCACAGCAGCCTGTACCATGCGTCTGGCTTGCTTGACTCAGTTGTGTTTCTGGGGTGCAGAAGGCGCCCCAGTGATACAGGCATGCCCAGTGATACAGGCATGCATCACCTCCCTCCCTGACTGCTGTGGAAGAAAACCTCTGAAGTGAGAGAAACCATAGGGCATGCTCTGGGTGATGCAGTGTGATCCTCCCAAAGAGAAGCAGAAGGAACAACAGTCCTCTATATGCATAACCTCACGGCAGCCCAAGGCTGGTGGAATCACTCTTTCACTGGCCTCGCTTGTGGCAGAAGGACAAAACGCTGCCTGGCTCTACCAAGGGAGTGACGTCCCTTGCACCTTGGCACACCTCGTCCCTCCTTCGGGAAATCCTGGCCAGAGGAGCAGGGTTAAAAGCAGCAAGCAGACACCTATCATGCTTACCACAGGCAAGTTCAAGGGCCTGTGAAGCCCTAGCGTGGTTGCAAACGAAAGCAGACCGGGGCTGATGAGCTACTGCTCTTGGGGGGAGCAGGATGCCCACAAGCAACTCTGCAGCAAAAAGCCTCACACAGAGGTTTCTTTTCCCGAGACTTTGGCGCCCCTGTGTGTCTCATTTTTGGGGAATTCGGTAGCAGAACAATCCTCGACCTAGTGCTTGAGTATGGGAGATCTCCCCTGTGGGGACAGCCTGGGCAGCTCTCCCAAGGCCGCAGTGCGCAGTGGCCAGCCCCCCACTTGAGCTGTGCAGATTCCCACCCCTTACCCAATCTCCTACAGACTCCAGCATTGCCCCCTTGCAACTTCATCCAAAGATTCACGGCAGAGCGATTCATGTTTTTAAGGCACCACTTCCTGGAGTGGTTTAGCATCATCTCTGCATCCATGTTTCTCCTGGTATTCGTGAAGAGCAGTTTTGAAAGGAAAGAAGTAAAAATAAAGCATTAAAAGTATCTTAGTCTCCTGAGGGTTCAGATTTGCATATTGGACAATAATACTGTACTTGTGGGAGATACATATCTATACCTCTGTGTCAGTGATTGCAATATAAACCCCAGTGTTCTTCAAACACTAAAGGCAGAAACAGAGGAAATTCAGAAAAAAAAAAAAAAAAAAAAAAAGAAAAAAAGAAGAAAAAAGAAAAAATAAAACTATAGGAAAATCCTAATTATAAATACTTTATGTAGGGTAGATTTATCATTATCTCCCCCATATCTTGAAGATAACCAGGACACAAAGGAATGAAGTGAATTGCCTACAGATACAGGCTGGACATCTGGACAAAAAGGAAGGAAACCAAGCCAGGCCGCACTCTGGTGAGATTTACCCTGCCAGAGATCCTGCTACAAGCAGGCTCTGCAGCACCGAGTCTCTAAACCCTTTGTCCCCTTCACTGTCTTCTAGCTGACGGTACTTATTTCAAAACATATAAGGGATGTGCACGTCTGACGGGTGCGGTGTTTATTTGGGGCTATTCAGAAAGCACAGGCGCTCTGCAAAGTGTCATTGGAAAAATATGGCATGCAAATGCAGGCAGGCTATCACTTGTCTCAGAATCAGCATCACCTGCTTTGCACTTAACCTCGCTAACCTGAAACGGGCCCTCTCCTGACACCTATCTTGCCCTTCCCTGCCATTAGGCAGATGGCCCCAGTAGTACAAAATGTAGCCCTGCCCTGCCTATATTTATTAGTGGGTGGTTGCTCTGCCTTTGTTTCCCACCTGCAGTGCTCATTACTCCTTTCACCAGCTCTTCCACTACAGCCTCCCTTGTCACAGGGAAATCTGGCCCCTAAGGCCACAGCTGTCCACAAAAGGGGAAGCCATCTGAAAAGGTGTTTCTCATCTCCCTCGCTTCCTGCTCTGCTTCCACCTTTTGCAGTGTTGTGTTGCCCCTCTGTAAGGCATGTTGCTGGGATCAGCCAGCTTAAAAATAGCCCTGGAGAGAAAATGGAGGGGGCATCCCTGAAATCAGGGAACTTGCCTAGCTTTGGGTTCCCAGAGCAAGACTCAGGGCATTTGTCTTGCTGCCCACTTTACTGCTGGGCATGGATATGGGAAAGTCTTAACCCTGTCTCCTCCCGCAATGTGCTGTGGGTTGTTTCAAACATTGTGAGTGAGCCACTGCTTAATCCTCTTCCAGACTCATGGAGGAACCTGAGTTCCTCATTAACATTAACATGTGCTAGCCAGGAGCCTCCCTGGGAGGACCACAGCTCCCTGTGTGATTGGGAGCCCCCTTTCTTGGTCAGTCCTGGTGGCACGGCTGGTGGGAGGAAGGTGTCCGTCTCAGCAGGGTGGACATCTTCTGCTTACCTCCAACTGGCACTCCTTCACTGCAGGAAAATGGCATTTGTTTCCTTTCAGAATACAAAAGTCAATCACAAGTATGAGGCCAAACTCAGCCCTGTGATTCTGTGAAATTTATTTCCATTGTTGGAAAAGTGTTTCTACTTTTCTTCTTATGTAGGGGATCTATCCCACTTGTTGGGGAGCACAGCACAAATAGCTCCAGGAGGCTATAAGCCCCAGCTGCCTACATTAATGAGTGATGTCTTAGTTTGACCTGGCTTACAGGCTGCTGATTGAGCACAGGAATTTAGAACAGAAATGAAAAATTGTCCCATAAATGGACTGTCCACATTTAAACTAAATTAGCACCACATTGAAGGGCCTCCTCTACTGAATTAGTGTGACAGAGCCCACACTGGGGTCTGAAAGGAATCCATGTGGCTGGATAAGAGCAGTGTTATTAGGATTATTATTGGGGGCTGGATCAGGCCCAACAGGAATGTGATTATTTAGTATCTTTAAGCTACAATTATGTGTGACAGAAGAAGCGTCTGATGGCAGAGTACTTGTCCTTTATGGCCATGTAACTTGCAAACAGGGCTTCGGGCACTGACAGGCGGGTTGTGGTGAAACTTGCTGTGTTGGTTGAAGATGTTTCCATCTTGAGCTGCTCACTCCAATAAAGAGCTGGCAGAAGGGAATCGGATCCTGAGCCTCGATAGCTCTGGGGTAAAGCTCAGAACCTCAGGCTGTGGTTTTGCACCAGAGAGTTCAGATGACAATAGCAGCCTTAAGGGATTCACACCCTCTTCTCCGCTTCTCATGCCAACACGTTTTTTTTGTTATTGTTGTTTTTGTTTTTGTTTTTTTCTCCCAGACCTGCTGGATGAATTCACTTTGTGTGTGGGGCATATTAAATAACAACAACAACAACAACAATAATAATAATAATAACAAAGTGTGGACTTCCCCAGGCAGATCAATTCCTGAATGTGGTGACAGTCTGGCCCACCAGCTACACAGCCCATGGAGCTGAAGGACATGGGGACAGCCACCACTGCTGAGGAGAGCCATCCACTTGGAAACCAGGGCCCTACCTTACATCACTGATGAGGCTGGGTTTCTTGTGCTTCCTTCCACTCCTGTACCTGGAAAGCATCTCTGGCCCAGCGGCTGTCCCAGCTCTCCTGGAAGACAAGACAGGCTTTTCTGCTGGACTGTGCCCTGCAAGCAAGGAGACAGAAAACACTATGAAATCAGGGTGGAAGCAGCATGTAAAAGAGAACCTGGAACAGCAGGACTTTACCACATTTTTGTCTCCAGGTTTTGTCCTTGCCACTTGATGCAGAGCAGAAAATACCACCTCTTTAGAACGGGTGACTAGCTACAATTTATTGGGACTGGGCTGTTGCTAAACACATGGAGTAGCAACATGTTAACACATTTTGAAAGGCTGTTTGATCACCATGGGATTCCAGATGAGCTAACAACAGAAAATAAGCCGTGATTCACAAATGACTCATTTCAGCATTTCTCTTTGATGCAGCAGTTCAAGCAAGCCCTGTCTATGCACATTCAAATGAGTGCACTGAATAGTCATTGAGCCCGGCAATGCCATGCTTACAAAATCGTTTTCACAAAGTGCAAGTATAGTTTTAAGTATAAAATTGGGCAATTTCTAGCAAGCCGTGACGTGATTCTTACTCACTCCAGCCGGTAACTTTTGCTACGTTTAAAGTACAATATACATACTAATATTTCCGTTATCGGGGGGAGAGGGTTATCCTGAGAAAGCACCACGCATGTGAGTGGGGGAACTTGGCCTTGGTGGGCTTCCCATCAGGTTTTAGACCTGACCCGGGGGTGCCCTCCCTCCGGCTGGAGGCCACGGCACCCCCAGCTCTGCTTCGCTCGGCCCCGCTGCGCTCGGTCCCGCTGCCAGCCTCCTCTTCTCGCTCCCACTTCTCCCAGCAGCTGCAAAACCCGGTGCATGTTTTGGCCAACATTGCCATCCAGTGGCACAGGAGATAAATGACAGCGGAGCGGCTCAGCGCCGGCTTTAAAGTGGGAGGGGGGGTGAACTGCATCAGATCGCCCCTGCACTGTTTAGACTAAATTTGGACGGCTGCTCCTCTTTACTGGCAGCTTGCAAGAGGTGGCTGTTAATCCGGGTGCCGTGGGGGAAAAGATGGTGAGTGTGTCACCTAAGCACGAGGTGCTGTGCTGGTACCCAGTCCATCTAGAGCCAAGGTGGCTCCCAGTGGATCCTAAGTCCTGCTTGTATGGGGAGGGTGTGCTTTTGGTCGGTTGGTTTTCCTGGGATAACTCCATGGTGCTTTAGTAGGCAGAAGCTTGTTTTATTATTGCTTTACAGATTAGAGTGACTAAGTTGCAATATAAAAGGTCTCTAATGCATTCTTTTTTTTTTTTTTTTTTTTTCCTGCTAGTCAGGATGCTCTCAAGAACCTCTAGTGATCCAAAACTATTGGAGAAGAATATACAAAAACATAGCTTTTAATTTCTAGAAAACTTTAATAATGTTTAAGGTCTAGACTTTGGAACATATCTGTCATCTACCTGCTATTCAGGGACATTTCTTGTCTGATCATCTGAATTATCTGGGTCCCAGCCCGAATAAGCCAATAAGAGTAATTTTTCAAGGCAATTAGTGGGGAAAAATGTGCCAGGGGTGAAGTGGTTGCATAAAACTATGCATAAAGCACGTGGGTTAGTCTGTGAGCCCCCGAAGAGCAACTGGCCCTGCATGGTAAGGCAGGTCCTGCTGCCACTGCTGCAAATTCCCACAGCAAGACAGGAGGTTCTGGCCAGTGAATGCCCAAGACAGTGTGGGGATAGCATAGTGGCCTGTAATGGTTTTGCCACAAAGACCTGATGCATGACCTGTGTCTACACAACTGCAACCTCGGTGAAACCTTGTGTCCCCCTGTGGAGGCAGCCAGCTCCCGGCACAAAGAGAAGCTAGTGTCTCCAGCCACAGCTCCTTAACTGGCCACAGTCTTCCTCTGAAAGACATCAGTGGGATGACAGTGGGGCTGATGTTACAGAGGAGGTATGCTGTTAGGCCCAATGGAAATGGCATGTAAAATGCCACACATTTTGTGCTGTACACACACAGCGGCATCACCAGAGCTCAGTCCCCAAGCAGGCTGGATATTAAATTGATCAAACTGGTAATGAAAGTGGGAATTACTCCATCTCAGCTGACACAAGGCAGGTGACCTTATTAAAAAATATGCCAGTGTATTTAATGGGGTAGGGCAGTTTCTTGGGGAATTCATGATTAATGGTGCTATAACTCTGGAGATCCCACAGCTAATGCCCCTGGAAAAAGTCTTACTTCCACTGTGAGATGGCCTGGCTGAAATTCTTGAGGTGGGTCTGTCTGAATGCTGGATCCAGCCTCTATTTTCTGACAGAGTAGCCAAGGCACTCCACAAGTGCTGAGCTGGTGAGGGAACAAGGCAGCCTCATGCTGGAAGCAGATAGCTTGGCACATAAGGAAGCTCAGAGCCCACTGCTGATGTGCCTCCTTGTCCTGCTCAGGCTAACCACTGGCAGCAACTCCCACACCCTAACCATTTAGTCATCACGGGAACAGCAGAAGCCACCATCTGAGATATTGTGTGCAATGTCCTGAGCAAGACCTGACTCACAAAAACCTCATTATCGGCTGGTACCTGCAACCTGGGACAGGGCATGTGCAGCTCTCCTGAGGCATATGCACAGACCTGAGAGTCAGAAAAGCAGCAGTCTGCTGTCCTGGGCCATAACGCCCAGCCCTTTCTGCACATTCTTTGCAAATAAAAAGGATTAGAGCAAAAAACTAACCCAAGTATGGGCTAGGGGTTCAGGCCAAGGAGCATTCACGATGTGAGCAACAGGCTAGAAACCGGAAGTAGTCAGCAAGAGAAACTGAGACAAAGTGGACGAAAGAAGAAGACACTTGGAGAATTTTGAGACTGCAGAGTGGAATTACATTTTAAGATAGGATACAGGCATGCTGAAAAATGAATATCAAAGAAATTACAGTGAAACAACCCATCAGAGAACAACAAACAAACAAACATATTGGGTACCAGCTGCCAGGTGTGTTTAAGTGGGAAACCCCACTGGTCTGTGGGAGGTATATTAGTAGCAAGGGACCAGACAAGAGGAAGCTGGCTGCAGTAGTTAAGGAATGTGACGTTGTGCAAAAGTGGAAGTTTCCAGTAGTTTTCTAGCCCCTTTATCACCTCCCAGTGACACAATCCAGGCAGCCTAGATTGTCCCAGCTTCAGTAATACCATCAGGGGCTGCCCTGGACCTCATGGGAACTGGTAATTGCCTTGCCCTTCCCATCAGATGGCCATCAAAATGATTGCGTAAGCAGCAGGACAAGGGACCAAACCATGAGCACTAGCCTCCCTAGCTGGGAAAAAAAACCAGAAGCTGCCATTGGCCAACTTCCTCCACAGTTTGACAGCTGCAGATATATTTGCCAGTGGCTCATTGCTACTCAACAAGAACCTGAGGGGCTAGAGCAGCCGTGGATTTTTCTTGCAAAGAGAAGAAACAAAACGGGAGAATCTGAATTATAGAGAAGCCCAAGGAACACCTCCAAAACAAAAAACACATACTTTAGCTACAGCAAATTTGCCACTTCTGAAACAGAGAGATACAGAGGCATAAAGACTCATGCAAGAACTTTTTCAAGACAAGTCCTTGTTTGGTTCTACCTCAACTTAGTAAAAGGTCTGTCCCAGCCATAAAGGCTCTCTAAGGACAACAGATGCCTACCATGGACCTCTGAAAGAAGCTCCTGATAATTCACGGAAAGAAAGCTAAGCAAAGAGGTGGAGCAGACATCAAACTGATTTGTGTTATGACATGAAAAAATGTGAGGTGAAACATGTCAATAGGTGAACAGCTACCGATTTATCATTTAAGTGACCTTTCTTTGCATTTAGGGTGAAACACAAAAGTTTCATACAAATGCTTTTTCCTTCCAGAGTGCTCCAGGACTATCTCAAGCTTACTAAAATTGCTTTTTAATGGTAATTAGCAAGGATGACAAACATATTCCTAAATGATGACAAAGTCTTTTGGTTAATGCTTTCGTACAGTTCCTAGGTGTAATAGGATCCCTAGCCCAGCTACAGCCAAGCTAGATGATACTGTAATATAGACAATCAGAAGAAACTGAGCAGGAAAAGACCTAGAAAATCACCAGGGCTGGACCAGTATGGTCTGCAAAGTAGCTGATAAAGCTATACCTAACCTGCTCCTCAACACCATCAAGCCTTTCCAGACCATCTAGTCCACATTTACCTGTTTATCACTACAAACCTTCCCTAACGTCTGATCTTCAACTCTCCTGATGCTATCTAAGCTGATTAGTTCTTTTCCAATCCACAGAGACACAGAGAACATGGAGAATTACCAGCTCCCTTACATATTTGCATCAGGTTTCACTTCATTTATTTTTTTTAACATATTCATAGATGTTCTAGAAATTTTTAATTTTTCTTTTTTCCTTTCCTTTCCTTTCCTTTCCTTTCCTTTCCTTTCCTTTCCTTTCCTTTCCTTTC
>CM021766.1:67239360-67262000 GCA_011076525.1 Nettapus auritus | reverse complement strand
TTTCTTTCTTTCTTTCTTTCTTTCTTTCTTTCTTTCTTTCTTTCTTTCTTTTCTTTCCTTCCTTCCTTCCTTCCTTCCTTCCTTCCTTCCTTCTTTTTTTTTTGTCAGAATAACTTTTTTTTTTTTTTTTTTTTTTTTAAGTCATTACTCACGGATGTTTTCCAGACATCTACAGACTCTCTGCTCATTTCATACTCGGCAACAAATTGCATTGCCAGAATAAGGAGCAGCTGGACACCTGCAGCAGCAGGCAAGGCTGTGGGTAGCTGTGCTTGGCAGAGCGGGTCACTCACAACCTGCAGATGGAGTTAAGTTACTCCTGTAGCTGCCGAAGCGCCTGCAGCAGGGGGCAGTTTCCCAACTTGTGCAGACAGATGAGGTTTGACGCCACGTATTGGGGAATTAATTTTTCCCCATTAACCTAGACTCATGACTGAGAGTATCCTTAACTGACAATTATCAGGAGAAGACAAAACTGAAAGCTCTGCTGATGGTGGCCAGGCTTGACACCCACTGCACTTCTTGAGGCTCACATTCATAAAGTTAGCAAGTGTCTGAATGTTTGCAAAATCCATTGAGAGCTACCTTTGGACATTCCTCTAGCTGCATGGATACATGCAGTTCTGCATGCTCATTAATATGTATGTTAAGCTGCATTAAGAAAACAGTGCTCTCTCCATGCCTTGATACTATACTATATATGATGTTATATCAGTATCACCTATAAAATCGTCTTTTTTTTTTTTTTTTTTTTTTTAAAAAAAAAGTTCTCCATCACAGCTAGCCTGTCCTCTATCAGAATGTTTAATTATGGCTTGCTTTCTCTGTACAGGAGGATAAATGAGTGTTGCGTAAAGCTTATGGATTTGACGTTTGCCTGACAGAGTCCCTCCAAGGACTTTCACTGAGACAGTTTCACAAAGTCAAAACTAGACGATTTTATTGAGGTGACAGGTATTACAGATCCAGAATTGCCAGTGATAAATACACTTGTTGCATTAGCACTAAATATCCTAAAGCCAGCCCAAAATTAATTAAGCTATATTAATAATCCCCCCAGGGATCACCTATAAAATAACGCAGGCACACTGCTTAAACAGACGACCCCGTTGAGGCAACATTGGCCTCTGTAGTGTGTCTACTTCTCCTTCTGGAGAGACGTGATTTTATCCCCTCCTGCCCAGCAGCTGTCCTAACAGGTGGGGCAAACACATGTCACAAGGGCTGCCATGCTCCTCCTAAGTGTTGCACAAGCATACCTACAAATGCGGATGTGCACTGTTGGAGTTGGGGGCTGCACCAGCCCCTTTATCCATCCTCTTGTCACTACTTCATCCTCCATCATCTTCCTTTTTGTCCTTTGGCCAACCTATTCAACTGCCAAGGTCGTGGGCACGAGCCAAGCTGCAGAGTTTTATCAGTGATGCAACCGTTCTGCCAACATTGACCCAATAACTTGGTTGGTTCCCCTTCTGCCTTTCTCTTTCCCCTGCGTACACGCTCAGAAACCTACACCCCAGTGTTGCGCACTTAAGGACAAGCTATTCCATGATGGACCAAATATCACAACTACAATCCCCTCACACAGCAGCTGATGAGTTGTTTTCACACAGTTAAGTGTCCCTGTTGGAAATTAATTGGAAGAATGAGCAGAGGAGTGCTTTGCTTTGGAGCAGCAGTATGTTTGAGTTGCAAAATGTGCTCTGCTGGAGACTAGAGAACTTTACATATTCCTGCCTTCTTTTATATCGAAAAGTCTTCCATGAAATCAGACAAAAAGTGAAGTTACCACAATGTGAGAGGCTCTATGAGTACAGCAAGACAAAATCAGATGAGATGGTGTACTGTCTGGCCTTTGCTGTTTGTACAGACAGATGTGCTCACTGATGGTGCATGATTAGATTACTTGATGATTCTACTGAACCATGTGAGCTGAGCGAGCGTTTTCCTTGATGTGTCACTTTATCTCTCCTCCCACTTGCTGTGAGCACTGCTGCGATGTGACGGTCCGGTGTCAGCCTGTGCGCCTGCCTGGGAGCAACGTTTTCAGGTAGGTTTGTGTTTTTGTCTCTTTGGACAGCCAGTTTATTTCCAGCTGGCAAGTGCAGCAATGCCAGGGACTGCTCTGAACAGGAAAAAATGGATGTCAGAGAAAAATAGAGAGAAAGAAACTGTAACTGTTCCTGTGCTAGACTCTGCTTTCTCCTTTCTCATGTTCCATTGTGCATACATGCCTACTAGCTCAGGTGGGGCACGTTATGCACATGATAGAGAAGATCACTGCCGGGTAGAACTGTTCCAAGGAAAGAATTTTGTGGAGACTATGACTGTGAGGCATCCAAGAGCAGCACAAGACTGAGACAGTTTCATCTTGGTGCAAGGACAGAGGGATGGGGGCTCCTTTATGTGGGCACAAAGCAGAAATCTGTGACTACCTGCACTTCTGAACCTGAAAAACCACACTGAGGAGAAATTGCTTGCTTGCTGAGACCTTGCTTTGATTCTAACAATGCTGATTCAAACTGCCAGCTTTGCATATGAGGGTCATGAAAAGGAATGCCATGATACTGACAGATCTGTCCCAACATCAGAATATAAAGGTCTAAGTAATTCGTAATAGATGTGAGATACGTGATGTTTGTCACTACTGACCAAGGCCAGATCACAACTTAAAACCATTACATGCAAAGCCCATGAATTTTGCTTTTTAATTTGCTAATAAATTAGTTGAAACCAATTACCTATATTGATCAAGGCCAGGAGCAGTTTACTGTGTGCTAACTATATGGCTAAGAAAACATCCTTCCTGACTGGGAAAGTCTGTTCCCATTCATCCCCAGGGAAGACATTTCAATTGCTAATCTTACTGGGGAGTGTGTTTCCACTGCGTGAGCTGTACCAAAACCTCCTCTAAAGTGAAAAGGAGAATTGCCACAATGAAGGTCCAGGGAGCAATAAAAAGGAGCTGCACTGCAAGACTCATTCAGCAACAGATTTAGTTCTACAAGCATAGACCTCTATTACACAGCCCTTGTTGAACAACAAGTTAAATTTGATCTTTTATTTTGCCCAGTAACTGGTTTTGTACCCAAAATGTGTGCCAAGGTCCAGTACAACCCACATCAAGAGAAGCCATAGGTATCATGAGGTCTCCTGGCACCCTGCTGCTCCTTCACTGATTTTTGCCATAATACAGTTCAGATTTACATCTAGATTTGGCTGCTCCTTTTGTGTGAACTTTGCACCAAGGCCTCAGAAGGAGATTTTCCATGTAGCTTTACACTCTGTTTCCTTGCTCTGTGCATGCGTATGTGATTTCTGCCTATAATCCAAGGCATGGGTGTTATTTCATAGAAATCACCAGAAGTTAGAACTAGTTAAAAACAAAACCAAAACCAACCCACCAAACGATCAAAAAATTTTTTGACAGCTTGGATTTCCACAGTAATTATTTGCATGCATGTTTTCAGAATTCTGAATAATAACTGTGCAGAAGCATCAATGCACCAGGATTAAGTACCACCAAGCATGCAGCCTTCCTTCCCCCGAAGGCTAGTAGTACCAAAGGACTGTGGATAGTCTGGTTTGCTGAAAGGGTGTTGCAGCAGTGTCTGTGCAAGAAAATAAATAAATAAATAAATAAATGTTGCAATATTGCTCTGATATTACTCTATACAACGGCCAAAAACCCTCTTCTGTTTTTCATAAATGACTGTTGGTGGCCTTACATGGTAACAGAGCGTACAAGCCTTTTGTGATTCTCAAGTAGCAGTGACTAATAAACTTGGATGGGTCAGAAAAAAAGTTCCTATAAATAATAATAATAATAAAGGAATTATACAAGAGGTATATATGAGGTTTTTATGTCACGGTACACACCTATGAAGTTTCATGGCACTGGACTTCCTGCAAGGAGAGTGGGGAGGGAGCAATTAAGAGGAAAATCACTGTATTCAAAGACACTGAAATATGTTGTGGCAGATGTTCTTATTCAGTTAGCAATTATACAATGTTTCTGTTTAATCTTTAGGATGCTCTGAAGCAGCTTCCCTCTACAGTTTATTCACAACTTATGTTCCTTCCATGTAAAGAACGACTACAAAGCTATGCGAAAAGTAAGGACATCAGCTGCAAATTATGCATCGGTCTGATGCAGGCATTCTCCAGAAGGAAGCAAGCACAGCCAGTGAAATGAGCTGTATGGGATGTTTGATCTGACCTCCTTGTAGTATTTCAAGTGAGACTCTTTTTCCAAGCAGCAATGAATACACTCAGATATTGCTTCTTTGCCATCTTGATTCTCAGTGTTTCCCTTCTATTTGTTTTCTATGCTATTAATTTCCATCTGCAAAAAACTCTAAGGAGGCTCAACTTCCCAGCGAGCTCAACTTTAGCAGAAGCCTGTAAAGCACTTATTCAAGATAAGGCACCCTTTCTGAAGGAAACTGCTTTAAAAACATCCTTCAGAAAATCCAACTGCACGGAGTACATAATGCAGAACCACTACATCACCCATGCCCTGTCATTCGAGGAGGCTGCCTTCCCCCTCGCCTACATCATCACCCTGCATAAGGAGTTCGAGACCTTCGAGCGGCTCTTCAGGGCGGTCTACATGCCCCAAAATGTCTACTGCGTCCACGTGGATGGCAAGGCCCCAGCTGCCTTGCAGCAGGCAGTGCGGCAGCTGGTGGGCTGCTTTCCCAACGCCTTTCTTGCCTCCCACACCGAGCGGGTGGTCTATGGTGGCGCATCCCGCCTGCGGGCCGACCTGCACTGCATGCGGGACCTGCTGGCCTCCACCGTGCCCTGGAGGTACCTGCTGAATGTCTGCGGGCAGGACTTCCCACTGAAGACCAACCGGGAGATTGTCCGGAAGCTCAAGGGCTTCAGGGGAAAGAACATCACCCCTGGGGTGCTGCCACCACCCCACGTCATTGCTCGCACCAAGTATGTGCACCGAGAGCAACTATACCCATTCTTTTCTTTCATGCTACGGACGTTTGTGCACAAGGCTCCCCCACCACACAACCTGACCATCTACTTCGGCTCTGCGTACATTGCGGTCACCCGGCCCTTTGTGGAGTTTGTGCTGCGGGACCGGCGTGCCATCGACTTGCTGGCGTGGTCCCAGGACACCTACAGCCCTGACGAGCACTTCTGGGTGACACTCAACAGGATCCCAGGTAAGGACATTTTTTTTTTTTTCTGAAGGTGCACGTATGGGTGTGCACACACCATACACATCCACATACCTCAGGATGACTTTGGCAAAACTGAGATGAAAAATGTAATCAGATCATAATTTGTACAAAAGGATCAGCTACAAAATAAGCTTATTTGCCCTTCTTAGTCGCTTAGATCACTGTTCTGTGTGGTGTGCATTACTTTCTTTGTATCTGACCAAAAGCCCAGAGGATCTAAGTTCCAATTAAAACCTTTGGAAATCTCTGCTGATTCAAGCCTTTTACTGGTAGAGATCAAGATGAAGAAAAGGCACGAAATAATGATTAAGCTATGTAAGTGAAGGTTTTATACATTTTGGGGGAGGATTTTATTTTTCCACAAATAGAAGCCAATTACTTTCTCTCTATCTATTACTCCAGAGCAAAAATCTGAGTTCAGCCTATAATTTGCTTCTAGACATCACGTGCCCTTCTGTGGGTACAAAGATACCAGCTCTCCCGTAACAGCTGTAGAAAGCAGGTACTCATAGGTACTGCCTAAATTCCATTGTACAGGCTCATGGATTGGTTAAGAGAAACAGAATTAGAACCAGTACTTTCACTTTTATCTTATGTATTTATAATTAGTTTTACCTTGCCTGAGGAAGAGTTGGAAAGCGCACAGGACTTCTCCCCAATGCATGCACATTGCTTTTAGAAACACCAGGTAGGATTTTACTGCTCCTAACTTCCTAGAGTTTCATAGCAGCCCAAAGCAGGAACACAAGCAATGGAAGCAAGGATAGGTTTATTCTCCTGTCTTTTTCCTTTTCATCCTCTAACTTGTAGAGGATGAAAACAAGGAGCAGTTTCCACCTAAAAAATGCTCCTTCCTCTTCCATGTTTTCCCTGCCATCACTAGAGTGACAAAAGTGACCATGTAGCTTTGACAGATGTACTAAAGGGCTGCTGTCACCCAGGACTTTGAAGCCTACCTCCTAAGTGTAGGAGGGGGTGTCAGACTGTCCTTAGCATATGTGAGTTAGATCCAATGCTTGATGTGACTCTTGAAGATAATAGCATCAGGCAGTGGTCCAGCTATTGAAACAAATAGTTGGAGGCCTTCACGCAGGAAGAGAGATCATCTGCAGACCAGTTTGGACACACACTGTATCATAATAGAACTAAACAAAACAGGTATTTGTAGTTTCAGACAAACATTACAATCAGATTCAGATAAATAATACAAAAGACTGTTTGGTGCCCATATCTTAAAATAGCATGCTTATTACCCACAGCCATACAACAAAGACCAATAATTTCTTTTAGCCCCCCCCCCCCCCAACCCTCTCACCCCCCTCACCCCCCTCGCCCCCCAGGGGCTTTTGCCTTTCAATTCCCATCCAGTTGTTTTTCAAATAGCAGTCTTAACTTATTTTTGGTATTTATCTCAGGCCACTTCTCTCCCACATGACTCCTGTGTGACAGAAAACTCTTGAAAGTCATTTTTCAGATAAGGAAGAGAAGCATGGAGAAATTAAGGGAAAGTATTTGCAGCCTGTTTAGGCCTGAAGTGACTAAATCACTTCCCCAGGGCTGCACAAGAAGCATGAAACACCGTAGTGTAGTTTAGTGGACCCATGTTGGCCACATCCCAGAGCAGCTGCATGGTCACTGGGCCACCTTCCCCTCTGTCATGTAGAGCAGAAGGCCGATCCTGGTTGCCAAAAGAGAGGTGTACATCCACACTTAATGCTGCTGAATCCTTCAGTTCAACCACTGCAGGTGAATCCTGTTCCAAGCCAAAATCCCATCCCTACTTTCATGCCATATGGTGCAGAACAACAGAGCCTGGTGGCTTTGTCTCTTCTGCACCAGTGCCATTTCTTTACTAAGGGTGAGAGGGCACAAGGCTCTATAAGCTCATTGCCACCAAAAGAGGAATTTTCCTCCTGCCTCCTGCTCATCCTTTCCTCCTCCCTTCTGTGCCAGGAGTGCTGCCAGTTCAATTAATTAGCCCTGAAGTAAAACAATGTACTTTTTCTGAGTGGGTGAGTTGAACTGACTCAATGAAGAATCCAGCCAGCACTGGAGTCAGCACAGAGAAAAGAAGGGGGAAACACGCAGATGTGGGGAAGAAGGAGAGGGAAATCGAAAGGAGGAAGGGAAGCCAGAACTTCCTCTTTCAGTGACAGTGAATCATTAACCTGGCTCAAGCTACCTTCTACAATGACACCTGTGCATGTGGTATGGGATTCAGTGTGCCCCCTCACACACAGCACAACTCTGTTCCTTCACTTCTCTTCAGCTTTATGTGGGAGTACATATACGCAAAACATATGAAGTTAAAGATCAGTTGCTCCTGAAAGAAAAGTGCCTGATATGGATGCCTTTGCTCCTAGCTCCTCTCTTGAAACAGGCAGGCTGGTAGCTGAGGAGCAGCTGAGGGAACTGGGGTTGTTTAGTCTCAGGAAGAGGAGGCTCAGGGGAGACCTTATTGCTCTCTACAACTACCTGAAAGCTGTGAAGAGCTGGGGGTTGGCCTCTCCTCACAGGTAACTAGCAGTAGGACTAGAGGGAATGGCCTCAAGTTGTGCCAGGGGAGGTTTAGGTTGGAAATGAGGAGATATTTCTTCTCAGAAAGAGTAGTCAGGCATTGGAATGGGTTGCCTAGGGAGGTGGTGGAGCCACTGTCCCTGGGGGTGTTCAGTAAAAGGTTTGACATGGTGCTTAGGGACATGGTTTAGTGGGTGACAGTGGTGGTAGGGGGGTGTTTGGACCAGATGATCTTGAAGGTCTTTTCCAACCATAATGATTCTATGATTCTATAATTCTATGATTCTGATCTGGAGGTCCTGCTACTGGGACCTCCCTTGGTCATGCACATGCCTCCACAGAGGTGATGGTCAGTTGGTGTAAGGGAAGCTGGGGGTTTGCAGGGAAAGTGCCAGGGCAAAATTGCTTTTCTTCCCGGTTCTTCAGGAAGCCTGAAGCTGTGGATTGTGTGTCCCAGAGGGGAAGAAATAAAGATTGGAGCACCATGTCACTTCTGCTGATGCACCAGCCTGGGAGGAACACTGGTTACACAGCATACCATCACTGCCTGCTACGAAATGTGACAAACTTATGGGTTAGTGTGAACACAAGGTAATTGATTAACAGAAGGGATGGCCCACAGTGTCTTGTCTTGCATGCCCAGACCACCCTTGAACTGAATGGTCAGATTACTGAACCTCCAGGCAGCTTCCCTTCAAGAACAGGCACCTGGGGACATCAGCAACCTCAACCTGCTATCTTTGGGTGAGGTCCTTTCTCCTGTTACTGCTAGTTCAACACAGAAATAGGGAAGCCATGGAAGATGACTTTGCATGCTACTCTGTGCTTGCTTTTCCAAGTATTCATCCAGCTGTGTGCCTACCACAGTTTTTTTGTTTGTTTGTTTTGTTTTGTTTTGTTTTTTGATACAATTGCATGTCATGTCTAAGTGGAAAGAACCAGTCTCATCTCAACTTTCTCTGAACAGGATAAAGGTTGCTAACTTATTCATTCGTTTCATCAGTGGCTGAGAAAGAACGAAAAGTGTGGATAGTTTTATTAGCGAGTGGTGTCTTAAATCACACCCAAACTTCAAAAGTATATCTGCACCATCCTGATGGCAAGTCCTCAGCTGGGATTTAAATAGTAGACAGAAAAATAAGAAGGGCAGTTGGCATACAGTATGCCTCAGGGAATGGCAGGTATGTGGCAGGCAGTACTAAGTCAAGCTAAGTGCACTCTCAAGACAGACAGGAGTTCTTTTTATACAAGCAAAAGGACACATAACAATTTAAAAATTAGGAATTGCCTAATGTGATTGATTAATGTGCTATCAGTGATCCCTGAATTTTCTGGTATTCTTCTCTCACAACCAAGGGAAGTGAATGAGATTTTCCTTGAGAGCATTCAGCTCTCATTCGGCTCTGAAACTATTGCCTCAAATAAACTGCAGTGAAACTTTAAGAAACAGACCTGCTCCCCCCAACAATTTAGGCTGCATGAAGGTTCTTGCTACAGCAACTAAATAATTTAAAACTACTTTGGTACTTCATAGTTTCTAGACAGACACTTAGAATGACCTTCTAAGCAATGCATGTGCCATACTAACATTCACCGTTTGGGTTGGCTTTTGTCTGCCACAATTGTTCATTTTCCCTAAGTTAGTGCCCACCCTTCAAATGACAGGTAGACAGAGAGGCAGATGCTTTTTAGTATGATTCCAGACAGCAATGCTAGTTGAATAAGCAATATTCTAGAAGGAAGTATTTTGTACCTATGTCTTCAGCATTACTTATATAACTAATACTTGTTCTCTTGTTCCTATTCCAAATTATTTTAATGAGACTTCCTGATCAAGCAAGAATTTCTTGTAGTAATAAGGTATAAAAAGGCCAGGGAATCTTCTGCAATTGTTATTGAGTCTTATGTCCACAAAGCTGTTGCAATCTCATAATTAAAACCTTTCCCTTTTGCCAAACCTACTTAGGGCAAGGTGTTGCAACACAGTGGTAGCAATCACAAATACATTTGCGTTACAGTAGAATTTCCAGAAAAATTACTCTTGTCCTCTATTCACCATTCAGATGCCAAAGTTCATCTGAAAACATGTGAATTAAAATATGGTTTAGTCTTTATGCAATCTGCAGTCATTGGAACTTAAGCACTGCTTTCATTTTGATCAATTTTATTTTTCTGCTACTGAAACCAAATGTTGCTTCACAACCAGTTGTTTGCTTTGCACTAAAGCACTACCTAGTGATGACAGGATAAGGAAGGACATGCCTTCAGGAAGGCTTTCTGAAAAGGCACAGCTAATAAATGGACTTGCACTCCTTTGCTTGACTCTCCAGTATCTTTGTATCTATCATACATTGACATAATAGGCTTCAAAGAGCACAACTCCTTGAAGAGTAGAATCAGATGACAGCATCTTAAGAAAGCATTTATTTTTTCTTTGAATTTTACCATCAGGTAATATCTGTCAAAATTATTGCATGTAACTAAGCAAACTTCAGTCCAGCTGCAGTAACAGAGCCTCTTTTGGAATATAGTGTTCCCGTGAGATGCTAAACTGCTTACAACCCCTTGTTTTCATTAAGAAGGCACAGTCAGGCCTCCTGAACCTGTCTCCTGCTTTCATCTACACACAAAGTCATCTGACCGCACTGAAAGCTGTGAGAGACAAACATGTTGAGAGAGACAAGCCCTGTCACCAGAAGCCTGTCTGGGCAGCCAAGGTGGAAGTCAGCAGAGCCATGCCTGACAGGGTGCTGGCAAAGTGGGCAAGTCCTGAGCAGCCCTGTAGAGATCAACCAGCTCCTCTGAGTCAAAACCACAACCCTGCTGAAGATGCTCATGTTAGTTTATGGGTGAATAAAAAGCTCAGAAAAACCTTCAAAACATATTGTCACATGAAGCTGGTTACTAGAACTGAGACCATTTCACAGAATCACAGAATCACAGAATGTCTAGGTTGGAAGAGACCTACAAGATCGCCGAGTCCAACCTCTGACCTAACACTAACAAATCATCCCCTAAACCATATCCCTAAGTTCTACATCTAAACGTCTTTTAAAGACCTCCAGGGATGGTGACTCAACCACTTCCCTGGGCAGCCTATTCCAGTGCCTCACAACCCCTTCTGTAAAGAAGTTTTTCCTAATATCCAATCTAAACCTCCCCTGGTGCAACTTTAGCCCATTCCCCCTCGTCCTGTCACCAGGCACATGGGAGAATAGACCAACTGCCACCTCGCTACAGCCTCCTTTCAGGTACATGTAGAGTGCGATAAGGTCACCCCTGAGCCTCCTCTTCCTTATTTCCTCTTTCCTTATTATCCATCAGATTAATCAAAACGAGCGGTACAGTTTAGCTGTCTTACCATTGTCAACAGCCTAACTGCTCAAGAAGAGAGCATGCATTACCTTAATTCAAATCTCTGTCTTGAAAGAAGCAGTTTTAAACAAGCTCGCTCCCTTGAGTTCTATTTCCTTCTCCACAGGTTCAGAGGTCTGCTTTAAAGCTTGTCAATCTTGTGTTTATTTTACTTAACTCCCACTCCTGCCACACACACTGATTTTACAACCATATCCCCCACTGAAATAGACATTTATGGCAACAAGATAGAAAACTGAGCATTTGTACTTTTCTAAGGGGAGGTGGTGGGTTTTTTTTCCTGTTATTTCAATCTGATCTTGCAAGAAGAGCTTTTCTTGCAATATTTTTTTTTTTTCTTTTATTCTTTAAAAGAAGAGCTTTTCTTTTAAAGACCCCCCAGTACCTTTACCAGTCACCTCCCTGAAGGACAGCTGGGAGAGCTTGTCCTGAAGGACAAGCCAGACAACAACCAAACCAGGATTTTAGTGCAAATCCTTCCTAAGTGTCACCTCAAGAGCCCAGCAACCATTTCCATTTGGAGGTGACCACTTCTATCCTACCTGTGGCTGCTTGGTCTCCCTCACTCCTCCTGGCACTGGCAGCTTGTGGCTTGGACTTCTCCCTAGGGCACTTCTGTAAAATGACAGAGGCTGGAAAAAGGCAACAAAAGAAAACCAAACCCAACCCAAAGAGAGAACACCCTCCCCCCAAGTCCTCCCCCTCCAAACCAATCTAATCCATAGTTCCAGAACCTGGAGAGCACTAAGATGGACGGATCCCCAGCCCCGTGAAAGGCAGCTGGTAACAACACAACTAGCGTTGTTCCTCTGGCCCAGCATGGCCATGCGGCAGCGGCGGGCAGTGGCAGTGCTGGTGACCATGGTGCTGCTGGGTGCTGCGGTGCTGCTGGGTGCTGCTGTGCTGCTGGGCCGTGGTGGGTGGCAGATGTCAGGGCCAGGGCATGGTGGATGGCAGATAGCAAGGCCAGGCAGTGGCTCAGCTGAGGGCATGGTGCTGGAGCAGGTGTGTGGGGTGCTGCTGGCTGGGCAGGCCCCCAGCATGCAGGGCAGTGGGCTGTGGCCCGTGGCCAGGGGCTCGTCCTGCAGCACATACGTGTTCCACAGCCGATATATCACCCGTGCCCTGTCCTCCGAGGAGGCTGCCTTCCCCCTCGCCTACATCATCACCCTGCATAAGGAGTTCGAGACCTTCGAGCGGCTCTTCAGGGCGGTCTACATGCCCCAAAATGTCTACTGCGTCCACGTGGATGGCAAGGCCCCAGCTGCCTTGCGGCAGGCAGTGCGGCAGCTGGTGGGCTGCTTTCCCAACGCCTTTCTTGCCTCCCACACCGAGCGGGTGGTCTATGGTGGCGCATCCCGCCTGCGGGCCGACCTGCACTGCATGCGGGACCTGCTGGCCTCCACCGTGCCCTGGAGGTACCTGCTGAATGTCTGCGGGCAGGACTTCCCACTGAAGACCAACCGGGAGATTGTCCGGAAGCTCAAGGGCTTCAGGGGAAAGAACATCACCCCTGGGGTGCTGCCGCCACCCCACGTCACTGCACGGACACGATTCATGCACCAGGAGTGGGAGGGAAGCAACATTTTGGGGCTGGTCACCCCCCAGGTGCGCAAGGCTCCCCCACCACACAACCTGACCATCTACTTCGGCTCTGCGTACATTGCGGTCACCCGGCCCTTTGTGGAGTTTGTGCTGCGGGACCGGCGTGCCATCGACTTGCTGGCGTGGTCCCAGGACACCTACAGCCCTGACGAGCACTTCTGGGTGACACTCAACAGGATCCCAGGTAGGCTTTGAGGTCCCTGTCCTGGCACCCAGCACCTTGGGACAGGCAAGGATAAGGTTTTGGTACTAATTATTGCTAAAATAGTACAGTAGGAATTACTGGCCATGGCATGGTGTCGGCTGATTGTGGTGGTCACCACAGGTCTCACCTCCGTGGCATTAACCCTAATGGAGTTTGCCCACCTATGCATATCCCACCCCAAGACCAATGTGTTTCACAAACATAAATATATGGTCCCAAAGTCCAGCCAAAGTTATCACTGCTTGCAAAAGGTCTCTCAGAATAATAGTCCCTCTCTATGCCAAGGTTGCAACTTTTGAGTCAGATTTAGGAAGTGTGCCCTAACCCAGCCTTATGTGCCAGGTGAGGGTATGTAATATTTTTCTGTGTACCAGCTTACAAAGTGCAGAAGAAAAACTTTGAACAATTGGTGGTATAGATGTGTAAGCTCATCCCCTTACCTAAACAGCTGCAAATGAGGAAGTACACACTGCTGCTTCAGAAGACCAGAGAGGACTAGCTGCTTGTCAGCTTGGCTTTAACTGATGTGTTGGTTTGGTTCTGGAATTACACGTACAGGGCTTGGAAGTTCAGAGCAAATTGGGCAGCCATTTATGCTGTAGCATTTCCATCTGAATGTCAATTTATGCATGCGTTGCAGAAACGCAAGTATGGTGGCTCATTTTATGTAAGGTATGGATGCCTTTCTTGGTAATACCTGGTCGTGATGCAAGAAGGAAAAGGTGTTGCCTCTGTCTTAGTGCCACATGCAAATCAACTCTCATTGTATTTCAATGGTAAAGAGAAAAAAAAAAAGGGGGGGGGGGTAAAGGAAAAAGGAGGAGCTTAGCTGAGAAACATGTTGTGTTGTGTCCTGTGGATGAGGTCCATGTTCTGAACCAAAGTGAAGTGTATTTTTCCTGCCTCCAAACCTCTATCTGAAAGGGAAAGGTGCTCAGCACAGTGTTGTGCCCACAAGATGTGCTGCTCAGGGAAGGAGTGTGCTTTGCTTTCCAAGTAGTGGTTTGCAGCCACCAGAACTGCACAGGTCAGGTATGAAGACAACCATGACTGACTGGAAAGACAGGCCAGCCCGCTGATGCCTTTAATTTCATTTCTTCCCTTAGCGTGTACTTGAAATTCACTTCCTTTGCTGTGGGCACCTTCAAGTTCCTGAAAAATAAACTGTCTCAATACATGGGGGATTTGAGCTGCATGATTCTGTTGGGTAGAGCAGAAACATCGCACTTCCACCTTCCCCCTTACTTTCCCTCCAGCAACCAAGTACAATTAAAAGGTGGACAGGAAAATGTGGAGATACTGATCATGCTTCCCCACCTGTGCTAAATGAGAAGGAGCAGGGAATATGCTTGTCCCTGTTGTAGTTTACAGGGCAGCCTTCAGTTCTGCTGCCTGTGTTTTAGGGACAAAACTCCTTTTAGCCCCATGGAGGGGGAGATAAGAGCTGAACAAAAGTAGAGGTTAGCAACTCACACCTGAGTTTATGTTCATACTTACCGTCAGCATAACTTTTCAGACAAAGTATTTATCAAAAGAGGTCCCAAGAACAGCTTCTGAATAGGAAATGGAGAATGTGGTAAATCCATTTTTTTTTAGTGCTGAACTACATTATTCCTTACTCTTCAATTAACTTACAAAAATGCCTAGTTTACTTAATTTGAGAGCTAGTGAATAATGTGAAGTCAGTAATTTTGTATTCCTAGAAGGCAGTGCTCCCAATTGTTTTTGTGGATGTCCCGAGGTCTTTCCTGTTTTGTCAGTCATCTTTTTGCTTTCCCATAGTGTCAGCATTTTCCAAGATTTTCCTCACACCACATTTACTGCCAGCTCTTGTGAATGGGTTTTTAATTTGGAGCAATAACATATATCCCAGGCCATTTGAGGTGCATATAGCCTGTCATCACTGCCTCTTTTTTTCTTTTATAAAGTGTTATCTTTAGTTGGATGCTTTCTGCAAAGGAGTAACATTTTCAGAATTTTCCCCAGGACAAAATCATGCTTTTTGGCATGTTATTTTGTTTGATAAAAGCCTAATATACAAAGGGGGGGGGGGGGGGAGGGGGGAGGGCAGAATAAGACTGTGAAGTTGCAGTTATTGCTCCCAGGTATCTCTATAGCAAACTGCTGCAGTGGTTCTGCTGATGGATCAAGCAGTCTTTTTGCATCTGACATAAAAGTCACAACTCAATATTTGCAAACAACCGTTTTTAGTTACAAGGACCTTGCTGTCTTTAAATATACCAAACCAAGCAAGCAATCTGAAATTAAAAACAAATCCAAAAAACTGCTTAACCTTCCTCCCCTCAAATTTCCCCAAAACAAACCAAAATACCCACCCCCATGCCTTTGATATCACACAGTGCCTTTAGGATCTCCTTTGGCCTTTGCTGTGCTTCTCTTCAAGCTCACAAGCAAAGTAGTTGTTAGGTTAGAGCAACTGTGAAGATACTGTGATTACTGCCATTCAGGAAGGGAACAGAATACAAGCAAATGAACAAACAAACAAACAAAACGGAATAGTAACAAAATCTTCCTTTGCTTTCAGCTTTAAATTTCAGAAGACACCAAAGTTGAGGTGATGACACTATTTCAGTTACCATTTCAGCACTGCTGACGACTTCTGTGTGTTCTGCAAGCACTAGCTGAAGTTTGGCTTTACAGACCTGCTATCAAATAACCCCTTTTAGAAGTGTAGTTAAATAGCAAAATAAATAGTTTATATTAATACAAATTTTAAATGACATTATGAAAATCAGAAAGCGGGCTAATTGCTCTTAAAGAAAAAGGTCAGAAGTGGGAATTAAAATGTCTGTATTATTTTACTTAAAATCATACCGGGCAGAGGTCCTACAACTCCAAACCAAAACTATTATGCATTTTGTTCAAGCTCTAAAAATCTTACTGTAAATCAAGGAAAATTGCTGTGTTTTCAGTATTGAGAGTCTGTACAAATGATGGATAATAATGCAAAAATTATGAGGATGTTTCAGTACAAAGCTGCATGGTTCTCTCCCTGCCATTCAGATAGTTGTTTCTTTTGAAAAGCAAACAAGAAGACATAGGAATAAAAGACTTTAAATATCCCTATTAAAAATCTGGAAGAAAAACACTTGAATATGTTTAGCTGTTCAAGTAGTTTAACTTTTGCTTTAGTTACAGTTCGACTATGACCAGGGGTTATTAGTTAATAACATTATTAATATCATTGCCATCTGTGATGGGGGGACTCTCAGAAGCGGGGGCTTCAGCTTGCTGCTGCCTGCCACTGCCACCCCACTCACACCCTATTGCTTCTGCTGCAGCTGTTAAAAAGATTGAGTTGCAGGTACTCCATGGTGGTAAATTAATGCTTGCATTTGAGCAAGTTAGTCTTTTCCTCTGTTTGTAGATTCATGAGGAGAAAGCAGAAATAATGTATGCATTTTTGTACCTGCGTGTGTTTGGCTCCCCAAATGTTGCCTGTTCTGCCATACAATAACTCAGGCACAACACTACTGTAACTGCTTGCTGGGCAGGAAAGAACAAAATATGTTGAGTTTTACTGTGCTAGGCTGCTGAACACAACTGCTCTCTCACTCCCCCTCCCCACATGAGGAGGGGAGGAAGTAAAGGAAAGAACAACTCACAGGTTGAGATAAGGATAATTTAATTAAAGGAAAAAATAATTATTAGGGAAATATTATTGTTAATTAAACAATTTAACTAAAGGGGAAAAAAAAGGAAAGGGGAAAAGGGAGGGGGAAAGGGAAAACCAAAACAAAACAAGTAAAGGCTATGTGGAAGTGCAGAGGAAAGAAATTACTCGCTACTTCCTGCAAATGAGCGATGCCTGACCACATCCTTGAAGCAGGGCCTCAATGCACATAGCCGGTGTTCGCAAGGAGGACAGACGTCTTCACAACAAGAGCCCACCCCTCCCCTCTTCCTCCTTTTTCCACCTTTTATTGCTGAGTGTGACATCATATGGTATGGAATATCCCTTTGGTTGATTTAGGTCAGCTGCCCTGGTGATGTTTCTTTCTCACTTTCTTGCCCACCCCCTAGGAGGGTTAGAGAGAGTCCTGATGCTGTGCCAGCACTTCTCAGCAGCAGACACAACACTGGTGCGATACCACTGCTGTTCTAGCTACAAGTGCAGAGCACAGCACTGTATGGGCTGCTGCAGGGGAAGTTAACATCCCAGCCAGACCCATTACATAGCTTTTCTTAGTGTGCATGGGGTGGCAGTTACACAGTCTGTATCATTGCTTAGCTCTCAAGCAACAAATTAGCCAGTAAGAAAGATAAAATTTACAGAAAGGGATGAGATCGTAGAAAGCTTTTATGATTTTACTTAACATGCATTTCCTTTTTTTTCTACTGTATTTTGAAGACTGTGTTAAGAAGGGCTTCAATAAACATCTTTCACTGTACTGAGCAAGCTATAGAATCATAGAATATCCCAAGTTGGAAGGGACCCACAAGGATCATTGAGCCCAACTCCCAGCATCACACAGGTCAACCCAAAAATTCAGACCATGTGACTAAGTGCACAATCCAAACTCTTCTTAAACTCCGACAGACTTGGTGCAGTGACTACTTACCATGGGAGACGGTTCCAGTACGTGACAACCCTCTCAGTGAAGAACTTCCTCCTGATGCCTAGCCTGAACTTCTCCTGCCACAGCTTGACATCATTCCCGCGGGTCCTATCACTGGTCACTTATAGCCATACAGATTAGGCACAGAGGGTTCCTAGCTGCACCTACCTGGTCAGCTCCTTCCTTCAAAGCCAAAGGCCTCGTCTCATGGCAATGGGTCTTTGTTTCTGCCTGGAGTTGAAAATACTGAAGTTCTCTTGACTTAAGCAGCTGCCAACACATTGCATATATGTTGCTTGTTTACTGTTCATCAAATACCAAACACTGAGTGCTCAGCATTATCCCCTTAAGTACTTAAAACTGATGTTATAGCAGGTGTTCATCATTTACCAGTTTATGTCTAGATAGATCCTGTGATATGTCTATACTTTCATGTGCTATTGTGTAATTTCATAAGCTATATAGTTCAGTTTCAAGAACTCCATCCACTGATATCACACTTGAACTTGTTCTGGTGGTCTCTTTTCTTTTTCTTTTCTCAAATAAATAACTAAATATTAAAAAAAAAAAAAAAAAAAAAAAAGAGAGAGAGAGAGGGAGAATGCAAGAAAAAAGAAAGTATTTAACACTACTGAAGATGTCGTGTGTCAGTGGCCTGGTGTACAAATAGCACTGGGGAGGGCCATACAGGTTATGAAGTTGATGTGAATGCAGTATCATGCATGCAGTATCATACTGAGACTTTGTTTTTCAGGTAAAATTATTTAGGTCTCTTGGGCTGTCAACTTGTTCACAGCATGAAAGCTGCTTTCAGTGAAAAAGCTTTACAACAAAGTTAGCATCCAGGCATTGGTTGACACATACTACAGAGTATTTTATCCTAGATTTGTGAGAAGAGCCTTAGCAAACAGACAGAAAACTGAGCATATAGCTGTTAAAAGGACTAATTATTTTATTTTGTTACCTCATTGCAGGTGTCCCAGGTTCCATGCCCAACGCATCATGGGAAGGAGACCTGAAAGCGGTGAAGTGGATTGATATGGAAGAGAGCCATGGAGGTTGTCATGGTAATGTATACATTTTTCATCCTTTATTCTTCCTGTTCATCTAGTGAAAAACACTTGACTATTTTTCCTGTAGTCCTATGGCCTCTAACTGTAACGTGAGTCAGTCTTCAGGTGGCAGATAAGGCATTAAAATGGAGTCAGCTCTTCCATAGTCCTTAGGCAGTGACTGATAATAGATACATAAGACAAGCACTGAGAAAGCTGGAACAGTTTTCATGACATGACCTTAATAAGATATAGCCTCTATGGCAAGCTTAATTTTTTGCTTACTGTTTTGTACTCTAACATAGAAAAGTGGGAGAAAAAGAGAATACAAATTTTATTTCAATAATTTTTGATCCATCTCATATAGTTTTTGTGCTAAGGAGAAAAATTTTGAGAATTTCAGTCAGCTTAAATTGCATCAGTTTCACAATTGCATCAGTTTGCAGCATGAATACATTGAAATAAGTGACATTGGACCAATGTCAACCAGAATTATTTAATTGAAAATCTTGTATAAGTAAAAGTGTAAGTTCCTCTTCACTGACAGAAGGAAATTCCCCTTTGCTATCTGTCAGTCTCATCACAGAAAGTCTCAACTAATAACACTTCTTTTCCGATCTATCTCCTTATTCAGGAATTTTACTTACTGTTTATTTTCAAGTAATTTTCTTCATTTCATTCTGTTGTTCATACTTATTCACATTTAGAAGGTATTTTGGCATGTTTGTTGTGTAGGAGATTATTGATTGTGGCTTTGCAGGTAAAAGTTATCAAAATAAAGTTTTGGCTCCTTGAGCATGCCTGTGGAAATAAACCTGGATTCTGACATTTCTTTTGTTGTTTGTTTTGTTTTGTTTTTATTTCTGGCAGGCCATTATGTCAGAGGCATTTGTGTGTATGGAACAGGTGACCTCAAGTGGCTTTTTAACTCCACCTGTATGTTTGCAAATAAGTTTGAGCTCCGAACATACCCACTGACTGTGGAGTGCTTGGAGCTGAGACATCGAAAGAGAACCTTGTCCCAGAGTGAGATTCAGGTAGAACCAAATTGGTATTTCTAGCTAGCAAAAAAAAATAAAAAAATAAAAAAAATCAGGCTACATCAGTGAAAGTGATCAGGAGAATAGCAGCAAAAATCTAATTTATTCTGTGCACCTGGTAACACAAATTCATCCACTAGGTTTCTTTAGGGTGCGTGGTAGATACAGCTCAGTTCAGCTTGTCTCGCTGTCTGCAAATCTAACCTTTGACTTAACACCCTGAGGCCAAAGCATGAGAGATCCAAAAGGAAGCACTAAGGCACAGCTCCTCTTGCAGCTGCCCTGACTGCATTTTTGCCTTTTTGGCCTTTTTCCAGACATAACTTTTGTCTTGCTACAGTGACATTGCTACCAGTTTCTATAAAATATATAGAGAATCAAGCATCCTTGGGACTTCTCATACCTCAGTAAAAAACAGGAATACAATTGGTGGCCATACATATAAATGCTGTTTTGTCAAAGACAAAATCTAGAGCATAGAACCATCTGGAAACTACTGGAAATGGAATAAAGATGCTACACTGCCCAGATCTTACCTGTTCTTTAAATATCTATTGGGGCAAAGTTTGTGAAAGAAAACTTTTGGTAGGTTAATAAATATGGCTAGAAAAATTTGATAGGCTTTCAGGTGCAGAAGCCCTTCTTCATGTCTGAAAAACAAGGGCTTATATATTTGTTTTACAAGGCCAACCAATAGAGCTGGAAAAACTAAACTTAACAAAACTAAACAAAACTAAGCAAAACTAAATAAAATAAAATAAAACTAAATAAAATTAAATTAAATTAAATTAAATTTTTTTAAAAGCCTCTATACATAGATTTTGGCCCACCTGTGTCCTTAGATCATCCCATGGAGGACACAAAATGGGGAAGACAGTGACAAGACACATATTTTCAGGACTGGAAGAGGGTAATTGTGCTTTGGCAAAAACTCAGTAATTCTGTGTCATGTTTTGCTATAGCTTGAGTATACTTCCCAAGTCTACTTCCTTTGATCTTAAACTAGTGGCTAATACACATACTTAACATTAGGGTTCACTTCATCCCAGCCCTATTTTTATTCCCCAATAACAGCCACTAGAGGGAGGCAATCAAATATCTGAGCTGATGCTCCTTTCCAAGTCTACCTAACGCTCTTACACACAGTTTCAACAGACTAGGCATGCAGTAGAGAAAAATCTGCACCCAGGAATATTCTAGTAGGCCAACAGAAGGCAAAAGTTAAAGGTATCAGTCATGGTGTCCTAAAAAAAAATAAATTAAAAAAAAAAAATGCTTCTTCCTGTTGTGATGACTGACGATACTTATGTGGTATTTTAGCAGCACTGTTGAATGACCCAAGTCAGCAGCATTGGGGCAGTACAAATTGGGAGTGAATGTGCTGCTCTCCTGAACAAGCGAAGGTGGCTCAGAGTAGGTCCTGAATAGCAGCAGTTTAACAAACAACTTTATTAAACCATTGCTAATTTCAGTTTTAACAAACTGGATTGCAAACTGCAGCAGTTCAGAAATGACAGCACATCATATTCAGATGTCCCGAAGCATGGTTGGTAACCCCCAGGCATGGGTCTGAAAGGCCTGGATCTGCTTCAGTCAGCTTGTTCTGTGTTTATAGCTGTCAACACCTAATAATGCAGATTTCTGCAGAAAAGCATCAAGAGTTTATCTCCATAGCAGAATTTTGGTGGAAATTCTACTCGCTTTCTTGTGGAGGAAACTTGCTACCACGGTGGCAGCTGAAGAGACAAGTATTTTAAAGAAGGAGTTTTAAGGTGCACAGCTAAGAGTTCTGGAGCCAAAATCCTCCACACACATACCTTGTTCTATCAAGCTGAATATCCCCAAATTGAAATGTTCCAAATAGGAGACAATTTCACAGTTTAATGTGACTGTTTAAAGTAGCGCAGAGTACAAACGAGGTTACATTTCGGTTACATTTCATCGTTCAGACTCGAGAAAATAAAGGCAAATGGCAAAATATCTCCCAGTAGCAGAAGCAATAAGTTTGGCAGTTTGAAACCATAGATATCAAAGCCTGAGAAAATATAGATATTTTAAGCTATAAGTACATAGGCTATAGTACTAGTTATAGTAAGAACCCAGAAAAAAATCAAAGGTGGTTAGTCTACTGAGAGACATTGATTTTGAGTTTGTTATTGTTGTTTGTAAATGGATGCTACTCTTTGTCATGTTTTTCTTTAAATAAATCATTTTGTTTTAATTGTGTGACTGATTTTTGGGTGCAAAACCTGCCTCATTAGCTTCTTTTCTTTTTAAATAAAGACAGGCTGAGGGAGTTGGGGTTGTTCCGTCTGGAGAAGAGAAGGCTCCAGCGAGACCTTACAGTGGCCTTCCAGTACCTAAAGGGGGCCTACAGGGAAGCTGGGGAGAGATTCTTTGTTAGGGAGGGTAGGGATAGGACAAGTGGGAATGGTTTAAACTAAGAGAGGGTAAGTTTAGATTAGACATTAGGAAGAAATTCTTCACTCAGAGGGCAGTGAGGCACTGAAACAGGTTACCCAGAGAAGCTGTGGATGCCCCATCCCTGGAAGTGTTCAAGGCCTGGCTGGATGGGGCCTTGGGCAACTTGGTCTGGTGGGAGGTGTACCTGTCTATGGAAGGGGGGGTGGAACCCGATGGGTTTTGAAGTCCCTTCCAACCCAAACCATTCTGTGATTCTGTGATTCTAAAATAAAAGGTTCTGACAGCTGACCTCAATAAATACATCTAAATTAGTGTGACCTGACAGTATTAGCAGTACTATGGAATAGCAATAACAGACATTGCCCCCATTTTTTTTCTACAGCTACGGTGATAAAAAGCGAACAAAAAGCCAAAATTCTTTCCAATACTACTTGTGGCTGCTTTTCTGAATCAGTATGAACAGCAGAGCAAAGTTTTCAGTGCTGTTTCCCCCCCTCAAAAGCTGACTGGGCCTGTATTGATGCTTTATGAGTTGCTTTGTTCCCATGCAGAATTCTGTGCTTTTTCTAGATACTGCATCATTTTGTCTTCATTCCCTAGCATCTCAGATGTCTGGTCTATTAAAAAAAAAAAAAAAAAAA
>CM021766.1:67129480-67239260 GCA_011076525.1 Nettapus auritus | reverse complement strand
AAAAAAAAAAAAAAAAAGAAAAAGAAAGAGAGAGAAGCAGCAGGCATTTTCTTTTCTTTTCTTTTCTTTTCTTTTCTTTTCTTTTCTTTTATTTTCTTTTCTTTTCTTTTCTTTTCTTTTCATCACTCAATACATGAACAAGGAAGGAGAGGATGCTTGGAAGTGAGGATGTTTGGAGGAGCTGACGGCATGTTCTGTTAGAGAGGCAGGGAAAAGCACTGTATCACTCTGTGCTTGCTGTCATCTTAGTCCAGGACAAATCTTGGACTCATGGCCAGGGTCTGTTGAACTAGTCCGTTAATGCAATTAGGTGGTGGTGCAAGACATGGAGTGCTCTGGTACACAGCTGTAAAGCAACATAGTCAGTTCTGCAATGGGATGTATGAGCTGACAGGGCTGCTGCTAGTGGAATTTTCTCCTACAGGGTTCTGAAGTACCTGTTTGATGTGAGAACTAAGAGTTCCTTCCCAGGCTTTCACCTTGCTGAGACAGCATTTCTCCAGTCCCAGTAGGCACTGTCGTGGTTTCACTTCCCACCCGGCAATGCAGCACCATGGCGTTAACGGTGGAGCTGTGGCGTTAATTATCTCCCACGGCCTGGCACAAGTCAGCAGAAGGGGCTGCTGGTGCAGGCAGCACTCGGCGTGCGATGGACAGCGGAGTTATCCCAGGCTGATACCTCACGGCAGCGCACCACCAGGGCCAGCCTGTGCCGTCCGGAGCTGCATCTTCAGCCCTCTATGATGTGCGTGGCTGCAGGTATTGTGCTTCCAGCTGTGAACAACGTGTGGGTTTCACGCTGTTTCCGGGCATCCTCACAAACCCTTTATCGAAAATCGGGCATCCTCATAAATCCCTTAACTGAAAATCGGGAATCCTTAAAAACACCTTTCTGAAAATTCCCATCCCCCGCTGCCGGGCTCGGAGCCACGGGCGGGAACTCCGGGAAAGCGCCGCTCGGCCGCACCACCGGGGGCGGCGCCGCTCGGCCCGGCGGCAAGGTCGGCGCGGGTGGGTCCTCCCCAACGGCCGGGCCCTCCCCAACGGCCGTTCCGTGCCCTCAGGCCTCCCGCCCGCCCGGCGGTACCGCGCGGCCCGCTGATGGCCTACGACTGGATCGGCCTCGGCTACGCGGCGCTGGTGGCCTCGGGGGGCATCATCGGCTACGCCCGGGCAGGTGGGGGCGGGCCGGGGGCCAAGCGGCGCCTTGCGTTTCTCACGGAATTTGTATATCTATATATAATTATAATTATTTATATATAGATTATTTATATATATATAATTATTTTTCGGGGGGGGGGGGGCGGCTAGCTTTACGTGCGCTCTCCTGCTAAAGTCTTTCTCCTTCCTTTACCCAAGGTAGCGTCCCTTCTCTGGCTGCTGGGCTCCTCTTTGGTGGTTTGGCAGGGTTGGGAGCCTACCAGCAGTCCCAAGATCCAAAGAATATCTGGCTTTCTCTCGGTAAGTGTGCTTTGTGTTTCTGTACCAAACGTTTCTGGTAGCAGCGTGAATAGCAACACTTTTTATAGCACAGTTTTTATTTGTACAGGTGCTGTAAATAGTGGCAGGGCCTCCTGCCCATAGCAGGAGGTGCCCGTGTAAGATTTGTAGACTCTAAAACCTCTCTGTCTCTCTGGAAGCAGGAAATTCAGTGAGAAATACCTATCTCTGTTGCCAGACTTGATGCCACGTTAAATTGATGTAGGTGCATGGAATGTACATGAGCCTTGGTTGCAAAGGAATGCACAAGCATCTCAGAACAGTGCGTGTTTCAATGTATTGCACGCTATGGGAGAAAGTCTGAAGTGTCCAAAAGAAAGGAGGGAATGGTGATGTACTCTCCTTGTTTACAGTAGATGATAGAAGTTGTGGGTTTAGCTGTTAGCAAACCCCTCAGGTGAAGCAAAAGACTGCAAGTGTGGCTCCAGCTGAGCTTAGATTGGTCACACTACCTTGTAAGTAAACCTCTGAGAAAAGAACCTACATTTTAGAACAGAAACATACCTCGAGGATATCTTTTACCCTGCCTGATGGAAACAAATGTGAAGCTTTTATAACACCTCTGCCTGCCTTTCTTCTTCAAAGAAATGGCAGCCCTGTAACTTTTTATGTATTGATTGGATTTGTCCCAGAGTTAACAATCAAATAATTAGGAATCGTGTTTAAAACATTAGTTACTTTTTCAGGTTAATCTTTTGGCTTGCTTTTTATTTGCTAATTCGTATTTCAAGTGGGGCTTTATGTCTCAAGTCATAGTTATTAAGCCATTAGAAAAATGAAATGTACTGTAGCTCATACTTACTGTCGACTCTTAATCTTATTCAAAGCTAACTTCTTTTGCGTGAGTGTATGTAGGAATGTAGCATTCAAGTCTAATGTCAAAATGCAACTATTAATTTAGTTCCACCTTTTGGTTCCAAAGGTCACCAAGAAATGGGCAGTGTAATAGTACTTGGCTCCCCCGTGGTGATCTTTGTCACTGTCCTAACTTTCTGGCCATTTTGAGGCTATCTGTATTCAAGGAAGTGATAGTTCCCCTTGCATAAATAAGAAGAAATTGAAGGGGAGCTAGTGATTTGCACAGGGGATCAGAGGTTTTAGGTGATTAGGCAGTGGTCTTAACTCATTATAACTACTAATTTCTAATGAGCAGCAGAGTATGCTTACCAAACTGCTGTAAAGCTTACAGCTGCTCTGGTACTTAACAGAAATGAGAAAAACATTTGCTTCTGTGGGGAGGAGGGAGGCATTCCTGCCTGTGTATTTGTGCCTGTTTGGCACTGCCAATTGCCCTGACAGTGCTGAGCTGGTGCTTCAGACCTGCTTCCCTCACATAGTCCTGACTGCACTTCTCTTTTATCAGTGGCATCTGGAACCTTGTCTGCCGTTATGGGAATGAGATTTTACAACTCCAGAAAAGCAATGCCTGGGCTGATTGCTGGGGCCAGGTAGTCACCTGTTTTCTGTTCTCATCCACATTTTGAATAAGCATTTTATTTAACGTATACATGCATTATAGTGTTTTAAAAATACTACATGGTTGGCCCTGTGAAAAATGAAATCTTATGTTGGTGTTCAGCTGAATTAAATCACATCAATTTTTTCATGTTGTTTTTTAAGATTTTTGTTACCCCTTGCTTTTTTAACAAATATTCTGTTCAACAGTATATTGATGGTTGGACGGCTTGGATTGCAGATGATGGAAAAACCTCTTAAGCCATAAGTCTATCTTCGAGTGACTTGATGCAGATCATTAAGAAGCCTGAAAATGCAACTACCTGAGTGTACCACACAAAATAGAAAAGGCACAGCTGACTGCGCACTGTATTTTTCATATCCTAACGCACATGGGTCTGTCTTTAAAGGACATAAATTGAGAGCCTGTGTTGTCTTCCAAACTGGCACTTGTCTCAACATCTAAATTATGAAGCAAGAAAATATGAGTGTAGTATTAGTTAGGTGCTTGTCCTGCGGATTACTGTAGGCAGAGGCCTCTTGGTGCTTTTGCATGCTGACAGGAATGAAGCTTAAATATACATCTGGACTTAAAATCTGAAATCCTTTGTACTTCTGAAACAATGGGAGACAAGTTGGCAACTTGTCACTAATACTGCCTATAACAAATGTGCTTGTTCTGTCACCTTTCCCCTCCCACTTCCCTGCCAGCTTATCTGGTCATCACGTTTGTCAGTCAGGGCCTTTTTTCTGCTAGGGCCAGTGTTAGCCTTGGCCCACAAAACACAGTTGTGGAGCAGGCTGTCAAGTTTCTATTGTGATGCAATGAAAGTAAACTCCTTACTTACAGTTTTTCATGAGGAAAAGTGCTCTGCTTAATGTCATTCATTTCACTTTTACAGACTATCACTGGTAAGAGAAGTAAAAAATGTGCTTCATTAGATAATGCTGAATTGTAGTCATAGCACTTGCATTTCATGAGAATTAAAATGTTATTCTAAATAAACGAAAAAATTATGATTACAAACTTACTTCTCTGCAACTGTTTTCTTTAATCATTCATCTGGATTGATGCAATTTGGTACCTCTTCTGTAGGGTATCTAGATGTATTTGTGAATGGAATTGTAGAAATTATCCTTGTTCCATCCCCTGAATATAGGGACTTTTAAATTTCCTGAACTGGTTGGGGAGGAGGGGTATAGCCAGAAGAAAAAAGCATCTGCTTTATATATTCATACAAGTGTTTCATTATTATTATTATTATTATTTGAGAAAAATCATCTATTTCAGATGGGAAAAACCCTCAGTGAAAGTTTATTTAAAGACTAAAGGGCTCAGATGATTCCCTCACAAGTACTCTGTTGCCTGAAATCATTCTAAATATAAACTTGCTGTGCAGCTGGGAGCTACACGTGGATGGTAATACATCCCTTCCTGGTACTATCTGCCTTATGTCCCTTTCTGTGCAGGACCTGAACTTGATGTTCACAACCTCTCTTCTTTGGTGGCTGGTACTGCGAGCGATGGAAGTTGTGGGGTTGATCTGTTAGGTAAGAGAGCTTGTAGGGCCTCATTTATTCAGAGTTCCCTAAATATTGAGCCAGTACCTCAGCAGGAGGATGACAACTTACATTCTTTTTTCTTCCCTTTTTCCTTCCATTCTTGCTAGATAATTTTAGGTTCTGGACACAGATGGGAGCAGCAGAAGTGGGAAGTCTCTTCCCATAGAAAGAGGTGATGTGGGAGGTGAGAGTTTCAGCAAAACAGGCGGGGCAGCGACCTCCCTGAGGATGGCACAGCCCCACGCTACCCGAGCAGGTCATGAGATTGCATCCAGTGGCAGTGTCTGGGGTCTGCCACAAGTAAAGGGATTTGCCTAGCAGGTTGCAGCAATGAGGCAAGGTCGGGGAGGCGAGGAAGTCAGGCAGGCCAGGAAATCACTGGATGGGACTGCAGTCAGTAGGCACGTGGCTGGCCATGGGCATAGCTGCAGCACAGCTCCCCCAGGGTCCTGATCACTGCTGTTACAGAGCGCAGCTGCCAGCAGCCTAGTCTCAAGCCACACAGCTTGGGTTACAGCTGGCCTTGAGCACAGGCAGAGATCCAGCAGTTTTCTAATTGTGTAATGCTGGTCTCAAATCAGATAACTTGCAAGTCTGGGCAGCAGTTGTCCTTAATGGACAACAAGGCAATGAAAAGCAGGGAATCAGACCAAAGAGTTTATGCCTTGCTGCTGTTTCATAAGCTTTGGAAAGCAGTAGCCTCAATTGAGAACTACTGCTGGAACTCTTTGTTTCCACTTCTCACGGTCAGGAGAAAGAGTAAGCCAGACAAAGGGAGGATCAGAATTTGACACTTGCATACCTTTGGACCTTTGAGCGTATACTAAACTTCTTAAGCAGTAGCTGGTATTTCTGCACTGCAAGTGTGTGTCAGTGGATCAGAGTTAACGTGACTGTAGAGAGCCTTATTAGTCTCTTACGGGTTGCAAGAAAAACTTAACACTTGTCATGCTTTGATTACGGACAAGTCAAGACCATTGTGGTTAAGTCAAAACAGTTTGAATGTCCATTAGTATATGATAAGGATTGTGTACTTTAGCCATATTTAATGCAACAAGTACTACATTTTTCTGTTCTAGGTAAATATTAGAGAGCTATGGCCACATAGTTAGGTAGTTGCTTGCCTAGACTGACTAACTCACTGGCATCTTGTACCAGAGATGAGTGATGGATTTCTGTTGTTTTTTAAATCGTAAAACCCGTGCATTTATAAAACAGAACTTCTACAGATAAATTAAGGTACATTTAAAGACCTGCTAGTAGTAAGGGAATAACAAATACTTGAGAGTAGACCCATGGCAAATGAATTAAAGTTTCTAGTGTGTTACTAACTAGATATTCCTATCCCTGTACATTTCTTCCAGTATTAGTGTTTTCTTTAGGTGCTGTTTTTATAACAAACCGTATGATTTTTTGGTACAACAGCTTAAGATTAAATTGACATACATTATGTAGCCGATATATTATGGCACATTAGGTCAGCAATAGGAATCAAAATTTTATATGTAGTTATAAAAATCATACAAATACTTTTCTTTTTACAATGCCTGAAGTAATCATTAACAGCTGTACATCTTTAAAGAACATACTAATTTTGCACTTGAAAATGGCAGGGTTTATATAATTACTAAGTCCAAAGCATCCATTCTGAATGCAACCGTTAACAGAAGTAGCCTAAGTCAACACGTGAAAAAAGATTTTTTGTACACTGCAAGGCCTTTTGAAGGATTTTACTGTAAAACTTACCATAGAAGCCAGAGAAGGTATGGCATGAGCATATATATTGACATATTGCATTATTAAAGTTTGTGTGTGTTTTCAGGGACTTAAGTTAGCCTTTAAGAGCTAAGCAGAAAGAAACCTCTTTGAAGAACAGCCTGATTCAACTTCTTTAAAATAAGGGGAAGTCTGTAAGACATGTAAAAACAGGAGTTTACGGATCACTTAGGCCTTTTTGGATAATTCAGCATTAAAAGAGCTGATGAGACTGCAGTGATTCAGACTCCTTTAAACATCACTGTGACACACCTTTGACAGGGGAGATATAAATCTCCACTGATCTTCAACTGAAAACGGTCATAATTTAACAGTAGAGTCTAATTTTAAGCTTCACTACAGCTCAACAAGTGTAGCATTTGATAGTAGTTTAGCTATTTTCCAGTCTTGCTGGAAACCTTGGGCCAGGTTTTCAGACCTTGTATAGTATTTGTCGTTGGATAACTTATATCCAACTACACAGAGTTGTCATTGCTACTATAAACATTTAGATGTTACAGACCCTAAGTACCTCTTAGGTGAGTTCTGAAAGCCTTGTATGACACTGTGGTGTTCTTCCAAGCCCAATCTGTACTTTCACTCTCATCTCCCTAGTAAGGAACAAGCATTTCAGCTGGAAGCCTGGTGCTGCTCAGATTTAGCCCCGCTTCTAGCTGCTTGTGTATGTGAAAGCAGCGTATGTCAATGTTAGACATCAGACCAAGAGTACGCTCTTGTAAGAGTATTCTGACAGGAAGTGGATCTATAGAGAAGTGTCTGGTGAAATCTACTTCTCATTAGTTTAAAATACTCAGATTTGGTGAGATGTTACACAATACTTCATGGCGTCCTACTACATAGACCATATTTTAAATAATATTTTGTAAATGATTTTTCTTCCACAGGTAACAGAACCCAAGGTCTTTTTTTCCTTCTTTACTATTGAATAGTCTTGGGAAAGTTGGAGCAAATAGGGATTTCAGGTTTCCGGTGCAAGAGAACTGAACACAGATCACATGATACCTGCACAGGATGGCATTTTCTATCTGTGTCCTCCATATTTGGCCACCCAGTCTGTTCTTCCATGTACTGGCTGAATTGTTGGTGCACGAGTTAAAATATTCATGTTTTTTGCTGCTGAATTGTAAGTAGGACCTGGTAATGCACGAGCAGCTTTGTTTTTCCAGGAATAGTCTGAAAGGAACAAGAAGTCAGAATTAAAAAAGTGTTTCACTACTTCACAGATTTGAATGAGAGCTGAAAGATGACTTGTACTCAAGGATGCTAACACAGCAGAATGCTTTAGTCTCTGACATGCTATCTATGCTTGTTTTCCAATAAGGTTAAAGTTTCCTAGCATTTTTGTATCTTACTAGTAATTCTCTTTACTGGATACCTGTTTTACAACAATCCCTGTAGAAAACACCAAGACTGAAATTCAGTGAAACCTCATGATTACGCCTACAATTCTATCTCCTATCATAAAGCTACTACAGAAAGGAAATGTTGTTTTTTTTCCCTCTTTATCTCAAATATTTGAAAGAGCATATAATAATAACTTCAATAAACTCATTACATCTCCACCGGCCTGTACTGAAGCACAGGTTCTGGAGACCCTCTTGTTTCTTCTGTGATTTTATGCATTTTATTTCTTTCCTGCTTAGCTAAGGATTGCTGGTGTACCTGCTGGTGAGTAATCTCAATTTCTCTTTTGATTTAATAGGTTCTGTTCTAAATGCTCTACCCTCCCTCCCCTTATATCACAGAATCACAGAACTGTAGGGGTTGGAAAGGACCTCGAAAGATTATCGGGTCCAATCCCCCTGCCAAACCAGGTTCCTCAGAGCAGGCTGCCCAGGTAGGTGTCCAGACGGGCCTTGAATATCTCCAGAGAAGGAGACTCCACAACCTCCCTAGGCAGCCTGTTCCAGTGCTCTGTCACCCTCACCATGAAGAAGTTCTTTCGCATGTCCTGTGCTCTATCTTGCGACCATTGCCCCCTGTCCTATCCCCACAAACCTCTGAGAAGAGGTTGGCTACATCCTTTTGTCTCCCACACCTCAGGTATTTATTATACACATTGATGAGATCCCCTCTCAGTCTTCTCTTCTCCAGGCTGAACAGACCCAGGTCTCTCAGCCTTTCTTCATAGGGAAGATGCTCCAGGCCCCGTATCATCTTTGTGGCCCTCTGCTGGACTCTTTCCAGGAGATCCCTGTCTTTTTTGTACCAGGGAGCCCAGAACTGGACACAGTACTCCAGGTGAGGCCTAACCAGGGCAGAGTAGAGGGGGAGGATCACCTCCCTTGACCTACTGGCCACGCTCCTTTTAATGCACGCCAGGATCCCATTGGCCCTCTTGGCCACGAGGGCACACTGCTGGCTCATGGTCAACCTGTCATCCACCAGGACCCCCAGGTCCTTCTCCTCAGAGCTCCTCTCCAGCAGGTCGTCCCCCAGCCTGTACTGATACTTCCAGTTGTTTCTTCCCAGGTGCAGGACTCTACACTTGCTCTTATTAAACCGCGTCTGTTTTCTTCCTGTCCATCTCTCCAGCTGGTCCAGGTCTCGCTGAATGGCAGCACAGCCTTCTGGCATGTCAGCCACTCCTCCCAGCTTTGTGTCATCGGCGTACTTGCTGAGGGCAGACACTATTCCCTCATCGAGGTCGTTGATGAAGATGTTGAACAAGACCGGACCCAGCACCAACCCTTGGGTAACACCACTAGTCACAGGCCTCCAGCCGGACTCTGCACCGCCGATCACCACCCTCTGAGCTCGGCCAGTCAGCCAGTTCTCAACCCACCTTACTGTCCACTCCTCTATCTCACACTTTCTCAGCTTTGCTAGCAGGATGTCATGGGAGACAGTATCGAAAGCCTTGCTAAAGTCAAGGTAGATGACATCCACTGCTCTCCCCCCATCTACCCAGCTGGTGATGCCATCATAGAAGGCAACGAGGTTGGTCGAGCACGACTTCCCCTTGGTGAATCTATGCTGACTACTCCTCATAACATTTTTCTCTTCCAATTGCTTGGAGATGGCATCCAGAACAAGCTGTTCCAACACCTTTCCAGGGACAGAGGTGAGACTGACTGGCCTGTAGTTTCCTGGATCCTCCTTCTTGACGACCGGAGTGACACTGGCTATCCTCCCGTCTTCAGGCACCTCACCCGTTCTCCAGGACCTTTCAAAGATGATAGAGAGCGGTTCGGCGATCACCTCTGCCAGCTCCCTTAGCACACGTGGATGCATCCCATCGGGACCCATGGACTTGTGTGTGTTGAGCCCACTCAGACGCTCCCGAACCACTCTCTCGTCAACCAGGGGGGAGCCCTCCATTTCCCAGACCCTTTGTCCTCTCACCAGGGGCGAGGAGTCCTTGAAGCAAAGACTGAAGCAAAGAAAGCATTCATCATCTCCGCCTTCGTGGCGTCTTCCGTGACCAGGACATCCCCCTCGTTCAGCAAGGGACCCACATTATCCCTAGTCTTCCTTTTGCTGTTTACATACTTGAAAAAACCCTTATTATCCTTTATCTCTTTTGCAAGCCTTATCTCTAGGTGGGCTTTAGCCTTCCTTGTCGCGTCCCTGCAGGCCCTGACAACACCTCTATACTCCTCCCAAGAGGACAGGCCCTTTTTCCACATTTCATAGACCTTCCTCTTCCTTCTGATCTTATCGATGAGCTCCTTGCTCATCCACGCAGGTTTCCTGCCCCCCTCCCTTCCCCGATTTCCTACTCTTTGGGATGCACTGATCCTGAGCATGGAAGAAGTGCTGCTTAAATGGAGCCCAGCTCTTACAAGCCAATATTGGCATCCATCGGGTGTCCCACACTGGTAGTAGCACACTACCACATTCCTGGCCTTCCTACTCAGATTCCCCTTTTCTGCATTTCAAATAGTCACTGCTGCCTCAAGCTTACTAAAGTGATTACCCTGTTGCAGGGGCTGATAACCCATGTTTTTACTCATGTTCATCACCAATTCTGCTATTTTCCCAAGCTTTTAAAGCTAGTTTACTACCTACCATTGTTTCCCTAGCATTCCTAAGATATGTCTTGCCATTCCTTTCCTACTTTCATAGTTCAGTCTTGTTAGTTATTATTGATTGCTTTTGTTTTGTTTTAATTAAAATGTTATGAATAAAAATACATGATTTTTTGTGCTTGCATATTCTGTTTCTTATGGAAAAGTATGTATGGTATTTTTCAACAGGGGGTTGTACTTGTTAAGGTACAGGTGAGAATCAAGGCATTTAAGGAAGGAGGAATTCCAAGAATCTGAAACTGAGGGTCAGGTCATCCCCATCTCTTTGAAAACAAACACCTTTTCTAATGTTCTTTTTTATTGTAAGCTGCCCTTCCCTATCTTTCATCAGTATGATTCCGGCATATCCTCTCTCTTGGCAAGGAAGGTCACTTTTCTTGGGTCCTGCACAAGTTTTCTGAAGAAAATGCTGTATTTTATATTTAATATATTTAACTTAAGGCATTAGAAATCTCTGAACAAACAAAGAGAGCAAAAGCACCTGAGAGCCTAATTTATTTCAGTTTGGATAATAGAAAGCAAAAGGTCAATAAAAATGTTAATGTTCAACTATAGGAGAGAAAAACTGCCATTTGCCTCACCCTTACCTCTCTTCCCATGCAGGTCTGTGGATTTTAGGCTAAATATGATCAGTTTAAGCAACAGGATTGTTGCTCTTTCTCCAGGACATGGAAGATTCTTTTAACTGACCTCCATCTGCCAGCCTTTCTGACTTTTACTACGTTTCCATTTCTAATTACAGATTAACACTGAATTTATTTCCCTTTGGATCACTTAAGTAATTTATTTTCATTCTCACTATTCTCAGCAGTCTAGAAGTAGTTGTGGATTTTGTCCTCTTGTGAACTTCCTGATCCACACAGTGACAAATCAAAACTTGCACTGGTCAATTTCAGCAGTGAGTTAAGATAATTAAGCGCAGCTCTAGTCTTCCCTGCTGGGTTTCTGATCAACCCAGGCTCAGAACATTAATTTAGTTAAGTGTATTTTATATATGCATGCTATCTCCTTCCTTCCCTCCCTCTCTCCTCAGAAGTTGTTTGCCAATTGCTAGGTAGGAACAGGTAGCTCAAAAGAACAAGTCAGCAAAATAGACAGCATGCTTAAGTAGGACCATATCAGACTGGTCTGCCATAGGCCCTTCAATTAAACAATTCACTGTCAGTTTAGGGTCTTATTATTTCATCTGAAGTAACTAGAGAAGTATTCTGTTGGGTTTGGACAATGGTGCTAAGTTTTCTACTCACAAACCAGTTTTTCCTGAGCACTTTTGTCTTCTCTGAATCAGAAACATATCAACAAAGAAACACCATCCGTACCATAGAATATACAAGGTAACTGTCATATTCAGGATAGATTTCATATTGTTTTTAACAGAATGGAGGAAACTTTTAAATGTGTTTAAGGTAATGTACAGCTAGATCATTAGTATATCATAACTATTCAGAACTGGTCACTTGCATTCTTATTTGGCTTTTACCTTGTATAATGTAGTAGCATTGAGATTTTCACTCCAAAAAGCACTCCTGTGATATTTCAAGGGTATAAGAACAGTGTCACCTACTGAGATGACACTCAGACTTGCATAGCTAACATAGTGAAGACGAAGACACAGTGAAAACCTGTGTTAAATTACCACCACAAAAGCTGCTGCCCAACCAGGAAGGGCTAGTAAATAAAAGAGCAATTTGTTTTAATTTAGTGCTTGTACTGTATCTGTGGCATTATTTGTGAATTTACTAAGTCACCTGAGAAAGGTCTTTGCTGTTTTTTTGTTTGTTTGTTTGTTTTCCAAATAGTTGAGGCCATTATAAGCATGGATCGGTATCATCAATTACATTATACTGATGAAATACCCATGCAGGACAGCCATATGCTACATTAAAGTCACTGTCAAGAAAAAATCCTCCAAATCTTTAAACAGAAGCGTTGTTCTTGTTTGTTTTTGTTTTTTAACCTGCATTTATCTATTTTTCATACTTACTAGTTGGTGACTAATATTTCCTAATAGCTACATAAATCATGCAGTTAGGTTTGTATGCAGTCTACATGACCACGTACTATTGAGTTGTGGAGGTTTTTTTGTTTGTTTGTTTTAGCTATTTTACTTAGCCTGAATTTCTAATAAAAAGTAGTTTAGCAACTTCTCCACAACTGGAATAACAAAAGGATTGCAAATTTGTTTCCTCTTTTACCAAACATCTAATAGCAGTTGTTTCACTGGGTATCATGATTGCCTCTAGATACCTGCATTCAAATCACTTAAGAAAAATATGCCTAATAATTTTATTTACAAAACTTGAGGAAAGCCTTATTAAGGGATAATAAACATTTTAGCAAGCACACAAAATTAACATTTATCGTTTCCTTGGATATATATGTTAAAAGGATGTTTCTTACCAGATACAGATGGACCAAGAGGAGCTAGCTGTATCCGTTGTTCAGCTGATCCAACTTCTTTTTTATGAAAGGAAGGGATGTATCCTCCTGATGGGTTGTAAGCAGCACCTCCTACAAAGTCAGGATTTCCTGTTGACATCAGAGTTTTAATATTTTCAGTTGCATTCAGAAAACCTGGCCTACTTTTTATAGACACTTCAAAACACCTTTGCATTAACACAAATAACGAGTGTGAGAGATCTTTAAAAACTCCCTAGTGCTTGCCTATTGACAAAAGTACTTATTCTTTTCTTTGTGTTGCAGTTGGACCTTTTAAGGTGCCTAAAAAACTACATTTGTGTATACTCTAGTACATCTGATCCTGTGACGCAGTAAAGACAGAAAAACAGTACAAACATTTCATTAGTACTTTCATTAAACTTAGATCGCATAGCAAAGCTTTATACCGAGTTTAGAGAAGACGAGATCTTACCTTTTATTTACAGCTAATTAATTTACTGGAAGCTAGTTTAAGCATTTCCATATTTGAAAATTTGCGCTCAACAGGAGTCTTGCACTCAACATATTTGGCTTAAGTCTACCCAAAATAGAAACAAAATCATCTTGTGGTAAGTGGTACCCCATATGAAGGTGACTTAGCCAGGTTCACAAAGTTGGACCCAGTTCCCCTTGCCTTTGAACTCTGGCTATAATTTTATTGGGCCTGGTTTTGGCCCAGATCTTTTTTAAAGCAGTGCTACCTTTACAAAAAGCATTCAGCTGACTTGGTTTCACCAGTCTCCCCAAGTTGTCAGTTCTATAAGTCCCATGAACAGTTGGGTCTCTATGGGGCTTCCCTGTGTACAGGTCATGCCAGTCTACAGTACAGTCTCCAGTACAGTAAAGAATGACACAAGAGTCCTGGTGAAAAATAAAAGTTTAATACAGTACTCAAAATATGACTTTCTTGCCGTTTCAAGTTGTTCTTCCTTTTCAGGAATTTGCCTGAAAAACAAAGCAACGCAGTTTTAGTATTACATTCACCTGTCTAAGCATTTCAGTAGCACTTCTTAAAATTCTGAAATCTAAAAGTAAGATCATGGCCTCAAATTAATACAACCTCAAAAAGACTACTCCTGCCTGTTTCTTACCTACAACTCAGCAAAGATGCCTATCTGTAAAAAACAAACAAACTGCTGAACCATTTTTTCCCTTCCCCTTACCTCTTAATGCCTGATGTACTTTATGAGCCCTTCTTCAGAAAATAGAAGAGGGCAGCCCAGAAGAAGAGTCTTGGTAAAACTGAAAGGTCTGGAGGTATGATCTTTTTGGATGAGAACAAAGGAAGAAAAGTAGAAGTTCAATACAGAGGAGTAACTACAAATATTAAAAAAAAATATTTAAAAGCATATGCTAAATTGTTCCTTACCTCTGACCGCTGCTGTACAAAAGGAGTTCTCACTATTCATCCTTCAGACATGCAGGAGGCCATGATGACAACAAGTGCAAGTGTGGCCTGGGCAGTACACCCTACCTCAACACATACCTGGTTCTTCACAAAGAATAAATCATCTGAGCTGGGTAGTGAGTTGAAAAAAAAAAAGAAGAGCTATAAATAATTGCAATGAGATGTACCAAAGGCAGAACACACCTAAGTTGCCAGAAACTGAGGGAGAGGTGAAACATTCCAGCTTCACAATGCTTGCAGTGGAGAGTGTGTTTAAGCACAAACTAGGCTGCTTGGAAACCTGTTTCCACCCTCTTACACTGAGGTTAACTCCACCAAAATCTATGCAATCACAGTACTGTAAAATTAGTGTAATAGATGGAAAATCAGAATGCAGTCAGTGGGACCAGTTCTTTACCATTATGCAGCAACAGTGCAGTTGCATGCTATGGCTTACAATTATGATAATAAAATTTACTTTATCTTTAAAAGTGTTGAGAATCCAGAAAAAGTTAGGAAGTCACTTACTGGAACATTCAGATGTTATATAAAATACTTCAGTAAGTATATACAGTCAGTTTATTCTCTCACATTTCAAAGAGTGTGCTGATGCAATTCAGGTTGGGCTGCATGTAGGGGGAAAATGACTTGTCCTACTTAGGTATAACAGCATGCACTTAACTTGGTTTCAAAGCAAATACAAAGGTGAAACAATTCTGTCAGTATAAAACAAAACAAAACAACACAACAACAGAGGGATCGTAAATACATGGATGTGTTTTACTTGAGTTCATCTGACTACTCCAAAGAGTGAAGTTCACAGTAGCAGCGGTTTTCCACACTATGTTATACTATGGTAAATGAGATTGACCTCTGCTGTTTACCTGCTTTTGTGTGTCAGCAAGAGTTGCTAAAACATACCTCATTGGTAAGTACAGCCTCTGCCTTAACGCCCTCAGCCTAGAGAGGTTTGGTTTAAAGCAGACACAATGAACAAGGCAAAGTTTGACAAAATAGATTGCAACTGAAAATGAAGTGTGTGATTATTTGGAATCTGCATTGCAAGTGCGATTTTTAGAAAACATAAAACAAATATGAAATGTGCAAAGAACCAGCCTATAGTTGCTATGAATTACCTGTTGGATCCTCTAACTTTTCATTCAACCTTTCTTTGCATGATAGTTTTTCAATTGGTATAATTAAGTTCTCTTCTGTAGAGAAGAAAATGAAAAGGTGGAAAATGAAAAGACAGAAAGACAGAACTTTAGAAAAAGTATAGAAAGAATCTGGCTAGGTGATGTCAAAGAAATGAGGAAAAGCAAAGCAAGAAAGAATAAACATCTGACATTCTTCTTGTTTCACTTCTATGTTTTTACAAGCAGGAAATGTTACTCTGTCTAGTTATTTTATAAGGGCCATTCAAATAATGGAATGAAAATGTAGTTTACCAACAATGCAGTCATATTCCAATCATACAAATCCATAAATTCCAAGTTTAAGCATTCAGGCGTATCTGCAAAGCTTTACCATTATCATTATTATGATACTACCATATCATAACTTTACCATTCTTCACAAAGCATTTGCAACTATTTGCTTTCATCTCATTTCTCCCTAGGGAAATGTCATGGGTAAGGAAAAATAAAACATTTAAATAAACTAAATTTAGTTATTCACACACTAAACAGCAGTGTCAGCTTTCAATCCTGTCAATATAAAACAAACAAACAAACATGACTGAAGTGCTGTATTACCCTGATCTGTGCTCCAACTATTCTTGTTTTCTGTGTGTCTATCTTTAACATTGTTGCTTCCTGGGTGTATGAGGTATATTATTTAAGATGCTGATGGAAATAATGCTAAGAATTTTCAAACATATGACATGATCAGTTTTAGATTCTGGTTTTTATTATTATTTTTTATCTTTATTTTTTATTATTATTTTTGGTAGATACTCAAAGTAACCCAGTAAGACAACAAGGGGGATTTTTACCATTAAATTAACTTAGATGAATGCTACATTCTAATGGAGTAGGTAGCTGTCCAGCTTTCTGATACATAGTTTTGGAAACAGCTCTTGACCTTTTTGTGTCTCTCTCCCATGCAAGAGCATTTTATGAATAAACTAATTAATTCTAAGGTACCCTGACACAGTATTTCTGAAAATAAAAAGGTACATATCATGATTGCTTGAAAAAAAAGTATCTTCTAATCCAGGGGATACTGTTATTTTTCAATTTCCTGTCTTTTACATAATTTCAGAAGAACGATTTACACCTCATCTGACTTCCAGAGGGAGGATCAGTTCTGATGACACTGCAAGATGGCTACTAAAGTTCTGTTAAACAGAGGTGGGGTGTAGCATCTGCATGTAAACAAGCTTTCTGAAGTTCTTGTATAAGCACATTAGGTTAGGTGGTTTATTGGCATCAGTGAAGTTGGGAGTGACAATGGCTTCAAAGCTGGACAATGGCTTCAAAGCTGTTAAAGTTACCTCCCATCACAGGGTGGTGGGAGTATGTAGCTGGTGTGTAGGGCTTGGTGGTCAGAAGATAGGTTTTAGTCTCAAGTCAATGAAATCGTAGGTAAGTCATTTAACTTGTAAGTCTTAGTCTTCACGCTTTAAAACACTGATAGCAGTGATTTTTTAAAAATGTAGCACCTTTCTACAAGTGCCTTGCTGAAAATAGGGAGACCTTTCATGCAGCTACAAAGCTGGTAGATTGCTAAATAACTTCGTTAGATTTTTTTTTTTTTTTTTTTTTTTTATTATTATTCATCACCTAGTTTCTTTTCATATGAGACTGCTGTTTTATAGTGTTCCACATGACACTGACCAGGCAGTAATGAGGTCAAACTACTTGCTTAAATTAGCACAGAACAATAATTGGTCTAAGAGGATTACCGAAAAAAAAATTGTCTTCACAGAACTTTATTCTAGGAGCTCGTCTAAACTCCCTCTGTGCTTTGAAATCAAAATAAATCACTTATGTATGAACAAGTTTTTAATAGCCTGTGTTTAAATAAGGAAAAAAAAAAAAAAAGCCTAGAACCTAAGCCTGACAACAGAAGTTAAACTAGAAGGTCTTAAGTAAATTAATTAAAGTATGATGAAATACATGACCATTTTTATTACATTTTTACCTGTATTATTTCTGTTGAAAGACATTCCTTCTCCAAAATGTGCCAGTGGTTTAGAAAGTAAGTGGTTGCTCCAGGTTCCATGAGGTCCTTCTTTATTGACTGCTACTAAAGAGACACTCTTAGGGTTTACACCTTAGAAAACAAATTATGGCAAATGTTATTAATTTCAAATATAATTCAACCAATGAAAAACGGTAATTTCTAGAACAATGAAACAACAAAATTATATGTAGCATAATGTAAACACCATAAATGTAAGTCAAAGAACAATGTCCATTGATTAGTTTACGTTCTTGTACTGTGAAAATTGGAGATGTTGATTAAGTAATTCTTTTCATGCTTTCAGAGATGTTTTACTACAGTTATTTGGTTCCTATAAAATCATAAGCTCACTACTGATATTTGTGACTCTCAAACAATTAACAGAAATGAAATAAACTTTTGGAAATTGGATTTCTCAAGGCTGAAAAACTATTTCTTCAAAGAATAAATTTAAAAGTAGGACAAAGAGGTTCTTGTTACTTCAGCATGTTATGAGCTTTACAGGAGTTAATGGGATTACACAGTATGAAAGCAGCTCCCAAAGCTAGTGGTGATAGAACTAAAGTAATATGGATAAATACCAAATATGCTCCTTGGAGTTATTATTATCTTAAGTGCTGGAATTACTCTCTCTCTCTCTATATATATATATTTTAAAAGCGATGCCTTTCTCACTGAAAACCAAAAAAAAACCCAGATGTATTGGAAGCATACTTAAAAATTTAAGAAATATAGATTCATTTTCCATTTGTTACCTCTAGATAAGGAGTCTTAGGGAATCCTATTTAGCATTAAAGAAGTGATTTCATATTTAGAAGGACTGGACATACACTGGACTAATGAAGTTCTGAGAAACTGGGTAATAAAACAACTTGCCTGGCAATCAGGAACCAACTAAATGCTCACTGTGGATTACTGTAGATGTCATGATACACTTAATGGAATTGTCTATTAATTATCAATGTGTTCTTATGGAGAATAAGTGCCTTGGGAAGGAAAGTGACCATGTGTGAATTCCTACGCATGCAAGTGGCTGGTACTTTTTAGTACCTCCTATCAAGTAGGGTAACTGGAAGTTCAAAAACAAAACAAAACAAAACAAAACAAACAAACAAAAAACAACAAAACCTCCCGGTATTGCAAAAACTGAGGATGGTGCATATGCACTACAGATGGGTAGTTTCTTCACTCCTCAGACACACTTGCTGGTCAATCAGGATGTATTCCTAGGCATCCAAGAGATCTCGGATTCATATTACCGAGGGTTTTCTATGCTACTGGCCATAAGAGGGCCTGTGAATGTTTCTGATGCACAAGCAGAGTTGAGCTCCCTTCCACTTTTACATAGCCAGGACCTTCTGCATCAGTTGTGGTGAGATATGTTCTTGGAAAGGCATTCAGTCCAAAATTTGAAAATTTAGCCTGGGTTTGAAAAGCAAAATTATCCAGTGCAAAATCCAAAGTTTAAATGTACTGCAAAAAGATTGTTCACTGCTTATGTTTTCCATATTGTGTTGACTTTTCCCCTTACCAGGTAGGTATCTTGATTGTCTTAGATAGTACTGTTTTGCCGATGTATTTGATCTTCCAGAATCATTTCTCATCAAAACCTTATTTTCCCCTCCTGGATGGATGCAGCATGAAGCATTTGGTTCTGGAATGCTGAAAAATCAAAATGTTCAAACTATGTGGCCAGCAACTCCACCTAGAACAGCACAATCTGATGCTAGCTTGAAGAATACACTGCTCTTCTCTTATCCTGCTTTCATCATCAGACTTTGGTCCTACAGAAAGTAACAGTCAAGCCTCAAACCTCAACTAAAACTCTCATGAGAATACGGAGAAAAAAGTGTATCCAATACTACAGAATAAAAAGCAACTGTGGGTAACTGGCAGAACTTTCCCTAACTCAACTGATATAGGAAATGAAGTAAATCTAGTTTATATGATTTCAGTAAAATTCAGAGTTCCACAAAAACAGGACGAACATATGAACTGTACAGTGCTTAAAAATAAATGTGGATATTACTGGTGTCACATAGATACCACACCCAAAGTTGGCCTGTTCATACAGCTCTTTGCATTCTTCCAGAGCTTGAGTGACTTAAATTTTAGCAGGTCTGTTTTAACCAACCTATAAATCTACTGGTCATTGTGTACATATAAGAAAAAAAAGTGATTATATAATTAAAGGACTTACCTAAAAAGACATTCCTTGTTTTTCTTTTCTTTTAACAATGCAATGCTAGGTTTCTTTGAACATGACATTCCAAATTCAGCATTGTCCAAGTCATCCCAGCTATCCATAGCCTTTACCAAAGTCTGACCCCATCGCCTCCTGCAGCTTTTAGGACCTACTGTGCCATTTTGAGGGCCACTAGCTGCTTGTTTCTATTTTGAATAGAGGAAGAAAAAAAAAAAAAAAAAAAAAAAAAGCTTCAAATAAATTCTAAAACTTTGTACTTTTACATCTGGTTTACTTCGGACTACTACTTAAGGACATTGAAGATTTTTTGCCCATTGCGTTGTGCCTGTTTTGGTCACAATGTTAAGAAGGATTTTAAGCACAAAACATGTAACAAAGTTGGCAGGTGTTCTGTGCATAGCTCTTTTAGACTGTCACCCTTCAATGGCTCAAGTCTAGCTGAAGTAGTTAGGTTAATGTTCTGTTTGCAGGCCCAGTTCAGCACAGCCTCTGTTGCTGGCATCTTGCTGAAGTCTCTTGCTGGTGGTAGAACAACTGTCAGAAGCAGGGCACAGGGGTGCAAATCATTCACAGCAATCACGTTCATGGTTTGGAGTGCCAATTCCCATGGCCCCAGAGCAAATGCAGCTTTCAGAAATTAGTCAGGTTTTCCCTTAACATTCTCTACCAAAGAATTACTACTTTTTAAAGCTGTATTTTCATGTGACTGTAGTTCACCTTCCACTATTTTCTGGAATACCTGTTATTTTTAACATAGCTGCTCAGGTATTTTCCTGCTTGAGACAACCAAAGTTCTCACTTTCCATTTCTTTTTCATATGCCAACAGTATTTTTGTGAGTTGTTTCTCAAAGGTCAATAATGATAGCTGTTGTAACTACGTTACTGCAGAAGCAAGTCAAGAAAGGCTATCGTAAGAGAACATACGTTGTTGTTACAAGTAATGTATTTTCCCAATTTGCTGTAAAATTTTAATAAGTAATTAGCTATATCCCTAGGTAGTCCTGAATTATCAACTTGTATTTTCTCTAATAAAAAGTAAAGCAATTTTCAGAGAATGGCCAGGTTAAATACAATAAAAACCTGCAAGAGAATCACCAGTCTAAGGTGTTTACTGAAGGCAACTTACTGGTGATGAGTTTTTACTGATAGTCGGAAAAAGTGGTTGTGTCTGTGGCTGCTGCTGTTTTGGTACTTGCTGGTTAGCTGTATTCTGAGGTAACTGAATTTGCTGGAGTGGCTGGTGGTTAACCTTTGAGAGGGGCTGTGGCTGCGTTTGGTCAGGTACATCAGGTGAAGACAGAGGTTCTGGCTTGGATATTGCTTCCAGTGTGGGTAAAGTTGGCTTTGGTTCTGTTGGCTGCACTGGCTTAATAGGAGTCTGCTTCTCCAGATACTGTGGAGGAGGTCCTAACATTTGGCCAACTTGAAAGTAAGGATACTTCAGAGCCTGGAGAAGATATAACATACTAATTATACTTAATAAAACTGACTTTGGTAATTTCATCAAGAATCTAAGTGTGTTTCTGAAGCATTTAAGCAATCTCTTCAGCACCAAGGCAAGATGGGTGTATAATTAGATCTTATGTATAGCTAGCTCTCAGTTCAGCATTTTAAGCACTTCCCAACGTTTAACTTAACAAGATAGATCCACTTGGACATGTTATAGCAGTCATGTCCTTTTAAAAATTATTTTATTTCTAGATTTTTTGGAGTCTGTGTTTTGAGGTGCGTTTTACACTCAACTCCATTCTACATTCATGCAGTAACAAATTTCAATTTTAAAAACAGGTAGTTTCCACTACAATACAAAGCCCTCACTGCTTTATTGCATGCTTCCCTGCTAACTATCTTTCATACCTTATTAACATACCAAATCTCAGCATGCTCTCACTGCCCATTTAGGATTGAATCATCCAAAAGGACTCTTTGTTAGTTCTCAGCGATGCTTTGCCTCAGCTGCACTTGAGAATTGCTGCCTTTGTACACATTTCTGTGAATATGCATTAAACTCTCCCTTTTGCCTGTGGATTACACAACTACTGCAGCTGCTTCCTTGACAATTCACTTGGCCAAAACCTGGTTATTTGCTTTCATAAGTGCCATGCAAGAATTCTGAGTAAAGACATATAGCATCAGACTACAGTTAGATCTCAGTGACTGTAACAGTAGAAACACTATATAAAGTGGACAGATATGGTTGCTCTGCTTTGCACCATCTGCTTAACCACTTCTGAATCACTTATGTTACATCCATATACCATGCATTATGTTTGTTTCACAACAAAATTCTCCACATCGCCCTTTTATACCTTCTAATTAGGATTGCATTAGGTATAAATACTCAAAAATCAGTAGAATGTACACATCTTTGAAATACGTATACTTTTTTTTTTTTTTTTAATTAACTTAAAACCTGTGGCTTCTGTGACCTACAGGTATGTTCTCCAAGTTCTTTCTTTATCACTTCGTACAGTTTATGTCCCATCTCCTGGTGGAAAACAATCCTTAGCTCTTCCATATTGCATTCCATCTGCAGCCTTACAAAATCAAAGCTTTACTTTACAGTATCCCCCTCCATACAGACAAGTGATGAAAATCAAGTGGGGGAAGCGACTAGTAATTACAATTCAGGAAGCTCAGACCTGACTTGCTGTAGGTCTCTTCTTTGGATTCCAGTTCAGCATATCAGTCATAAGCTGTATGGCTTCATTGCTTGCATTTGGGATAAGAGTTTTTAGGCTTATAGGGACACACTGTGGGAAACGAAAATTCATAGTAGAAGCAAGGTGGTATCCTTCTGGCCAGTCACTCTGTTTAAAAGGAAAGAAAAACAGTATAAATAAAAGGATGAAGACTATGAATACTTGAGGTATTAGATCAAATTAACTTTTCTGCAGCTTGAGTCATGCGTGGTCTCGTGTGGCTCCTTCCTATACAGTGAAAAACATGCATTTTTCATTGTAATTGCTATGACACCTGTGACTGCAGCGCCAGTCTCCAGTGGCAGTCCTCAAGCTCTCCTGTAGGTAAGGGTGGATCTGTCATTGTGCATACAACACTTGGACATGCTCTCTTGGAAGAAGAAGAGAATGCAGCACTAACAGGAGCAGTAATGCACATCCCAACTATTACAGAAATAAGCTCTAACAGCTGATTTCTACTCATTTCTCTTTATACTGGAAGTGAAGCCCTTGCACCAGCAGACCATGGTTGCGCAGCCACAATGCAGCCTACACAATGCACCTGCTTCCACCATTAAAACAGTCAATGATTAAATTACAGCTAGACAGTATTGCTACAGGAAAAATCATCACCACTAGATTAAAAAAAAAAAAAAAAAAAAAGTTTTTTTGGAAGTGTTTCACTTTCAAAAATTAAAACCTGAAGTCCTTAGTTGCATGAAAATTGCATTGTTGAATACAGAATTGTAGGATTATCAAAGATCTCAAGAGATCATCAAATCCATGCCCTTGTCCCTTTCTGACAGTTTAGTCTCAAAAAAGCTTCCAGTTCCTGGCAAGCAACAGTTGCTCTATTTGTAGTGTCTTTTGTAGTTGGTTCTCCTCAAGATTAGAAAAATGGACGTTTTGCTTGCAGCAATACAAGACCATTACTGAATATGCAAGAAAGAATCATATTTTTCTATCTAAAACAGCCTTTTTATATTTTTATAAATCAGGAGTTGTATTTCTTGTCCTTTTTTTTTTTTTTTTTTTTTTCCTCCTCTCCAGTCTTTCTTTGTGTAGGCTGAAGAAGCCCAAACAATTTAACTTCTGGTCTTGACTTCTAAAGTTTTTCCTCTTATCCAGACTCCGATTTTTCTTCCTTGAAAGGCAAAACTTACAACTGGTCATCACACTGCAAGTGAAATGGAAAGAATAGTTCATTTATCAGTGGACCGTACTCCCTTCTTTGCACATGGTATGGTATTTGTCTTTGTTGCAACAAAAAGCTGTTGATGTACAATGCACTATACATCTACATCCTCTTCTGCAGAACTGTTAGCTGGATAGTTATCCCCAGATATTTATGCAGCTCTGATTATGCTTGACCAAGTATACCACTCCAAACATAGTTAAATAATATTTTATAAGCTGCATCTCTAATTTTATAGGGAATTCTGAATTCTAATCTAACACACTTCCTAGCCTGCTACCTACCAGCTTAATAAGGAAAACCTATTTTGTCAGAAGGCACTTTGTACATTCTTTTTTTTTTAATTACACGCAGAACCACTCAGAGTCCTATTCAATCTATCTATCATTTTGAGTGTGAACCATTAAAATTTACTGAGTAAGGTCTTCCAAACAGGTATTCAGGTATATAGGTACATATATACCTACAGTACATACCTACATATATACCTACAGTACATAGGTATATATACTGTATATACCTATATACTGTATATACTATATACTATACAGTATATTGGTATAGCTGTTTGTCTAAATATGCTGCTGATAATGTTATAAGGAACAGCATCAGAAGCCTTACTGATGACAATGCATGATATTACTTCTTCTCTTCTATCCACAAAGCTTGTTACGCTGCTAAAACCGTAAATTGGATTGATTTGACAGTTTGGTCTTAAGACACCTTGTTAGCTATTGCTTATCTTGTAGTACAGATCAACAACAAGTTTTTAGTTCTTTTATCAGTCTACAGTAATTAAAGAACTCAAATGTAATTATAAGCCAAATATGATTAAAATATGTCTCAAGACTTCAAGTGACATTCTATTCCATCACAGAATTATCTGTTGATTTAAATGAACGGAGGAGAACTCTGTACCTCCACCTGTGCATCTCTCTGCTTTACTGTAGCTGGTGACATCCCACTGAAAAAGGAACAATTTACAACTGAGTAGCAAGGGCTAAATGTTGAACTGGTAAAGTACCAAGAGTGAAAATGGTACAATGGAAAAATTAAGAAAATATTTCAATTTCTCAGAAAAAAAAATTAATTTGGAATTAAAGTGTCATTGCCACTTTCAATTTATGAAAATGCATTTCATTCATCTTCTTTTCAGGTTGTCATTACATTTTCATTAGAAGAGGGTATTCTTAAAGCACCATCTCAACCAATACTTGAATTAGGTAACAGAATCTGTAGTAACATTAGAAAAGGGTTACAAAAACAGAGCCAAGTAGTTACCTGTCAGTATTAAAACAAGCAAACCAACCAACCAACAAACAGAAGTCATTAGCATGGTATTACGGATTTAAACCAATAAAAGGAAGGCAATTTGAAATTAAGACAGTTTCTGGGCATAATTCCTGTAATTACTTATTGCAGGTTAATGGAAGAAATGAACATATATACCTGAAAAAAACAACAGCTATTTATGAAACTTTATCTAAAAAAAAATATACTATAAAAGTAACTCCTTGTGTTTTTCAGAATGCGGAAAAACACTTCACCAGTAACAAAAGCATTGTTTGTTGTGATCATTCATATTTAAATGCTCTTCTTACACAGTGATGTCCCTGAAGAATGCCTTAACATTGTCGTAAGGAGGTAAAATTCCCAAGTCTGCCCAACAGATGACAGGGGCACAAAGCCTCTAATTAAAGCTTCCTGATTCTAGAGGGCTGATTTACAGCATCTCTAACCCCAAGGGTCTTTAGAAGAGGCTACAGTTTCCTCTAAAATACTCAGCTTGTAATGTTCCCTTGCTTCCCCAAGCAACCAGCCATGGTAGGCTTCTTTCAGCTACTGGTAAAGTTACAGAACCACACCAGTGACCTCAACGCTGCTCTGCTGCACATCGTGGAAACCTCCTGTGAACGCCAAGAACTTGTTTGTGCTGAAAGCACTGAAAATGTTCCAGAAGCTAGTGCTTTTTTTTTTTTTCCTTGCGCAGCTACACTGACTATACATAAAAACTTTATTCTTACTATCCTAGACTTGTGAGATGCTTCAGAAAATTAAGTTAGCATCTTGGATTGAAAACTCAAGTCTTAAAATACTCCTATCTATCACACATTATTTCTGATGCACAATTGTCATTGAGAACACTGTTTTACACCTAACAATTAGCACTTAATTCTCTAGATTAAATTTTCACTTCCACAAAGTGTCATATATAACTCTCCACCTTTGGCCTTTCACACTCTGCTCTGTCATGAACTTGCACCTGTTTCTCAATATGTTCTCTTGGATGTTTTCCCACCACTTCAAGCTCTGTATGTTCCTAGCTACACCTACTCTATTTTTTTTTCTGTTCCTCACTTCTCCACTGATAATTCTTGTAGAGGAGAGGAGCTGTTATGCTTTTATTTTATCAGGGAAGCTCATGGAGCAGATTATCTTGAGAGTCATCACGCAGCACTTGCAGGGCAAGCAGGCGATCAGGCCCAGTCAGCATGGGTTTATGAAGGGCAGGTCCTGCTTGACGAACCTGATCTCCTTCTATGACAAAGTGACGCGCTGGGTGGATGAGGGAAAGGCTGTGGATGTGGTCTACCTTGACTTCAGCAAGGCTTTTGACACCGTTTCCCACAGCATTCTCCTCAGGAAACTGGCTGCTCTTGGCTTGGACTGGCGCACGCTTCGTTGGGTTAGAAACTGGCTGGATGGCCGGGCCCAAAGAGTCGTGGTGAATGGAGTCAAATCCAGTTGGAGGCCGGTCGCTAGTGGCGTTCCCCAGGGCTCGGTGCTGGGGCCGGTCCTCTTTAATATCTTCATCAATGATCTGGATGAGGGGATCGAGTGCACCCTCAGTAAGTTTGCAGATGACACCAAGTTAGGTGCGTGTGTTGATCTGCTCGAGGGTAGGAAGACTCTGCAGGAGGATCTGGATAGGCTGCACCGATGGACTGAGGTCAACGGTATGAAGTTCAACAAGGCCAAGTGCCGGGTCCTCCACCTGGGACGCAATAACCCCAAGCAGAGCTACAGGCTGGGAGATGAGTGGTTGGAGAGCTGCCTGTCAGAGAAGGACCTGGGAGTGATGGTTGATAGTCGGCTGAATATGAGCCAGCAGTGTGCTCAGGTGGCCATGAAGGCCAACAGCATCCTGGCCTGTATAAGAAGCAGTGTGACCAGCAGGGCTAGGGAGGTGATCGTCCCCCTGTACTCGGCTCTGGTGAGGCCGCACCTCGAATACTGTGTTCAGTTTTGGGCCCCTCGCTACAAGAAGGACATCGAGGTGCTTGAGCGAGTTCAGAGAAGAGCGACGAAGCTGGTGAGGGGCCTGGAGAACAAGCCCTACGAGGAGCGGCTGAGGGAGCTGGGATTGTTCAGCCTGGAGAAAAGGAGGCTCAGGGGTGACCTTATCGCTCTCTACAGGTACCTCAAAGGAGGCTGTAGCGAGGTGGGGGTTGGTCTGTTCTCCCACGTGCCTGGTGACAGGACGAGGGGGAATGGGCTTAAGTTGCGCCAGGGGAATTTTAGGTTGGATCTTAGGAAGAACTTCTTTACCGAAAGGGTTGTTAGACATTGGAACGCGCTGCCCAGGGAAGTGGTGGAGTCACCATCCCTGGAGGTCTTTAAAAGACATTTAGATGTAGAGCTTAGGGATATGGTTTAGTGGGGACTGTTAGTGTTAGGTCAGAGGTTGGACTCGGTGATCTTGAGGTCTCTTCCAACCTAGAAATTCTGTGATTCTGTGATTTTATTGGTAAAACACTGATGATTCTCCAGTTCTAGAGACTGGGTTCAGTCAGTTATTTCACAAAGATCTGCTTACTCCCATGGGCAAAGTGCTGATATACTTGTCATCTCTTACATTAGCTATCATAATTTGCTTCCCCAAAATATATCTCTATTATTTTGTCTTTTTTTTTTTTTTTTTTCAGCTTCCTCAACATTCTAATGTTGAACTTCTTTCTCCTCTTTTATTCCTATCGATTCTGACATCTCTTCACAGCTTCATCAGACACCTTAGTTTCAAGGCTTCCTTTCTAATCCTTGCTTGACTTTCTTTCCATGCTGAGGTGCTGGTTTTCTCATGTTCTAGTTATGCACTTGTTTTAAGCCACTTCCTAGGAGTTCATTTTCTTTTAAACATCCTTTACCTTCTCTTTCAAACACTCCTTTTCATGAAGCATTTTAATCTGTTTCTGTATGTCTCTAACATCTTAATTCAATTAAATTACTAACTGATAACACTTGTAATTCAAAGGATCAAGCATATTAGTCAGTGTAAAGAACAACAACACACCTTGATGCTTGTCAGAAGTATTCGTTATGTAAGACAAGTTCTTTTACATTCACATATCCACTTCCTAAAAACTTTAACTGAAGTAAGTATAATTGCATAAATTTGTACATGTATTACCTAAACCTCCCTTGTAGATTTTAAACTACTTAGCCCTCTCAGAAAATAACTGAAAAACGTTTCCTTCCATTACTTCTTATTGCTAAGAATACTGTATGACACGTTTGTGTTTGAGATCGTGTTTCTTTTATGCTTCAAAAACACAAAAAGCATAATTCATCTTTTTCAGGATAAATTCCACAAGCTCCAAAATCTGGGCACCAGCCTATAAGAATTAACGTTTCAGGAAAGGAAAACAAATCAGCTGAGGCAAAACAAAATGAAGACTTAGGAGACTGATTTATTTATTATTTTTTTAAATTCTCTTGACATTTAAATAACCAAACAAAACAGTTTTATCTGGCTTTCACCATAGAGCAGAGCAGGATTACACATAACAGTAGGATATAAAACAGATGCTAATATGCAACAGAAGACCAGCATTCTATGCCTTAATGGATGTCTAGAAAGATATACAGTTGAGAAAATATTAACTCCATGGGAAATTTACTAAAACAATTATTGATATGTATGGTCTGGAAGTGAGGTAACATTCAACATTTTATAATAATTTGATTTCACTTAAAAAAAAAAAATACTATTGTATGAGTTATTCTAAAAGTCTTACCTTCTTTGGAGTCCCTAACACTTGGCAAATTTTGAATATTTCATCTACTTCACTTGTGCCTGGGAAAAGAGGTCTTAGTGTGTATAGTTCAGCCATGATGCTGCCTACTGCCCACATATCAATAGGTGAGCTATAAATAGATGATCGCAGCAAAACTTCAGGAGCACGGTACCTATGAGGATGGAAAGAAGCAATAGATAAATTAAAATGGTAAGCAGAGAAAGGTAATTAATTAAGATAATGATTAACTTCATGATATACTTACCACCTTGTAGAAACGTAATCTGTATATGGTGGCTGTGATCTTAGCTCTCTAGCCAAACCAAAATCAGCTATTTTTACAAGTTCTGGACCAATACAAAGAAGGTTTTCAGGCTTCATGTCTCTATGAAAAAATCCTATAAAAAACAGACAGAAAAGAACGGTAAATAATTGTGTCATAATTTCTTAAACAGCAAGAGCCTTTTCTTAAACAGCCATCCAAATTTTACTTCAGGATTATTTTGGATTTTTTTTTCCCTTTTAAAAATCAAAATAAGTGAATGGCAACCCCATCCCCAACACAGACATTTTCCCTCCAGTGATTATTACATGAAGGATTATTGAATTAACAAATGTAAACATTCATTAACATACTGTAGAAAATAAATTGGCTATTGCAGCAGTATCAAATAACCAATTTAGAATTAAATCTTTTGAAAAACAAAAACAAACAGAACTGTTTTGTCAAATTGACCATCTGATCCTTGCTTCATTTATGGAATTCCTTTAACAATTTTTCACTGTTTTATTTATCATTGTGACAACAATTTGCAGGCACAGACATTTAAAATATATCCAAAATCTGCTCAGGAATGCTAATATTAGTAAAGCAGGCACATAAAGTTTATTTAATGGTTAGTGGTGGCTTAAGCAGCTATAAACCTGGAGAGGAACTAAGCAGCTGAGCAAATCAATTCTACTGGTTAACTGGAGCTCACATTTTGTTATAAATCAATTTGATTGAAATTCACTTACTACAGTAAAGCATTCAATTTCTGCATGCAGAAACTGGCAACCACTGTAAATTGGCTGAAATTATTACAGTGAAATGTAAATGTTCAAATTTATCATCCCTGTCATTCCCAAATATTTATATTAAAAATACAATAATAATACTGTAACTTAGAAGCATGAGTTTTTAATAAATGTATTTTAATTTTCTCATTTATTACATGTAGAAAGGAGGACGGGAAAGAGGATGCTGATAATCAGAAAACAGTATGTGGCCTTGATCAGAAGGACACAAACCAGCAACTTTTGCATATTTTATAATACTAAATGGAGTAAATAAAAAAATTATTTACTCCAATACATCAACAGGCCTTATCAGGGTACATGAAAGCTAATCACAGATCACTGGGAACACTACTGGTTAATTCACTCTAAATTAGCTTTTTACTCTCTTTGGAAAGTTTTAGGGATACCAATGTGATGTGACAGGACAAGTACTAAAGAGAGTTAAGCAAAAGAGTAAAATACTATCTTTTGAAATGCAAAGGAGCTTCATGCCAGTATTTCAGAATGCAGTTTGCAGACACATTACACGTGATAATTAAAAGTTTTGTGTTGTGAAGCTTTTGGTTTTTGTTGCTAGCACACAGCACCTCATTTTTAGAATGTGCTTGTAATTGCTAGAAAAGTCTCATCTCAAAATATTTAAATCCAAATTGTATTTGATGAGGAGACTGTTTGGATTTCTTAGTGAGCAAGTTATTTATTTATTTATTATGACTTGGGGCACCATATTAGTTATGATGCCTCAAGATGAGAGAAACTGCCATCTGTAAAGTATTATTGCTCCTTAGACAGATCTCTCCGAGGAAACAGAAACGCACAGCATACAGGCTTCTTTAGCTTGTTTATTCATCTGGCATCTACTGTAGAAAAAAATACTAAACAGTGTATGAACAATACCCAGTGCTTTCAAAAAGGAAGAATATCTGCTTATTGAAAAATAAAATGTAACTTCAGATATGGTTTAAAAAATGCACCATACTTGAAGCAGATGGGAATAATTTTATTAGAGATAATTGATAGCCTTTGCTAGATATTTTTTATTCATGCTATTACTGTGCAGTATCTTCTTTTCTTAGAAGAGTGCTATATAGTTAAACTCCAGTATCAAACCTACCGTGTTTGTGGATAAAAGCTAGCCCTTGTAATATCTGATACATCATGTTTCTGATGACTGACTCAGGAAACAACTTGTTTCTGTGAAGAAAGATTAACAACTTTGCATAATTAAAAAAAACAACAACACTGTATTTCTTGTAAGACAAAACATACATGCTTCCTCATTTTGCACAGTATGTCCTGAATAGATGAAAACAGAGCCATAAGTGAATCTGGCTAGCCTGTAGCATGCTTGACTAGATAGATGATGTGGCAACACAGTATGGGAAAGAACAAGAGACTGCCCTACCTAGCAATGTAGTAGGTGTGCTACGCAGTGGCACTGTTAAGGGAACCCTGATGAGGACAGTGCTTCTCAGCTGTAGGGTAACAATGCGCTAACATTGCTAACAGCTAACTAAGGGCTTTGTGCCTAAGGAGATAAAGGTGCACGAAGGAAACCCATTAAACTTGGAAGAATTCAGCAAAGAAAACTGTTACTGAAATGGCAGGTCCTACTCCAAAGTTCACCTTGAAAGCGATGACAAATAGTGCTACGTACCGTTTGTCCAAGATTGCAACATCACACAATCCATATCTAGGTTTTCTCATGAACATGCATGTGTGTATGCGCAGATGACTACTCCCACCACCTCAAGCCAAACCCATAATTAATGCAGAATTAATGATGTTTGTACAATCCTTCATACATTAAGGAAGGCTAACTAAGAAAAAAAAGAAAGGATTTGGAATTTCTCTCATGGCTCAATATGTACTGAAGACATGCAAGTTATCTCATTAACAACTGAGCAAAGTGTTACTCCCTAAGGTACTGCCATGTGCAATGCTGAGCAATGCAGAATTCTACACTTGCACAAGCAGGTGCAGCAACTCCTGTTCACATCAGTGGGGCTGCAAGAGGGAACTCCAGTACGTTCTTCAGAATAGCACGAAAATCATTATATAAAGCATGATAGCACACTATTTGTTCCCTAAAAGAGACGTACCTGTCCTTCATTAACTGATAGAGATTTTCCTTCATGTATTCAAACACAAAGTAAAGGTGGTCATTTTCTCGTATGACTTCTTTCAGTTTTATTACATTGGCATGATTTAGCTTCTTCAGAGACTGTAAAAGAGCCAAAACAGGGTTTCAGATAACTTGACAGTGGCTTTGATTCCTTATCTGAGCTAAGCTTGTAATATGTAAAAGTTTATTGGAAGGAATTTACAAAACAAGTCTGTCTGGAAGCCTGTATTTATCTTGTAACCTCTCTTTGTGTCTAAGAACAAGAAAACAGCATTTTAAATTAATTTCAAAACAAAAACAGCAAATATATTAATAGCAGCTTAAAACTTCAATTTCTAGGGATATCATAACTGAGGTGATGAATACCAAAACTAAATGTCTGTGTTGAAAGATAGTTCTGAATCTGTAACAGCTTTTGCTTGCAGAACTCAATAAGAAAACCCAGCATTTTTTTAAATGAAAATTTTATGAACAAGTATACTCCCTTATAGGTTTTCTTTTTGGAGATATATGCAATTTCCAGTACCTAAATCATAAATCTAGTTAAACCTCAGTTATAGATACCTAATTCCTCTGTTAGGGAGTTTTGTATTTACAAAAAAATAGATGTCTGAAACATGGGGTGACTTGAAATTTTAGTCCAGGTTTTCACGTGTCAGTCTTTATTCTATTACTTGGCTAGCCGTAACTCCCAGTTCTTTCTACAGATGCCCCAAAGAAAAGATATGAGGACTGGATATACCGAATGGACTGAAAATCCATCAGTAAAATGAAAGAGCAGGCTGCCAAAACACACCCACAAACACAAATCAAATCCATCATATTTTCTCCAAGACAGGAGATTTGGCTACAAGACATGGCCACAGCTTGAGAATGGCAGGATATTCAACAAAGCAGAAGCAGCTCTTGGAGTGCCATCAGCTCGTGGCTTTGTGGAACCTGTCACCCCCATTTAAAGAGTTCACTAAGTTTGGCCTTAGGACACGGTAGATGCCCTTCTCCTTCAGGAAAACCTAACCAAACATTTTAAAATGTGGTATGTCTGCCATTTTACCTTGACTTCTCTCAAATTCATGCATTCATCCCATGAATAGAACTTTCTTTTCATTCTGAAATAAGGTCAGAGAAAAAGCATCTTCAGTGAGTAGCAGAGAATGCTTTTAGAGCAAACCAAGATCCAGATATGTTTTTTTCTTTTTTTCTGAATATAGCACTAGCTGTATTTTGAACCAAATTTAAAACATTTTATACTACTCTTCAGCAACATAATTAAACTCAACTCTTACATGTACTAAAAATTAATGTGCTTGATGATTAGTCATTGCAAATATTTCTAGCAGAGTAGATAACCAGAGACCACGATACTACAAAGGTATTTCTAAAACCATCTGGGACACAAATTCCTGTTGTATCATTTGAATTGTGCCCTTAATAAGGAGGAAAACAACAGTGACAGCACATAAAGCATGGATTTTAAAACAAGAAAAATCACTTCCTTGTGCCTACCTTGCACATTCTAGGAAAACAAGTAAATGATGCTTTTGAAATCTGAGAAGTATCTTAACTGCCTAAAATTATAATTAGCCATCTGACTTGATCAGTCTTTTTTTACAAGCCTGTTCAAAAATACTAAATAGTGAATAGAAATTGTTTCATTTTTTCCAAGCAATACCCATACATAAATACAATAGTCTTTAAACTAACCACTATATATAATCGTGTAATACATTTATTTGGAAGTCTTAGATACAAATAAGGATAATTAGGTATTGCTCAGATTTTAGCACTGAGTTGTTAATGTCATATTGTTTATTGTGTTTTTGTAAAGTTCCAGCTCCTACAGCGAAACTATATAAAACTAAAATTTCATTGAAAATAAATGCATCTTCAACCAAAACTGTTCACACCCCCCAAATCCCAAACTTGACAGTCACACAAAAGAATTCCAAGTCTTGAAATACTGAAAATGAAAAACACTCCTCACAAACGTGTTTTTTTGTTTGCTTTTAACCAAAATAATAATAATTTTAAAAATCACAAAAATAATCAAATCAGAGACTTTTCTTTGGGTATAGATTCATATTACAAACAGGCAACAGTACTAGCAATATATGGAGAAAGCTAACACACTCAGAAATTCTCAAAACAAACAAACAAAAGAATCAGTCAATTACATTCCAATTACCCTTCTGCAGCTTTTACTTCGCAGATAACTCTTTAAAGTTATATTTTCAGAAAGATGACATAAGATAAAAAGAGGACATAAGATAAATCCATAAAAGGAGGAAAAAAATCTCAGCAATATACAGTTTTTAGTACTTATGTCTTGGATCTTGCTTGTAATTCTTTAGGGAGCATCCTCACTCCTCTAATGCAATTTTTGTTGTTTTGTGATAATCTTTTTAAAGAAGTATAGCAATGCTGATGGATACGCACAACACAACTTTGTTAGCTCCAAGGAGATACCTTATATTTATATGACCAGACTGTTACCTGCTATTTATCGCTGTAGCAGTATCTGACACTTATGTAGTATGTAAAAAGATTTGGGGAGTGGGGAAGTATTTCATTATCTACCCATTAAGACAGTTGTTACCAATTTTTACAATTCATATAAATATAAAAACTCCCTAAACAACCCCCTGCACATTGTTTGTATTTTCCCTTACCATAAAAACAAAACAAAACAAAACCCTTACAACACTTGACAAGGAAGCACATACTAACTGAACAAAGGCAGCATGTAATTTCATATGACAATATGCCAAGTTATACAAACTGATGTGTCTCACTGGTGATACACCAGCTTAGGAGCCTGACCCACACTCAGGCATGTGAATTACATTAATAAATAGATTGTATATTCATTTCCATAAAAAGAGACTTTTTTAAAAATTGTACACAGCAGACAGCAATAAAGTGAAAACATTCAGCTTATGCAAGTATCTACTCAATTCAGATGTTACATACCGTTTGATAGCCACAAGTTCTCCTGACTCGTTGCTCTTTCCCATCAACACACTGCCATAGGTGCCATCACCTAGTTGCTTCATGATTGTGTAACGGTTCATTTTTTTTTTTAATTATTTTTGAAGACCAGGATAGCCAAAAGCTCACGAAATTCTAAATGTCTTAAAGGATGTCTTAAAGGATTTTGTGCTTTTTGATTTTCTTGGATAACTCCTCTTCCAGGCTGCTTTAGGTTGCTGGATGTCTTCTCATAACTGTGCAGGATAGTCACTAGTCTCCTCCAAATTTTGAGATGCAGATATAAAGTTTGAGAGAGAGAAGAGCATGGCCATTCTCAACTGATCCTTAAAAAAAAAAAAAAAAAAAAAAAAAAAAAGAGAGAATAGATAAATATGTAATTTCACAGTATTTTAGGCAAAGACACTCTACAATTTGTATCTAAGAATAACAACTCCAGACCTGTATGCATTCCTTAAATAGAACACTTCAATATAAGTAGATCTTTTCAATCCTTCAAACCACAGGAGGTGCCTTGTCTAGGATTAGGGTTAGAGTAAGCAGTGGAGAGTCAAGATTACTGCCATAATCCCCTAGAACCACAGAAGCATGTTTAAGGCAGGTGTCCTCTGATGGATCTCCCTAATTTGCATGCAGAGCTAGGTTCCTGATCTGCAGCAACAGCAGGGCTGAAGTTCGGGAACACAGGCAGCAGAACCCTAATCTTGCACAGGGTGCTACAGTAAATCCAGGGCTGGTGCTTGCTGGTCTGAATGCTGCATTATGGATGGGAAGTGCAAGCAGGCTCGCTTAAAGTTAGTGAGGAAAGGACGTGAGAAAGCAAGATAAATGCAGCATTCGTTGCCAAGGTAAATTGAGTTCTTATAAATTTACTAGAATATCTCACTCTTAAGTTCACAGAACTCTTGGTCTATACCCATAGCTAGGATTCGGCACAGTAATGGTTGAAGAGTTAAATTTATTCTTCAATTTCACAAGGCCTGCAGAACTAAGTATAGAGCTCACATGCATTGGTATGGAAGACTTGATCTGAATTTTCATTTGGAAAAGAAAGCACATTAAACAATGCTGATTCTTCAAATTTATGTAAATATTAATTTGAACCCCAATCCAAACTTGAATCCTAACCCTAGGTTTCGTAATACACAATACTATGTCACCAGCATTTAAGAGTTAGGAGTGTTCCTGTGGGTCCTATTCACAAACCCTAACTCTAACCTCAGCTCTGGCTGCCTCCTAGACACAATCCTGAAAGTTAATACTGAGACACTTAGACAAACGCCCAGAAGTCATCCACTTATTTACATAGTCCTAGGAAAATCTAACTGCTCACTGCAGCTTTTATTCTCTGTAACACAAATGCTTAAATGCAAACAAATCACCTACTGCTAAACAAATTCCAGCATTATCTCTCTCTTTTGCCTCTGCTGTCTGAAAATTCAAAATAACACTCAAATCAGCTGACATCCACTGCCAACCTACCTCTGTAGGAGATGCAGAATTCAGCATGCAGCTTTGTAGTCCTTATGCTTACGCCAGAATTAGCTACAGGCTGGTAAGGCTGTCCAAACAGATTAAGGAGCTCAAATTCAGCCAGTAACAAACCTCAGGCTTGAGATTTACAGGTTTGGCAAAATGCAACAATAAAACTGGTCCCTTAGCAGTGTGAACATAGCATGCTAGAGCAGACATCTGCTGCATAAAAGAAACATCTGTGTGGACCATGCACTGATGTTTCTGAGCTGTTGTTACTTGAAATGCTGCTTCCCTGGAGAAGTTGTAACATGTACCTCGTTACTCGCTGGTGTTTCTGTTATTGGGGAGGAATCTTGCACTAGCTGTCATGATGCCAGTAATGAACAGCCCTGCAGACAACCTCAGTCTATAATCTTTGCACCAGACAACAACCAGTTTGGCAGTAAGAAATATAAAGAAATTTTTATCCACCCCAGAAAAAAGCTATTTCTTCCATAAAGTGAGGTCACTGGTTAAGAGCATATTCTATAGAAAAGTCAAAACAAACAAACAAACAAAACAGAAACTTAGAATCACAATTAAGATTACATCTTCATATTAGTCTAATTTAATATGCAGACATATGTTTTCTGCCTACCGTGTTTCTCACAATTCAGCTTTTTGTCTTATTCCCCAAAGTTCCCACATGCACTCTAATACCTTGAGTGCTATTTCATCAAGGAGACTATTTGTTAGCTGCAGTAATATGCAGGTGATCAAGCTGACACACACTAGCTAGTCATCTCTTGCTATTTTCTGATTGTAAGGTTGTATATATGTATATATATACACACACACATATATACTTCCATATACACATTTTAAAACAGTATCTGCTTCTAAAGCAATGATGTATTGTGCATGCATTTTGTGTATTGTAGCGAAGTTAAATGTAGGAGTTAAATGTAATTGCACTTCTCTGTTTCAATAAACCAAACTGTAGCTTGTTAGGACATGGCTTTCAGGGGGAATTCCGCAGTATCCGTCAAAGATGTCCCTAGCCTGGAGTTGTAAGTTTTGAAGAACTCACATGTGTATCTACATTTCATGCCCAACTTTCTGCTCTCTAACAAAGTGAACGAAAATACTAAGAAAGAAAACTCTGTCTGTAACAACCAAAGACCCAGATCTAGATACACACCTCAGGTTTTGACCTTTGATTTTGGTGCCTAAATCCTGTTTGCTTTTCAAAACAATTTAAGAGTTATAAATTAATCACATGCTTTTACAATTACTCCGTTCAGCCAGCTCCCACTGTTATTTTAGCATGTGCACTGGGAACAGCACCACAAAAATCACTTCTTCCCTCCAAAATTCTTACATAACGTAACACATCTCAGGCATAATAAGCGTGCATTTTGTCTGATCTGGCAAATACTTTATTGCCTTTTCTTATGTATCTTGTATGAATGTATGTATGTACCGTCATACATGCTGAACGCATTCACCACCATGGAAGCAGACCAGGCCACTTCACAAATGACACTTGTGAACAAGTTTCCTCGGGTACTTACAGTCAACAAAAAGACGGAAAGGAGGCAACTCACAGTGAGACATCACCAACTGAAAATTAACCAAATGCAGCAGAAAAATGCCAGCGTGTATCACGCTTGCCTCCAGGCTCTTCTCTCTTGTATCAGCCCGGGGAAGACCCAATCTACCTTTACTTGGTACTGCAGGCCTCTGACATGTCCTTTGGTATCTCAACGCTTATGTGGTATCATTTCCTTGGTTGCCTGAATTTCTAAAAAGTAAAATTGTCATAACAGTCTCATCTACCAAACTGACAAGAGAAATCCTATTGTTTTACGCCCTTACTGACATACTGCCCATAAGCTCTTCACATGGGATTAAAGAAGGATGAAAGCAGGGGACAAACATAGGAGAGAATGCAGCAGAGCCACAGAACGTGGTAATTGGTGTAAATGTAGAACTACTCAATAGTTTAAGCTCATTTTCACTTTTCCTGTGTTTCTTGTGTTTTTACTTTAGGCAACAGCAATAACCTTAAAAGAATGTAGATATTCCATTTTCAAAGGTAATTAATAATGACAAAGTATCAGGATGAAACAATGCGTATAAAATGCAAAATACGTAACACAGCAAGCCAAAGGGATTGCTCAAACTGTTCAACTATTATATCAGCCTTACGCGACAAAACTCAGCTCTAGCCACAAAGTCAAGCCTGAAGAAGACACACGGTGCCCAAAGTAGAACTCAAGCAACTGAACTGGCGGAGCTGGAAAATAGCAAAGCTGAAGTGCTAAACAAGGACAGAGCACGTGCAACACGGCAAGGAGGAAAGTACAAGGGGAAGGAGGCTACAAGCCTTCAAAGGAAAGGCCCCGAAGTGCGACCGTCAGAGGGCACTGCGCAGGAGAAAAGAGGAGGGACGCTACGATAGTTGGGTCTCAGAAACCAGTAACATAAATCCTGCCCTGTCTTGGAAAAACGCGTGAATATGTTTATCGCCGTACCACAAATACGTCCTCGTTGTCTTGCTTAGGTGTACGCATTGGGTGGAATTATCCCCCGCCTACCCAGCGCTGTTAATAAAGAATACCCGCTTCCTAATTCTCCAAAACGAGTTCTAGAAAGTTACATCGCTTTTTGCATTTCATGGGTTTCTGCTGTACCTGAATTACGCGCTAGCGAGTATCTCCGAGTTGCACGCTAAGCCGGCTACAAAAATTAACAAAGACACTGGAAAAGGCCAAACCCGTAACAAAAGCAGCGAACAGGACGCGGCCGAGCGCTGCGGCGGGGTGAGTAAGCCAGAAGCAGTGCCACCCACCTACGCCCGGGCGCCGCAGGAGCCGCCGCAGCCGCGGGCAGAGCGCAGCGCGGGAAGCGGGGCCGGCCGCCAACGGCCGTCAACAGCTGCCGGGCCGCGCTGACGCGTCGCCGGGGCGACGCCGCGGCGCTGGGCGGGACCTGCCCCGTCCGGGGAGGGGAGGGAGAGCGGGGGGTGCGCGTGCGTGGCTGCAAGGGCATAGAGTGGCAGGGTCGTTACCGTTGGGATTGTTGTCCGAGATCACCTGGTCCGAGCAACGGCCTTCCGCCGCCATCACGCACTAAACCGTGTCCCTAAGCACCATGTCCAACCTTTTCTTGAATACCCCTAGGGACGGTGACGCCACCTCCTCTCTGGGCAACCCATTCCCATGCCTGACTGCTCTTTCTGAGAAGAAATGTCTCCTAATTTCCAACCTGAACCTCCCGTGGCACAACTTCAGGCCATTTCCTCTTGTCCTATCACTAGTAACCTGTGAGAAGAGGCCAAACCCTAGCTCCCCACACCTTCCTTTCAGGTAGCTGTAGAGAGCAATAAGGTCTCCACTGAACCTCCTCTTCTCCAGAATGAACAATCCTAGTTCCCTCAGCTGCTCCTCACAAGACTTGCATTCCAGGCCCTTCACCAGCTTCATAGCTGGTGAACGGAGTGAAATCAACAGCATCCCAGTTTGTATCAGGAACAGCGTGGCCAGCAGGTCCAGGGAAGTGATTGTCCCCCCTGTACTCGGCTCTGGTGAGGCCACACCTCGAGTACTGTGTTCAGTTTTGGGCCCCTCACTACAAGAAGGACATGGAGGTTCTCAAGTGTATCCAGAGAAGGGCAACAACGCTGGTGAGGGATCTGGAGAACAAGTCTTATGAGGAGCAGCTGAGGGACCTGGGGTTGTTTAGAGAGAAGAGGAGGCTCAGAGGCGACCTTATCACACTCTACAGGTACCTTAAAGGAGGCTGTAGTGAGGAGGGGGTTGATCTATTCTCCCACGTGCCTTGTGACTATGGGCTATGGGAATGGGCTAAAGTTGCACCGGGGAGGTTTAGATTGGATATTAGGAAGAACTTCTTTACTGAACGGGTTGTTAGTCACTGGAATAGGCTGCCCAAGGAAGTGGTTGAGTCACCATCCCTGGAGGTCTTTAGAACACATTTAGATGTAGAGCTTAGGGTTATGGTTTAGTTGGTTTAGTGGAAGCCTTGTTAGCATTAGGTCAGAGGTTGGACTAGGTGACCTTGGAGGTCTTTTCCAACCTAGATGATTCTGTGATCCACAGCTTCTCCGAGCAACCTGTTTCAGTGAGTGTCTCACTAACCTTACAGTGAAGAATTTCCTCTGAATGTCTAATCTAAATCTATCCTCTTTTAGTTTAAGACCATTTCCCCTTGTCCTATCATTTACCCAAGTAAAGAGTCTTTCTCCATGCAGTTTCTTAGTAGCCCTTTGTAACCAAAATTTCCCCAGTGTGTACAGAAGACACGATTAAAAAAAATGTATATTTAGTGTCTGAGCCAAAGGGTAGTTTTGAGAGTGAGGTCTCACCTGAAGCTTTAAAGCTCAAAGCTTCCTATTCTTTAAATACTTTTTGAGGTCAAGGGCCAAGAAGAGAAAACACGGTAACTACAAGTGATACTGTGGAGGAGAGGCAGAGAAATTGTATAGAAGTTCAGATTTGCTCAGCTTCACCAGGCTGTCAGCAAAAAGGGGAAGCTGTCCCAGTTACACTTTTTTTCTCCTGTTTGTCACTGGCCAGGGTGGTGACGAGGTGCTGGGTCAAGCACGGCTGACAGATGAATTGCTTCTGCCTTTAGTCAGCTGTGCGGAACCGGAGGCTGTGGGAAGGAGCACTTTGGAGCCCAGAAGACTCAGCAACTCGAACAGTTTGCTGAAATGACAGCACAAGGATTAATAAATATTATTATTATTATTATTGAAACAGAATATGTCTATTTCCTTTACTGAAGTAAAAACATCAGAGGTGCCTCCTGGGTACAATGAAGCGCAAAGATGAGACGTGGACATGAGAAGGACAAAAGCAGTGTCACCCCACGGGCAAAACTTGGGCCATGGTTCAGTGACATCAGCTGTGTTTTGCAAAGCATTCTCACTTCTCTGCAGGGACATAAGTGCGTGGCAATAGCTAATTTTCTGAGTTTGATCTCATACCAGAGATTACCTGCTGTTTCACAAAGCTGCTCTCCCGCTTGCTTCTACATTGTGGGAAAAAAAAAAAAAAAAAAAAAAAAAAGCTCTCAAAATAAGAAACATGAGTATGTTTTTTTCCTCTGCTTGAAATATATTCCAAGTAGTGGGACAGTGGGACATAGAGGATGGGAGTGGTGAGACAGTGCTGGGAAGCAACGAAAAGGCAAGGCTGATATTTAAAGAATTTCAATACTAGTACTGCAGAGGCACGGCAATTGAGCCTAAATTCTGTTAGCAGTGTCCTGCACCTGCTGATTGTCAGTGCTTTCTGTAATGCTCCCTGATATGCAGAGGCAGGAAAGCTGCGCTGTAGTTATGACAAACTGCAACATGCTGCAGAGCTATAGGGCAAGCACTGCAGCCCAGTCACTTAACCCCTCATCTTGTCACAAAGGCATTAAGAGAGGTGCTGGGATTTGCTCTTTCTGTGAAGCAGGAAAACGAAGGAAAGCCATCAGGCTGGAACGGCAGGGGTGTTTGCGAGTCCTGCAGAAGGACCTCTGAGAAGATCCTGATGCACCTGCTTGCCTGCTCATTTTACACAACAAGATTAGCAGATCCGCTACTAATTTTCTGTTGAAAGAACCCTCTTTGGCTGTGGCCCATAAAGGTATCAATGCTTTGCTGAAATGCCACCATAAGCACCTGAAACCAGCTTCTCACAACTGGCAGTACAACAAGTGACAGCAGGTATGTAGAAGTTAATAGGGGTTGTGTGAACTTTATTTGGTTGCTATTACTTTGAATGAGTTTGATCCAAACGAGCAACATTTCTTTGTGATGTTTATTCACACCTGTATCATCCCACTGATCTTTGTCTTGCATGCGGGCTCTTGCGAGCTCGTGGAGGTGTTGTGTTGAAATGTGCTCTCCTTTTTGCATAATCCTAACCATAGCACTACATAAACAGCAACTGATCTGCCCTTCCTTTGTTCAAGAGCGATGTGCAGATACTTACTTTATGTGGCTAGAAGACCTCAGGCAGTTGTCCAGACACAGGACAACACCATACACTGCTCCTGTTAGTTCTCAGGCAGATGGGTTTTAACTGCCTGGACTAACTTTTCACCCTGTTTCTTAGGAGGAACTACCCAATGCTGAAGGTCTCAGTTCTCTGCTTTTTCTGTATATGACTGACACTAAGAACAATAGGAGTGGCACAAAACGCGTAATTCATCTCTTTAGGTGGTCTCCTGCACCTCCAGAAGTGCACTGTCTCCTGCTAAATGGTCGGTCTCAAGAGGTGTGATCCACCTTTGTGAATGGGAGTAGCTCAGGTGGATTAGATAACTCAAAAAGACTAAAAAACAAAGCAAAACAAACAACATGAAAAAAATCCAGACACCTTCTCCCCCATCTTCTCCCTTCCCCGAAAAAGCAAAAAGCAGGCTTAGAAATCATATTCTGCTCTGCTGCATCATCACTGTCTCCAGAGAACCCCTGGTTCCTACCCATAGAGCTCAGAGGAACACTTGCCTCTGTCCGCAGAGATCATGAAGACCTCCCCATTGGGTGTCCCAGAGGAGGAGAGACACCAGTGAGCTCAGCAGACCCAAAATGCTGGGCTGCCAGGCAGTGTTGCCCCGGCAGGACCTGCTGCTGAGGGTAGGGGGTGGCAGCAGAGGGGACCAGGTGGCAATGCCCACATACAGGTGCCCACATCGGTTCCGTGACACATGGCCATGCCTGGCAGGTACGCACACTGAGAAACATCATCAAGAAGCCTCTTGTCTCTGGGAGGGATCCATTCAACACACTTGTGCTTTAAAACCTTGCCATTAAAAGGCTGCTTTTTTGAGTATAAAGGGCATCCTCAGCCTGGGGACAGCTGGTGCTCCGCCTCAGTAGGGCCCTTGTTGTCCGTATGAAGCCAGAGCCACAGGTGGCTGAGCTCTGAAAGCACATTTTTTCCACTCCTCAGCTTTGCTGTGACAACTGGAATTTGTTAGGTGAGAATACCTGCCCTGGCAGAGGATGCGGGTGGCCCATGCACTCCTCTCATGTGCTCAAGGAAGGGCCAGAAACCACATCTGAATGGTACAGTGAATGGAAAAGCAGCTACTCAAGGACCAAAGGGAGCACATCTTTCTTCAAGGATGCTGCTTTGCTTGGGAAGCACGCTTTTAAAGATAATTCTGCAGCTATATAAGACAGCAAAGAGGCATTTGATTTCAGCTTTTTTGTGTGTGTGTGTGCGTACAGAAGCTAACATTGCTTTCAAATTGTTGTATTTTTGAGAGAAAACTATGTGCTGCACCAGATTGTATTAATCTGATCTTTTTACCACAAAGGGTATTGAACAGACAGGTTGTTGCAGATGCTTGTGCACAAACGGCAGCGGTGTTGGTGTAGAGAAAGGCTGCAATAACTTTCAGGGATTTTTTTATTTGCTTGAGTGGATGTGGTGAGGTAATTGCTACCATATCTTTGTACCATGTTAAACAGCTATTGTGTTTATTAGACAGGAGTTCACACCCAAAAAGTAGCATCCTAACACAGGTGGTACATCAGTTGAGAAAGTACAGCCAAGTTCTGCTTAAAAGGAAGCATTTCAAGAGCATACCATAACAATTTAAGCATACGGGTACAGCAACAAACTTTATACCAGTATATTAACAGCACAAAATCCCCACAGCCTATCCTAGCATTTTAACACATTCAAAGCGTAAGTTGCAGTGGTCTAATTTATCCAAAATCAATATAAAATGGAGCAGCTTACATCTTTGTTTAAGATTTTCATGAAGTTTGGGATCTACTGGGAATCTTATCTCAACTTTTTTAGTCAATTTGCCTCACTTTATTTTTTTTTTCTCCTTTTAAGTTAAGAAGGCTTTGTATCTTAATTTTTATTCTACAACCCAAGCAACTCAATATATTTCAGAGTACGGAAGAGAAATCTCAGTTCTCTGTACAGGGATAGCATTATATACTGATAAACTCAAACTTCGGCTCAGCCTTTCTAGGTGGTAGCTTGTTACTTTGTTAGCTTAGTATGTGGGCTAATTACCAAACTGATGTTGCTCACCTGAATTGGTTCTTTTCTGTAATCTAAAGCACCTGGAAGAACTGCCATAAAATTTTAAAAGAGCCCAGTGAGGTAGACAGCAAATACATTAGAAGTCAATGGAAGTTTGATGCAGATATGTCAATTTAGTCTTTTGATAAATTCCAGTTGCAAGAGGCTTGAATTTTCAAAATGCTGAACAGCCACCCACTACTGAAACAGGATGCTGTTCACTGAATTCCTGTGGGGATCAATTTCAGGTGTCAGACTGCACATATTGTTTTCATAAAAATACAAAGTTAAAAAAAGAAATACTCATTATATGACTTTTTTTTTTTTTTTTAAAAAAAAAAAAAGGGTTTGTACACCATGCTTTACAAATAAGATTTGGTAACTGGTTTATGACAGCACTACGAGGTTCTGCAAGTCGAAGCCAACTAGCCAGCTGCTCATGTTAGTTTGTTATTTTGTTTGTAAATGCATATTTATTAAAAGCACACAGTAGCAGGCTGTTACGTAAAACATAGCCAATGCATAATAAAAACAGATTTTTTCAAAATATTTGAGCATCCAAAAAGTTAAAATACTTGGTAACTAATATTAATAATAAATGCTGTCACCCTGACCAAACCCCAATCTACATAGCTTTCTTGCTAGGCATACACTGTTTAAGTATGGTTTTTGTTACACAGCACTAGACAGCTTCCAAAATACATAACATTTAAACCAGCAGTATTTATTTTGGGCCTATTATTTCTTATCTGAAAACCTGGGGATGCAACTTTTTTTTTGTTTAGCTCAGGGTCTCTGGAAATTGTTTTTTGGCTTCTCATTTTGTCACTTGCTTCATTCCCAGTAGACCACCACCGTCCTGGGAGGTTAACTGCCGAGAGGAAAAAAAAAATGCTAGGAGAAATCCCTTGGAGGAAAGAAAGACCTAATGGTGAGGCAGAGAGAAGAAGGGTAACCAGGAAGTTGAATTCACACTGGCCTGCTGCTGTCAAACAAAAAAGCAGTTTCCCTGAAGGTTTATAATTTCTTTTTTCAGAAAAAGACAATTAGTCCTTGTGTTCATCAGGATTGTGGCAGGTGAATGGATCATTCAGGTGGATTATCCTGAAAGTTGTCTTACTGTCTCTTTTTTCCATTGACCGCAATCTACACCACCTCCTTCATCTTTTCCTATTCCATGGGGAGCGTTTTCTTTTCACAGCTGGAGTGCCGCCCCCCTCCAAGCCTGCAGCCTCTGGCAGGAGTGATGGCTGTAAGCAGATTGCAGCCTCCAGCAGAGGCCATTTTATTCCAGAGGTGCCATGCCTCCGCACAACCGTCTTCTGTGTGGAGATGGACATCTCATACCATTTTAGTGGTACACATATTGAAATTTTGTGGGCAATAGACTTCGCTCAGTGCCAGAAAGGCAATTCTGGGGGATAAGTTTTTGCAACACACTGCTTCCTCACTTCTCCTCAATTTCCAAGCCATGTATATGGTCAGTGCAGTCACCCATTTATTTCCCAGTTTGAGTTAATCATTCTCACGTCACTTAGGCAGTGTTTAGCCAATATTCAGCACTTTCACACCGTAAGTCCTGTCCTTCATGCTCAGCATAGCTGTTCCCCAGTGGTAGCCCATACCGATAGGTCTCCACACTCTCGGCTGGTTCAGCCTTTGCATCATGCTGGTAGAGCAACGCTGACTTGATCGTCCCCAGATCTTCCTGATTCTTCATCCCTGAATAGATAGCACCTGAGATGTTTTCAGCCACGTGGGTATAGCTCTGAAGGTTGTTCATATCACAGAGATTGTTGCTGCATTTCAGCGCAGATGGCTTGTAGGCCCGGTAGGACACTTTTGTGGTAGTCGTGATGACAGTTTGTAATGGTGGGGCTATGGGAGAGGGGCTGGTACCATACCTGCTGGGGCACTCACCACCATAATAAGGGTGGTTAGCCCTTGTTTGCATCTGACCATAGTCGCTCCTTTCTGCGCTGGCAGTTTTCCCCCAAACTGGTTTCAATCCGTAATGCCTACCAGTACTATCAAAGCTCTTGTCATTGCTGGCCAAAGAGCTATAGGGAGATCCATTCAAATTGATGGGGTCAGTGTCAGTGGGAGGATTTGTTGGATCTTTGTAAAATGATGGGTAAGGACTGGAGCTTATAAAAGTAGGAACTCCAAACTCATAGCTGCATGGTCTGGGCACATAGATCCTTGAACTGGGACACTTCTGGTATGGCGATAGCTGGTCCTCTTGGAAGCTGGCTGAGTCATAAGGCGCTTTGTAGAGGTCAGCGTTTTGTGGCCAGGGGTAAGACTGAGTTGGAATTGAAAAACTGGTGTTTGTGATGATGCTGACTCTTTCTGGGCCATCCATGCAGGGCAGATTCTGCACGTTATTGTCATAACCACTGCTATCATGGTATCTTCCCACCTGGAAAGGACAAAATCTTTGAGATTTGGGAAAGGATACCGCCCACATACACATTCTGACACTTGCACTATTGCTCATTTCAGTCCCAAGCAAGCAGCTGTAGCATGATATAAAGCTATAGCATGATATAAAGCTTTGTTTTGCCTTGGGCTTACCAGTATGTATCTCTGACACCTCTCTAATTGACTCAAAACCTTGACTTACCTCCGAGTTTAGAGGTCTCTTTTTCTGGGAATGGTGAGAAGAGGATATTTGCTTCTTAATTGCACTTCGCCTTGCCTCTGCCTCCAATTTACTCTCTGGCCTAGGGTGGTCATGGACTCCTTTAGCCTAAATAAGGATAATCAAAGAACTAGATGCAAACTGGAAGGAGGTAAGAGAAAAGAAAATGCAGTAGTAGAACAAGAGAAAGAGAGAAAGGCACAAGAGAGCACAGATAAGAATCTAAAGAACAAGAGGGGATTAAATTTTAAAAATAAATAAAGCCCAGCTGTGACCTGCAGGTAGACAGAAGTAAGGGAGGAGAAGTCAGTGATGACTACAGAGCTGCAAGGCTGGGTGATGAAAAAGCAAAGCTGCTACCAATATCTGTGACATTCAGTAACAGCTGATCAGAACCAAGGGGGGGGGAAGATGCATTATAAATATAGTTTAATTAGTTGACTGAACTCCAGGATCCTAGTTCTGCATTATAACATCCACCACTAAAATGGCAACAACATGCTTTAAAGAGGTTTCACACTAACGGATGACAAATTTACTTTGAAAATGATAACCATATTTTGGAAATCTATACCCAGGAAAGCCACCCAGAGATGGTCTGCTATAGAAGCTGCTGCGGATACACAGATTAATGTATGCAAAACTACATTCATATATGACAAAACAACATATGCTACACGTACTTACCCATTACACTTTCCAACATGGACCTTCAGGCAGTCCCTAATACAAACTAGAAAACTTAAAACTATTTTTAAAGTGATGTCCTCTATCAAATGCAAATTCCAAATGGGAATTTATCAACAATTTTTGTATTTTTTTTTTTCAGTTTTTGCATTATTATGATGCAATTTCTGAATACTAACAATTATAAATGACAGATGAGAATTAGGGAATGTGGCCGATTTGCTTCTATTTACTGACTGGAAAAATAGAGTTCACTGGAGTCTGGGTAGGCAAAAAAAAACACCCAAATCCAGCAGAGAACGTAAGCTCAAAACAGAAGGGTTTGGTGAAATTTTTGTCCTAGTACTGCTTAAAAAACACCACAAACATCATCACGAAGTTTCAAAACCACCTTCTAAATACCCTTTTTCTGGTGAGCTTTTAAAACCTTTTAGAATTCAAAGGTTTTTTTTTGTGTAGTGGAATTTTTGTTTGAAGTTATGTAGTTTAAATGATACTTTCCTTTCCCCATTTATTTATCTTAGTAGGAAATAAATCTTAGGTCCTTGGTGAGATTCAGTCAGCAGACATGCTAAGGTGCAGAACAAGCTTTGTTCATATCTGTTTGCTATAAACAAGAGAACTTTAGACCTTTATAATGATGTTATAGCTAAGATGAAAAAAGTTACCCCTCAAGTACTGATTTTTTAAAAGACAGGCAAGCATTACTGCTTTTTGTGTTATGGACAGGTTTGTAACACAGAGGAATCCAGGCACAGGGCAGAACTCCACTGTACTCACCATGCTCACTGGTACATACACACACACACACACACACACAGGAAAAAAAGAGAAAAAAGGAAATCTTTCTGGATATGGATATAATTTATGTGCATGTCTGTGCACATGTATATGCATGCTTTTTACCTGGAAAAATATTGCTTTGCCATCCAGCCTCCAGAAGTTAGTGACCGGATAGCCACTGTGCCCTCGGCAAGGGATGAGCTCAAGGGCCGCGTTGCAGTTTGGACAAGCTTTCTCTGCATAAACAGATAGAAAAACTTTTGAAAAACACTTGTTCATGGCAAGGGCGCGATCAGAGAGTGAACAGAGCACAAGAGCAATAGGACAAGTCCTTCACTGAAATTCAGATTGAGATATGATATTCCAATAAATGGGACACAGACTACTGAGCAGAATTGAATAGTGCGGACTAGAGCTGCATGGGTGGTATAAGCTAATGACTGAAAGGACAGTGGGTCCACTTTCCCATAGTTATTTGCAGGCAGATGTTGACAGAATCTGGGACAATCTTGCTCACGCTTCTTGCAACACTACTGTAGTCTGCATGCCAGAAAACAACCTGGCCTCTGTTTAGAAGTCAGCCAGCCCCAGCTGATGTAAGAGGGGTCCCCATGTGCCCTGTCCCACCCCGAGCCCCCCTCACTTTGCTGCTTCTGTCGAGCCTTGTCACATATGGCGGGGCGCAGCTGCAGCCTGGCACCACTGGGCAGGGCACAGCTCCTGGCACACACCACCACCCCCAGGCAGGACTTCTTGAGGATCTGGCAGTTATGGTTGTTGGTGTTGCGCATGGCCCAGCCACTGAGGTGCCTCTGAGCATTCTTCTCCTCGCTGGAGTAGATGAGGCGCACATAGCCATCCGGCCACTCCTGGAAGGCATCAAAGTGCTTGGGCTCCTGCAGCAGGGAGAGCAAAAGGATAGGTTATCGCAACACAATGTTGTCATCCCATTGCAAAACGCACAACAGGAGAGGGAGGGCACTTCCTGTGACCTTTCCTGCGGCAAAAGCCAGAAGCAGCAGAAAATGTTTTTGGAAGAACAGCTTATTCAGAAACAGTCTGTGAAAGGGGAAAGGCAGCACAGGCTTCTGTATCACGAAAGAAAGTCAGGCCTCCTTCCCCTTCGAAATCACCATTGGTAATAAGAAGGTCTGTTGTCACCAATGCCTCTTTGCTGTAAGGAGACTCAGCTGTAGGACATCAGCCTTGCCAGGAGCACCTATGGGCTGCCCCACCACACCTGTGCCCAGGCAGGACAGGATCTGCCCCACTTCTGCTTGCTATTAAGCTCTTCTGACCATGGGGCCATGCACCTGCAGGCTGGAAACTAGAAGTTTTAGTTAAGCAACTTGCTTGCAGTGCATTTAAGACAAGAAGAACAAGAGTCTTGCAAAAGAAACAACAAAACATTGCAAAAACATGCAACTCTGTGCGTTGCAGTAGATGCATGGTGGTCCAGAGAAAGAACATTTCCATTTGGGATGTCACTGGCTTTCCAGCATTCCTTATCAAAATGTGATTAACAGAGCAACTAAAGAATGACTGAGATTTTAAACTCCAAATATTTTACAGTGCAAATAGAATTCCCACAATGCCCATTTAACATACATATACACCACATGCGAGCAATCCCAGTGAATTCAGGGTTTTACAGAGCATTTACATCCAGCATTTACAGAGTCAATCATTTCTGTAATTACATGAGATGTGCAGAATTAAATATATTGTGAGATAAAATTGCTTGGGTTAAAAATGCATTTGGAGCTCACAAACGGAGGAAAAAAGTGAATGTTCATTGACAAATCCATTTAATCAGACACATCAGCAGACAGATGCAATATTTAGATGGTTTAAATTATAGTGGAAAAAGGTCAATCCGAGCTTCCTTTGGCATGTCTTTAAATGGGGAAAGAGGGAGAAGGAAACTGGTCCAACAGCAAGGACTGCTTTAGGTGTTCATACACAGCTGCTCAAGTTTTTGCATTAAATGCCTGCCTTTATTTCAGGCCGCTAGCAGAGCCCCTCAAGAACCCCATAACTGCGCTGGGAGAGATTTTGCAAGGCAAGAGCTGAGCTTGGTAGGAAGCAGTGTTGAGGTTTCAGGTGTGGGGGAATTAAGGGGGCTGTAAAACATAGCTCCCGGGGGGGGGGGGGGGCCAAAATCATCCCAGAGGGCTTCAGGCCCTGGGGGGAAAACCCCAACAGCATCCTGACCCCATCACAGGGGGGTTCCCCCGTTTCTTGCTGATTTCCCGTGCCAGTGCCCCCCGCATCCCTCTCTACCCGGTACCTGCGGCAGTTTGGGGTCGTTGATGTCCCAGGTGAGCTTCATGCTGGAGGAGAGGGCAGCAGCAGGCGGCAGCTCCCGTTTTTATGCCCCCGGGGCGTCCCTGCCTGGCCCCGCTCGAGCGGCAGGGGGCTGGCCCTGGAGGGGACTCCCGTGGGGAGGGGGGCTCCCAGCTGCTGTACCCGGTGAGGGCTGCCTGCCCTGCATGCTCCCAGTACGCTCAGACCGGTTCGGGGTTGGGGTTGTGCTGCACCTGCTGAAGGTGTTTTTTTCGGGGGGGAAGCAGTAGCTGACGTGCCTTCTGGTTTTGGGGATTTTCCCAGAAAGTTTGTTTTCAGCTCCCAGGAGTAGAGAAGAGTTTGTGACATGATGCTATAGGGACTTGGAGTGCTCTGTGTGCCCACACTCCTTTAAACAGGCAGCCCCTGGGTGGATAGGTGGGGGGAATCTCCCAGCCCTTGCACCACTGCTAGAGGACACCAGTGCTTTGGAAGCGTGGGGTGGTCACGAAACTGTTTGGGAGATGAAGGAGGAAAACTTGGGAGAGGGAGGGTAAGTAGAACATCCTCAATTTTTGAGTAGGAAAAAATGTGTGTTTGTTTGTTTTTGTTTTTAATTACGCTTTTTCCTTCCTTTTAAAGGAAGAAGAAAGTGAAAAATGGAGTAAAGAAATGGATGACAACATGGCAGCTAGAGCAGAAGACTACGTAAATACCTTTTTAAATACATCCCTACCTCTGTTTTACAAATTCCAGAAAGCATCCAAGTTGGAAGGGACCCAAACATATGTACATATATATATTTATTTAAAGGTGCATTCTTAAATGTATGTGGCAGGACCTAGGATTTTTAGTCATTTAACGTAATGTCGTAAGTGAAGCCAAGACCACTGCCTTTTCCTTAGCAAACATGTAAAAATTATTGCGGGAGCAGTGGGATGGGTTAAGAGTAGCTTACTATTGCCTGTGCCAAAGGAGTTGCTTGTTCCCTTCCTCAGAATCCTTTAAAAATAACTCAGTACCAAAGCTCCTGCAATCCCCTCTCTCTTTTGGAGATTAAGATAAATGTTTCACCTTCAGGTGTAACAGTGAGATGAAAGTAGGGAAACAAGCCAAGGAAGCCATCAAGGCCCCCCCCCCCCCCCCCCCGTCTCCCCGAGTAGCATGGTGAGTGTTTCCTTGTGATCAGCACTGCAGAGATTCAAATGCCTGCCTGTTTTAGTCTCTGTGGTGTTTGCTTCCCCTCTCTCCACAGCTCGAATCACTTCTCACTGATGCTTTCAAGGGGAAGGGATTTCAGAAAATAGGCAATCTGCTTCAAGAGAGAGGAATGGAGCCTCTCCAGAAATACAGTGAGTCTCTCTTTGTCCAGCTGGACAAAGCTCTGCGAAAGGTGAGTACCCTAACTGATCTTATACATCCCAGTGCCTGCCTTTGTCACCAGTGGCATCAGGCCAGCCAAGTGTGGCACTATGTCTTTCTTCAGGAGCTGGACAAGAACGAATTCCACAATGTCTCCCTCCTGCTGAAGTGTGTGCAGCTCTACTTGAAAAGAGATCTTCAACAGGGGACGAGTTTGTTCATTGAGCAAGGACTGGTGGACAAGATGAGTATAATGCCTGTATAAATTACTAATGTGACTTAGGGTTGGTTGCATCAGGGAAAGATCCTGAAGGAAGTGAGTACTAGAGTATGGCTTGTAAAAGTAAATTTTTCTTTTTAAAATAATTTATTGAGCTGAGCGAGGGTGAGTTCATTTTCTTTGTGCTGCTTTCAGTGCAGAAGCTAACATTGTTGCACCTATGTTTTTAAGCTGATGAGGGAGGCAGAGGATGAGGAATTTAGATGAGTGTTTTTGTCAAAATATAAATACAATCTAAATTCATTTTAAGTAGCAAAATGTTTATAGTAATATAATTTATGAGCAATCTCAGCTTTTAAAATTATAAAAGCTAACATACACTTTAAGTAGGTTCCCTTTCAGATATAGTGCAACAGATCCATTTAATCTGCAATTGTATTTCATCTTCTAACCAGCACAACACTGATTTCAGCTGGCATTAGTTGTAGTAATACGCTTGTGTCTAAGCTGAATGATGTCTGGATCTGATGAGGCTTGGAGAGAAGAGTTTGCATGTGCTCTCTGTGTGTCAAGGAGTCCTGAGCCCAATATGTTGTAATGATGCTTTTCAGGGATATAGTTGATCAAAATTCCTTTCTGGAGATATTATTAACAAAGTCTTGCCCATCTAAGCTCTGCACCTCAGGTATAGATTTGTAGGCAGCCATAGGTGTGTGATGATGTGTCGTATGTTGAATAGTGTGCATTCATATAATGCAAAAGTTTGGGAAATGTTTTAAGCATTATCTCACTTTGGAAACTTCAGGAGGAGGTCAGTTCATAGTAGCTACAATGTATTGTGACAAGGAGGTCCCAGGCACCAAGGATGGATGCTTTGAGACCAGAAAGGGGGGAAAAATGGGACTGGGGAGGGAAGGGGGGGAGGATGAGTGCTGTAAGGGCAGCAACTGGCATGGCCTGCTAGCAAAATTCAAACTCCTTCGTGCCGTGTGGCTTTTGACATGGTATGGGGCCTGTGAAGTGCAGAAATTGAAAACATTCCTGTGTGTGTGGGGTTTGTAGCAGATGCATCTAGTTTAAGTATTATTACCTCTTCTTGCGAGGTTTTAAGTGATTTTTTTTTTTTTTTTTTCCCCTTTTACCTGGTATCTTGGTTTGAAAGAACAAGAGGGTTTGTGATCCTCGTTGATCCAAATGAAAATCATTTTTTGATGGCGCTTCTTGAAGACTTCTTTGACTCTGCATTGGTATGTACATGTATGGGGGGGGGGGAGGAGTTGGGGCGTAGAAGGACTGCTGTTGTTATATAAGGTAGCTATCATTCTATTTAAAAAATAATTACGTAGGCCTTGCATTCTAGGATTCAGCCAACTGCTTGTTTTTGCAGGAAAAAGGGGAAGAAATTCAGATGCATTTCTCAAACAAAACTTGAGAATTGAAGCCCTTCTTTAAAAGCATGAGTTACTGGCACTGAGCTGCACCTCCAGGTGCAAATGCTTTTATGAGATGGCCCTGGCTATTTGTGCCTGCAGTGTTTGAAATGACTGACTTAATTTTAAAGGCTAATCAGAGCTACTTGCTGTTGTCACTTAGCTATTTATTGACAATGTTGTTAACTTGAAAGGTATCAGAGGCCTAGGAATGTGAATGCTGTGATTGGAAGAATGCTTTTAGCATCTTTCCACAAGCTGTTCCCCAGTTTTTGCTGTCTATAATGCCATAAAGTTTTTTTGGGGGTATGTGTAATCATATGTCCAACTGGATGTGTGTGCTTAGTGGAACTGTGTGTACTGAGTGTAAGAACTTGAGTGCTTATGACACATTAACAGTTCATGACTGCAGTCTACTTTTTAGGATACTCTATAAAAGATTTTGAGCAAAACCAGGTTTTCTTGTTCCTCTACTAACTGCATTGATATTATTGGAAATACTCCATGAATTATTTATTTGTCAGAGTTTGATTCCTTTGTCCTGCTAACAACTTCTGTAAGCTTTCACTGTGGATGATGAGGTGATTGTTGTATTATTTTCCTCCAAGGGACTTTACTGCTCTCCAAATATCTCCTGTTACAACGCTTGTACTGTAGCATGTAAACACAAATTTTTTGCACAGGCCCATGTGTGCACCAAAAGCAGCAGGTGGGTGCCTAGTTGTGGGTTTTGCAGGAAATCTGAGGGTGCTGCTGAAATGCCTGGGGGAAGTGGGTGCCTCTCCTTTGTGCCCCCTGTGTAGTGCCAGCATGTACGATGAGGGGTGACAGTGTGTGACACCTGTCTCAGGTGGCACTGCTTTTCTGGATGTGGGTGCTGTAATGTTTTGGGTTATTTTAGCCCCTGAATGCTGTGGCAGTAGGTGCATAAACACCTGAGCACTTTACTGCTGTTTTTTGGGTTGTTGTATGTTAATGAAGACATACTTTTCCCATTAGGTGATATGCAACTGCAGTAATGAAGGTCAGTATTATTATTTTGTTTTTCCATTCCTAGACCTCCTGAACTGCAGTCTCAGGAGCAAAATCCTTAATTCTGCTTGAACTCTATCCCGTCTTCTCTCCTCCCTGCAATATTTTCTTTAAAGCCTCCTGATAAATTCTCCCTCCAGTTCATTTTCCTTAATATTTGCATTTTAGAATTAAACATCTTACTATTTTTCTTTATTTTTGATATGCTTAAAAATAAAAAAGAGCTAGCTGTTGTATCTTGTTTAAATATACTTGTTAGCATCAAGTATTACAATTGGTCAGAATAAGCAGTGCTACTGAAAGGATGTCAGCCTGGTCAAGCAGCTCCTGCATGCCTCCTTGTAGTGTCTTCAGGTGCCATTCCCTTGCTGAAGATGACCACCTCCACAGGCCAGCATGGTAGCTGGGAACCCTGAAGTCCACCCAAGAGCAAAGGACTTAAGCCCATTGCTTCCCTAGAGATGTGCAGCATGGGGTCTGCAGGCATGTGCTGAAGCAAGCTGCTGCTGCCGTTGTTCAGGGTGCTGCTGCCTTGCAGCTGAGAAATGGACGAAGTGCTGCTACAGTCTTGTGTGCTCTTTGCTGCTGAGAGGGTAGCTCCTTTGTTAGAGGGGACACCTCTCCTGCCTTCATTTTGGAGCCAAGATGTTACGGCTGCAGCTGCTTTTCCCTTAGGCTAGGGGAACAGGCACTGCTGGAGAGCAAGATCTGTGTGCCCAGGGTTCACAAGTCAGGTGAGAATGAAGCTTTGCACTGTGCACCAGGTAGCTTGAGCTTATTCATCCTTGTCCCACTTTTGAGTGGAAGTACAATGGGCACTGGAGTGTTCTGGCTAACAATTGCAGTTCGCACTGTTGGCTTCTTAAAAATCTGTGTATTTCTTTTTTTATTTGTTGTGGTTAGTAAGTAGCTTCTCCCTTCTATGTCTATTTAAATAATAGCTACCCAGGTCTGCAGTTAAAGTATCTGGAGTTATTCTTGCAGAGTAGTCACCAGGACCTTTTTCTGTGTGGGACTAGGTGATTGCAAGTCTTGTTTACAGCTGAGTGCACAGCTGGGTTATTTTTACACCTTCAACACCACAAGGTCTAGTTGTTTCATCTGTCTTTTATCCAGAGATCAGCTCATTGCTAGTAGTAACCTTGCAAGCTCTTTTCATAGGGAAGAAACAACTGGTGAATTTATTTCTGCCTGAGCTAGGGCATCTTGTGACAGAAGCAAGCATTTGCTGCGCTCTGCGGCTGGAGGTAAGGCTCATGCTCAGGGAAGAAAATGTAGATGTACCCACACACCCTTCTGTGTGGGTAAATAAGGTGAAGTATATTAAGTTGGCTTCTTTCCTACCTGTTCTGCCATCTTCCTTTTCTGGGGGGAAAGGCTTTGAGGACTCTCAACTCTATACTAGACAGCGTCCCACGTGAGGAGAGGAGGAAATTCCCCTTGTCTGAAGAGATGTGCTCCCTTACGTAAGTGTTTTCTCCAGCAATCCAATCTCTGACAATCCCTGTCTCAGGGAAAGAAGTGTTTATTTGCTGGGGGCAATTGGCTTCCTAGCTCTGGGGCTGTAGCACTTCCACAGTTGAGCAACGTTTGCTGCTTGCATGGGCACAGATGGAGTTACACAGCTCTCCCTTTTATTTTACATGTGATTGTTAGCATCAGTTGATAATGTATTAAGAAGTGTTATGTTAGGCTTACGTTAGGGTTTTATTTCCACTTTAACATATTGAATTATGTTGTTTCAGGAATGACCTTGCAAAAACGATACTGGAGGTTGGTGGTAAGAACTACTTAGTGGATATTCTTATGAAGCTAGGGTTTTTTAGCTTTACTTCATCAGCTTATTTAATACAGATGAATTATAATTTAACTTACTTCCTTGTATGTAGTCGATTCTGGTGGGTGAACAATCGGATGGTACTTTAAGAAAATCTTCATCAAAAGTTGTTCGATATAAAAATGTATTAGATCTTTCTAGTTAGCAATTCTTATTAACTAATAAAAAAGCTAAACTTATGTGTCTAAGAAGGTAATTATGTTTGTATTACAAAGTATGTTTGCAGTTAGTCTTAAAATACCACACTGAGCTGTGATGTGGACAAACTGCATCTAGCAAGGTTTTACTACCTCTTGAGTGTGATTTTTTTTTTTTTTTTTTTTTTTCTTTCCCCTAGTCGTTCCTAGCCTAGTGTGATTTCTCCTACCCATCATGCTTTCTAGGGAGTTGGTGTGGGGCACGCAATGTGTGCCCCACACCAAGTGTAGTGCTTTAGTGAGGAGGCTTCACTCTCATCCCTTCCCTGATGCCCAAGGGCCCCTCCTGATGTGGCTGTGTGCAGTGCCCTGCACACCCTGAGCGCAGGCAGCAGGTGATGCCCATGGCTGGCACTTGGCTGCTGTTCTCTGCTGCCTGGGAGTACTGTTCCCTGGCTCCCTTTGGGTTCACCCTGAGGAACAACGCTGCAAAATATGCTAGTGTTGAGAGCAGTGATGCTAACCCTCTGGTTTGCCAGGGGGTATTTATCTTGTGCTTATGTTTGCCATGTAGATTATGACCTTCAGGTTGCGCTTTCAGAAGCACTTTGTAGGCTAATGACAAAAAAATGGAGAGATGACCTTGTTCACCACTGGTTTGAAGATAACTATCTTGCTGAAGCTTTCAAAGAGATCAAGGATAGAGAATTTGAGACGGTGAGGGTCCTTATTTTGAAAACAATGTGTTTGGCAAGTCTGTACAGGGGCTGGTTTTGTTCTAGTTTGTTCAGAATGTCCTTGTAATAAGTTCTTACAGAACTGATTTTTGTAGATACACCAAGTTATTTATTTATTTGTGAATGTGTTTCTTTTTAACCTGGCAAATACAAAATCACCTGTCATTAGAAAAGCTCTTATTTCTGAGTTGCTCTTTGTGTTCGCTTGTATGGTTTATGTCTGAAGGCTTGCTGGTTATAAGTTGAGTTGAACCATTTGTAGCAACTTGGGTGTTTATTCTTGGCCTTTGGTGTCTCATGGAGTTTAAAAAAAAAACCTTATAACTGGAGTAAAGGTTATACATCTCCAATATTGTAATGCTTTGTAAAGGAGACATAGCTGGATTCTTTTTTTTAATAAGATGTTTTTTGTCTTGAAGGACTGCAGGAAATTTCTTAACCAGCTAAATGAAAGACTTGGGGATGACAGAAGGTAATCTGTGAACTGAGGAACTAAACTGATGTTGTTCCTTCAATTCAATTAAAATCAGAGGGGGGAAAAGTAGGATTGTACACTGACTTGTGTTATATTCTGTAAAAAAATGTATATCACATCCATGGTTAATGAAGTTCTTAAGAAAAATATTTTATTCTAATAGTGGTCCTTCTGAAAGTTAAAACTACTGAAGACGATGTATTGTTTTTTCTAGCTTAACTAACTTTTTGGAAGTTGTAAGTCATTTTGAACAATGAGTCATGAAGATTGGCAGCCAATCTTTAGCTTTCAGAAAGTCAGATTCTGACTGATGTTGAATGTATCATATAACGTCTGCTTTTCTTTCAGAGTCTATTCATTTCCTTGCATATCTGCTTTTGCTGACATGAACCAGGTAAAAGATCTTAATACTGGGTCACATTATCTACAGTGCTACCACAGTTAAAATAGATACTTGGTACAGTGTATGTCATCTTTCCAACCCCCTCCTGTTTTTCATTAAATAACTTAATTTTCCAGAACCTAGAGTGTAACTTTCCATTCTAGTTCAAATGTTTGCTTGTTTGTCACACAGCTCCTAATTTACTGCTGCTGACTCTGCTTGTGTGTCAGCCAAATGGCAGAGGCAGCACTTATCTTCATGGTGATGACTGAAGAGAGACCTTCTGGAAAGGAGCAGGGAACAGGAGGACTCTGATTCCTCTGGCAGAGCTGCTACCAGACTGCCAGAAAACAAGATCAGATTGATGCTCATGTAGGAGAGGTCATAGTCACAGTTATAAATTGTGCAGATTGCTTTCCAGGTCTTTAAGTAAATGTATTTGTGGCAGCGTTCCCGACAGTTGTACCAAATCAAAACCAAGTCAATGAAGAGGTTTGTTTGAAGCTGGTCCCACTGTGTCTGCTTATCTCAAGTGCTCAGATATACGGAAAGCTTTGGTGTTCACTGATGCAAACATGCAGGCATTTGCCTGAGGTATTTCCTTTCACTTAGCTGATGTTCAGCCTCATTTTGACTTGGTGGGCATGGCTGAGTGAACAACTAGCTATCGTGAACTGGCCAGCAGATTACATGTTGATTACAACTTTAATTTCTGGAAGGTGTCTGTATGTGTATATGTGGAGCAACTTTCTCTAGTTTCATTGTGGTAAACTGAGAATGATGTAGTAGAAGAAACAGCAACACAGCTCTCATGCTTTCCCAGGTGAAGAAGCCATCAGATGAGAAGCTGGAGGAGTTCTGGATTGACTTCAACCCTGGCAGCCAGAGTGTGACTTTTTACATAGACAGTACCGAGGTAATAGTAAACCCCAGGTGGCCTTGGGCTAGCCTAATGTACTAGGTGGATGCTCCTTCAGCCCTGCTGATGTGGTGGTTGTGCTTTCAAAGGGTGCTCTCTGGGACTCCGTGAGGCTGTCAAAAGATGCAGTCAGCAGTTACAGTCTGAAGGGTAAGATTTTGCAACCAGCATTACCCCTTGCTTGGATGTGGGCTCACAAGACATAGGGAGCCAATGTAAAATCTCAGCATCACCAAAGAGTTCCCATGCCTTCCCTTCTACTATGCCATGTACTCTGATTGTCACCTTGCACAAGCTCTGCTTGTTGGACCATCTGTGGGCTCATTTAGCACAACAACCTGACCTTGCCTGCCCCCTCTGTCCCCCAAAAAAGAGTTGGAGCATCTCAGTCAGGTGTGGCAGCAACTACAGTGGAAGAGGAAGGCAGGAGAGGGACTTACGCCCCTGGGAGCAGAAGAGGGAAGTGGGAGAAGGGGAGGAGGGGAGAGCCCCTTGGCTAGGCTGGCTCAGCCTGTGAGGCTAGTGTAAGGGAAGATCTGTGCTAGCTGCTTCAGACCCTACAGAAGCTTATTTTTTGGATGGTGCCTGGGAAATGGCTACACTGCCATTAAGAGCAGGACCAAAACAGTGACTGAATGTACCCGGGGCAGGGGAAACCATAAGAGCTTCTCCAAGCATCACCAGGATGCTGTGCACATAAATGACTTCTATTGTGTGTCCTGTAATCGTGGTAGGTAGAAACGCAATGAGGAAAGGTTAGTATGCCTTGTGGAAAGGACAAGGGATCTGCTTGGCACTGACAGCAGCAAAGCTGTGCTGATGGATCTGTAACTTGCCGAGGTGGCGGGGGAGCAGGTTGCAGCCCTAAGGCCTCTTCTCCCAGTCAGACATGCTGGGGGGGGGGGGGGGGGGGGGGCGTGGTGGTGCTTATGGAGGTATGAGAATAATGGATACATAATCATCTAGACCCAATGAAAAAGAAATGTGTCAACAGTGTAACTAGAAATGCACAGGGAAGGTGTGAAAGAAACTGCCTTAAAACTGAAGAACAAAAACATTTACTCAAATGTTTTTGGAGTAATAGTGAATGCATTGTTCTAAAACAGAAGTAGCAGTTCTTTTTTTACACAGAGGGTGGTGGAGAAAAGATTGTTAAAATTTACATGAAGATTCCTGCTACTCTTAACAAGACAGAAGCAACAAAAATCAAAATATGTTTCAGTGCTGAATATGAAATTTTAAATATACTTAAAAAAGTCCTTGGAGAAGAAAAAATGATGGTAAGCTCTTAGTATGATTTGCCTTGTCTTTTTTCTTTCCTATTTTTTTTTATTGATATACACTTGGCAAAAACGTTGTGCTGCTTTTTTTCCCATCTGTTTATTATGTTTTCCTTCCCTTTGAGGATTTGTGACCCTCCATGTGGACACTTATTGTTGGCCTGGAAGAGGTGTTAGACACTTCAGGGGGAAAAAATGATTTCAAAGGACTCATTTGTGGTTTAGAAGCTGGAAGCATTAAACTGTTTTGTTAATTCGGTCGAGGTGATAACTGGTTGTGGAATTCTTGAAGTATATAATAAAGCTTATTGCATTTAATTGCCTAGCTTGAAATGTAAACATTTTCATGCATTAACTCAGACTATTATGTTGCACAGGTTAAGCTAATTGTGACATAAGAACCTGGAAGAGAAAAGGAGTACTACAAGACAAATTTTAGATTGTCTTTGTATGTACTACTTTTTAGAGTAAAAGCAGAGTACTCCCAAAAAGCAAAAATCCTCACACATTTTGTAATGGGAGAACATGGGAGTGATTTTCTTTTTTGTTAATTTAAATATATATACATGCAATACATATATTTAATCCTTGTGATTCAACCATAGACCATGGAATTAGCAAGAAAAAAGCTACACGAGAGTAAATAGTCATAGTACAGTGGCTGTCATTCCTCCTTGTAGGAGATGAGAAGTTTCCAAATGGTTGACTCAGCTAGCATCCAATGATTTCTTGCTGATTATTAGTTGTGTAATTAAGTAGCTGACTTCCTTAGATAAAGGAGTCTGCTTCTTTAAGGTCATTTGACATAAGATTCATTCGCCCTAACAGACAAATGTGGCTGAAGAGGACACTATCCATAGTGGGAAGAAAGCTGGTCAGATTGAAGCAGGTGAATTTTTCCCATTTTTAGTTTATGGGATTTAAGTTTTTCAATTTAAAAACGAGTACCTTCTCTCACAGCTTCCACTTAGGGAGGGAAGAAAAAAAAAAAAAAAAAGAAAGCTAACAGTAACTTCTTTAATAGTCTTTTCTCTCCAGTTACAACCCAAAATGAATTCTAATGGAAGTCCTCCAAATTTGGGAGGCATATCAGAGGGGAGAAGGTCCTTCATCAATGTACATTGTGAGGACACAGTGGTGCATGGTGGGCAGCACTACTCAGAGCAATCTAGGAATGCAAAGCGTGGCATGTGGTTTATCTGTAGTGAAACAAGTTTGCAGCACTTGGTGGAGGTTCAGCACAGGGAAACAGATGGTGAGAGATTTGGTCTGATGCTTCAGTCAGACAAAAAGTGTTGTGCCATGTCTTGCAGAGCTAAGAGTCAAGGTGGCAATAGGATGATAAACTTATTCATCTTCATGTGCTCTGTGGGGTAGGCTCGAGAGGATCTTTAGCATTCCGGTTCCACAGTGGCTAATTTGGAGGTGTTTAGTTTTGTTTTAGTAAACATGACCTTGAGAGGTTTGTGCCTAATAATTGATACTGTTATGCCTTTATGCATGTGTGTAAAAGTGAGAGGGGTATGTGTATGCACACACATCTTGTGTTTAAGTGCCAGGAAGATAATCTAATCCTGATTGTTCTGCAGTGACACCTCAGTCCAGCGATCCACAGAAGAGGAAATATCCTTCAGTCTCTGAAAATGCGGGCTCCCTGTCAGAAAACTTATTTTCTCAACACAACCAGCCGTTAGCAGACAGCGTAGCTGTAAGTGTTTGGTGTATGATGAAACAATCTTTGTGCCCCATTTATAATCTCTTCTAGTCTACTTTTTCATAGGTGTAGTTAAAACATTCTTTCAAAGAAAACCTGCTGGTACCTGATGTTTTTAAACTCCCTCTTTTTCATATCAGTGGGAAGTCAGCCTAAACACTTGCCTGCAGAGCTGCAGTGCTGGAAAAACTGTTTTAAAAAAGAAAAAAAAAGTTTTACTGCCTTGTAAGGGGACAGTGGGATGCTCTTAGTGAGTTGCTCATAGTACTACTTAACTATAACCAAAAATATTGTTGTGGTTAACAAGGGTTGCATCACCCAGCTGCTGCCATGGGCTAGCACTGAAAATCTTTTCCTAAAAAAAATCCACTACCACCAAGCCACACACGAACAAACAGAAGGCTACCTGTTTTTCTTATTCTATGCATTCTCTGTTCATCATTTTAGGTCTCTAAACAGAAAATGGTTAACTCTTCTATCATCATGGTTTCAGTGGGCCAGCAGACTGACATGGATGATGGTCACCAACGCTCAGGTCAGGCATGGCTCCCTTCGGTTCCTTAAGTCTGACCCAGTGAAATATCACCTGGGTGACCTGGTAAGGCTTTGCTGTTGTGGCCCTTCCAGCAAAAGCAGATAAGCTGTTTACTTTTAGCTCCTGAGGGTGAAGCTGTAGTTTCCTTGCCTCCTTCAGCAAAGAAGTCCCAAACTCCATCTCCAAGAACAAAAGCTAAGCCTAGGTAAGTGCCTTGCAGACCAAAAGTTGCAAGGTGGTGTTTATTTTTTTTTTCATATCTTTCCAGGGCTTTAATTTGGTGAGTTTTCCTTCCTCTGGGGCTTTAATGCATGAGATTTTTGAGAACTATCTCAGTTATTAAATGAAAAAAAAAGAAAATAGAATCTGCTTAGCCACCTTGGCTGTCAAGGTGGCTAGCCAATAGTTACAACACTTCAGAATAGTTGCTGGTTAAAGGGTAGTATTTAGGTCCTGGCTTGGATGCTGTCTTACTTTCATCATTAATTTTACTCCAAATGCAGTATGCATACATCCGTATTACAGACAGTTCTTCTGCTGTATATTCAGCTCATCAGATACATAGCTATTCATAATAAAGACCATGATCTTTGTGAAAGATCATGTGAATTTTAGGCCACCTTGGCATTAGCAATACCTATTTTCAGAGCCACAAAGGACAGCATTTCTTATAGTTAAGTAGGCAGACTCTGTAGAGCTACTGGTTAGCTTTCTTCCCTTTTAAAGCACTGCTTTGAGGCTGGTAGACCTTTTGATGGCAGTTCTTTTTCTTAGTACTTCATAAACTGACGATCTGGGCTTTAAATAGGTGGTCCCCCAGCAACATGTTCCCTCACATGTCCTCTTCTCCCCAGTGAGAAGCCCCTAGAAGAACCACCCACGGAGGAGTCAACACCAAAGGTATGTTTGCATTGGGGAACACCTCAGTGAAGACACATAGGGTAAGGGAAAAGATGCTCTAGTGGCATAGCTGAAGCCACACAGGGTTGGTTGAGACAGTCCCGAACCCATGCAATGTCACACTAGATGTAACATGCCTTTTGACACCAGGAGCGAGCTGAGAAGGCAATGCCTGTCAACCTTACTCTAGTGTGGCCCAAGCAAGCAATATGGGCTCAGCTGAGATTACTTAGTGTATATACTCCATGGCAGTGGTATGCTGTGTGCAGGCCCAGGAGCAGGGCGGATAGGCCACTAGCCTGGCCCTCCATGGGCGAAATATGTTGCAAGCCTTACGAATGGTCTTCAAGAGCAAAGATTTACTTTCTGAAGGGAAGATGTGTCTGGAGGTTTACGAAGATGCTTTGTATCTGAGCTCTAATGATGATCCCAGGACAGATCTATCTCTATTCTTAGCATGGGAGCTTGCAAGCTAGGGAAAAACAGGTAACTGAGAGCCATCAGTGGCTGCATGTCTTTAGGCAACTTGAGCACTTCTGTTGAGGTATTAAATAATAATAAAACAAATCTGTGCCATACAGGAAAGAAACGGAAATTCCCAAAAGACTAACTTTGGTTTGAAGTTGGTACTGAGCTTATGTGAGAAACTGGATTTTAGATTGGTACTAAGGTTTACTTTTCTATAAAATATGCACACTTGTACTGACAACTCAAATGTTCTTGTAGCGCTTACCCTCTGCATAAGAATTTGGAACTTTTAAACTACTACTTTACCCTCAACTCACTGTCTCCCTGGCCTCAGCTCCAGGGCTCCCACAGTTTCTCATGTGAACTAACTACAGGAAATGGTTTATAACTGGACTGTTACAATAGGCTTGCAGTGGTGCAGATGTTGATGTTTCCTGACATTCCTTATCCCTGCTTCTAGCAGGCTGTAGGATGAGTAGGTGGCTGCATATTGTGGTTTGAGATCCTGCAACTTTTTTCTTTTTAGACAGACAATACACGGGAAAGGAGAAATGGAAAAAAAGGCTTGGCTAAACAGATGACTGAAGGCAGGTATGGCACACAAGTGCACATGGGGTTTGGTGTCCCGGGTGATTTTAGACCTATTCTAGCAGTAATGGGGTGGAGCAGAGGGAGTGCTGATGGGGTGGGCTGTCTGAGCAGAGGAGGCACCAAAATAAGCAGGAGATCACAAAGGGACCTTACTAGTCCCACTGGGAACCTCTGTGTTCCTGAAGTGATAAAGGCTTTAGAAGCTAACTCTAGTCTGCCAAAAGTGCCCTTCCCTCTGTGACACAATGCCGAGTTGGCGTTTCCATTTTTCTTTACCTAGCCATAATCCTCTTACGTTCTCGTGGGTTGTATTATGAGTGGCAACCTTGTTCACAAGTACCTAAACTTTCCTGATATTGCCCTAGTTCTTTGGTATCATGTGCTCTGGAGTTTTAGGGTGGGCTCTTTCTCCTTGCTGTGGGTTTGGCTGTCCAAGTGTTTGGCTCCAGTGTTTTCTTGTGTGCTTGTTTAGTCTAGGGATTCTTACCTTGAAGACGTGCGTAAATGAATTTTTGGATTGATTGTAGGTAAGAATGAAAAAATCTGATGCAGAATGCCAGTGTTTTAAGACTAACTTGATGCAGTGTATATGCTGTTTAAAAAGCAGGAGTAATGTAATAGAAGAAGGATAGAGATAATCTTAATTTGGTCATTCTGCTCCCTGTAGTGCCTCATCTGAAAATGAGCATTGCTTCTTTCTGCTAGAAAGCTTTACCAAGAAGAGTGCAGTTCCCTATTCTTTCTATTCTTACGATTATAAGAAAAGAAGGGCGTACTGTATGTTGAGAACTAATTGTAGGATTTCTTAAATAGCTGCCATTTGGACAAATAAATAAAAATGCACTTCAGTTAATTAAGGGTGTGAAAACAACTTAGATGCATGCAGAGAAGTGATTAGGAAACAAATGTTAAAAGTTAGAACTTTCAAAAGGGCAAAAATGCTTTCAAAAAAGCATTTCAAAAATGCTTTTTTTCCTCTTAAATACTTCTGAAATAATCTTTCATGTCATTCATGACTGTATCCTACTATGTGCTAGTATTAGTGACTTCTGGGAACAAGATATTGATTGCATAAACATGTACAAACTTGTTCTTGTAAGTGTTTGTTTTAAAATTAAAAACTTAGAATTGAAAGAAATAGTGTGAGAATTAAGTAAAAAAAAAAAAAAAAAAGACTAGGTAGGAAAGGAACAAGCTACTTTTAAAAGCTGAGGAAATAGTGGTTTTAGACATGTGAACTACTTGTTTGCTATTAGTAGAGCCCAAAATTAAATGTTATTTCCCCCTCCCTCAGTGCAGTTGGGTGACTGTTCATGGTTGTGTATCACTGCCATGCATATCCTGCCTTGTCTTGCAGGAAGGGCTCCTATGATTTCGAAAGCTCAGACTCTGCAAGCCATGAAAAGGTAAATCTTGGGCAGTTGTCAGAGGCTGAGCTTTGCTCAGCAGCTACCAGGGAGCAGTGACTTTGGGTCAGGGGATACCTCTTACCGCAGGCATGCAGCAAGGGTGGATGTGCTGCTAGAGCAGCACAGGCAACTAGGAATCTGAGGTTCTTGCACTTCTATGTGGTGTCATACATAATATATGTGTTTGGGTGGGGAGAATGCTTCAGTAGCTTCATGAGTTCTGGGGTGGAAACTGATGTTAAAACTGCTTGCGGAAATTTGAGCTGGTGTTTGAATGAGGCTGGGGGATATCTTTGCGATCAAAGGCTAGCCTCTGTTCTTGTTTTATTGAGCCACGCTTTGCACATTGGGAATCCCAGGTTAAACTCAGTCCTTGTGAAGCTTTGGTTGGGAGTTCTGCTTGACTTACATCTGCAGGCTGTTAGAAAATCCAGCAAAAATGAGTCACTCTGCCTGCTTTGCATCTGACCAAAGCAGGTCTTCCCAGGAAGCCAAAAAAACTTGCTCCTGATAGTTTCTATCAAGGTGGCTCTCCCATATACAAGCCCTTCGGTTCTCAGCCTCTTCGCATGTGCATATGCTGTCGTTATTTCCTTCTAATTCAGGGGTGCTGAACGAGACACCGCAAATGTCAGCTAAAACTGGATACCGTCCACTTCTCACTACTGCCACTGGGTGTCAGCATGAAACCTTGTTTTGTGGTATGCTGCCCGGTGTCCCGACAGCCCCATCCAAAATCTGCCTGGGTAGATACAGTTAATTTTGGAGGTTATTTCACATGGTAACTGAACTTTAAGACATGTCAGTTTTACTCTTTTTCCTCTCTCTTTCTAGGTTGCTTCAGCCAAAGGAAAGCTTTTTGGCCAGAAAACTTCTTCACAGAATTTGAGGTACAGGATCATACATGCACAGTCAATAAATCTCTTGCTCAGTGAAAAAGTTCATTACCTTAGTAAAAACAATTTAAGTTAGGATCAGGAAGGCTGTGTGATGGTCCCAATGAAATAGTTCCTTGCTTGGCTGTCATAGCCTTTATGGATGTCACTGATACTAACATTTAAACAGGATCTGAGATTATCAGAGTTCCTAGAGATAAGAACAACTTCTGCCTAATTTAACAATATTATGACCTGAGCTCTTAAACAGTCCCCTTTCCCAGTCATGCACCTAAACAACTGGTTTACCTCTTGAAAAATAGTTAAAAACTCTGCTTTTTCTTGGCCACTTCCAGTTACAGCAAGCTGCCGAGGTTAGATGCCTTGAAGCACATAGCCTAATTTTGTTGAAAGGTGCTAAAGGTCTGGTATTCCCAAATCGTTAGTTTCAGAAGCCAGTCAAAGAAGGGAAACTTCTTTGGCAATAATAATACCAAAGTCTAATTCTTAATATATTTATGACTTTTGTAATTTAATTTGATTATTTATGCACAGCCACTATTAGTTAATCTGGCCCTCCTGCTGGCCTGTTAGGTAGCGCTGTTTGGCTGTGCCCCTTTTGCACTGCTGTGTTATGCTGTCACAGCACCTAATTATCTGACTTGTGTCTGTGTGGGTTGTTTGGTAGGAGTGATGAAATGGGGATGTGAGCAAGCTTGAGAGAAGGCCAGTAGGTCATCTGTGCTTTCTAATTTGGGGGTTTTACCTCTCCCAGGAGATGCTCTCTTCTCTAGACACAGGAGGGGAAGGGTTGATGAGGCATGAGGATGCTCTAAACCCAGTACTGGAAAAGGGCAAGTGTTTGCTTCTCAGTGTTTTTATGCAGCTTAAAATGCTTTGGGTATTGCACTGTGGGGAGCAAGAACTGGGACAATTTGCTGGTGGAGAGGAAGGGGAATGGCTATGCAGCTTCCTGGGTGGGCAGAGGGAGCTGGCTGAGCAGGACTGACTCCTGAAGTGTCTTTACTTTGGTTACAGGAAGCATCTTTTTTCTGAAAGCAACCATGAAAAAACAAGCAACAGTCAGAGTGAAAAAAGCTGGATCCTTGACTCTCAGAAACAGCCATTGCCAAAATCTCTTGACTATACCCGAAAAAGGCGTAGGGTGAGGAGCAAATTAAAAGGTAAGCTTGGTCTGTGTCATGCACAGTGAATGTGTAAAAACTGCAGGTGAGGAAGTGGCTAGCGATGGTTTGTGAAGGAGGAATCCTCCTCCTTTGGGTGCCCTTGTGGGAACAAGTAATGGCTCCCCGTTATGTTGTTGGTACCCAGGTAAACCTTTCTCCTTGCAGTACTTCCAGTGTCTTCCGCAAGTAGTGGCAGTGACTACCAGATACAGGAGGTGAGGAGATGTTATGCTCACGTGTCTCAGCTTTAAAAACAGTATGTATGCAAAGCACATACAGACACTGGGAATCAAATAAGTTGGTACCATCTTCTCAAGTGTTCTAATGAACTAATTTGCTGACTAAATGTTGCTGGTATTGTGTTGGTCACTAGAGACTGGGGAAACAAGGAGCTTGTAGGAAAACATGGGAAACTTCATAAAAACAGCTGTGCGTGATCCCTAAGCAAATTGCTCTGAATCCATTAGGCTCTAACGGCTAAATGCAAAACTTTGGCATCCAGGTGACTTCAGGACACAGATCTCCTTCAGAGTTGGAGAGAGCTGTCAATATGTGTTAGACGTAACTAAAGTTTCTGCTCTTAATGTAGAAACAAACAAAATCCCATGACAAAAAAAATCAAACCACACCAAAATAAATTTAAATTACTTGTATTGTTTAAAGGAAATATATGTGAAGACTTGTCTTTCTGCTCCCAGCTAAAAGAAAGCCGAAGAGATCGAAAGGAAATGCCAAAGCAAAAAACCACATCCACCTCCAAGGGAGATGACTTATCTACAGTAGATCTTGCTGGTATTTCTTTTTCTAATGTTGTTCAATGTATTATGAAAGGGCACAAGGGCTGTGTGATCTGGCAGCTAAATTGTGTGGTTTCTGGAGGAACAACGCACTGCATTTGTGTACCTTTACCCTGTCCAGGCTAATCTGTTACCTCTACTTAAATGTCCAGGTTTTGTTACCCGGAAGCAAACAAAAAATGTTCTGCTCAAGCATTATCTTTTAAGGTCTGAAATAAATAATAAAAAAAAAAAATCTGTAGATATTAACATATAGCTTGTCTATGAACTGGTATTTTCCTCATTTATGTTGTAAAGCAACAACTGAGTGCAGATACAGACTGTGGCTTATATGTCAGCTCTGTACAAACTTAGTTGGAAGAGCTCTCCTCTCTGTTCTGCAGTGCTTATAGTCACTTTTTCTGTGGTAGGTCTGAGGCTTCATTGGGAGTAAAGATATGTACGGTGTTTACACCAGTATTCATTTCTGTGGCCAGTCTGGAGCTACAGAAACCCCTTGGGTAGTGTTATCCAGTGCAGTGTGTCTCTGTACCTGATGATACATCAGCCACTGAGTTGAATTTAGACTGCTTCATAAAGTGTTTATGGAAAACTAGTGATGCCCAGAACTTTTTCTACTGAAAAGTTAAGCAGCCTATCTTCCTGCTCTAATGTGGGGGTTTTGATGCTGTGGGGTTTTGCTTTTTTTTTTTTTTTTTTTTTTTTTTTTTTTGCTTTGGACTTCCTGGATAACATACTACTGACACTACACTAGCCCCCTTTCCCTGCATCAGTTTCTTCCTCCTGCCAGCTGTCCTGGTTTTGGCTAGAATATTGTTAATCTTCCTTCTAGTAGCTGGTACAGTGCTGTGTTTGGGATTTATCATGAGAGTAACATTGATAACAGTTTTGGTTGTTGCAGAGCAGTGCTTGTACCAAGCCAAGGACTTTTCAGCTCCTCACTCTGTCCTGCCAGTGGGCAGGCTGGGGGTGCAGCAGGAGCTGGGAGGGGACAGACCCAGGATAGCTGACCCAAACTGGCCAAAGGGGTATTCCGTACCCTATGGTGTTATGCTGAACAACATATAGGGTTGGCTAGCCAGGGTGGGGGGACTATCTGCTCAGGGACAGGGGGCCATTGGGGCAGGTAGTGAGCAATTGCATTGTGCATCACTTGTTTGGACATAGTAGTACCATTATCAATTTTTTATTATTATTATTTTTTCCTGTCCTATTGAACTGTCTTTATGTCAACCCACAGGTTTTCATTTCTTTCTAATTCTTTCCCCCCATTCTGGAGGGGGAGAGGGGAGGGTGAGCCAACAGCTGTGTGGTGCTGAGCTGCCAGCCAGGTTAAACCATAACACCAATGCTCTTGCTGGACCAGGCAGCAGCATTAGGTGTTGCTCGGTAAACCTGAACAACCCAGCAGCAACATGAGGTGAAGGAAAGAAATGTGATGGCAGCCTTTGGACCAAGTTTGAGATGCTGCTCCCTGTGCATGTGTGGATAGGCACAGGAGAGGGTGGCTGTATTTTTTCCTGTATTTGTTGTTAAATTCAGGTGTCTAGCCAACGTACAACTCAACCTCTCCTTTGTTGCTTGGCTGCCCTCTTGCACAGGTGACATGCTCTCGGAGGAGCTTGAAGCAGCACTGCAGCCCCTGGATACATCTGAGGGCCTCTCCAATATGGAGGAGAAGGCAACACAGGTGCAGTATGCAGTGCTTGGGCTCTTCCTGATCTGCTCTTGGCCTACTTCTAGCCTGTAGGTGGTGTATCGGTTCACTTTGCTTCCTCTGCAAACCCAACTGCTTGCCTGCAGCACTGGGCACCTTCTGATTATCTTCTCCTTCTCTTCTTAGCAATTTCACAGTGCATCTGACAAACATTCAAAAGAAGGAAGTCTTAAGCGGAAGGACTCAGGTATGTTAGTCTCATTAATGTAGAAGAACTGGTTAAAAAGTAGAAGGGGTGCTGACCGTTCTTTTCTTTCAAAGATGTAAAGGCACTGAGGTTTTAGGTATCTGAGGGATGCTTTGTGCGCAAGAAACACAATATGGACAACAGAAATGGAAGGTGATATGGACTATGGCAGGATGCTGTTGTGTAAATTCCTGAACTGATCACTAACTCTTAAATCCTGCCTTTGCTCACAGGAGAACTACTAGCACAGCTGGTAAGAGTGTGGGGATTTACAAACTAGTTGCCTGAGAGTAAATATGTGAAGAATAAATCCCAGATCTATTTTTAATGATTTGGAGATGCAGTACAACCTCAATTTGAAAAATAATAACAAAAAAAAAAAAATCCCAGGAGGTTATAGACTTTCTTTACAATAATAGTCTATGTCTATATTCTTAGGTATGAAGACCCTTGGTAAACAGTGACTTGTACTGATGCTTATGACAGCTGTAGGTGTTTTTTTTTTTTTTTAAGGTAATGTTGGCATTTAAGAATTCTTTTAGTGAGACTGAGCTTGCACAGCCTAGCTCAAAACTACAGCAGAGTATCTTTGTGTTTGGAACTACTGAACTTCATGAAAGTTGAGAAGCAACAGACTGTCATCCTATTATTTGTGAGGCTGATTAGCTCTGAGAGACTTTACAGTCAACGTTGGGACAACAGAGTCACTGAAACTTCAATTTTGGACAAAGGCATTCTTTCTCATAGGCTGGCTATATTCACTTTCCCAATATGTGCCTGACTTGTCCAGCACTTGCAGAATAAACCCACACCCCATCAATACTTCTGCTTAATTTGTGGGAAAATAAGTGCTGGCGATTTGGTTTTTACCACTGTTTAGTGCACAGTCTTATAGTTGGAGAAAAATGGATGCTATGCAAAGGCAAGAAGTAGGGATACGTTCAGAAATGTCAGGTGTGATCTGTGATTGCACAGGAACACTTACTCCATGTACCCTAAATTTACCTAGTGCTGCTGCAGCATGCTCCTTGTGGCCTCACTGTCCCCTTGTCCTGGGCTCTACCACCTTTCTGTTTTCTGCCCTATGGAGACTCCAGAGAGGTGCTTGTTTAACCATAGGCACCTAACTGAGCTCAGGGAAATGGACAGTCAGACTAAGGGGAGATACTCTGTTGTTGCAAGTTTTACTTAAAATACAGGCTGCTACCTCCAGCTCTGTGTTCCCAAGGTTGTTCCTGGGCTACAAGCAATTGTGTGGCAAGGCTTTGAAGATCCAGAATTCAGCTATAATTGGCATGATTGGTTTATCTCCCTATCTCCCTGCATTTTTTTTTTTTTAAAGCAACAGCTAAAACTAGCTTAAGAACAAATGAGTATAAACAGATTGTGGGCTTGAGCTGGAAGAGAAAAGTGGGGAGAAGATAAATAAGAGGGTTTTTTTTGTTTGTTTCTCTGGCTAGAATAGTGGGACAAGAAATTAAATAATCTTTGAGATGGACATGTATTAGTCTTCCAGTTGCTTGCATGGCACTAGATGGCCTGCCTGGCTAACTGCTTTTTCAAGGGGAAAAGACTTGCTGGTGAAGTCTCGTGTTCTGTCCCGTGTAAACCTGATGCCAGACCCTAAAACAAATTTGCTCGTTCTTCTGCAGCGTTAGTAATTCCAGTGGTGGTTTTTGCTTTTGTAGCTGGTAGATACTGCTACATATCTTCTGCAAAAGAACAGGTCTGTTTTGAAACCTTTTCTCTCTTTAGATGTGTTAAGTGGCACTGTTGGGAAGAAGCCCAAGCTTTACAGTCAGGAAACAAAACGCTTGTTCTCTGATGCTCCCTATACATCAAAGAAACTTTTTGATTCAGTAGAGAAGAAAGAAGAGATCCAAACAGGTAAAGCAAGGTTGTCTTCTAAGGTGAAGTGTCTAAGTGTTTCCAGCTTTTCTTTTTTAGTGGTAGAAATCTGTTATGTGGAAGCCTGCAAAGAGGTATATGGAGGGAGGGTATCCTCTCCAAAAGGCAAAATGTAGCAGAAGGCACATCTTGTGATGCACTCATTGGATGCCACACATTTAGAGAGGTGAATATGAAATTTGGTGTTCCTAACCACCATGCACTCAGGAAGCTGCTTAGTGGTGATAGTGCTTTCTAGTATGCTTTCTAGTATTTTTGACTAACTTCAATTATTGTATAACTGACCTCTATTGAAAACATCATCTTGTGTCGTTATTTGTAAATATGCTGCTCTTTGTAATAGGTTAGTATCACGCCTCTTCTTCCACGCTGCTTACTAACAAGTCTTTCCCACTTTCCAACTGTGTTTTAAGCTGTTTTCCTTCCTGTTTCTGGGAGCTCCAGAAGAGTAATCCTCAAGTCTCCATGCTAATGAATGTTGTTTTTTTTTTTTATATATCTCCCTGCGGTAGCATGTGGGTTTGTTTTCCACTAAGACCCCCATCAAAGTACTTACTGGGCATACACTTTCTTGTAGGTCAGGAAATGGATGACGAGGATGATGTATTTAATTCTGAGATACGTTATGAAGATACTGTTGCTTCAGGGATGATTACTGCACTCGAAAGCTTCATCAGCCAACGAAAGAAACTGTGCTGGGTAATGTGCACTCTCTTAACATGTATACCATGGGTGAAATTTTCTCATAGTAAACACAACTGCCTTTTAACTATTGGTGCAAATATCCAATCTATATTTTATGCCCGAGAGTTTTGGATGCAGTGTCTGTTAGCCTGGAGCTCTAAGTGTTTTGCACAACCCCTGTACTCTCAGAAGCCCTAGAGGAAGGGCAAGGAGTGACTTTTAATGGAATTTTTAATTAGGTTCTTCCTTTTTTCTCATTTTTGTATTGGAATGTAAGACTTGTTTAGGTGTTTAAAATACTTTCATGAGGAGAAATGGATTTTTTTTTTTTTTTTGAAGAGTAACCCAGCATAGTGGCAGCACACCTAAATTGTAGCCATTGGTATTTGTTCTCATGGGGCAAATATCAGGCATAGGAAAACTTAATTTTCGATTGCAGTGTTTATTAGCTCAGCATAAAAACTACGGAGGTTTCATAATGGAAAACAGAAAGCAGTGCAGGCTGCACTGATTGACTACAACATGTGGATCCATAAGGACATGCTGGTTCCCTCCAGAGTAGTGATTTGGTGGTGGTGGTTTCACAGTCAGTAGTATTGGTGCTTATTGTTGGTTTGCTCCACAGTCTAGAGGTATCTGACCTGCAGCGTGTGTAACTGTTACCGTTGACTGAGCTGTAACATGTCAGTGTTAAACCAAGTTTAATAGGAGAGGACAATATCTGGCCCATCAATAATCTTGTATATTTTAAAAGCTTTAAACAAACCAGATGTGTCAGAGCACACATATGCTGGATTGATGCTTTGTATCATGCAACAGTGATTTATTTTTTTTTTTGAGTTGGCATTAGGTTCTAACACCTAATTTCTGGCACTAGCTGTTGAGTCGAGGCTGAAGGTGCCTGCGCTTACAAGTCAGTTATGATGAAAATACACATAGCTTGCATTCATACTGATCTGAAGTGGTGCTAACAAAGACCTGGCTTTGTGCAACTGCTAAGTGTGTCAGAGTTTAGTGAAGTTCACTTTTTTTGCTGGCTGGATAGCAGGATCCTGACCTGAAACCACATCGGTTACAGAGATCTGTTGGTGTGAGTAATATGGCTGAACAAAACCAGTTCATGCTCACATCATTTTGCCTGTGTTGCTATCTCCCTTGAAAGTGCTGCTTGCTATCTCCCTCTAGTTTAAATCTGACTTTGGACGGTTTCAGCTGAACATGCCCCACAGGGCAGTGTGCGCTCCACGGAAATGCTTTGCAGACTGGATTTTTAGGTTTGAGGTTGGGCTGTTACCCATCCCTGATGGTGCATCCTGTGGTTAGTCCAGGTACAAAAGGATGGAGATGCGTGCCCAGAACGTGCTGAGGACTTCTGAGGAGACCATGTCTATCCTGCTGAAGCAGATACATGAGTGCAGGTGAGCTGTCTGCCGCTGGCTGAAAACAGTTTTGGCCCCATGTGAATTCTGATTGGTATGAAATAGAAATGCCTCTTTGTAGCAGAGCCTGACCTTCACAGCTTTTAAGGCAGAAAAGGTTGTGTGTGCCTCTAACTGTTCCGTAAGGGGAGTTTCAGATGTATAGCTCTGGTGGTTTGTCCCACTTCTCTTGTAAGAGCAGAGAGGATGGATTAGTCAATATGAAGAAGGCGTGAGTTAGAAGTGGCTGATGTAGACAGCCTAAAGAGTGCTTCTTGCTGTCGTCATTGTTCACAAATCTGTTAAAAATCCTCTTGTTACGCCTAGTAGCTTCTGTTGCTGGTTTTGTTTGTTTGTTTGTTTGTTTTTTAAGAGAGTGAACAAACAAGCTAGGCTGACTTTGTTAGTGAACTGGGTGAGAATAAAAGTAAGGGGTTATTTATTCCAACTTTTGCTATAGATCCATTTCAGTAGATTGTCTCTGTGCATGAAACAAATGTCAGCCAATGGACTTTATGGGTATTTATCTGATGGGGCTTTCAATGGGTTCTTTTGCTTCATGGCTTGTCAAACTTCTCAGATGGGAGATGCATTCAAAATCAGGTGCAACTGTTATGGATTTGTTATTGGCAAAATACAGTCACAGCTTGTCTATCTGGCCTCCATATCTGCTACATGTTGTTTGTAGGATTTAGACTAAGTAGGGTACAAAATAATAGTCTTTATTTAATAATTGCATGAGGTAACTTGTTGTATGCTCTGTGCTGAGCCTCAGAGCCTAGCTGCTACCTGAGGAAGGTTGTTTGGCCAACCTACACCTTTGATTTGGCGTGGTAAAGCTATTTGTGTGCTCTGAGAACAAAACTTCCCTTTCAAGCTCAGCAAGGACACATGCCTCTGCTTAAAGGCAGGTCTAATGTTGAAAGCAGAGCGTGGAGATGTTAGTCACCTTGTGCTGCTGATCCCTGAAAACTTGTTTCTGTTTTCTGTTGCTAGACTGAATAAGCTGGACACCTTCCAGAGGACGGTTGTTGAGGAGCTTGCCAGCCTTGAGAAGGAAACGCAAATCTTGGCGAACATGGAGAAGGATGCTGTGGTGTGTATGACTCCTCTTGTGCCAGCCTGCAGGGGTCCCCTTCCAAAGTAATTTGGGGTTTCTTTGGGGCTCTTCTTAGGAATTCTGGAACACCCAGTTACTCAAACTGAATTCTTTCTTCAACCAGCGGAATCAAAGGTACGCATCCGGTCTGTTGTGCCTGCTCGTAAGTCCTGTGATGGCTTCAAGTTAAAGAAGTAGCTACTTAAAAGGAGTAGCCTGAAGCTGGTATGGCACATCTGCTCTGTGTTTGTTGATGGAGCCTTTTTGCAGTCTTGTGAGGTCTGTGAACTGGGACTAAGGCTCCGTGGGGACTCTTTGAATGGGAAGCTGTGTAGGGCGGGCACACACCTTGAGATACCTGTACCAGGGTCTGGAAGGGGATGAACCCTAGGTCATGTCTGTGTATGGGGTCAGAGGAGGTGATCCTTTCCTGTATTAAAAAAAAAAAATAAAAATGCTGTTGGTACAAGTGCTGGGCAAGAACCTGCAAAAGGGGGAATCCCAAGGTTCATCCTTATTGGTAAATATCACTAAGTTTAATCACAGAATAACTCTACAAGCTTACTTTTCCTTCCAGAATTCAGTCTGTTGACTCAGCCCTGGGTGAGGAAGCCTGGAGCTTTGCCAGTACGATCCAGGATCCAGAACACCACAGTAGGTGCTGTGCCCAAACCGCTCCAGGCGTGTGATTGTGGCAGGAACCATCATGTAGTAATACTTCTCCTGGGTTCTTATCTGTGGGATTCCATCATCTGTGGGCTGGCTTTGGTGTAATCAGTGGCCTGTGTAGCTTGTTAAGGAGAAGTTTTTATTACAAGCCCTAAGCTGCTCAGGGTGCAGGCACACCTTACCACAACTGCTCCTGGTGAAGGGTGTCTCAAAGAGCAGCAGGGCTGAGAAAGGAGTAGTCGCATAATGGGAGCTGCTCATCCTGCAGTGCCTTGTTCCGGGCTAGGTATTTGGGAGTTAAAAGTTGAACTTAAACATCTTCTTCACCTCTCTGCATTTTCTTGTCTAATGAAACATAAAAGCTTATTCAAACTTCTTGATGTTTTTCATTGCCTATTTTTTCTTTACAGTATGAACACCCAGTGAAGAAGGCAGCAGAAAACACTGATCATTGTTCCTTCTGACTAGCAACCCCTGAATTCACAAGAGCTCTTAATGTTTGAGCATCTTACGCCATATAGAAAAGATGAAGGATACGAAGGATATGTTAATCTACTTTAAATGGAAAGAAAAATGGGGGGCGGGGGTGGGTGCAAATAACATTGTTTTCACACACACAAAAATCTCAGTATCAATGTAGACTGCTTGGAGGCTCCAGTTTTGGCTCTTGTGTTGGTAACATCAAGATTTTCTGCAAAATGCAAGACAGCTCCACTAAATACCAAAGAAATAAAAACAAACAACAACAACAAAATACTAAATAGTATTGTGGTTTATCCAACAACCTGATATACATTGGCTATTTCTGAGTATTCTGTTAATACCCTTATCAAATGTAAAAGTACTTTGATTCTAAATAAAATTGTCTTTGCATAAGAGAACTAACTCCTCGTTCCTGAATCGATGCACTATGCATGCCTGTTGAAAGGCACTTTCTAGAGTTCTGTGTAACCTATGTGGAGTGTTTGAAGGGTAGCCTTTCTCACCTGCATGCAGTGTGGGAACTACTGGCTTGAAACCGGAGCCACTTGATTCTTGTTTGCAGAGATGAAAGCCCAGAGGGATCACTAGGTGGCCAGATGCCTGATGGCACAGTGGGGAGTGTGGAGGGTAAGAAACTTGGAGCATTGCAGAGAAAAAGCCATGTGAAGCTGAAGATTAAAAAAAAAAAAAAGTGACTATTGGCTTCTAGGAGAGTGCAAAGTACAGTGAACAATGTTAGGATTACATAAGTAGCATCAAAGGTCTCTTAACAACAAACAGGAGCTAAGCTGTGCTATTTAACGTCATTCTCTATTTCAACTGAATTTCCTAAATTATGGTTGCTCTTCACAAGCTGCATTTAATGCTGTGGCAAACTTCACACGTGCTTGTGCATCTTAATGAATGTGTGGGAATGTGGCATGTTTCCAAGCTCTGTGTCTCTACCTACTTATCTTGTGAAACAGACTTCAGATTACTGGGTGGGTCAGAGTTGAAGGAATCATCCCTGCACACAACATAACTTCACAGCAAAAGCCCAGCTTTGGCAGGGTTTGTTTCACTGCTGAATACCTTTTGGGGAGCTGAACCTTTTGTCTTCTGAATATTGTGCAGGGTAGTGCCTGAGGGGAGAACAGTGAGCATCTGTAGCTGCTCTCACAGCATTGCTTGCTGGAGATACTTGCTGGAGATCATGCTCATGCCTTTATCTTAAGTATTCCTGGCTGGGGTTGGTGTGAGTCAGGACATCGTGAATTCTGCAAGGTCACTGAATCTCTTCTTGTAACCTGCACCCTTGGGGCACATGTCATCTCCTTTGGGACAGATGTTGCCTTGGCTGGGCTAGTTTAGGCTTGCTTGCCTGCATCTACAACATGCTTATTGCCCAAAGGAAGTTTTGGAACAGGGTGAAACATGATGACTCTTTCTGCTCTGAGTCCTGTTTCACTGTTTCTCTACTGTGTGTGATGGTAGAATGCCTTCTTGCATCTCCTTTGACTTTAAGGAATATGTAGGCATGTTTTTCATGTAAGTATTTTTACAAGTGCATTTAGAGGAACAAAACTGAAGCATTGTGTCTCTCTTATTATTGAATCCTTGTCTAATCTGTCAGTAACAAGCTTGGAAGATGTGTTGAGCACTTCAGAGGGCTTGGGTAAAGGAGAAATCAAGATCTTTCCCTGATTAGAAGTTATTGTTGTATGCATTCACACTTGCTTTTAACAGATTTATTGGAAAAGTCTCAACCCTAAAAGGCTGCTTTTACTGTTAGGGTGGGATAAGAGAAGGGGAAGAGCTGCTGCACAGCTCAGATACCTGTTTACCCTGTGATTCTTTTTCTATTCCTGTATGTGAAATGCTTTACCTATTGAGCAGCTCAGCAACCTGTAAACTGTCCCAGCTGGGGGGACATGCTGGAAGGTTTGTTTTTTTCCTAATGGTCTTTATGTCTGCAGTGAGCAACAGATGCATGTTGAGACAACCACTGGAGTAGGACTTAATTTTTCTGTTCTTGGACAGCCCATCTCATACAATTTCCCATGCTCTTTGGCAGGTTTGAGGTGAAATCCCCTGAAGTCTTAAGTCCACTCAGTTTCTGCAGATAATATGTTGGCAAAATGGCATTGTGTGTGTTATCCTAACACTTCCTTCTGGAGGTCAGTTTGCTGACCTTGTCCTTTTCCTGAGCAGGTCTCCGTACTCCCTGATGCTTTTCATCATCTGATGCTTTTCATCATCTGATGCTTTTCATCATCTAACTGACGTTCTTTTAAATATTATCCAGTTGGTTCTTTTATTTTTTATTTTTATTTTTTTTTGTGTGTGTGTGTGTGTGTGTAAGTTGATAGAGCTCAGTTTTCATCCTATTGTCTGAACATTACCAACAAACATGATGCGGGTGCTGTGAAGACATATGAAGGCATCAGTACCCAGAAAAAGAAGTGGGAAATAAGAAGTGCATGTTGAGGACAACTGCTTCATGCTGTTGTAGCTCTTAACTGCTTTAATTAACCAGTGCAATAATAAACCCTGTTATAGGCCCTGCTATCTATATACCATATCTCTTTTGGGGTATGATGCTCTGCCAAGAGCTTGTTTACATGCATGTTCTGTATCAATGCATTGGTCTGTCCAAGGTCTCCTGTCGCTCAGTGGCAAAGCTGCATGAAAGCTACAAGACGCCAGCAAAGGGGGGTGTCCTCTGGGGCTGGAAGAAGGCCGAGTGACCAGGGAGCTGTGTATTTGCACTTGTCCTGGCCTGGGGTCAGCCTGCCCTGCCCTCAGTGAGGTGTGCTGTTGGGGCTGGCTGTGTGCTGGAACATGTCCTGCTCCTGGAATTGGCATGACTTTCTATGGGGGTGGTGTGCTGGAAAATGGATGTGCTTCCAGGAACAGCTGAGAGTTAGTGTATATTGAAACTGAATGCAACAATACAGCCTTTCTTGGTCATATATTATAGGGTGGTTTTTGTTTATCATGAGCAATTGCTGAGAAGAAAGTGCTACTTAAAGCCAGATGGTGAGACAAGCCCAGCAAAGCTGAGGCTTGGCATACATCAGCAGCCTGATTTCTGCCCTGTAATTCCAGTTCCTGGAAGGACCTTCCTAAAGCTCATTCCTTTCTCTTCATTTCCTGGGAGGCTACTAATACCCCAAAGCAGCAAATCAAACTTGATAGCTTTCTCTGCTCTACTTTGCTTCCCTTTCCTTCTGCACATACACATACCCTGCAGTGAGCCTGAAATAGCAGGCCAAGTGGTTGTCTATCTCCTGTCTGTTCTTTCAGTCTGAAATAAATGATATTTTTTGAAACTGAATTCAGCTGGGACCTAATGGAGGAAAACTGAGACGAGAAGCAATGAAGGAACAAATGTGAGAATCAAAGGATGACTTAGTGGGCAAGTATGAGCTTTGAACAAACAAGTTATTCAAGCATTAGCTTTGTTTAAAAGATAAGTTTATGTGGGTGCTGGAAAGCTGTGTATGGAGATCTAGGAGGTTGCCAGCTACAGCACCATGTGGTTTAGAAAAACATGCTCATTGGCTCGATAGATCAGTTTAAAATAACAGCAGAAGAGACAATGTATGTTGCATTTCCATGGGTATTGAATTTCCATGGGCATTGAATCTCAGTATGAGAGTGTACTTTGGCCAGAAGGAAGGCAAGCTAGATGAACATAAGTCCCTGAAACTGTGGTTTCTTTTTGGAGAACAGTCCTGGTTCGTAATCAGCATGACTCCTCGCAGTGGAGTTTACTTTGCTGTGGGGCAGCCACCCTTTTGTCTTGGTTTCTAACATTGTAGTCTCTACAGAACTGCTAGATGCCTGCCTGGCCTGAAGCAGAAATCACGGCATGTGGCTAACTTCAGTGACAGAAATATTTTACGATAAGCATCTTATCTCACAATAAATAAACTTGGAAGCATTTTCAAGTCATGTCCTAGTGTATATTTGGCTGCTTCAGCCTTCACCTGAGCATCAAAGACCTTTAGGAAACCACTAGCAGCAACCCACTATAGAGATCACGAGCAACTCAGGCAAAGTGCTGCAGGGAACCTTGGAGTAAGGAACCTTTCACCAGTCCTTGATGTCTGCATGGCTAACACTGACACCTAACCAAGTAACTCGTGTATCCAAGTCTTTAGGCCTGCAGTATGAACACCTTTCCTGGTTATATGAGGGGAGCTGCCAGCAGCATGAAGTTCTTGCTCTATCTATCCAGAGGAAAGGTGATGCACTGGAAGGACATTAAAAAAGGTGATTGGCACTGCCCTCGCCTTTGTGGTATTGCTAGAAGATAAGCTTGGTAAAACGTGATGCTTTTATTCATTTGTTTCTGTTACAGAATCACAGAATCATCTAGGTTGGAAGAGACCTCCAAGATCACTGAGTACAACCTCTGACCTAACACTAACAAGTCCTCCACTAAACCATATCCCTAAGCTCTACCTCTAAACATCTTATAAAACCTCCAGGGATGGTGACTCAACCACTTCCCTGGGAAGCCCCTTCCAGTGTCTAACAACCCTTTTGGTAAAGAAGTTCTTCCTAATATCCAACCTAAACCTCCCCTGGCACAACTTTAGCCCATTCCCCCTCGTCCTGTCACCAGGCACTTGGGAGAATAGACCAATCCCCCCCTTGCTACAGCCTCCTTTAAGGTACCTGTAGAGTGTGATAAGGTCACCCCTGAGCCTCCTCTTCTCCAGGCTAAATAGTCCCAGCTCCCTCAGCTGCTCCTCATAAGACTTGTTCTCCAGACCCTTCACCAGCTTCGTAGCCCTTCTCTGGACTTGCTCAAGCACCTCCATGTCCTTCTTGCAGTGAGGGGCCCAAAACTGAACACAGTACTCAAGGTGCAGCCTCACCAGAGCAGAGTACAGGGGGACAATCACTTCCCTAGCCCTGCTGGCCACACTGTTTCTTATGCATGCCAGGATGCTGTTGGCCTTCTTGGCCACCTGAGCACACTGCTGGCTCATATTCAGCCGACTATCAACCAATACTCCCAGGTCCTTCTCTGCCAGGCAGCTTTCCAACCCCTCATCTCCCATCCTGTAGCTCTGTTTGGGGTTGTTGTGCCCCAGGTGCAGGACCCAGCACTTGGCTTTGTTGAACTTCATACAGCTGGCCTCAGCCCATTGGTCCAGCCTATCCAGATCATCTTGCAGAGCCTTCCTACCCTCGAGCAGGTCGACACACGCACCTAACTTGGTGTCGTCTGCAAACTTACTGAGGGTGCACTTGATCCCCTCATCCAGATCATCAATAAAGGTATTAAAGAGGACTGGCCCCAGGACTGAGCCCTGGGGGACTCCACTAGTGACCAGCCTCCAACTGGATTTAACTCCATTCACCATGATTTTTTGGGCCCGGCTACCCAGCCAGTTTCTAACCCAATGAAGTGTATGCCAGTCCAAGCCAAGAGCAGTGTATTGAGGAGAATGCTGTGGAAAATGGTGTCAAAAGCCTTACTGAAGTCAAGGTAGACCACATCCACAGCCTTTCTCTCATCTACCAAGTGTGTCACTTTGTCATAGAAGGAGATCAGGTTCGTCAAGCAGGACCTGCCTTTCATAAACCCATGCTGACTGGGCCTGATCACCCGATGACCCTGCAAGTGCCGCATGATGACACTAGATAATCTGCTCCATGAGTTTCCCTGGCACTGAGGTCAAAATGCCTATAGTTTCCCAGGTCTACCCTCCGGCCCTTCTTGTAGATGGCTGTCATGTTTGCTAGCTGCCAGTTGACTGGGACCTCCGCTGATATCCAGGACTGCTGATAAATGATGGAAAGTGGCTTGGCCAGTTCTTGAATTTCATGGAAGAAATTCTTTTTAGTGAATGCAGAAAGGTGTGTGGCTTGCCTGTTGGGCTGTACGAAGTGCTCCTCCTCTGTCATTCTGCTGTGGTGGTCCAAACGTGCTACTGGGTGAGAGTGCCCAGCAAGCTTTGTCGTCAGCTGGTAAGGTGTGGTTTGGAAATTGCATCTAAACATAGCACAAGAAGAGAAGAGAGTCTGTGCATGGGAGGAGAAAAAAATCTGTAAGGGCTGCAAAGAGGTCAAATGCAAAAAGACTGCTTTCCCTGAATACAGCTTAAAGCACTGCATGATCATGTAACTGCCTGAAGTCCTACTCAGCCTGTATGTTGGTAGGAGCAGCTTTTAGGCTGGATCCTCTCTGCCACCATCAGCACCAGCTGAGACCTCGGATTTTCTTTCATCCTGCTCCTATGGTTTTATTGCACCTGCTCCAAGGAGAAATGAAATGCAACTTTCAGAAACACATAAATACTTTCTCAAACCTGAAGGGGTAAAAAGAAGTGATAGTTTTATGAGGATAAAATCCTAGCATTTTCACATAAAATGAGGATAATCTGTTTCCTTTTACTGCCCTAACTGGAATTCGGAAGATGATCCAGGCCAGGCTCCCACTTCTTGTTTGTTTGAAATAATTTTCCAGGAACTGAGTGTCAGTTAAAAGCCTCTTGTAGTTGCCAAGTCTGCACAAGAGTCACTGGAAATCCACGTGCTTCTTTCTGGGCAGTGTCGACTGTTTAATTTACTTATTTTTTCTTTGGTAGAACTCCGAAGAGGATGTCTAGAAGCCTTCATATAGCAGAAACAGCAGGCACAAGAATAGTGATGCATCTCATAAGGCAGCCTATACTGACTGAAAGCATTCCCCATCTTGGCATAGAATGGTTAAACCAGGCCGTTCCCCACTGTGTTGGTATGTTTGGGTGAAGAGGTGATATTTTAAAAATCACAGCAAATCTCAACGATGATGCTCTTGAGTATGCCTTCACGCCATCATATGCAGCAAAATCTAGAGATGTTTTTCACTGTTGTGTGTGGGGCACCACAGAGTACTTGAAATTAAGCGTGAACAAAATGAACTGAGAGTCAAACTTGCTTGAACTAGCAAGTGGGATGCAATAGCCTTCCTCCTCTGCAGTGTTTACAAACTTCTATCTGTCCAAGATTGCTCTTTTGGTGTACTTATAAGGGATGAATCAAAAGGATCTCTCTGGACTAAATGTGCAAGGTGAGAGAGAGAGGCCTGGGAACAGGGAGGCAGCAAAGCTACACAGTTTAATTTTTGAGCGTCTGTTTGGATTTAATTTGGAGCAGTAAGTGTTTTCTCTCTGCTGGGAAAGGCAAACTCAGTGTGAGGTATTTGCATAATCTACTTCATGCATCTGAGCCAGGACACAGAGGAATGAAGCTGGGAGCCTACGTTGCCCATAGAGCCACTGTTAAGAAGTAGGATTGTCTGCAAGGGACAGGGATGTTCAGTCTACCAAAGAAAGGTACCTCAGGTAGGAAGTGTAGAAATCCCATGTCTGCATACTGTAGGAAACTTTGTCCTATCAACCCATTTATTGTGCGTGTAGGTATGAACATGGGATGCAGAAATACCACCTGCCCAGTCAACTGTGGGCAGAGCACAGCCAACAGTTGCATGAAAACCAAGGAGAACCTTAACACCGGTGTGAGTGCAGATGGTGTGTAGTTGTGGGCATGTCTCTTGGTCTGAGCGGAACGACCTAAAAGCTTTCAGAAAATTTTCAGAAAAAAAGTGATCTCTAATTACCAGTTCCCAGCAATTCTTGCAGTAAACAAAGGGGAGGGGAGACAACCCAATAGTAAAATCTGTTTATTTACAGTGTTATGTATTACAGGAAAATCAGTTTTAAAAGTCAATGCTTCTTTTTCTTCACAGTTACAGCATTTTGAAGATGTTAAGACAGATCTGAAGAATTTAGACCATACCTGATTCGATTCTAGCCTGCCTACCTGGTCTGGATCTGAAAGGTGAGACCGTCTTTTTTTTTTTTCTTTTTTTTTTTTTTTTTCTCCAGCCCTTTGAGCTTCAAGTAAGGCATTTATTTATTTTGTAATGAGGTTTCAACAAAACACAATCAGTATCTGTGGGTTTGGTTGTCATAGTAAACTTTAACGCTTAGCGTGCTGACATGGTCTGCACTGGTAGTCAAACGCATGCTTTGCCATCAAAAAGTTAGGGACTCCACTCAGCCTAAAATCCATGCTTGGACACACAACCATTTTGTTGTCTGCTTCAGCCAAATGGTTCAGCTGGTTGCCGTGCATACTGTCTTGTTGCTTCTTCTGATTCCCTCTACATTTACCCCTTCTGGAGGTGTTTCTTGGATCAAGCTGACATCTGCAGAGCTCTGAAACTCTCCCTTGACTTAAGGCCACGTACAACACCCTCAGTCAAACCCAGTAATTTCTTATAGCTTGTGAGTTTTACTGTATTGACCAGAAAGATCTGCAAAGTTTCTGGAAGGGCTAGAGAGAACTAGTGTATACACAGAGTCTGGGCTTTGTGTCTATTTTTGTTGTTGTTGTTGTTGTTGCTGCTGCCTTTCCTCCTTATCAGATGTTAGATAAAATGAAATGCTGACCTTCGCTGTGGTCAGCTTAAGGAAGAGAGAGCAAATGTGACTATGCAGCAGCTAGATGTATGTCTGTGGTGGTGTAAAAGTGTTTGGGTATTTCAGTAATTTTGGCTACCCAGTTCACAATTATGTAGTTTAACAGCCAGGTAGCTCAAGCATACTGCCTGTGCTGCAGCATGATAAGGGCTTCAGTTTTCTGCTGGTGACGAAGGGTTTTGTTCATGCTGTTATAGAGCAGGAACTACAACTGGCTTGAGACAGGTCATCCAATGGGACTTTCAAGCACAAATTCAAATTGCACTCTGACCTGCGCCACTTTTCTCTGTGCCAATTCCTCCTCTTGCTTTTGCAGTCCAGAAACTTCTCTTCTTCCCTCATCCTGTACGTTTTCCTCTCTCCCTCTTCTGACTCTCTTCACAGCCTGTCAGGCTGTTCCCAGAGAAGCTGGCTGCCCTGCCTCTTGTCCCAGGACAGATCTCCTTGCCTTTGTGCCCACTGTCTCCAAGAGCCCTTGATGAAAGATCAGCGTGAGGGGACAAAAACTGACTTGGGAGGTAGAGAAGGATGAGAGGAGCAGGATCTGGGGCAGCTTCCTCTCCTCAGGGGTCCCCTGCTGCTGCTTGGTCTCTGCTGGCTGTGCGCATGCGGTTCTTCTTCCTCCGTGGGACCCTGCATGGCAACGGGAGGGGAAGGACACAGTCCCTTTACAGAGCTGCGTTGGTCTCTCAGGCTTGCTGGGTTGGGGTGACTCCAAAGGTGGTTTTGTTGAGAGAATGCAAGACTGGAAGAATCCAAAACTACTTCATGGTGAAAAAGGGAGAGGAAAAAGGCTGTGTTTGCTTTTAGCAGAGACTTTGAAGGGGGCTAAGTGAGAAAAGGGAATGGTGCAGATGCCCAAAGCTAACCTAGGGGATTCTTAATTTCTAATCTTGTAAGTGGGAAGTAAAAGCTAACTGAAGCAGCAGAGATAATGACTGACTTTTGCGTGAGACGCACCATTACAACTGCAGGCAGGAAATATCTCTTTGCTTTCCCTATAGAAGACTGTGCCCCAGTCCCAGTCTCTCCTGTCAGAGAGCAGTCTGAATAAGGCCCACCTAGTGCAGAAATCCCTGTATGATGCACTTGGCTCGTTGTGATGTTCACTTTTAAGACTTTCAGCATCTTCCTGTCTATTAATATTTGGCATGCCAGTTTCCTTCAGATTAACAGTGTTTGCATAGGGTTAACTTTTTGCACATTTACACTCAAATGATTTATGCTCATTACGTCGCTGAGCTCCCGTTTCTTCCAAAATCCATTTAGTTACATCTCTTTTAATTTAGGACATCCAAATAAACTTGCTTTGCTCTGACTGGAGCTCAAAGCCCCACATCACTGTGCAATGTCATGTATTCTAAATCCTGTATCAGACAGCCTCCAGATGCTACCTGTCCCAGCCCCCTGACGCAGCAAACACCTGCCAACCTTTGTGGTGTTTGAGCCAGTTTGCCCATACATAAAGCAAGCAAGCATGGTACCTGTTTATCTACAACCCCTGGGATTGTGCACCTGGTCTCTGCCTTCTGCTGCATCCTTCCTCAGGGCTCCTGCAGGAACAGAGAGACCTCACTGATGTCTATGGGAGGGAATGTGCTTGGGGAGAACAGCTGGGAAGCAGTGGAGAGGCGTGTGGTAATGAAAACAGTATCATTCTCATCTCTCTTCTTCTGACCTTAACCACAGTTTAGCTGAATGTGCTGGATGCACTGCAAAGACTTGCCTCGAGACATCTCACGTGCATACTAAGCGCTCAGGGTGTTATGTCTGAAGAGAGTCCTAACCTTTTGAAGGCTTTGAGGGATTTATCCATCAACTGTTTTATAAGGCGTTTTTGTGTCAGCATTACTAATCAGAAAGATTTTCTTTTTCATGTGAGAAAGATGTTGGCCTTATTGTTTTGGTGGTGATCTTTGACAGGACAAATAAATCTACTTTTTTTGTTAAAACTTAAATAGCAGTACATTAAGAAGTGTCTGGTACAAAGAACTGATAAATGTAACCAAGTAAGTTTTCAGCTAAAGCCTGTAGTTCAGTCTCTTATGCTTTTTAGAAAAAATCATGGGAAATGCTATGCTTATTGTACTTTCTTATTCAGGAATCCATTGGCAGCAGCGAAGTAGTCCTTATGGAATCCATTCTTTATTTCTGTTGTGACAGTGGCGTCCTTTACAGCTGTTCTTGAAGGTGCTTTCTGGTATGTCTACAAAAGCAAAATTCAAAGTAACTACTCGGATTTATTTAGTGTTCCCCAAATGCTATTTACAGTTAACTGTAAAATGGTGATGTCTGGTGTTTGTTGATGCAGGTATACATTTGCTTTAGACTTTGTTCAGGGATTTGTATTATTTTTGCTGCTGTGGATGATATTGCCTCACTAGTATTACTGTAATAGTTCTTTGTGTCTAAAGGGAGAAGCTGTATGTATGCAGGCAGGGTGGAGCATTCCTTGCTAAAAGAAGAGGTTGAATGATGCAAAAACAGAGCTGCTTGTTTTTTGCTCTTCCAAGAAGGGAGGAAAACTCTAAGTTGCTAAGCAGAGCAAATTCATAGCTCCTAGGTCCTGGATGTAGTACCTGACATGCTATGTGGGTGCAGAATTCAGCCCTGGCACAAGACTGCTCTTCAGTGTAGTATAGAAGACCTGAGCTGCAATGTCACTACTGACTATATTGGAGACACTACTGCATCTATTAGCCTTAACTGACATGTCTATGTGAATACAAACATATTTTAGGTACTGAGGCTTGTTGTGTATGTTTTGTATGTGGTCTGTGTCAAGACAACTACGCAAAAAGCTTGTTTTCCCTCATCATCATCCCTTTTGGATCACCAACCCTTTTAGATAGATGGAGAGACTCCTTACCTTAATGTAAAAGTTTGCAAAGAGAATGACCAGTGTGGCCATGTAGGAAGACTGGAACATGAGGCAGCCAAATGGAAATCCACATGGCTTCACAGCCGCACTGAGTGTGTGCACAATAGTGAGCAGAAACTGGATCTGGAGAAGACAGATCACACGTGAATATTTACTGAGAAAGGGGTGTACTAGCTAAATCAAATGACAATGCTACCTAGTTCTGCCCTTTGAAATGTTGAGTATCCTTGAACACTCTTCCTTTCTGAACAAGTGAATGTATTGTGATGGTTAGGTTAAAATGGTGCTCCTGTGACATCTTAAAAAAACATGAAGGGGTGGGATATTCCTAAAAATAAGAGGTTTTAGGCAAATGATTGGCAAAATGAAAGGTGTTTTAACAGGGGTTGTTATATCTTCCAGGCTGTGTAATGCCAGGTACAGCGTTGTCTCTGTTATTGGGCAGAAACCTGAGAAACTCTGAAGACTCAACACAATGGCTTTGCAAGTTTGAACAGAAAAATGGAAATGCCAGGTGTGAGGAGAAGTTTAGGTAGGTGGGCATTAGCACTGACAGAACCAAGATGGGGACAAACAAAGCAAAAAAATGGGGTGGAAAAAGAGGGTTGCCAGTATTTTGGACTCCAATACCAGCCAATTCTGCTCTATCTGTCTCTCCCTCACCAGCTGAGGGTGCCCTCAGTCCAGCAAGCTGAGGTACAGTTAAACAGGACAGCCTGTTCTAGCTGCAGGGGTAATCCCAGCTCAGATAAGAGGCATTCCCTAAAAAACAACTCTACACAGGCATTTTTAAGCTCACTGCTAACTCCCAAATGAAATGAACAGGTTGTAAGATTAAAAAAGTGAACACTTTTTTTTTTTTTTTGCATATCAAGCCTTGAATCTTGTTGATAGCATTTGACGTGACTGTTCTTTGTATACAGAAGCTGCTGGAACAAACTTTTAGAAGTCTGATCTGTCTTGTTGTCTAAGAGCTGTTTACATCATCTTGTGTTTCATAGTTGTACCACAGTTATACCTCATTTGAAGGAATCTGATTTCCTTCACTGAACGAGTTTTTCAAACTGTAAAGCCATTATAAGACATTTAAGTGTGCAGTGTATCTTTTTAACATTTTACATAGTTGATAGCTTTCTAAGCTTTTTAATCAGTAGTCCATTTACCATGATTAAGCAGCATCCATTTTCTACACAAGAGATCAAAACTAATGGAGTTTTATGGACTGTAGAGTTTCTACTGCGTTGTAGAAAATAGTTTCAAGCATCATTTCAGTTATTAAATTTTACTGGGCTGTACTAGAGAATTGCTGTGCATGAAAGCTTTGTCGTAACTGGATTCTAATTGGCTTAATTCTACAAATGACTATCCATCATTTGTTTTGCCCTCTCTGACATTTCTGAAGGACTCCTGCTCATTAAAAATGGGAGTAATGTAGATACGTACCAATTGTGCCTGAGTGAGGTATTTCTTCCACCACAGATACTTGCGCATAGAAGGGATGACTGACAGTCCATAGTAAGAATACATGAGCACGTGGATAAAGCTATTCAAAGTGGGTCCAAAGAAACCTATGGACATCCAACACAGAAAACATTTTATATCACCAACTGCTAAAAAATGAGAAGATATTGCTGGTAGCAGTGCCTCCTGCATACAGTAAATTTTCACTGTGCCTTGGATGACTGCTGCTGCACCCTAGGTGGCACCTGTTTTCCTCTGATGCAGTAGTAAGGGCTTTAGTAAGTCAGCCTCTGAATGAAACTTGCTTGGTGTGACTTTATTTGAGCATTGCTCTCGCTTTCTTCAGAGGCTCTTCTGCTAGATGCAGATTTCCAGAATGATTTCCAGAATGTTGTTGCACCTTGCCACTCTCATTAACTGCACTTAGTAAATACTGGATTGAGAGAAAAAGAATTGCCCTCTGTACCTTACAAAAGCACCAGCACTAGTCTATCTGATGTAAGACCAGGTGTTTGACAGCAGTGCTTGACGACTATGAGATGGTCTCATGAATGGTTTTGATTTTTCCACTGATTAATTACTGAATAATTATTGATTAATTACTGGACTACTGTTTTTCCACTCTGATAATCATAATAGCAAAAAATGAGTGCAAAGTGTGGGAATTATTTTCAGACACACAGGCTTGTGTGCTTTCTATTAACTTCGCTCCGTTGAGTTTATCCCTCTGCAGAAACAGCTTGTAGCTACTATGAAATCCTTGATCTCTGCTTCTACCTAGAACAGTAATTTACTTGGAGTTTGTGCTGGCCAAAACAAGTAGGAACAAATAGTAATCCTGCTTTCTGATACTGAAAAAAAATCCCTGCAACAAATTGCCTTACAAAATATTTCTGGGGACTGAGGTGATTCCCTTTAACAGCTTAAAGTTAGGAAAACCAATTTTCTTCTCAACTCCAATTACAAGGCTGCAGAAAGCCTCCAGTTGTTTGAAGCCCTGCAGAAGTATGTGTAATGAGACACTTGAAATAGTTCTCTGCTCTTTGTAAGTATGCAGATACCAAGTGAGCAGGCTGTGGCACTTCCCCACCTCAACGGGGAAGATGATGGCTATATCAATAGCTTCTTAGGACATGAGACACTTAGAGATTACTGTTGTGAAACATATGGGACCCAAAGTGGGATGAGCCAAGGAAGGGTTGATGCTTCTGCTACTTCAGCGTGAAAAAAAAATAAGACAGTACCCATTAGTTTTGGCTGTCCTGTTCAGAATTCAAGAAATAGGTTTGCTTTTTGCCATGTTTGCTTGAAGGAATGTTGATTTAATTTGCCCTGCTGTGGGCCCTTACGCTGATTCTATCACAAGCACAAGTTTTAAAGATTAAAGTAACTTTGTAACATAAATAACTTTTTTTTGTTTAAAAAAATTTTAAAAGATTGTTTAAAAACAATCCCTGATGTGGGAGAAAACCCTTTTTGTTTACAACAGCTTACAACAGCTGTCTAATGGCACAGCAATCTCAATGGAAAAACAAAACAAACAAAACCAAAATAAACAACCCCAAAACAAAACTACTAGTATTTTAATTTGTGGTTGTGTAAGTAAAGTATCTTGCCAAAGCAGAATATCACAGATTGATGCATATAGGAGTGGAATTTCCTGCTCCAGCAGGCGGATTGGATTAGATGATCTTTCAAGGTCCCTTCTACTCCCTAACATTCTGTGATTCTGTGTGAAATCCATAAAAATGCTGTTCTGATTGACTTTACTAGGGTCATGATTTCATTTTACCTCTGCTTTTGAAGTAGATTTTATGTATGATCATTCTTCTGTACCACTCAGTAGCGTTACCCTGTCTAAAAGTGGTTTGAAGAAATTTAAATATGAGAGGTTGTGGCAGCCAAGTGGAAAAGCCAGGGCCTAATGCTCAGGACTTTTTTTCTGCCCTGCACTTTTAACCATGCTTTTAATTTCACTGAGATATGCAACTGTGCCGGAATTCTGAAAGAGTCTGTGAACCTTAATGGTGCTGTGCAACACTTGCTTTGCATGGTAGTGCAATCCCCCCCTCCAGCAGCAGGTGATTCACACCCCAGGTGATGAAGTGAACAGAGACTTACTTTGCCCACAGGGTATCCAGTTCAGTACACACCACCAGATGTTAAACATGGTGGCATGGTGATAAACATGGAGGAAGGTGATCTGGCTACTTTTCTTCCTCAGTACGAAGAAGATAGTGTCCATGAATTCAATTGCTTTGGAAAAATAATACCACCACAGCACCTTGGCTACCTGTGTGAGCAAGAACAAAGCAGCAGGAGATCAATACCTGTCCATAACAGGGCTTAACTACTGTTGTACTTCATTAGTCCTTAGGCACACAATTCCCTCAAAGGCATCAATGTCCCACTGAAGGGAGAATACAAGCTCTGGCTTTGATTTTATTTCCTCTTTGAAGAGGCAGTGTATAGAAAATTCATCATGTTTTAAAATGGGATTGTCTAAATATATAATTAAATACAATTTAAGAAATATAAACTTGAGGATAGGTCTTCTAATTGTTCTTCTTTTTTGAATCAGAGATACAGTTTATTTTAAGGATGATACCATTTGTAGCTTCTTAACACTGAACAGATTACACAGGCAGCTTCTTTTTCTTTACATAATCCAAGTTTGGCACTCAACTTGATGGAATGTACCTCCTCTAAGGCTGAAAAGGTTTATCAGAGCTCAGGATATGTCCCAGGGCAGTTAAAAACAGTTATTTAAAATGGGGGGTGGAGGGACCTTTTGTTGATGGGAAAAGGCATTTAACTGACCTCTTCCTTGTTAAAACACAGACAGAATTTGAGGGTTGGGGAAAATGATGTGTTATCCAGTCTTTCAGCCCTTGAGCTCTATTGTTATCTGGAAAACAAGCTTGAAAGGGGGAACGATAAAGGGTTACTACATGGAATTGCTGTGATGCAATACGGGTTGAAACTAGAGATGAGCCAAGGCAGAAGAATGGCTCTGAAGTTTTCCAAAGTTTAGAGTTGAGCTCGAATGTATTTCCAGCTAGAGCCCAACATCCCAGGTAATGGATTTTTCTCCCGAGTTCTTAATGGATCCATATTGTGTGTTTTAATAGGCACCACTCTTTTGACCACAGACCTTGAAATAGGTCTTTTAAAAATGCTCCCTGTCATGCTTCCAATGATCAGGATGCCTCTGTACTAAATAAAAAGCCTAACTCTGCTTTTTTTGCTACCAACTATCAGGCCACTCTGATAAAACCCTCACGCTAAAGCTGTCCCTGATGGCATCTGTGCACCCGCCATGCATTGAGAAGTGCTGCACCGCAGTCCAGGGAAGGCTGGCTGCAAGTGCTGGGGCTGAGCTGCTGCTGTGCCTCACCCGGATGTCGGCCGCCCCTGCACTGTGGAGGTTCTGGCACTGCAAGTTGTAGCCTCCTTCCCATGTGGCAAGGATGAGCTGGAACAGAAAACACAGCAATTACATTCATAAACAAAGTAGTTCTCCTTTAGCTCTGCAGCCATTCTGATTTTTTTTTTTAAATAGCACAAGAACATTGTAGGTTCCCATTCGTTCCATGAACTGATGCTCTTAGACCAGACAACTTGCTAATATCTTTTCCTTTGCAATGGAAAAGGTTTCACATTCTATTGGAAATACACACTGAAATGGTGCACTTTTTACATTCCTCTCACTTTAGAGCCTTCAAGGCATCCACAAATATTTCTTGTTACTTAGTGTAGTGATCCTGAAGCAGTATGAACAGAGCTTCACAGCCCTACTAGTGCAAAACCCTTCCTGTCCTTGAGAAAAATCCTCAGTACCAACCAAGAAAAAAAAACATAAATCTAGAGTCGTGCAAGAGGAGAAATATTTCTTTATGCTACATACACATCACTTTATCCTTTATTGGTAAATGCAGAAAGAAAGAGAAGAGAGCATGCGTGGTGCTGAGTGGAGAAACTGAGACACACAAGCAATTTCTGAGACCTTGTCCATGTCGTACTGGGAAGCAGACAAAGCAATGAAACGTCAGTCTACCATGCTGTGATGAAGCAGAAGGTATCTGGAAAGCCATATGGGGGGCTTTTGATATGGAATGTTTTTATAGTAATGATTACCTAAAGCAACTGGCAGCTCTTTTGGGCAGCATAGTATTTTGTCAATCAACAACACCATGAAGTAGAGTTGACTGATTTTAAAAGTGACTTCCTTACTTGAATATGTGAAAAGTACTTCTTGTGGCCAAGTGGCAGTTCATGTTCTGGGGTCTGCAGAGGGTGCAGCGAGTTAGGTGGGAGAAGCACATTGCAGGGTTACGCTGTAAGCAGCATTGCAAGATGCTGTGAGGCATGTGTTGTTTTTTACTCTGGCACTACATTCAGGGGAAGGCATGTATTGGTGTCCATACAGACCTTCCCCTCCACTTGAGACTGAAAAAGTTTCCTGTGCTTAACTGTGACAGCCTATATAAAGCAAAGTGGATTTATTCTCAGTGATCATATTGAATTAACTCCTAGAGTAAATACATATTAAGAGCAATAATTTCTTTGGATCTACAGAATTAGCAAGTAAGTCAGAATGTGTATTATACATTCAAATTAAAATAACTAACAAACAAAACAAAAAAAAAAACAACAAAGACCTAGAAAGACAAAGTTTTCTATTATTTTTTCTCTGAATCACATGCAATTGTCCCTGTATTTCCAACATATTTGGTGTCTGTCTGCGGCCAAAATAATCAATGGAGTGTCTTTTTGATTGTGTGTGTATATATAGAGAGAGAGATGAAGAGACAAGAAGTGGGTGTTTTAGATGGCTATTACTGGACAATCGAAACAAAACCACTCCTCCTCTGGAGCAGCCCCTGTTTTGGTGGATACATCTACAGCATGTGCCAGAGGTCACAAAACCAAACAGGATGGGATTGCAGTCTGAAAACAGGGAAAATCCAACAGCAAAACCTGTCTGGAGGTCCCCAAGCAAATGCTCAGTGCAGCTGAGATCACAATGTGTTTAGCCAAGTGGCCCCTGTACGGATGCTGTGCTTGCAAGCATGCAGGGCTGGAGCTTGGGGACTCCTCTCCCCTCCCTGCTTAACCTGCGGAGATACTGAAGAGAAGGGGTTTAAAGCTCCTAGGTATGGCACTTTGTCTCCCTCCCATCTTTCAAAAATCAGCTGAGTGGAAAAGGGTAGTTTCCAGTCCCAAATGCATGGGCTGTTTTTGTCGTCTGGGTGGAAGGAAGGCGGCGTGCAGATATGTGCCTGTGCTGCAGCTGGCAATATGCAGCAGCTTCAGGAGCGATGTTCAGGGAGATGTTACTGCACAGTTGCTTTTACAGGTGGCTCCCCTCGGTGCCTGTCCTGTGTGCTCTCCTGATTTGGATTTTTCCTCCAATCAGAAGTGACTAAGAGATCCCCAGACTGGGACTTTTGGACTAGGCAGGTACAGCATTGCTGATGGGCCATTGTTGAAGATTTGCTCTCGACTCTGCCTTGTTGCTTGAGAAATGCTGAAGAAAATGGTGTTGCCGTCTTGCCCTTGGCTGGGAACAAGATAGTCAAGCAGGGCAGGGGTATCAGGAGCTCATTTGGAGGCAGCATCCTGAACTCCATCTGGGAGCTTTGGTAAGGTATGGCCTCAAACACAAGCATTAACAGCTCTGCCACAAACCTCTGTGGCCAGTTCTGCAGAGGAAGTAAATGGTATTGCCTCTTGCTGTTTTGTTTTCCTGCAGCAACTATGATAGCCTTGCTGGCTTTATTGGTGGTATGTGGTAGTAGTGGTACCATCTCTAGCCCTTGTGATTGTAGGGATTTGAAGCTGTGCCCTCTAAAAACTCAAAATCCTGAAAACAAATAAAGGAGAAAATATGACTGCCGTTCCCTTCTTGTAAAAAGCAACATCATGGACTAGGGACGACCTCTTCCCCTGCTTTTACTGAGGAACTGTAAATTGCTATCATAAATGGAGTCTACTGCTTTGTTAAACTAAGAAATAAAGTTTGCATTTTGTTGTATTCATATCTGACACAATCTTTTGTAATTTACATTTATGATATGATGTGCCTATATTTTTTATCTGAGGCTTTTAAACAATTTTACCTTATGAGAGGTATGTAAGTTTAAACAGTATTTTCAGTATCTCAGCAGTATCTCAGTTTCACTTGGTTCATTCTATTGCATTCTGTAACTGTAAATTTATACCTTTCTTATGCTTAAATTGGTAGAATTTGTTCATTTTTCCTTTTCATGAGTCTTTGGAAATCTGTTAATGTGGGGGGTTTTGTTGTTTTTTCAGGTTCCAAGTGTGGAAACTTTTTTTTCCCTTTTTTCAAACTTTTTTTTTGTCATTCCTTAGTAGCTAACTCATTTTTCTCCTTTGAAAATATCAAACCTCACAAAACCCTCTGGTACAGTAACTGAAACATTAAATCACAGAAATTTAATAGAAAAAAAAATGCAATTTGAAATCTTTTGATTTGTCTGCTTTACAGATTTTCTGACTTGTATATGATTACAATAGACTGATTTTTTGATTTTTTGTTGTTGTTGTTGTTAGAGGTTTGGAAACTCCCCTGCTGGTGCTATATTGAAATGGCTTGCTCAGTGTGATCACAAGGCTGTTTCAAGAACTCCGTTCATAGCTCTCAAAAATGAGATGAGAACTCTTAAAAGCTCAGAAACTTAAACAATATATATAACTTCATTTCAGTATCACAGATTTTTAACTTGGCATTTCAAAAATCTGTGATTCATCACACTGGTCACCATGCAAGTGGGGAGAAAAATCTGGGGTAAGAATATCACAACCTGGCTGCATATTTTTTCTTTAATTTGTTCTTCTGTTTGTTCTTCCATGGTCCTAAATAAATGCCAGATTTGCAGATCATATTGTGCACCTATCCCCCAGTCATTTCACTTGGCAGAAAAATTCCCTCTGATTTGTATCTGTGTTTCAACAGCCAGCAGCTTAGTGTGAAAATCTATTTTGAGTGTCTTAACCTTGTTCTTTCATGTCAGCTTTTCTGACATGTCAGCCTTCCATGGTAGATGACTCGTATGGTGTTCGTCTCCTTTAGGGAAAAGAGGAGAATCCACTTTGAGTTTTGACTACTCTGCTTTCCAAGATCATTTTTAAGATTTCTGGCTAACTCCATAATAAAATGTTGGTGGTGAAACTTGGAAGGCAAAGAGTGCTTTTTGGCATCTTGGTGATACCAGGCCGTGACTTTCATGTTGGCTATCTGTGATGTGGAATGAAAGCAGGTTACCTACTGGTATCAAATGAGCCAGCCGCGGAACAGAAAGAACAGAAGCTGGTAACCTGACACAAGACATCCAGTTACTAGTGCTCTATTTCTATGATACCAAACTCATATGTTACTTTTACTGCTTCAGTTATGTTCCCTTCCACATGCTGAGCACTCTCATGATGCTACAGAACTTGTGGTATTTTTTATCACACAGAGATTGTATAAGTGCAGGACATAATAAAGAGATGAGAGATCTTCTCTCTCCCCCTTACAAATTATCTTGCTAGAAAACATTCCTTTGGATGTTTTACATTCTTGGCAACCTATTGTGAAACTAATATTAACACATGCATTGTTTGATGCTATTTGGAAAAATGGATCATGGAAAGAAGAAAATGCTTCCCTGTGAAAAAAATCTGCTAAGTAGCAACATCCTGTTCCTTAGTAGAGGTTTCATATTTTGCTATTGCTCTAGTGTTCTCAATAGATTCCAATTGTTACACCGATTTACCTTTACTTATCTACTCAAGTATAAAGAGAATGAAGATTCACAATGGTTGCTTCACTGCAGCAGTCTGATGCATTTTTTATTTTTCTTTTTACTTTTTTTTTTTCTTTTTACTTCTTAATGGGGAATCACATCATCCAGGAATGAGAGCTGGCTCCTCTATGAAATTCCAGGGCCAGCAGGTTCCAGAAGATGGTGCCAAAGCTTCTCACCTTGCTCAGCAGCAAGCTAAGCACCAAGAGCCTGGACTTAGGAGCGTGTGTCCTGCTCATCTCAGGCTTTCAGCCTCAGAAACTTGCAGCTGCAACCTGTTCCTGCTTTTGTCCTCCAAGCCAGGTAGGCCAGAAAGGAAAGCAATGTGATTTTCTGAATGGACTTTTACATTTCTACTGACTACAATTTCTTTGTGGTCTTTGAGTTGTGGAAAAAGCACTGTGCATGTTGGGTTCTTTCATACAGAAAATGCCTAGAACAAAATGTTGCCCCTTGTCCCAGGGCACAAGAAAGACAGAGGATGATGCACCAGCACCTCAGAGATGAGCAAGCCTTGTAAAACATTCAGAGTATTTTGAGTGAACCCAGAAAGAGGGTTGGTGTTTGAAGACCTCCAGAAAGATCTCTGGATCCCTTTGATTTCTGGTTCATGACTGTAATCTGTAGCTTGATCTGCCTTGATTTTTCCATATCAGAGCCATACCAAATTGGCACCTGAAACACCTCAATATCAGCAAAACAGTTCAGAAGGGGAAGATAAAACAAATACTACAATTAGTAGTCAAATAATTTGAATTTCTCTCAAAAGTTCAGAGCAGGAGGATGAGCACTGGTGTCCTTCTTGGGACAAAATGGAGAAGGTTGGCATTATTACTTCTTTGGTATTTTATTGCGTTCTCGCTTGCACACCAGCCCTCAGACCAATGGAGGTCTTGCTAAACTAACTAAGGAGACAAATGTAATGGAGAGAAAGATCTAACTTGCAGTGCCATGAATCATGTATTTTCCTTGACTGTAGGAGATTTTTGTTAGCCCTTGTAAATGGCATCTCCTCCTAGTTTTTTCAACTTCGGCAAAAACAGTCCTAGAAGCAGTTACCTGCAGGTCAGATCCCAAGGAAGAGGAGTCCGAGCAAAGGCTCAGGTCAGTGACTCAGAAAGGAGGTAGGAATTATATTGTTTCTTTGCCATTTTTTATTAATTTTTTTTTTTTTTTTTCTTTCACCTCAGAAAATTATTAATGTCTAGAAACAGAGGCACCTCTCTTTTTAGATGCTGGTCTCACCTTACTTTCCTTTTTCGGGTTTTAAAGAGAGAATTGAGCTCCCTGACTGTAGCATGGCTCAGTTCCAAACAATTGCAAAATCTGGTTTGTTATCCCCAAGAGATGGAGGATGAAGACATGCTGCAATGCTACTGGGGCAATCACGCTTTTATACAATAAGCAAATAGTAGAAGATACTACTAATCATTCTTGGTTTATCATTAACTCAATTGTAAAATCACTTATGAACACTGTTCATTGCAGAATATCTGTCTGTGTAGGTTGCCCATTTTTAGACAAGCCTCCAAGAATTGTGGTATAATCCCAGATCTTAGATGGATAGCTGAGATGCAGAATAGCCTGTGTTTCCAGAAAACTGCTGTTGCATCCTGAAGATCTCAAACTGTAGTCTGGCAACACTATAAACCCTACTCGGAAGCATCTTGAACAAAACAGTTCAGTTTAGGACTGTGGAATTCGAGGAGCCTGGTTGCAACCCTGCCTCTGTTTTCCCAAATGTAGTGTTAGCTCGTAATGTCATCCTGACAAACAAGAAATGCATGCTGAAAGGGAAATAAGCCCACAAGATCTTTCACAATTAATTTTTTTTTGCTGTCCCTCTTTATGATGCAGCTGAGATTTTTCATGGGGACAGAAATGTAAAGGGCATGCTTTGGGCTACTCCTTGGAAAGGCTCTCTGCTGGTCTAGTTAGAGGTCCAATAATTAAATGTGTCATGGTGCAGAGAAAAGATTGGCTAACTCTGTAATACAATGACTGGGTATAATATCCTGACCTGCAGTGTGTACAGCTGGACTCCATGCAGGGGGTCACCTGGGAATGTAACTCTACCCAGACTGAGTTCTTACTCAAATAAACTTTTACTTTTGTCCTTTCATTTCACTGTTTTGCACTATATTCTCAGTGACCTTTTGCTGTCCAGTTTTTCTTTTTCTCACTTCTCCCTTTCTTCAAACAATTTAAAATTCTACCTGATTTCTTCTATTTTCTCACTTTGTTCCTTTCTTCTTACTCTCCAAGTTTGAGGTTGTACTGCTGTCCTAATTAAAGAAATACTTCAAAGGAAACCTTTGAAGCCACCAGTCCTTGAGGATCCAGAATTATTCCTTCCTTCTCTGGTAAATTTACTTAACTTCTAAACAACCATTTACTACAATCTTTTTTTTTTTTTTTTTTTTTTTTCTTTTTTAAAAAAAACAAAACACAACACAAACACAACAATGCAAAAAACAAAAAAAACAAAAAACAAAAAACACCACCACCAACGAAAAACTCATGTTGAAGTTAATCTATAGATTTTGCTAGCAAAATTCCAGGACAGTGCAAAACCAGCATCTGTTTTTCACTTGCACTTTTAAAACCTTACTTCAACCTGCTGCTACTCAAACTCTATCTTTTGCACAGTTAGGAATTAAATCTTTCTCATTTCAGCCATTATAATAAAACAGAATCAAACAGAATTTAAGTGCTCCTTCTATTTTTGTTTTGTTTCAGTTTGCCCATTGTTATCCTAAATCCTGGCATCATATTGACCTTTCTAGTCATTTGTGAGATGTCATCTCAGTTGTATCATATAGAGAGCTAAAAATGGTGCCTGGTGGCTCTGATTGTGCTAGCATTGTGCTATTGCCCTTCCTTGATGATATAAGGATATCAGAGGATACAGAGAATGCACTCCTTGCGCTCTTCAGAATCCTCACATCATGTTGGCACCTATGGATCTACTTCCAAGTCATTTCTGTAATTGAGAAACTTCAGACTTACTGCGGGTTTAAATTTTAGCTCCTAGAAACAGGAAAAGTGGAAGTAAACTTGATGCTTTTTTTTTCTTCTTAACACTGTGCAAAGTATAAGAATTATCTTCTGACTTCAGTAAAAAGCTTAATGCATGCCCTGGGCTTGTAATATGTTTACAGATCTGCTCTTTCCCTTTGGCACCCAGCAGGAACCTCTGACTTTTGCTCTGGATTGATGGGTCCTGCATGCAAGTCCTGCTTCCCCACATGGATGTGGTTTCTTGTTTACAGTTCTCAAGTCCTATGGATTTGTAATAAGTCTGTGAAGCTACCTGAGGATACAAGCACTTGAGATATCATGCCACCTGTATGCTAATGACACACATCTCTAGATCTCCTTTTTAATCTGACCATTGGTACCATTATCCTGTTTTACTTAGTGCCTGATCAACACAAGGACTTGGATGAGAGCTTGATGACTAGCTGAGATTTAATTTAAATAGGGCAAAGGTGATACTTACTGCTGGGGAAAGCAACCTAAGACCCTGGTAGAGATCATGTCTTTTCCTGTTAATGACAAAAAGTAGTATCACATGAGTAATTTCTTAATTTAGAGATCAGCATTGGTCTGCTTTGTTTCAAAGTTTAATTTAGTATGAAAGTTATGAGGATCTCGGAGTGTTGTCTGAGAGCTGACTTGCTCACGAATTCATTTTAAAATATGCAAATACCTGATTGCTTTTAACATTAAGCTGGTTTTCTGTGCATAGTTGACACTTTCACAGTATTAAGCAGAGATCTGTGTAGAAGAAAGGCATATTTCTTTTCAGTGAAATTGAAAGAAGTTTTGATTTTTATTAAAACAAAATGGTAGCGTTTTTTTTGTGCACGGTTTTTGGCAATGTTTCTGGAAACTCCTGGATCTGTATGTTTGAACTGAGCCTATTAACACTTAATGGTACAGAAGAGTACACATCCAATAACAAATGTCTGGTGCAGCTTTCTCTTACAGTGACAAGATGGGAGGGAATTTGGCCTTCTAACTGTCCTGCAGTGCATCTGCAGCCTGACTAATTTAAGCACAGGAAATGTGTCTAAGTTTCAGGTACTTGGAAAAACAAGTGTTCCACTTCTCCATTACAATTAACAGGAAGAGGTAAGTGTCTTTGGTGGCTTCAGGTAAACCTGTTTGCCTAGCACAGGTTTCTAGATTAAGGTCTAATAAACTGTTCTTCAAGGAGGCCTTCAAAGACAGCTAACTCTTGACATACGAGTTCTGAGATCCTGCTTTTTACGGATCATAGGGATATGTGACTTTATGTTAATGGCACATCTTAAGTACTTGAGAGATTGGTTGGACTCAAAGGTAATGGAGCTACAGTTGGATCCCAGATATTTTATGTCCATGGAGCGATGCACAAAGTTCTGACTCAAAAGGGGAATCTGACTTTGGAGGCATAAAAACCTAGCCATTTTGTTATGAGTCCTTGCTATAACCTCTGCCTTTCTGCCTTGAGGTTGCATGATTTGATTGTAGGGGACAGCTAAACTAAATCAGGCACAACGAGGAGGTAAGAATTGCAGCATAAGTTTCCCTATTGGTTGGTTTATTATGTTTCTTATTGAAGCTATCATATGGGACAGTCCGCATTTGGAGGTGTACCTCTGACACAGAATAGGTCTTTTTCTCTTGAATGTCTAAGAAGCACTCACTCCATTCTGGAGCTCTCTCAAGATGTGGCACCTTGTAAACAAGACCAAGAGACAAGTAGAACAATGCCAATAACTGTTCTTTGTAGTTAACTTCTATAATAGAGCTTATTATTTTGTGTTTATTACAGAGACCAGAGCACTGGAGGTGCAGTGGGAAGATGAAGGAATAAGGCCATTGTTATTGATCTCTCTAATTAGGAATTAATCTTGAATCATACTCCCTGGAGAGATCAGCTGTGTTTACATAAGAAACCACTGTGTTTACATAAACCACTATGGAGAAAGCTCTAAATATAGGTAACTCTTGCCTTAAAGAGCTTACCTTCCATTAAAGACAGAGGGAGTAGGGACAAGAGACAGGCTTCAGAAATAAGACAACGTTGTGAGGGCTGTGCAAGCAAAGCAGCACTGTCAGCAGTTGGAGATGCTACAGTTTTGGCAGGGGGGAGAAAATAATACTGGAATAATGGCAGGGCCTCTTTGGGCATTAGGATTGTTCCACAAAAGCCTTCCTTGCAACTGAGAGCTGAATAAACCAGTACCTGAATTCAGTCAGGCAGATGTCAAAAGTTGGGAATGGAGCTTAAACACGTCCTCTTACAGGAGAGGAGTGTGAATTGTGCTTGTGTTCCCTGCCTCAACACACCAGGTCTTTGCCCTGTTATCAGTCAAGGCCTGTAGGTGTTGGCTGCTGGAGGGATGAGTCTCACCCTTAAAAGTCTTAAAGTGACTCTCAGGCTAGTTCTGTTCCTACAGGAAGGTGAAAACACATATCTTTGCAGAGGAATGCTGCTCAAATCCTTTGCTATTATAGAACTTGTCAGATGCATTCAAACCTCCCTTCTGGTTATGAATGGAACCTGATTTCTGTAAGCATGTTCCTTCCTGATAAGCTCTCAGAAAATAATCTGTGAGACCATATTCAGCCTCCAAGTCCCCAAAGGACTTGCTCTTGGCTGAAGCGGCAGGTTTTTATCATGCCTGCTACTTAATATTTCTACTGTCTGACTATATGATGGAAGCTTTGTACTCAGGAGAGCAGAAAAATAACATTGAATTGCCAACACCATAAATAAGTCTGTACTTACTCTCATATATGAATCTGTTCACATTTAAATATGGGCATTTGTACAAAGAACAATCACTTTGTAGGCAGTCATACAAATAAAAAACAATTCTTGGGAATTTTTACGTATGCTGAATAATGAGGTGTAGGCATGTTTGAACTCAGCAACTGCTGCAGATTCATCTTCAAGCTTGTAAACACTGTCATAGTAGCAGCCAGCTGTCTCCAGGGGTGAACTGTAGCTCAGGAAGGACAGCTGAAACATGCTGAGACCTAAGCAGGGAAGGTACTCTACAAGTTATTGCCCAATTGCAAAGTGCTTTTAGAGACTGTTCTTGATGTTAAATTTACTTAAATTTACTGTTTTTTGAATTACTGTTCATGTCAAATTTCCTAGCAAAACTATCTAAGATATTTCTGCCAAAAAATGTACATTGCTCACCTTTGTCAGCTGCGCTGTATTGAAGAACACTTACCTCTATGAGCATGTACAAGGAGAGCAGTGTGATCCCAAGGTTATATACAATGAGGTGAGCCCTGAGGGAGAACGGAGGCCTGTTCTTCATGAACTTGTTGCCTAGCCATATGCTCAGCAGATATGCACAAGTAAGGAAAAATGTAGGAAGGCAAGAATCCAAAAGTAGCCATCCTCTAACCCTGGAATCTGAAAAGAAATGCATGCAGCAAGCAATTAAGAATGTTATAGTAAAGCACTGCTAAAATATGGCAGGTTGTACAGTGAAAAACATCTGTAAAAAGTGCTAAAGGGAATCTGCTGTGCTCTGCTCACATTAAGAGCTATTCATTGCTATTACCTCCCAAATATGGTATAGTAATTCACAGAATGTGTGGTGAAAACTGCATAAAATTCCCTAATAATTTAAAGTCACTTACACCTCCTCACTTTAACAGGAAAGAGAAAATGAAAAGACGAAAAAAATCCTGTAAGTCTTTTCATGAATGTTTTAACATAATTAAACCGTATCTTGACTTGCTCAAGGGACAGACAGCTTGAAGATAGTATTTTTTGATTCTGCATTTGTTACATATGTATGAAGGCACGTGATATTTGCTAGAAAACATTTATACAATGAGAGGATTTTTCAAAAACATTAAATATGAAAAACAAATAGCAAATATTTACTTTGATGGTTATCAAAGATATTTGCTAACATAAGGGCTTGCTTTCTCATAATTTTTGTTCCATTTGCTTGATCCTGAAATGCAATATTAAGGTCAAATCCTGCTTGCCTTATTCACACAAGTAATCTCATTGGCGGTAATCAGATAGTTCAGTGTATATGAGCAAATCCTAATCCTGCATGCCAATCTGAAGGCACCATTTAATTGTCCTATGAGCAACTCTATGTCATGAGCAAATGTTTTTTTTCCCCTTTTTTTCTTTTTTTCACAAGATAGAGGAAGATTTAGAGTTATTTTTTTACAACAACAATCTTTGGACATTTATCTAAGAGAAAGGCAAGTGGCAACATGGCTAGTTTTTCAAAAAGACAAATCTGTCAAGAGTTATGGAGTATATGAAGAAATAAGTCAATGAGAAGCTATTGTGCAGGTCACAGTAGTTCTTTGTGCTCTCAGAAATTGTTTTAAATTATTATTATTATTATTATTTTTTTTTTTTAAAAGACCAACACTAGGCTAAAAACTGTAACAGAAGAGAAAGTGTTCACAGTGGATGAAAAAAACATTTTACTACTTTTTCAACTTGTGGTGGAAAGGACTGGGTGATGGATATTGCACACATCAAATGTGCCTTAGTGTTTAAAAAATTGTTGCTTGTGACAATTTGGCTTTATCGTATTCTTTCCAATTATTCTTTCCACAGAAATATATATAGAGATATAAGTAAAGTGAGATTTTAAGTGAGTTAGAATAATCTGCTAATGGAACTTTCTTTCTCACTAGCATTTCCCTCCACTTCCCACATTGCAGTAGCTGTAACACTCATCATGGATTTGGGCTCCACACGATATGGAAGCTCTTTTGCAGGAAAGACTTTCAATGTGACCTGAGTTACCATGAAGTCCAGTGCTCTCCCTTCTGGACTCCTAAGAACCAGCTCCTCTCTCCAAAAGATGAGAGGCATAGGATTAAAAGAGTTGTGAAAGCATGACTACCTACTGCAAAGCACAGCCCTTCCTTCAGGGCAGCTTTGCTTTGGTGTGCATTACCAAGCCAGAGTGCCTGTTTTCTGTCTTCATATCTCAGTGCCTAGTAAAGATCACTTCAGTGTGAGAGTAAATGCTTCCAACAACCCTCTCAAAGGTCACGAGACATTTGGGAAAGCTGTGGAATAGGTGTCTTTGACATGATTCTGTTCCCATATGGGCTATAAACAGGACACACGAGTCAGAGGACAGGTAAAGTTTGTGTGCACAAATGTTGATCTAGCATATGTTTTAGGAGCATAAGGGTTTGATTTATTTAATTGGTATTCTAAACGAAGATGAAGAAAGCAATTATTTAAGCAAGACTGCTCTCTAAAAAGGATCCCCCCCATCCGAGGACTGCAATATTTCATGCATAAAGGTTATTTGCACAAAGGCCAACTGGCGTCAGATAACTAAACGGTATATTTGCTCAAAGAGGAAAAATAATTGGAAGAGATAAGAATACAAAATAAACTAAACAGCATTAAATGCTGCCCTAGTATGCCCTCAGAAAGCTGTTTTTCACTCATTCTGTGAGTGGCCACAGGCATGTGGCCTGATCCACACAAAAGCAGAACTCCTTGTGCTTGTTCAGGTCAGCACATCAAATATTTTTAAGATCTGTACAATTTCATTCTCAAGTGTCTAGAGAAATTTTAAAACTTGTTCCCGTACTGATTATTTTCCAGCCTGACCTTGGTACCTTGAAAGGTAGGACAGTTATTAGCAGAAAGTGGTTTATCAAAAGCCAGAGGATCCTGATTGCTCTGTTTCCATGTTCACTTTTCCTTGAATGACCAGAAGAGGGAGGTTTTTATGTGTTGGGAAGGCAGATGAAGGGGAGTGTATTTTTAAAAAAACAGGTTATCAGAAGAAGAGACCGACAGTTATTCTGTGTTAGGTTACTCTGTGTTCTTGTAATATACAGGTACAGTGCTAATGGAAGAAAGCATTATTTTTACAATGCTGAACCCACACAGCATCTAAATTTGAGACCAGGGCAGTGAATAAAGTCAGAGTGTGAAAGTGCTGGACAACAACCACAGAAAGGAGCAGGTGCACCCAAGCTCTGGTTGCTCTGTGAATAAGCTCATTCACAGTCACTGGCCATGATGTGCTAGACCCTTGGGGTGAAATCTTGGCACCTTTGAAATGAGTGGTAAACCTCAAAGGCTCTTTAAACGTACCAGGCTTTTATCAGTGAGGTTTAGAAACATTTTGATTCAGGTTGCTGTATAGCTTTGGTTAATTGGTGTGTTTGAGAAAATTCAAATGGTGTCTGAGTAGATTCATACCTTTTCAGGTGCTGAGGGTAGATGGCTTCGTACCAATGCTTTATTACTGTTTATATTCAATTGACTACAGAAGCAGTGATTATTACTTTAACATAACTTTGTTAAAATATATCTATTCTCAACCACTTCTGCTTCTTTGGCAGATTAAAAAAAAAAAGCAACCCATTAACTAGATTTAGGTCCTGTAATTCAGTATTCCTTAATTTTGCATAATCATATAATATCCTGACTTGGATGGGACTCACAAGGATCATCAAGTCCAACTCCTGGGTCCACACATGACCACTCAAAAATCAAACCATATGTCTGAGAGCATTGTCCAAGCACTTCTTAAACTCCAACAGGCCAGGTGCTGTCATCACTGTCATGGGGAGCCTGTCCCAGGGCCTGATCAGCCTCTCTGTGAAGAACCTTTTCCTAACATCCAGCCTGACCTTCTCTTGACATAGTTTCATGCCCTAACACCAAACAATACTCTGTAGAACGTGAAGGCCCTGGGAAAATGTTCTTTTTCAGAACAATATAGCTATTTCACTCTTCCTAATTTTGTCCTGAACCTAGATAAAATGCTATCCAGAATAATATGTACCAACATCGCTTTGTAAGACCACTTCTTATTAAGAGATGCAACCAATGAGCATGTATGTGGCTTCTGTTCCCTGAACCAAGGGACTTGGTCTGTTAGGTCAAAAGCAAATTTTAGGTAAATTCATGTACAAAGTCTATCTGACAGCAGATAACAAATACACAAAAGAGGCCTTTATCTAAATCAAATTCATATCGTTGATAGCACACCCCTTATTCTAGTAGTGTAGTACTGCAGGTTGCATTAGCTACTAATGTGAGCAGAGAGAACCTCCAGGAATTAGTGCCTGGCTTTCTGTCTCCTGCTGTGGCTTCAGCCACACCAGGTAATGATAACTACAACCAGTATAACAGCACAATTATTTCAAGGGTTGCTACCTCAGGGACGAACCACAAATGTGGGATTGATTTTGAAAGAATGGAGCATTGGTATCTCTCTTTTTAAGCCACCTTGCTGCAGAATTAAGTGGGTATTGTGGATGAAAGTTGGGGGAGAGAAAGAAGAGGAACATTTTGTTGGTTTTATACAACAGGGGAAGCTCTCAAGAATTCATTAGATTATCATTTGTGGTGTCATTCTATCCAATTCAAAACTGTTTGCAGTGTACCATGAATTATTTACGTGTATAAACATACCGAAGGGAGCTTTGCTACTTATGAAATGTATGATACTGCATCACTATACCACCAGTTCCAAAAAAAAAAAAAAAAAAAGCATGAAGAGGGATGGACAAATGCTACCTCCAGCATTGATGTCTGGAGAGAGATGGTAATGTACTTGGCAAGTATTATAAATAATACTTAACTAAAGTGCTTTCTAAAAGTCCACAGGGATCTGTGTGGGATTCTGCATTGGATTAATTACATCTGGTCCTTTCAAACAATTTGGCGAGGACCAAGGAGGAAGGAGGAATGGAGGAAAACATCATGTTGATTTAAAAATAAAATAGTATTTATATGCTTGTCATCACAGTTGTTAATAAAATGCATTACTGTAGAAACCATTAATTAGACGAACCTACTCTATCTGTTTTAATCACTTCTGCTGCAGTTCTCAAGCTATTCACTGTCTTTTCCCTAGAAAGCTTTCTTTCAGGCTTCACATCTACTGCAGAAATGATAGGAAATATTTTGTACTCAGCCAGACAGCTAAGAAAAATGAAAATTTCTTGGTTTTAAGAATGCTACTTATACTTTTCCTTGTCATCCTAATGAAGCATGAACTGTTTGTGGGACCAAGAAGATTACTGCAAGAATGAGAATACATAACCATATTTCCACAAGCAGCAGTATTGGCTTTAAACAGAGAGCAAAGTTTGCAGGGCTATTCCTGAAGCTGGACATGCTGAATAATGTTTAAACACAGGCTTACCAGCAACAAGATGGCCACACAAGGTCCCTCCCTGAAGACTGGGTCTGCTCTCTAAGCTCCTCTCTTACTTTTTACTTTAGTTGCTAGGCCTTATCCCACCTTGCCATAGTCCTTCTCTTTTTTATGTGGTCCTACTTCATTTTTTTTTGCCGCTGGCTCTAACTATTGGCACAACTATTACCCTTTTCAGGCCTAACATGAGGCATGTCCAAGCTCTGCTAAAACAGCACTGTAACTATTAAAGTTATTCTCATCCAAACTGTTTCAGAAAGCAAGAATAGGCAGTAGAAGGGTGTATTTGTTCTCTCACACTGTCTACCAGTTTATTGAAATTTTGGATATCATCCTGCAGGGTGCTGAGAGCCCTTCTTGCTATTGTGCTGAGTATGCTTCTGAATTAGGCTATTTGGTATATAGCAGGACCAAACAAGGACTAGATTATTAATGAGCATCAATCCCAAAACAGAACTTCCGAACTTCCACTTTCAGAAAAATAAAAGATTAAAAAAAAAAAATTCTTTAGGGACATAAAGTTGAAATCCTATATTTTAAGAATCAAAGGACTCTATAATACAGTGATTTTCGTATTTTTTTAAATCACCTTCATTTCTTCTTTCACCTTCAGTATAACTTGTGACTAGTTTTAATTTGTATTATAGATAATATGTCAAACAGTCAAAACAAATAAATATTGTTTTTCTAAAAGCCCCGTGCTTTGACAAATTCCCTACAATAAGGGTGTGTTCCTGCAAATATCATGGTTCTGCCTAGTTCATAGTTTTCAATTATAAATTATTCAGAAAGAAAATTTTGACTGCTTCTAATTACCAGAATATTTTTGAGTGGTAATCTGGATAGTCAGTGTTTCATAAAAAAGGGCTATAGGTGGAGCAACTTACCTCGAGGTCCAAACATATAGTCCACAAACTCATTTACTTCCTGATCAAAAGCTTTCAGATGCTCCTAAAAAAAAAAAAAAAAAAAAAAAAGGAA
>CM021766.1:66911198-67129080 GCA_011076525.1 Nettapus auritus | reverse complement strand
ACATTATCTCATGGCTCACATAGAAAATACAATAATAAGAAAAGAGCAATTTGGCAAAGAGCATGTCGTGATGCTTAAGTATTTGCAGGGTATGACACATCAGGTCGTCTGAAAAAAAATCTTTAAAAATGAATGTTATGAATAGAGGCCTCACTACTGGAAACAGTGCCAAAACTCTGGAACTCTTTAGAAAGTGAACCATGTCTGAAATGAGGTTTTACTACTGAAGTAAAAGCCATACAACAGCGTGGAAGTAAACAGTGAGGTAAAATCTGCACAGCAAATCCAGCTGTGATGAATGTCATTTTCTCTCTAGTAAAGATGTTCTTTTTGTTTGTTTTTGTTCTGCTTCCTCAACTAAAATCACTTTTTGTAGAGAGGATCTGGCAATTGCTTTGGTAAGCTTCACAAAGCTGCATGGCTATCACCAGGCTAGTGACAGCACATGAGCTGAATATATTGACACTTTGCTCTTAAAGATGGAAACCTTTGGGGTGAGCCAACTAAGATTTCGCTAAATGAGACACTGAGTTCTAAAGACAAGTCGGCAGGAGATTTCAGGCCTCTAGTAATGATGTTCAGGCCATGCAGGAAGGCAGGAAAAGGAGGAATTTTACAGAGACTTTGTGTTTTGAGGTCTAAGCCAATGAAGCTGCTAAGCTGGCAGGCTCAGCGCTTTTGTGACGATTGGTGACTGAGCTGGGAGCTACGCCCTGACCGGTGCAGGCCTTCCCTCAGTCAGATGTGGTGGCATCTCCAAAATAACCTCCTCCCAGACTCCAGTTTTGGGCAGTAGCTTCCTGCACACTGGTGCCTGAACAGCTCTTTGCCCCAAGTCTGGCTTCAGCCAGGTTCTTCCTCTGTGCTTTCCAACAATTCCTTCCTGTGCTTGATGAATCAATTTCAAAAGCAGCCAAAATGAGGAGAAAGACAGAGACAACATGCACCTCCATGAGGCAAGAGCTGCGTGTGCCTTCAAATACCAGATAGCTTCATGACAGCTTGGGCTGCAGCCTCCATTAGCAGATTTGCTTTTTGAAGAGTCATATTTGCACCCTGACAAGCCCAGGGGCTGGGTTGTGGCGTGGGCAGGGAGAAGTTGCTGGCCCTCCCAAGCCCCATGTGTTTCTTCCGCTCTGAAGTTTTGGTCCTCAGAATGTTCAAAGTGAACAGCTTTTATGTGAATACATAGGTACAGCTGAGACCTCCTAGGGAGCAAGAGGTTTTGCAGCATCTGAGGCTGCAAAACTGCTTCTCCAAAATGCTGCTGTGTTCACATTATCTTAGAAAAATACACCACTATCAGCACACACACAGACACACACACACAAAGTATTTTTCTTTTATTATTCTTTAAACAAACAAAACAAACAAACAAAAAAGCAAACACTCAAAAAGCATAACAAAAACAGAAAGGAATCAACAAATACCAGAAAGGAATTGCTCTGAAAAGGAAGAGAAAGAAACTGATGATTTGTGATACTTCATACTTCTGAAACTGAACCAGATTTTAGGAAGCTGTCCTGACTGCTAGCTCTGGAAAAGGGTGTTTTCTTGGATGCAGACAACCCCCTTGGCAGCCAAAGGATGCCTTCTGTTGTAGGATGCCACTTTGCTTCCAGGACATGCAAAAGATCTGCTTCCATTTTTACACCTTCAGCTATGCAGCTTGTCAGCTAACATTTCATGGTGTCATTTGGGCAATGCCATTTTTTACTGGTCCTCTGTGTCTTGCCCACTTCCTGCATTAATATGAAACTGAGCTACTCGTGTATTTGGTGTTTGTTTTTTTTTTTTTTGTATGTTTAGACTTAGGAGACTGCTTTGGAAAAAAATACTTTAATGGATTCAAATGTCTTGTAGTAATGAGCATGCAAAGCTACTTGCTTTCATGGTTACTTTATATAAGCACATCTCACATGTCAGGAATAAAGTAATAAACCATTCCTTTTATATTTAAATTCTGTAGACAAATGTACTCTACACTACATTTAAATGGAAATTCTAGTCTGACTTCTACCAGTTAGATGGAGGAATAAGAATTGTGGAATAATCACTAAGAAGGAAGAGCAGAATGAAGATTAAAAAAAAAAAAAAAAAAAAAAAAAAAAAAAGATTACCATTACCAGGATGGCTTTTTGCAGAGGTTACTGTTTTCATTGATCTGACTTGTGACTTTTGCCCTCTTACATCTGGCTAGTATGAACCAACAGTACACTGAGTAGATGATGCAGTCTAAAGCTAAATCTACCTCCTTAAGTGTGTGCTTAAATGACCCAGTAGAGACTTGTACCAGCTCTCAACTCTGCTCCACTGTACCTTAATTAGCAATGGATTGATTCAATGTCTGGTTTGCTTTTCATAGGTCATTTGAGAGTAGAAATTTTTCTAAGAGGCACAGCAAAATAAATAAATATACTTTAAAATGACTCAACATTTGCCTCCCCTTTAGCTCTCCTGCAACTTATTTTGGCTTACAGAAAAAAAACAAAACAAAACAAAACAAAAAAGTTGTTTGGCTGCCTTAAAAATTTACAGAGTTTTTACAGTGTTGTTAAAGATGATATATTTGTTTATATTCTAAACACTAGTACTAATATTTTGGAAAAAATATTCTTAGTTTAAAAAATTTGGGTCATTTTGTATGACTGGTCTGTCACCTTTCTTTGGTGCTTATTAAGAAAGCTCTATGGAGCTTTCTCTATGTCTTCAAAAGACTAGACTGTATTTCTGGACTTTAGAACATGTCCTTAATAGTTCCTGCCTCTGGACAGATTAGACGAAAACGTCTTGCTCAACATGATCAGTTGTATTTGTAAAGAAAAGCAAATAAAACCAGTCTGAACAAAAATATATGCTCTGAGAACTCAATGCTCTCTGAAAAATCACTGTAATAGCCTTTATCAATTAAAGTATTTCAGCTACAAGGCTAAAATTAGTGTGTGATTCTTGATTTTCCTTCTGTTATAAAGGACATTGCTCTTGTCACTGGGAATGCTAGCAGTTTGGAAGGACTAGGAAAAATTAGTAAAAGATCTATTTACCTACACCTACAAAAAACACATTAGGTTATTCAAAAAGATAAAGCACCCAAGAGTTAAGACGGGGAGGGAGAATAAAGCCAGTGATGATGCAGCAACATGGAGATTTCTTACGAGTTTCAATATTTTTAGAACAGAAATGGGAATAAGTGACTAACTTGTTTGATCTTTTGGAAGAGACTGAAGAGGAACGAACTCCAACAGGCCAAGAAACCCACCCAAAGTGGATCCTCTTGGCTGCTGTCATAAACCCTTTGGAAAGATAATTTGCTCCCAGGTATGGGGTCTCTGTAACCAGGAGAAGTCTAAGGACTGATATTCTAAAATTAAAGGCTCCTTGAAATTCAGAGACAGCACTACTGGATTTTCTGAGATGGGATGAGGAGCTTACATTCAAAACATTCTTTGTGTGCATAAAGTACTATTAAAGAGAATAACTTTGACTGAAATACAAATAAAAGGTAATTCTTAAGTATATGCATACATGCTGATGTAGGTTTGTGAGACTTTTTGTTTGATTATGTGGATTTTAAATCACTTTCTGAAATAAAGGTCCTACAGATGAGTAAACTGCATTTAGTCTTTCTTACACTGTCTGGAAATCTTTTTCATGCAAATGCTTGGAATATCAGTTAGTATCTCAAAAATCCAAGACAATTTGTTGTTTGTTCTTACACAGCTATGCAGAAACTAATGCGCTCTATCTGCAAAGAGATGTCATTTCAGGCTTCAAACAAAAACCACAAGTAGGTGTCAGCTTCTGCTTGCCCATACAGCTTCTGGAAGTAAATGTGATATTTGAAACAACCATGATAGAAAACATATATATTAAGTGTATGGTGATTTCTTTCTTATTATTTAGATGACATCTTTTCCTTAATTCCCTGAAGACTTCTGCTCCATAAGTAGTCAGCTACTGAGCACTAATGGAATTAATCAGAATTTATCACCATGTTTAAAGAAAACAATTTTAGATGCCTGCCCATATTTGAATGGTCAAGTATTAAACAAGTAGTGGAAAACTGTAGTGTTGGCTCCAGAAGGGCTGCAATATGGGCTGAAATGAAGCAAAGAAAAGGCTAAGATAAATCACAGGACTATGGAATAACTGTTCACAAAATGAATTATCCTTTTTGTTGCTTGGAGGATTTAAAATTAATCTGAAACAAAAATGTGCAATGTGGGACAATTCTTCATCAAAAGATTGTTTCAGACCACCTTTTAGGTTTTTGTCTTCATCTTTTATGATTTCTGTGTTGTATCTGTAGGGGAAAGCAACAGACAGATGAAGGCAGAAAGATGAGTCAGAGGCTGCTATGCGCCGTGTCACTAGAACAAGGGGGAAGTTAAATGCAATTTGGTGACAGGACATCCAGAAGCTGACTGTTGCTATAAGCAATTTATATTTAGCATATGGAACTGACTGCTAGATAATTTCACTGAAAGTAAGAACAAGCTGGAGTGAGCTCAAGAGAGAAACACGCAGCAGGCTGGGGGATGACTGCCACTTCTCCCAGTGGATAGACAGGAAGGGAGGCAGGGAGGGAAGGAACAAAATAGCTGGAAAGGAACTTATCTTAGATCTTCTTTAGCACTTCAGATGAATTGTTTAAAGAAGCAGAAACTGAACTCTTTATTTGATATGGTAATTTTGGAGCTCCATGTTCTGGGACATTCAGTCAACTCTGATGACTGACTAAGATTAAGGGCTAGCTAGCATCACAGAAACTTAATCAGCCCAGAAATACTGCCATAGCTCCTAGGAGAAGCACAGCCCTCTGATTGTGATAAACTGTGCTAGCTGAATGGCTATTTTGTCACTGCAAGATGCATCCATGCAGGGTGTGTTTGCTAGCGCAGCAATCTTGCTGTTTGATTCCTTCCTAACAATTGGCTTTGTAAAGCCAGCAGAATTTTGTAATTGTATTGGTCCTAAGAAGGAATGTACTTCAGTGCAACAGCAGTGACCCAAGACAAGCAGTACTGCAGGAAGTAAAGTTCTGCTAGTGATCCAGGTCCAGAGCGGTGCCCATGTAATACATGAGCAATGTTTGGTAACGCTCCCGTTTTGCAGAAACAACAACAACAACAACAAACAAACAAAAGAAGGCTGTTCCAGCTTAGCAGAGAAAATAAAAAACAGTCTTTACTTTTTTTTTTTTTACTCTTTCTATTTCCTTTCTTTTAAAAGCTTTCACAATAAATTGCTCCAGGAAATAAAGATGCTGTTTTTTTCTGGACAATAGATTATTTAAAGAATTTCAAGAGCATCTTAAAAGTTACAACAAATAACACTGCTTGAGAAATATAAAGTATTTCTAAAGGATTTTTGTAAGGTACACATTTTGTTTGAAAGCAGTTTATCTGTATTTCAATATCCTCCAACAATATTATATTTTATTCCTATTATTTTATCACACTTTCTATTCTCCATTCTACTGGTAAAGCTTGCATGCCTACGTGCAAATGCCTGGGTATTTTTAAATTACTAATAAACAAGTTCAGCACTTTTTGTGACAAAAAAGGCAATATCTTTGCATCTGAGGGTTATTTTTTGCAAGTATTTGGAAATGGTTGAATCTTGCATGAACCTGGTAGCTTTCATGCATGCCGATTGTCTGAGAAAAAAAGTTAGTGGGGCAGCTGAGTCATCAAATAGGCTGGCTTCTACCTTTTCTGTGGAGGAGATGGAGAACAGCTGTTTGAAAAGTGATTACAGCCAAAAGTGCTGAGCACCTTCTCCTGGTCTGACTTAGACACCACAGAGAAAGCTGAGCTGATGGTGGTATTCCTGAGGGTACAAAGATAACAGGAAGGTGAGGCTCATAGATTTTTGCCTTGGTAGCTACTTGGATTATGCTGCCTGCAAGGAAATGCTGTGTATTCAGTGGCTTCCTCAATAATCAGAACAGTTAACAATTTGTTATGTGAAAAATGTAATAATGCAAAGATTGGTAAGTGTTCAAAGACACAGCTGAATGTGTGGTTATAGGTACAGACCTGTATAGCTTTAGCTAATTGTAGACAGAGGCTTTTATTTTCAGTACTTACTGCAATTGGGCCACCTAGATGGCTAGATTTAGAATTATAGATCTTTTTTTTTCCTGAAATATTTTATTTATTTTCTCTTCTCAAAACTTTCAAGTGAGGGCACTTGTGTCTAACAGTTCTCTTATTTTATTGCTACTTGCTGGCATTTACCACTTGGTTTAGCAGTGTCTTCAGGAAAGGAGTAGGCTACCAGCATCACCTGTGCCAAGCCCAAAGCAAAACATTTGGCTTGCCAAAGTTTCCAGGAGCATGCTAAAAGATGCTACTTACACAGCAAAATGAATTTCTTCATTGCCACCTTGATTTTTGGTTCTGTATTTTTCTACTTGAACTCATCTTGCAAGGGAGGGTTAAATCCTCAAAGGAGTCTTAGGTAATGAGTGAACAGACTACACCCATGTTGTAAACTGTCTTCATTATGAATGGGCTTGAGAAAAAAAAAAAAAAAAAAAAAAAAAGGGCTTAAAATGAAAGGGAATCTCTCCATAAGACCAATGAAGAGGATTCAGAAAGTATGTTCCTTGTTCCAGTCTGGAATAAGGGCTGCAGTATTTGTGCCTGTTGGTGTTGGGAATAAGGATGGTAAGATGTGGTCTTGTATTGCAAAATTACATCCCCAGCATGCCTGTGCTCCGTAGCAAATGGTGAGGAGTGGAGTTGAAGATCCAGAGAACCCCTCCCACCCTTCCTTTCTTTTCTCCAGCTGTTTTTTGGGGGTATTGCTGGTTCTAAAGCACCTTGGACAGTGCCTATAATGGTACTGTGACAGCAGGTGGTTTTGTGGCTTGAAGGTGGAAAAACTTCCACATCCACCTCTGTGGAGCATGTGTTTGGGTGGCCTACATAAGAGACTGAGGACACAGCTTTTGTAACAAGCTCTTGCTTAGACATCTTACAGGGAATTACTCCCAGAGAGCATTAACAGAAAGTAGCCTAGTAATGGCGGAGCTTTGCCATGCTGCTCATGAGGCACTCGCACTGAGCATGCCTTGCTCGTTTTCCCCCCAAAACATATGCTGTGTGAGGGGCTCCTGCCAGGCACTGAGGGCGATGGAGAGGAATGCTGCCATCCAAATCATATTTCTCGGTCCTCCTGTTCTTCATGTGGACAAAAATCTGTGCCTAATAAGGTCTGTAACTGATAGTGATGTACCTTCATCACTGCATTTGAAAAATATGGTGTTGCCCAACAAGAATAGATGGGGGTGTTAGGTGAGGAAGGGGGCTTGATGATGGGGAAGGCAGCATGCTTCCCCATCTCCTTTGTTTGTCTAAGCATAGTGTCCAGTAGCAGGAAGAAAAACACCTCTTGGGCTTGGCTCTTCCTGCAGGCAGCAGGTTGTGCTGGAGCAAAAAGGGACAGCCACCTGCTTAAGGAGGCTTCTGTGCTTCAGACACAACTTCAGTTTTCAGCTCAGGCTAGGAGATCTACCCAAGTAGGTAAGTTATGTTGGGTATTTCATGCAGCACACCTGTGCTCCATCATGTTTGAAATGCAATGAGAGAGGGTGGAAATTATTTACTTTTGGACTTTCCCAACATTCACCTTCCTTAAAAAAATAATTTAAAAAAAGTCACACAAAATGAAGATCAAATACTAAATGTTTGTATGCTTTCATTCTCACTTCCTAATGAACAAAAAATACTCTGCTTTATTTTTTCCCTCTTCCAAAAGGTTTAATACTTTTTTAAAGTAAAACAAGTAACACTTGCTTAGCACTGACTTTTAGCACTACTGTAAGTCTTCGCAAACCGTCATAATTCTTTTGTCTTTCTGGAAACGCTAAATTCTATCTGCAACAGGAAGAAAAAACAAGTCCAGCATGTACCACTTTAATGGGGTTTTATTTGTGGAGTTGTGCCGCGTTGTACTTAGCATAAAGTTCTTGAAACCAGATTCCCTGGCTTTGGGGTTGCCATCACAAGTAGTCACTTCGTGAGCCCCCTGAGTCTGTGTGAAAGGCCTTTACAGCCAGGAGGCTCTAGAAAAGAAGGGTGTTTTCTCTTGGGAGTCTGAGCTGTTTCCAAATGAGGAGCAAACATTCCAGGCTTTTTTGCTTCTGGAGAAATGGCACTAATTCTTGGGCTCATTCCGCTTTAGGATTTTTATTTTTGTTTTAACAAGAAGTCTCTCTTCAGCAGGATTTTGCAGTCCTGCTCAGTGCCACAGCTGCTCAGCCCACACCTGGGAATAAGGACCCAGGAGGAGAAACATTTGCTTTATGGCTTCTGCCAGGACTTGGATCAGGTCCAAGCACCATCATTGCCAAAGGTGAGTAAGCCCTAAGAGGCAAAACAATTTATCACAAAAATACTGTAAGCAAGTAATAAGATATTTCAGACTTCAGTCTTTGCTTCTAGACTATTCAACCTGCTAGCAGTCATAAACAATACTGTATTAATTTATCACACAAAGTAAACCTGGTTTATTGACTATATTAGCCATGCTACTGTCAGATTGTAATGTCATTGTGAGACATTTTTTAAAATAAAAATAATAATCTGTTTAGTTACTTTAAGTAATATTTATTGCTTAAAAAATATTATTTTATGGAAAAGGGACTTGGAATTTTTTTTTCACAACACTTTCTTAGGTTAGCATGAAAGTGCTTTAAGAATCAATTAATAACTACTTGGTTTCCCAACATCAATTTATCATTTAATTACTTGAAAGCGTGCAGCCTATCATGCACTTTTCACTGCTATACCTTTTAAAATGCTGAGTGTTTGTACTCTCTCCAGGATGGGAAATCCCCTTTCTAGAATCACTGCTTGCAGGATATCCCTTCTACAACTTTCAAACTTTTTTTTCCTCGATTCATTATAATCATGTTAAGTAATTAAAATAAAATACAGCAATCACAGTACTCAAAATAGAGCGTATCTTGTTTTTAAAAGAAGAGTGGAAAGAAAAGGTGACTGCTGTGGCCCACTTTGCAATATTTCAGTCATATACACTAGCTGAAACCACATCTGTATAATCCATCCACTTGCTTGTTATCAGAGTTTCAAAATGAAACTGTCATCAGAGCAGATCAGTACAATCCTTTTAAAAGTAATCCTATGTTATTCTACATACTACACAGGGGATTATCAGCTTAACTTGTAATTAAAGAAGATTTCTCTAGGGAGACCTTAGATATGGCCTGTCAGTTCCTCAGAAAACTGTAGCAATTATTGACCTCATTTTTCCTTTGCTCTAACAATCAGATTTAAAAATGACCTGAGGTGGAGCATGATTCCTGACAGTGGTAAGGCTGTATGACTGTGAGGGAATAAACTAAAATGAAATGAGTCAAAAATGAAAGCATAGAAGAAATTCCGTCTCCCCCTTTATGCCTGAGTGAATAAGTTGCTTTCTTAGGCAAAGTACCAGGACTTTGGAACTGGTCCTGGCTTGAATAAGAGAGTTTCCCTTGGAGCAGGAAGGTCCTTAAGTTACAAGCAAGGTGCCACAAAGAGCTTTTTTTTTACAGAGAGGATAATTCTGTTACAGTTACTTCCTTATTACTCTCTTGGCTTTACAAGGGACTGAAGACGGAGCAGTATGAGAATTCGCTTTACATCAGCAATATGAAAGCCTGCGCAGTCCAGTGTATTTGCTTCCAAACAGCTGGACTTAATAAATGATGCCTAACCAAGCTACTTAATGAAGAGGTAGTGTGTGACTTTGTGTTGTATAAGAGCAATCTAGGCAGTTGCACTTTAAGAAACACAGGAAAATAATTTAATTCCTCTGGCACAAGGAGGGCGTTGGATTAGCTATGTTGGGTTTTTGTTTGTTTGTTTTTAGAACAGAGTACAGCTTCTGCTCCACATATGCCACATACCTTATTATCAAGATTTTGGCAGTGAAAAGCAAGCACCCCAAATTTAGAGCCATACAATGAATAAACACAATGGGGACAGGTAGTAAGTAGATTGGTACGGAAAAAATATAGTAAAAAGCTTACAAGGTAGCTCATTTTTTTAGGGCATGCCATATCATGACAACTTTGTCCTCCTCACTAACTTCAGATTTTGTCACTACCGAGAAGATTATTTTGTACGTTACTATAATGCATGCAGGGCTTTTATTTTTTTGTACTTGGCATGTGTCTGGACCCTTTTCTGGAGAAAGCAAAAGTGACAAACAGACTACATGTCCTTGCTAGCACTTTGAATATCTTTTTCTCAGTTTTCCATTGTAACAAACTGTAAGACTGAGGATGAATGGCAGATCCTAAGCCTATCTACAGGATTTCATGGCTAGCTGGACAAGAAACCCTTTTTTTTTTCTTTAAAAAAAAAAAAAAAAAAAAGCCAAAGCTTCAGTTTTCCCACAGTCCTGGCAGCACAGTGAGACAAAGGGTACTCTATGCCTGAGAAGTAGGCTTCTTGGTTGCTGTCCCAGATGTCTGCAATCCCTGTGTCCCCACGACAGGGATTAATGTGCAAGGGACTGCCTGCCCCTCCTGTTGCAGGCAGGGAGAATCAAAAAAAGGGTTTTCTAAAATGTGTTCCCTGAGCAGGGTTCTCCAGTACTGAAGGGTTTTGCCTGGCTTCCTTCAGCAGCTCGTTCCAGTGCTGCAGGGCATCTGCCTAGCGGAGGTGTGGGGGTGGGGAACACATCAGGAGTACTTGAAATCCCCTGTCGTTTGAAATTCTCATTCCTCAGTACAAGCTTAAAAGATGGCCTGTGAGGTTCTCTCCTTAAAATAATTAAAACGAAAAAAACTTAAGATTTTTTTTTAACATATCTTACGTTCCTTGACAGACAATTGTCAGTAGCCCTTTAGAAAACTGCAAGTCAGAAACTCAACTGGTAAAATGTTAACTATTAATTCTTTGCTTAATTAAGACTTTTTTCCTGCAATACTAATTCCCTTTATAGGTACACTTTTGGTATGGACAGCAGTGGCAGAAGACTAAATACAGCCTGTGAAGCACATAACAAAAATGGAAGTCTGAAAGCTGTTGGAAAAACTGACAGCTATATGCGTATATGTAAGCAATACCTGTTTCAACCCAAATCAGCAAAGAATTCACCTTGTCAGGATATAGTGGGTAAAATATGCTTCTTATGTACAGTATCTTTAGCATTACGTATATTAGAAAATGAATGAAAGGAAGCAGATTTTGTTTACAACATTTAATTCTGTACAGTATATACAGTCAATGTGTTATGAATTTCTGGAGTTCACTACTATTTTTTTCATGTTATTTGAGTAATTTAAAGCTTTTATTGCTACTGAATGTGTACAGAATACTATTTTAAGTATATAAACCTCTAGGAACAATTATAGCATAGGATGCCTCAGACTTCTTGGCAGTGCTGGCTGTACAACTGCTGTATGTCTCATTACAAGTGCAGCCAGTTAATTAAAACTATGCAAATAGGAGCTCTTTGGTAACTGGGCTCATCCTTAGTTAAATAAGTTAAGCAAAACTCGTGTGTGCAACCACAAAGGAAAGACCTGCAGCAAAGGGACTGAGGGTAGTAATCTTGTCTACTGGCACAGTTGGAATTGGATCAGATGTTCATATACTTGGTTGGCCTTTGTAGTAACTACTGTAGCTACTATAGATCTCCCAAACTGAAGTAATGAGCTAATATGCTAAGTTCCTAAACTTACATGTTCTAGATCTTAAAGTTAGGCTTTCAAACTTTTTATTGCCACAGTAAAACTAGAATTATATTAAAAAAAAAAAAACACCACACACCTGTAAATCAAGATTATCACGGACCTCTATAAGTCAGAAAACCCAAAAAACACATCTACAGTAATGCCTGTACACTTGCTTTGTTTCTCAAACCCCTTAATAGCTTTATTGTGAGGATTAAATTAGACACAGATGAAATCTACTCCATTTTATTTCCTTTGTGGAAAACTGTATGTATCAGCATACAGTCAGACCAGGCTAACTTCCCAAAGGCAAAATGCATTAAAATTATTGAATTGTACATTGTATTCACCAGGAGATACTCACATTTTCTTGCCATATAGGGGCAGACCTGAAAGAAGCAGGAGATCTAAGAGGGGGATGGCACATTGCATAACTATAACCCATCACTTCGGGGGTAAACGCTGTGCTGGCCACTGAATGCCACCAAGACTGTCAGAGCTCCATGGGGGCATATTGGTCCACTTGGCCAGACTCACCAGGCCCACTGCCAGGAGTGCAGCCTTCATACTTTAATTTCTCTTTAAAACTTGTAATGAAGGAATCGGGCAGAATAGCTTAGTGCTGCAGGGTAACTTGTGGCAGTGTCTTTAGCTACAGGTGCTTTAATTGCTGGCCTGGGAGAAATGGCAGAGCTGTGCCAGCTGTAAGAAATCAGCCAGTTTTCTTCCTTACTCAGAGCTTGGTTATAAGCAGGGTAAGGTACTGAAAAATGCTGGAGTGTGGGAGGCTAAGAATAAAAGAGATTTGTTCTGTATGGGTATAAAAATGTCACAATGTGTTCTTTCCGTTATTCTCAGAGGCTGGTAAGACCAGCCTTGTTGAAGCCTGTTTTAACCACATCCTTAGCAGTGACAACACTCAACTCACAGGTTTGTTCTTACTTTGGATGAAGGAAATCTGATTTAGTTTATCTGCCCACTAGAGAAGCAGGTTGTTCTTGTTCAGCAGTCATTTGCTAAGCCACTTCCTGACAAGTTGCTGCCCAATAGCACAGACCCTCTCCTGAATTATTTATAGGGATGTAAGTGGAAGAAGGGGAAGGGAAAGAGTGGAGGAGATGTTTGTACTGTGCTGCCATGGATTAGAGTCCAGATCCAAGCTTCTACAGTTTCAGCCTTAATCTTCCAACATGCACAAAGCCTTTCAATTTCACTTCTAGGTCATTACCCAAGTACAAAACCACCTAACTGCCCCGTAAGGAATCCAGGTACATAACTGAGTACTGGAAACTTTACAGTTAGTTGTAAGTATAACTCACTCCGGAAGAGAAACCTAAGGTTTTAGGTCAGTGTCTGCTTATAAAACTAATATCTATACATTAAACTTAAAATCGTATAGATTTTAAGCTTATGAGTTTAACAAACATCTTCTAATTGTTCCTTGTAACCTTGGGTCCCTTAACTGTTAAGTATAGATGAGGTTCGGTGCTGCCCTGTTGTGGCAGGTAGCTGTCCAGAGGAAAAAGGAGTTGCTGGCAAGGTCAGCCGAAACTGAGACCTGATATACAACACAGGCACCGATCAAGCCTCTGGTACTAGTTTCCAGAAAATGAATATCTTCATGAGCTCAACTTTCCAACGCATGAAGTAGATGCTCCAAACCTCTCTAGTTTTACTGTAACTTCAAAGGAGGAGAAGCATCGCCCCTTATTTTGCATTAAATGTGGGTTGTTGGGAATAACTTTTTTAAGAAATTACATGTTCTTAGAAGTAAATGCAATAAATGTATTCACTTTAGGTGACAAGTTGGAAGTAGCACTGATGGTATCTAGAGCTATTGCAGATGATTTAAGTATCACTACATCTATCCTTAAAGATGGAGAAAATGTGAAGTTGCCTACCCTAGAAGAAAAGGAGGTGGGGTGTGGGAATGCAAACTAAACACAGAAAAAAATATTTGTCAGAAGAACATGTCTGACAGAAGTGGAAAAGTTGATGATGATAAATCTAATTAAATATCACAGTATGGGGTTCATAGAAAAAAAAAAAAAAAAAAAGGAAAACAGAAGTCATGCATTTCACCTAGAAACCAGCTAGCAAGAAACATACACCTCTGAAGTGTGTGGAATTTGTATGTGCAGTGGGGTAGCAAATGTGCAATAACAGAATTAAGTAAGCAAGTAAAAAGGAATGCAAGTATTCCTAGTCTTTAAGATAATCCATCCACCTGAAACAACTTATTTTAGCAAGATGTAAAGAAATAAGCAAAGAAGTTATGTCTGAAGGCTTCCTTCAGTACTTTCCCAGCTAGGTCTAAGCACTGTGTCATCCGAGGCTCTAACAGAATTTAACACTTCATCCTTGCTATATACGTTTCTCCTTCATAATTAAGATTCAGTTATCTGTTACAATAACCTGAAGGTCTGAACAACTGAATGTTGACCATAACATCCCAAACTGGCTTATCAAGACAAATGCACGATAATTACAGGTAATTAATTCTCAAGTCTCTTCTAATTCTGGATTGATAAATGAATTACTCATGTGTGTTTAATGATCTCACTTTGCTTTTTGGAACACAAACGGTCATGTTGCAGTGAGTACCTTGTTATTTAGCTCAGTATTAATTTGCATGACCTCATTACTTCCACAATGTTGTCCTCTTCATTTAAATAACCACCTTATTGCATTCAGTGAGAACTGCTGAGAATCATGTTTGCATGATTCTATCAAGTCTATCAATGCCATCTGCATCTGGAGGAGGACTTTTGAGTGGCGAGGGATGGGGACACCATAAAATAAACTAGTACAAGCCCCCAGATTTGCTGAAGACTAGGAGAATGGTATGGGTTTATTTGTTTTTTGCTTCTCAAGATATTCCAATTACTGAGTGTTCAGGACTTGAGTATTTTTGAGTGCATGCCAAGTTTCAGCAAAGCCTAAGGTTTAATGAGCCAACGTATTGAAATACTAACCTTCCTTTCAACTCATGAAAACACACCTGGAGGCAAAAATTGTATAGTGCTGTGCTATTTCTTCCTTTTATACCTGTCTTACTGAAGTTGTTCTCTGGCTTGGGCTTCAGCTTTGCGCTTTTCAAGCAAAACGTTTTCTGATCTGAACTCTGCCATCTCTCAAGGGTGTCACAGAAGGAGATGACTTCCTCTCACCCACGCTAAGTGAAAAGGCTAATATTTTAAACCTTGTTCTTAGAGAAAAACATGATGAATTTATTATTCTCAGAGCTTGGATAAATTATAATACTACCATGGATCACAGATTATGCTTGATGAAAAGTTATTTCCTGAAAAACAAAGTTTTATATGCAGTTTTATATCCTAAGGAGAAATTTCTATGATATCTGATTTGAAATAATGTGGTGGTAGTTCAGTAAATGTAAAGGGGAAAAAACTTAGTGCTTTACCCACAAAATAACTATAATTTAGTACTTTATCTTTCAAGTTTTTTTTTTGCAGATACTATTAAAATGCAGGCTTACAAGATCTCCAGCAGTAATGAAGCTGCATTAAACCCAAAAGGACTTTATTGCTTTTCAATGAAATGGAGAAAAAACTTGTGTTTTTTTTCAGAGCAATAAAACTAAATACTACATTTTCTATTCTCTGCACAAGTTGCCTATTTTTGAGCCAAGCTTCAAATGTGTTTAAGCACCAAGGAATCACAAGCTGTGTCTCAGCTTTCAAGGGGAGCATGAACATCCCATGATGGTTTTGACATGTGCCAAAAAAAAAAATAAAAAAATCTTAGGATATATATTAGCTAGCCTACTGCCAGAAAAGAGAGGCTCAGAAACTTTAGAAAATAACATAAAACTAGGAAAGTGATATACTTTGTTTTGTGTGGTTTTTGGCATAGACAGATTTACGATTCTTGATCATTAAGCTTCTGGATAGAGACACTTGCTCCGGAATTTGGAGTTTACAGTTTGGAAGAGTGAAGATAACTGCTGAAATCAAACACCTGCACACTGGCGGGTTAGAAAGCATCTTTTATCTCTGCTTTCTAAAGCAAAAGGTGGGAAGAAGAAAGGAACTTTGCCAATCTGAACTGGTTTTGGATAGGCTTCATTTCTTATGTCTTTTCATCCAAATACTTGAAATTATGACGTTTTGGTCTTGCTTCATGTCAGTAGTAAGAGAGACATCTCAGAAAGAGCATAGGCCAAGTCTTAGGTTCCAGCACATGCAACCTAATTAAGACTCCTAGGTAAGACGGGCTGCTGCATTTTAAGACACAATGTTGTCTCCTATGCACAGCAGGGTGACTCTGGGATGCTACCCTAGGAGGCCCCATAATCCTAATGGCTGAGAGGAAAGATGTAGATGTTCCTACAAACATTGTACAAGGATATTTTTTTCAGACTAAAAAAACTTTTGCATTTGGAAAGAAATTTTGAGCAGACAGACAGTAATGCAAATTGATAAAACTATTTTGTCCATAAGGAGATGTGAATAATAAATAAGCCTGTAGATATGAAAATGGACTTCATGGCTTTCTCCTCAAAATTGCATGGACTGTTGACAAACACTGAAAAAAAAAATTAAACCATGTGTGCACTGAAACACTGTTCTGCATCAAATACCAACTTTTTGCAGATGCAGAGCTCAGACAACCTCACGTGACCTTTTAAATTGCAATAGAAGTAACTTGGGTTGCTCTAGCCAGCAGAGAGAAAGTGGGTGTGGATGGTATTATTCAGAGCTGCCTTGCTAAAAGATGTGCCAATTCCTGAACATGGAAATCACCCTTCACAACTTTGCCAGCTATTTATTCCCTGCCAATTTGAAGGCACATTGCTTTCTGGATTGGTTTTATCCATGCTCAGAGTGAAATGCAAGAAACAAAGTATTTTTTACTTCATGCTGGCTGTGAAAATACATGCGTAATATAGGGAAACGAAGAAAGAGCATCAGATGAGCATTTTCTGAAGTGTTACGTAAGAACAAAAAACAACAATTAAAGAGGAAAATATCTTCTTGTTCTGTTAATTGGTCCTTACTTACGTTTTTGCTCCCTTTCTCCCTTAGATCCAACAGGGTAGTAACTTGGATTTCAAATGCTAATTAATGATTTTTACTTTAATCATAATTAAAGAAGATTGGGTGAGGAGAGGAAAGGAAATGACATTTGTTTTTCCAGTTTAATAAAGAAGCCCAGAAGAGTATGGAAGTCCTTCCCCACTATCCCCTCAAAAAAGTTCTAAATTTACCTCTTTTAAAGCCTTAAATCAGGCTAATGAACTCCAACAACTTTTTAAAGAGTACAGAACCCCAATAACAGAGCACAGCCTGCTGGCATGGGACAAAAGGGTGCACACGCTATCTCCCTGCCTGCATTAACTCCAACAGTAGTTATCCTGGAGTTTAATCCACATATAATGAGAATGTTAAGTCCTAAACTTTTAAACCACTTATACTATGGAAACATTCAAACTGCTGCATCTCTCAAAACAAAATAAAAATGCTAATGACTCTGCTGCATGGTAAGGCCCTAACAATACTATGTGCCTGTAACTGCTTGAGTTATTGGCTAAGGGGAGATAAAAGCAACTGGGGTCTTCTCTTCATGTCTATAGGTTACTTTTACAATTAGATTGCAATAGTGCATTGACTTCAGTAGCTGCAAAGTGTCGTGAATGATAACTAGGGACTGGCATGTTGCTGGGAGCCTTAAAAAAACTGAGAAAAGAATGGTTTTGTTGAGCTTCCTTATGCTTGGTATTAAGCCATTTCCTTGAAACTTGGCTACCCTACTTCCAGCTTCCTTTTCTTGCTATGGTTGGCTTTCAAATAATGACAGAATATGAAGAACTTCTTTCATGTCCTTATCTGTCCTCCTGGGGGGGAGGGGGGGTGGGGCGGGGAGAAGGCATGTAAATATCTCTCAGCAGTGATGAAAACAATTTTAATTTTTTGTCCCTTAATTACACATCTTCATGTAGTCATTTCTGCCACGTGGGGTTTTATCTCCTTCAGTTTACGACATCTGACCTTGACCATTTTATTATTGTCAGTGTGGACTGAAGAAGACAAATGGCAATGAGGTTTAAAAGTCATTAGCTGGATTAACTTAACATTAAGAAAAACCACACTGATCAGAGTACCTTCAGTATTAATGCCAACATAATGCAAGATGTAAAGTGATCCCTCCTACTCTCCAAGATCTGAGCATAACTAGCCTCCCCAAATTAGATTTTTTTTGCTGTGTTTCTTAGGTAGATAAGAAGCCCCGTAGAAGACATAAATATTCACTTAATTTCACATTGAACTCTACCTGTCAGCTGTGCAGCAGTCCAATGGGTAAGGATGCAGTCCAAGGTCCATGTATTTATCACATGATATTACATGGCACATGGACTGCATGCAGATAATAGATTTACAAGCTCAGCTGTTGCCAGGCTCTTATAAATTGGCAAATTAATTGATATGTTTGAAGTCTGAAGTGTGTCATTTATAACGCAGCAGAGTTGCTGGCCCCTGTCTCATGAGGTGTAGCAAGGGAATGCTTCTTGTGCCCCTCCACAACTCTGTCACAAGGCACACTCATCCCAAAAGCTTTCTGGCTCTGAACAACTACTTAGTTTCAAACTCCTATTTTCCCTCCTTTCTTTAATTACAAGTCAGTCTGCACTTGGGACATACTACCTTATCACTAAATATGTACTCCAACTCAAATTGTATGAGATTTATTTCTAAATGCCTATTAATGCCTTGGTGTCTAAATCAGTCTTACAGGCAGTGATTATATAGCATGGAACGAAAACATCAGGCAAAATGCCTACCTGATATGTCTTACACTTAAGGCTGGCATAAACCACAGAATAAACCAGCCCCACATATTGACATTATTCTTGAGTTTATTACTACCTAAAGAATTTACTACTGTTTTTTTTTTTTTCTTTCTTTTTTTCCCCTATTTTTGAGTCAGAGGTTCATTTTTAAAGTGTTTGGATCTGATTAACTATTTTCTTTAATAAAATTGAGAGATGCTAATGAACTAAATGAATATAAAATGAAGTACAAGATGAACAGGTATCTGTTTCTTTTCATAGATCAGAGTACTTGTAATGAAGATTCAACAACCACAATTAAAAAATAAATACATCAGAGGATATTCCTTGAGAAGAAAGGAATCAACACCAAGGGCAATATGCAAGTTTTTGTAAGTGGGTATCTGTAAGTAACTTTGCGAATTAAACATTGGACTCATGCTTAAGGACCTAGAGAACTATTTAATTAATCCCTTTTCACTGCATCATGTGCTAAAGACTTCAGCATATCCCATTCAGTTTCTGTGCAAGTACTTATGTCCCTTTGTCTGTTCTGTGTGTAGTTTCTGAACATAGTTTCTCCCGCTTCATTAATTCTGTATCACCTAGCACAACCCTGGCTTGCTGCCTTGGTTCTGGATGTCAAGGGTACTGAAGTCTGTTACCTTTTCACTCTGATGGAGCTGGAGAGCTCATGTTGGCAGTGGATGGTGTAGCTCCTATGTCAGCCATGAATTTGTGCTGGATTGATAACTATTTACAGAAAATTTTCTCCTCCAGTTTCTGTTTTCCTGTCGGAGGTCAGGGACTCCAGAAGAAAGGGCTGGAACATTGTCTTTGCTTTTCAGAAAAGCAACTCTTTCAACTTTTTCAACTCTTTCAACTCTTTTTCAGAACGTGCTCAGGGCATTTAACAAATACCAACGGACCATTTAACAAATACCAAAGGCAGGGTTTTCATTTGGCTACTGCCAACAAGAGAATTGCTTCTGTCTAGGGACCTTTCCTGTATGTCCTATAATGACTGTATGCCTTTATGAGGCGTCATACCCTGACATGGTGGCCATGGCGCTTGGAAGAGTTAAGTGTCTTTCTTCATTGATTTCAAATTACATTGGTTATCTATGTTCCTTAGGAAATGAAATAAATAAATAAATCTAGCTCTTGTCTGTATAACTTCTCTGCAACTGGATTATTGTAGAGGTTCAAGATACATGAACCTATTAAATACAGTCTCGTACAGTCCTCGTGTTTATGCTTACCTTAGTGTTATCTAGCCTCTTTGTAAGCATTAGTTGGCATGCACTGTGCAAGGTTATGTACGCTCTTACTCTGTAAAAGTGGGATTTGACCCCATGGAAAATATACTGACAAATCAAAACTTATAATCGGTTTAAAGTTCAAGGGTGCAGCCAAATCCTGAGCCAGTGTAATTTGACCTAGATCCACTCAAGTAAGTAGAGCTGTAATGAACCACATAAACAAAACTGTCCCACTGTGGTTACCTTCATACTGTGGGAATGATATGGAAACACTCAAAGCCTCATGAAGACTGTGGTTTGCTGCGTTCTACAAATAATAGTGATTTAACACCCATGATGGTGATAAACTCTCTCATTTGAGTTGAAGTAACATACACCTGATTACTCCTATGCCACTATAGAAGGGAATGCTAAAATACTGTTCCTACTACTCGTCCTAAAATCTAAGTTAATCATTCATTTACTCCTGGTACCGTCAGTAGCATCCTTCCCTCTTCCCTCCAGTCAGCTCTAGGTCCATTTAGGCATCTATGTGTTGGAACTTCTAACCCTGCATTAGTATCATTATAGCAGTTTTCAGAAAAAGTTCAGGTTTCATCTTAGGTAGCTAATGCTCTAAGGACATTCTTTCAAACTTTTAGAACCAAAGCAACCTTCAGCTTCTACACCTGTTAGAGGATTTCCCCAAACTGGCCATTCTCTCCCCAGGATGCCTCTATTTATGAGTAACAAGGCTTGTGAAATCTAAGCAACTTTTCAACTCTCACAGATTACTGGAGATACAGAAGAGAAAAAAACTTGCTAAAAGAAAACTGTGTGTAGCTCTGAATAGCCATTTCTGGATATTGCAACCAGCTGTTCCAAGAATACTTCCAAGGTTAATGAAACAGCTCTAAGACCCAGAAGTAACAGATTAAGGAAAAGTCTCCACTATCGCTTTCATTAGCAGAAATACAAAGTTGTCAATGCATACGTTACCAATATATATTTTTTTGATTTGCACCAATGTGACTGATCTGTCCTATAAGGAGTCCAAATGAAATATTTTAACGGTTATTCTAACTTTCTTTCAAGTTGACTCTGCAATTCTGAGCATCTGTATCAGTTACTGACAAATAATGCAAGTTACCTTCTGGTTTCTTTGTAGCTGCCATTACTGTATCATAAGAAAGACATTACCAATTTAGGCTTTGTGCAGTAATAGTAACTTAGTCATATATTTTGTTTTTCTGTCTTACCCAGCACTATAAGAAATAGCTGTTCATTTATGCAGTGGAAAGTCATTCTGGAGCTACAAGGCAGCATCAACTAGGGCACCATTCCTGGTCTTTTTCAAGAGGGTCTTTTCCCATCTATCATCCTATGCCTGGATTGATTGCAAACACACCAGATTGCAGAAATAGATTCAGAGTTACAGCAACTGACTGTTAGGAAGACTCCAGTTAATTCGTGTAAAGGCTATCTGAATATTATTCATGTCTCAGTCACTTTATTTCAAAATGATTTTTATGCATGAAATGCAGAAATTACAGCATATGTTGCAAATACATTTGGAAAAAGTGTTTTTGCTGTTAAAGAAGAATTACATTCTGTTCTTAATCATGTCACAACTTCTGATACAACAAGCTTGGAAGATACAGCATTCAGTCCCATCTTAGCTCAGACTTCAAGGCAAAAATATTGGCACAATCCTCTCCTCCTTTACAAGGCCAGAGTTACACTTAATACATTACTGTTCATAAACAGGATGAGATCCTCTGGGGGAGTCACCATGACTGCAAAGACAATATGCTTTGGGGAAATGGTCCTCCTTGCTAAACAGATGATGGCATTGTTCCACTGTAACTCTCTTAAATGCTAAACCGGAGTCTAAAACTCTATTGTTCATTCTTACATGGAAAAAAAAAAAAAAAAAAAAAAAGAAAAAAAAAAAAAAAAGAAAAAGAAGAAGAAGAAGAAGAAAGTGTTCCAGTATGGCTTGTACGCTTAGCACAAGAGCTTCTATTAACATACCAATAATCTGTTTGTGCAACGTGCTTGGAGCAGAGCAAAACGCACCTGTGAGGAACAAGGGACTGGGCTGCATCTTGTGGGCGCCGGCTCCCGCCCGCTGCCGAGTGCCAACGGGGGAACCGCACCATGGCATCCGCGCACCCCGCTTAGTCCCCGGCTCCTCTCAGCACCCGGCTCTGCTCCCCCGATCTCCCACTCCCCGCCGGGCCTCCCTCCATGCATCCCTCCCTCTCCCTGCCGCCGCCAGGGGTTCGCCATGTTGGGGGCCGCCGGGTCAGGGGTCCGCCATGTTGGGGTCCGCGGGGGGGGGCAGCCATAACGGGGTGCCGTGCACTCACCATGGCGCTGTCCAGGGTAGCGGCCCGGCTCTGCCGGCCCGGCCGCCGCTGCGCCCCCGCTATAAGGCACCGCCTCCGGCTCCGCCGTGCCCGCCTCCCATCCCGGGGCCCTGGGCCTGCCCCGGGGAAGGAGGGAGCGGGAGGGCAAGGCCAGCCGCTGAGGGGGAAGGGGACGAAGGCGGCAGGAAGGCCACAGCCAGTTGCGGGTTTTGTTCCAAGTGCAAACAAAGCATTACATCTCCTATTAAAAACATTTATTCAGACTATCGAAGCTTACCGAAAATGCCCTTCCCTCTGTTTTTAATATAGCAGACTTCGGTGTGTGAAATAAAAATAACGTTTCTTAAAATATTAGCATTCTCCATTTTGCTTTTAAAGTGAAAAATTGTCAAAAATTGCATGCCAAAAGTGTCAAAGCTGTCCCAGTGCTGCCCTCTCAGTTCTGGCTGCTCATGGTTTTCTCGACCAGAGTTCAGAGAACAGATTGTCCCGGTGCTGGTGGCACGAGCAGTGGAAATGAGCCAAGGGGACCAAGTGTGGCTCAGAACAGGTAAAGCCTTGAGCCAGCAGTGTGCCCAGGTGGCCAAGAAGGCCAGTGGCATCCTGGCTTGTAACAGCAATAGTGTGGCCAGCAGGACCAGGGAGGTGATTGTTTCCCTGTGCTACGGTGAGGTCGCACCTCGAGTACTGTGTTCAGTTTTGGGCCCCTCAGTACAGGAAGGACATCAAGGCCCTGGAGAATGTCCAGAGAAGGGCTACGAAGCTGGTGAAGGGCCTGAAATGGAAGTCCTATGAGGAGCAGCTGAGGGAACTGGGGTTGTTCAGTCTGGAGAAGAGGAGGCTCAGGGGAGACCTTACTGCTCTCTACAGCTACCTGAGAGGAAGATGTGGGGAGCTGGGGGTCAGATCTCCTCTCATAGGTAACTAGTGGTAAGACTGGAGGGAATGGCCTCAAGTTGCACCAGGAGAGGTTTAGGTTGGAAATGAGGAGACATTTCTTCTCAGAAAGAGTAGTCAGGCATTGGAATGGGTTGCCAGGGAAATGGTAGAGTCACCGTCCCTGGGGGTGTTTAAGGAAAGGTTGGACGTGCTGCTTAGGGACATGGTTTAGCAGGTGATGGTGGCAGTAGGGCGATGGTTGGACCAGATGATCTTGAAGGTCTTTTCTAACCTTAATGATTCTCCAATTCTAAACGAAAGTGTACTTGATGTATATAGACTATATTTGTGCAAAAGATTGCACTGAAGTTGTAAACCTCAGGTCTTTCCTGGTGATTTCCTTGTTCATGTATTATTTTACATCTTACATTTTCTTGGATCTAGACACAGAGATGCTCCAAATGTGTTGAGAAAGTCTGCCATCCCAGTGCTGCTTGCCTGCCTAGCAATGATGTGCCAGAAGCCTCACCTGAAAGCATGTCCTCATATAACTTCTAGCCCATTTTTTGCAGACACAAATTTGTTTGCTTGTGCTTCCAAATTCCAGTGTGTTAGTCTGTACTGAACTGCTATAATTCCTGAGGTTGATCTGCTGGCTTTTCCTCTCATTAATGTTCTTGATCAGTTATTCATTTGATTCTTTCATTGTTACTATAGAACATCTTGAAAAACTGAAAATAAGTGCTATTTGAAATCCATTCTGTCCCCCAGAGAAGTTGCTACCTAAGCAGAAAGTTGTCCTCTTTGAAATTAGTATTTAGGCACTGTAGAGCAATGAGCAGTTTGGAAGGTGACTGGCAGAGAATCATGGTAATGACTCAATAAATTTGAATACTTCTTTATTGACCAAACAGGCTGGATTCAGTGTGTCAAGCCAAATCCAGCCCTAAGGATGGTAATACAAAACAATTTTTCTTTATTCCCACTTTTCTTTGTCTAAAACAGAAAGGAAATGGATGTTCAGTTTTGGTAAAGATGATCCATTCCTGATCTCTTGAGCTTCTTGTAACATCATAATAATATCAATATAGTTTATTTCTATAGTAGCAACCTGTTTTGTTTGTTCGTTTTAAATCACAACAATTATTTCTCCAATGAAGTCACAAATAGGGAGCAAACAGGATTTTGGTGGCATTTAGAATGTGTAATAGTACTATGGATATTTTAACACCTATCTAATGTGCTGAATTTGAAGACTTAAGGGCTGTGTCAGGATTTGGACTCATCTGTTCAGTGTGGAGGGTGGTGCTGCACATTTTGTTGGATCCCAGGCACTGAGCACAGCACACTTCTGCCAGGCATGTTAGCTTTGAGTGGTTGCTGAACATCATGTTCTGCTGAGAGGAAAGGCAGAAAAATAAGTCAACATGTGGAGAAACAGAATTGCTTAGTTCCAGCTGAAATTCCTCAGAAACAGGGAGAATAAGTAGAAGCAATTTAAACAGCACTTCACTCTGGGACAATGCACACAACTGATGGTGAAATGACACAGGGCATTAGCTTGAGTCCTGCTGGTGCATGGATTGCTGCAGATTTGACCTTACCACAAGCTACCTAAGAATGGTTGAGGTGGGAAGGGGCCTTTGAAGTTCATCTGTTCCAACTCTTCTGCTCAAGCAGAGTCACCTACAGCCAATTACCCAGGGCTGTGTCCAGCCAGGCTTTGAATTTGTCTGGGAAAGAAAAGTGAACTCAGATGTGTCTCTCATTGCTGATCACTGCTCTTGCTCACGATCTCCTCCAAAACTTGAAGTTTAAACTCGGGACTTGCCTGTTTCACAAAATTGTCTTCTCAGTAGTATCTGTACAACTCCCTAGCTAAATATGTCTTCTTTTCCTGAGAAGTTAACTGGAATGAAAGAGGTTCACTTCCTTATATTTTCAGTTTGTTGTTGTTGTTGTTGTTCTATTTTTTTTAATTATTTTATTCTTTTTTCTAATTTTATTAACACAGGGCAATGGTTACATACCTAAAGATCTCAGTTCTGCTACTGATGTTATGGGGGGTTACAAGGTTAATGTGATAGACTTTTGTTAACTCTCAGTGAATGCTTAAGATCTGTTGGTAATAAAGCTGCATTGAATCAAATCTGAGTAATCACTCTAAAGCTAACACTTTATTTTTTTGTATAATGTCATTTTCTGTGCTTTTAATTTTGAAACTATAGCTGTTGTAATATGACTGTAAATATAAAACTAAGCGTTGTATTAAATTCCCATCTGTGGGCATGTAAAATAAAAAAACTAGGCCACAGTAAACCTGTTGCTGCAGAAAATACTAATTTGAGCGATTGTGTAGCAGTGCTGATTTTGTAATATTATGTTTTAGCACCCCCGTTCGGCACAAAGGGATACCTGCAGGTATTTACTCAAACGCTTTGCTAAAGCTGAAATGCAATTGCAACGCATCCAGGAAAAGTCCTTGGCTGCACTTATAGTTTACATAGTTTAGTTATGTAGTTTGGCATTTTATAAATTTCTGTAAATAGAATATTCTCATCCCTCTTACCATCTTCATATTAATAGTCCATTTTGATCATTTAAATCAGCCAAGGCTAAAGATTGATGGACCTGAACCAAAACTGAGGCTAAATACAAAAGACCATATTTAGACGCTCTGTCCATTGTCTACGTGTCTCCTGTGAGAAGTCTGATGGTGGTAACTTGCGAGTAAGTTGTGACTTGTGAGTAAGTTGTGACTGGTAAGTTGTGACTGGAAGTGAATTATTTCTCCTGCACATGCTGTCATTTAGCATTATGGTAGCGTTTAGAGGTCCCAGTTTGGGATTGTGGTCTTGCTGTGTTGAGAACTACTCCATAAGGCAGGTCCTTCCTCAAAGAGCTTGCAGCATAAAGCATCATGTTATCAAGAATAACCACCACCAGGGAAAGGAGTGGATGCAAGCTCTTCTCTGTACTCCTTCCCTGGGAAATAGTAATGCATTAATTCCAAAAGAGAGGCAGTGGGGGGAAGGTCATCACGTGTAGTCCGGGTAGAAGAAAGGGCTACATTTTTCACCTTCTGCATGAACTATCATTACTTGGCCAGCTTCTTAGGTATTAGCAGTTGGCAGTCAAGCTTGTTTTGGCGACAGTACTTGGCATGGTTGCCAGTTACTTTCAAAGATACTGTATGTGCCAAGACAAGGATTAAAAAATTAGGACATGGCTGAACAAAAACTGCCTGGATTACTTTAATTTGCTCTTCTCATGCACACTCATTTTAATAAGCCTTATTTACATTAATAGCCTTTGGCAAGATTCCCGTTTAATCAATGCACTGTGTATGATAATAAACAAAAAGGAGGCCATGGATGATGCAAGGGTGTTAAAAACGAGAAAAGATAATCTTGTTAAAGTAGTTGAAATTCCTTTGGAGTACTAGAATACACTGCTTATATAACACAATTTCCATGTGATTATGGGTAGATTGTTTAAATATATATATATTTTTTCTACAGCTAGTCAAAGATTTTATTCTTCCTTCTGCTGTTGCCTTAGAGTAATTGAATGTAGATTTATCAAAGTGCTGAGCTCTTACAGCAGCAACTGACATCAGTGAAAGTTCTGCTGTGCTACACAGTTATGAATCTATGCTACAAATACATTAAATGCAAGAGAAGCGTTACATTTTCCCCATGCCCCAGCTGGAAGGGAAACCAAAAGGGGTAGGTCCAAAAGCAGTTGATACTTCAAACACCTGTTTCTGCCTGGGTCCTCTCCCTGGTGATTAAAACATCCCTCCCCTGTTTTGCTACACAAACATGACCACCAGTTAACTGACTACTGTGAAACAACTGGTTAGTCTAGATGCATCAGCTCTCACACCCTTTAAATAGGGCTTGTGCCTTCAGAATCTGGATTACTCTTCACTGCTACTGGTCTTTAGCTCTCTTATTTGCAACATTGCATGTCCTTGCTGCTCTGTGAAATCATGTCAAATACTCCTGCTTTGGCCTGCCCCATGGTCTGGTGTACGAATTAGCAGAAGCCCTCTAAGAGGCTTGCTCATCAGTCTTGTGCTACAGTCCCTTTGCTGCATGACGACCTTGACCAACATTTTTTTCTAACCCACAAAACATACATCAATGCATAGATGTTCATGTACACTGACAGAAAAGATAGAAATTTGGTCAGTGTTGAGCATCATAGGAAAACGTATTGAATATAGAATACTGATAGTGCACAGTGACCAAATGTTGTAAGGTGATGGTAATGACTTTATGACGATAATGACTTTAATAAGTCATAGAACCATTATCAATTATTTTTTTTCCCATCCTCTTCAGGGAACAGATGAGCCATGTTCAATTCTGCAACTCCATCTTGCACATACACATGTAAGAAATTAGGTAGATCAAGCTTATATTTGCATAAACAACCTTATTTCTCAAACTTCAGAAATTAGAAACTTCAGTGATTAGAAAAACTCAATGGTCCAACACTTTCTTTTAATATACTTTCTTGCATTTGATTTTACAGACTTGTGAAACAAACAAACAATATCCATATTGTAGCTTACTTATCCCAAATGCATCATCATTGGTATTGATACAAATTTCTGGCACATTAACATATGAACTGATACAGAATCATAGAATCATTTAGGCTGGAAAAGAGCTCTAAAATTATCTAGTCTGACCTTTAACCTAGTACAGACAAGTCCACCATTAAACCATGTTACTACATTCCACATCTACACATTTCTTGAAGACCTCCAGGTATGGTGACTCAACCACTTCCCTGGGCAGCCAATTCCAATTCCGCACAACCCTTTTGGTAAGGAAATTTCTCCTAATATCCAGCCTAAACTTCCCCTGGCACAACTTGAGGCCATTTCCCCTAATCTTATCATTTGCTGCTTTAGATAAGAGCCTGAGCCTCACCTTGCTACAACCTCCTTTAAGGTAATTGTACAGTGTGACAAGGTCTCCCTTGAGCCTTCTAAACAACCTAATCTCCTCATAAGATGTAGCAGGGAAGATGTGTGCTTATTTAATTTAATTTTGATCTGAAGAAAAGTTTAAGATAAAATAGATATATATATATATTTTAATTCAGATGGAATCTGCATATATGTTTCATTTTACACAATGTGTTCCACATGATCCACATGAAAGGCTTTATTTCATTTATTAGGAAACACAGGGTAACAAAGACTATATTCACCAAATGGTTAGAGGAGGACATGTTTCTCCTATTATCCCACGACTTGGTTAAAATATAACATCCACAGTGTTACCCCTTGACTGTGCCTGTGGGGATTGGAACTTGAATTTAATTGCTTCAACAGTTATGCTACAGAGTCTTTTTTATGTGCTTGTTGTCTGTGCTGATGGCAATTTCAGTACTGCATCCATACTGGTCTCCAGCAATCCCAGGCCACTGAGACCAGATGGAAAGTGTGGAACATGGAAGACTTAACATCAGTAAAGGAGGACCATCTTAGGGAGCACTTCAACAAACTGGATATACGTATGTCCGTGGGTTGTACTCGAGAGAGCTGGATGATGTCATTGCGAGGCAATTCTTAGTTACCTTTGAAATGTACTGGTGACTGGGAGTGATTCCTGAAGACTGGAAGAGAGCATATGTCACTCCTATCTTCAGGAAGGAAGACCTGGAGAAGTACAGGCCAGGCAGTCTTATCTCAAACCTTGGGAACATGATGGAGAAAATCTTTGTGGAAGTGTCTCCATATACATGAAGGACAAGATGATCATGAGTAGTTAGCATGGATTTAAGAACAGAGAATCATGCCTAATCGACCTGATAGCCTTCTATAATGAGGTGGTTAGCTCAGTGGATGAGAGTGGTATTCTGGGCTGCATTAGGTGCAACATTGCTGGTAGCTCAGGGGAGGTAATCCTGCTCAGCTAACCCTGTGGTTAGAACATCTGTGTACTGGGTGAGAAACTTTGTTGAAATTAGGCAGAAGGTGAAATGCTTCAGCTTCAGTCACGATATTCTGAAAGTTTTTGGATTGTATGTTCTCCTCAGATTTAAGGCAGTTATGATTCATGAAGCTTATTTGTACTATTTACTTCATTTGCTTTCTGGAATAAAAAAAGTTTTTAAGTACTTGGCTCCCTTTTTTTTTTTTTTTTTTTTTTTTTTTTGGTTGGACCAAAAGGTTGGACTCTTCTCTCCTTTTGGTGGTTATTGTTCAACCTGAGAAGTCTTGTGGTTTTCTGATATTCATGTTAAAATTTTCCTTTCTATTTCTATAAGAGAATTAAATTTCTTGTAGTATAATGTGAGAGCACTTTAATTAACAGAAGATAGGTGATTTAGAATGGTTAGTATGAGCAAGTGTGAGAAAAATCTCAATTTTCTTCAGACAGGATTTTCTGTGAAGCTATTTTATTCACGATTGCAATGGCGGGTGTCCTGTCAGTCAGGAGAGCATTTTAGTAAACAAATCATAACCTTTTATTCCCTATTACCCGACGCCTGATAACCTCCCCTGTTTCCTCATTGGCTGAGTACTACAGGTTCACAAAATACTCGACGCTTCTCTATACCATATATGTACAATTTTTTTTCCAACCCTTTAATTTCTCCTTTCTTATGTTTTGAGAACTTGTGATCTTTGTTTTACTGTTCTCACACTGCTCATCTTCTTTTCCTCAAGCTTTTACCTTATTTTGGAACAGTGAGGCCTTCTACTGTCCACTTATCTACTTAGCATTTCTCCTTACTATGAGTTACACAACTACATTGGAATAAAGAAAAATAATTATCTACTGCATAAAACACAACTTTGTTTCTCACACAACCAAAATCTGGTATTTGCTTTGGCTTTTGAGCTAGTTCTTTTAAACTATCTAAGAGCATTTACCATTTCGAGATGCCTTAAATTCAAGCCCGAAGACCCATCAAATTTAAATTTTACATTCTGAAGAAACACACACTTAAACAAATAAAATTAAGGATTTCCAAACTGAACACATGTTGATAAAAAGACCCTCTTCCTGTGCAGTGTAATACGAGAAATTTAGTTGCTTCCTGTTTTCATTTTTATTGCGTAATATACTGCCTCAGATGGTATAATTGTTACATATATTTATCACTCCAAAATGACTTCATTCCAAAATAGTTTTCCAAGATAATTTTTTCTTCAGTTATGGGTGCTGAGTGGTTCTGTGATGTGGTTCGGGGATGTGAATTAATTAACTACTATTACTAAATCAGGTTGGAACTGTAGGATAATGTATATTAAATTTTTGAATAGACCCCAAACGTGACAGCTACTTTACAGGAACGTGGCAGTTCCATACCCAGAGAACTTACTCTCTGTGAAAACTAAAAAATTAGAGAAACACAACACTGTAGCTAGGAGGGAATTTACTTATTTTTCAAAGCTAATACAGTAGTATCTGTTATTGCTTTACTGTTTGTTTGCAATACAGAAGAAATGTTGCATAAGTATGCATGTAACAACTGCTTAGGTTAGTATTAGAGTGATATTTAAAGATGTGGAGGCATTGACATAGTACAAATGTATAGAGAAATATCAGAAAAGGTGTTTAAAGTGGAATTAAACTTGCAAGACATGATGAGTGGGTTAGGCAGAGTATTAAACAGGGCTCGGAATGTTAGGAGAGTAAGTCTGAAACAAGAAGATGGAACTCTGGTCTGATTTGGTGAAGTGACAGCAAATGTCAGAATGTGACTGGAGGATTGCATGTGCTAGTAATTTTAGGTTATAGGTTTCCTGAAAGGAGGAGGCATGTTAACATACTCAATGAGCACAAAAAGCAAGAACTTTAGCTTCACCTAAAAGGGGAGATTTTAAAATCAACTATATAAGAAACATAAAGGATAAATGGATTAGCCTTCTTTGGTATCTCATTGCAATGGTGACATCTTCATGGGCAATTACAGCTCTGCTCTTGTGGATTTAAGCACACGTTTTCAGTAGTTTTAGGAACACTAGCCAGTGTCTCCCATGCTACAAGGCAAAGTCACAACCTTTTTTCCAGTGCTAAAGGTGAAAGTGCTAAAGTTTGTATCAGCAGGGCTGAGGAGCATAGCCTTTATCTCATGATTCCTGGCAATTATGATTTCCTCAGATTTCCCTTATGAGGGCAAGGCAGCTAGAGTGTTATCACCACCATGTCAACACAGGTCCTGTGGAATTTGAACCACCACGGTAACGTGCACATCAGACAGCGGGAAGCCAGCACAGCGCTGATAAAATGAAGAAAAACCAAGGGCTCCCTCAGCGCAGAGGAAGAGCTGCCTCCTCAGAGCTGCTGCAGCACCTCACTCTCCTCAGGCAGCCATTACAGGCGGTGGCGCCACGACACCACGCGGCGGAGAAACGCCGTGGCACCAGAGGTGCGCTGGGACTCGTAGTCCGCGCCGCGCAGAGGCCTCGGCGTTCCTGCGGGAGCTGAACTACGACTCCCGGCTCGCCTCGCCCCTGCTCTGTGGGGCAGGAGGCGACGCTGCCGCCGCCAGCGCTCTTGCCCCCCCCCCCTTGGCTCCGCAACCCTTCGGAGCTGCCCTCTGCGAGAGGGGCGAGCGGGCGGCATGTGGCAGAGCATCGGGCTGACCCTGCTGGTGATCGTGGCCACCCTGGCCTGCGTGCTGCTCTTCATGCTGTGCGGTGAGTGGCCGCGGGGCGCCTTGCTCTGCGGTGTGGGGGTCTCGGGCCCACGGGGGGGAGAAAAAACCCTCCCGGCCCTGTGCTGGGTGACATAACCAGGGTATCGGACTGGGAGTTCAAAAAGCCAGCCCCCAAATACAAGATCACCGCCAGCAAACCCCGCTGTGGTGCAGAGCTGTGGGATGGGAATCCACCAGGCATTCACTTCTCAAGGGATTTATTTTTTGAAAACCAAGGGGGGTAACCTGAAGGCTCGGCTGATATTTAATACTTTTAAAAAAAGTTGTGCTCAAAACTGCATTGCAAAAAGGTGTAGTAATATCAAGGGGCTAGACAATGAAATGGCAGGTGAAATCCAGTATTAACATCTATGGAATTAACATCCGTAAGAACTGAGAGGTATAGGCATATATAAATCATGGAGAAACTTACGGGGTTCAAACCAAACTGTTACTATCCTGAACAGAGGATTAAATCAAGGCACTCTAAGAACTTTTCTAAAATACATTTAATTCTTCGTAGAAAGGACATAAGCTAATCAAATGTTAAGATATTTAATATAAAATAGAAAATGTCATTATATTGCTACAGGGATCTGTCATGTGCCTGTATCTCAGTGTATTTCCATTACCTTATTTATAGAAAAAAATCTCCTAGATTTTTTTTTTTAAAAAAAAACATAGTACAGTGATATGCAGTGATTTCAGCATGAAGAGATTCTAACTAGGTTAGGGCTGTCTTGCCTGAAAAACAGTTGAATGGCGGGAGATGATAGTTGTAAAACTGAGTAGAGTGAACAAGGTGAAAAGGGAGTGGTTGTTCGATTTTCTTGTTACGGAGGAGTTGGAGTATATCAAGGTAAATGATCAGGCTTAAAAAAAAAAAAAGTATTCTTTTACACAATAAGGGAAAATTGCAAGCTCTTGAAGAATATTCTGGATTCTAAAACTTACCATTTAAATTTCATAGAAGAAAGGTCCATCAATGTATTTAAGCCCTACTACTAACGTTAAAGTAAGGGAACATCTGAAATACAGATTACTGGGGGTAGGTGAGGCACCTTGTAAGCTTTCCCTGCTCCTGTGTTCTTTTCTCCTGTATCCCTTATTGTCCATTGTCACAGACTGAACACTGTTATGAGATGGGTTTCGTATCTTCAGTGGGTATTGGCTGGCCACCTTCTGTCTTTTGGAGTTGCAGTGTACTTACTAGGCTTTCCATGCTGTCAGAGTACACATGAGAGATCATTAATGCTGAAGGATAAGAATGACTTTGTAACATACAGTTCAAAATCGGAAACATCTTCTCTAGGTGTTTCTGCTTTTGTCTCTGTATCACAAATAGTGTGAAGTGCTGAGGGATCTCTTTAGCTTTGTCTGGTAACTTCTCTTTAGTACTGCCTTGCTTAAAAATAGCAAAAGTAGTTAATAACTTTATTTTTAAATGGCTTATAAATACTTAGCAGTTTGGACTTCTGTATTCTACACTCAGATTTAATGAACACTGTGCTTCAGATCTGTCATCTGTATCTTGCTTTTAACAGTATCAGAGCTTATAAATTGATTGCTAAAATGTACCTAGATTTTAAAGGTAGTAAATGCAGGAAGCTGCCTTTTATATAGGATGTAGCTGGTGCTGTAACTGTTACCCTGTCAGAAATAGCTAGGTAGGGTTTGATATGATTTATATAGTATTGGTAGCGGTATTTTCCCAGTTTTACACAGCATTTACTAATCAGTTAGTACTAGGACACTTCTAGTTCTTGTGCCAAGACTATTACTGGAAACTATTTGAGGAAAAGAGGTGTCAAGACCACTATTTGGAGAAAATGAGTATAAACTACCTCCAATCAAAATATTCGTGCCTGTGATAGGCAGCTTCTTATCAACTATTGTACTGAGGGGATCTCTATTTGTAAATAGAGAGCCTGTCAGTCTTCCAGGGAGATGAGTGCTGGATGTATGACAGGATACAAGTAAATGCTAGCCAGAGAGGCATACAAGTTAATGGACAAACTTGAGACAAGGATGACTGGATATAAGCTTGAGTAAACTTAAGCTGATAGGAATATTTTATAGCCCTCTCAGGTATTTAGCAGCCTCAGAAAAGGACTGTCAGGGTCAAAAGACTGACGAGCTGTTACTTGGACTTTGAGTGGCTTGTAAAAGGACTCACAGTATGAATGCTTGCAGAGAGCAATCTACTAAAATATCCAGGAGATGTCCTAGGATTGTGTGAATTTCTGTTGCTTATCACAAATGTGTGATGGGATAAGCGCTATGAAAACTTACTATAATGTTAAATTTCCTTCCAGTTACTTTTTTTTTTCTGAAGTGAAAAGATAAAATTCAGTGCAGAAACTGTCAGAAGTTATTAGGACCAATTTATCAGCAACGTGAAAAGCAAATGATTATACCTCAATTTGGCATTTATGTCTATGCAAATACACCGAGTTAGTGACCTGAGTTCTTTTTCTGTTTAACACTTCTATGTGGAACTATCACCATGGTGGTCGACAAGCTCCATGGTTGGCTGTAACATCGGACTCCTAACGATGAAGCCATGAGGAATGTAAACAAGCTAGAAGGAACAAGGAAAAGTGATTCACGAGACCCTAGCTGTCTCAAACTGCTTGTTCTCCAGCCCTTAAGACATGGTAGTGGCTAGATGTTTGCTGTTGTGGGGAAAAGTTAACTAATGAGTAGCTAGTGGGAAAGTACCGCTTGTAGAGCTAATGGTATAAAAAGGGAGCCTGTCCTCAATAAAAGTAATTGAAGTTACTGCTCCCTAAAGAAACCCTGGTGTCTGTGTGGTCATTATGCCACACTTCTGGATGCTTGCAATTGCCATTTCCAATCCTAATCTGGAATTGTTAGGAAGCACTGAAGGCTTGCAGCTAGTGATATCTATTTGTAAACTGAGCACATCTGACATAGAAACCATTGAGAGACTACAAGCATGTCTAGCTTTCAATTGCTCTTTTAAAAGTGGACCTAAGGTAACTTCCTTCCACTTTATAGCCATCTTTTCGGATTTCTTTTCTCTGGTTTCTCTCGTGGTCTCATTGTTTTTGTGTGTTCCTTGTTGCTGGTAGGAATTTATGCACAGCGAAGGAGATAGGTAAGCAGTACATGAGTTCGCTTTGGCTGGTGTTCTATTTTATCCTCTGTATATTTTTGTTTTCCCAAGGCATTAATACACATAGTCTGATGAAGGTGCAGAAGTGCCTTCAGGGGAACAGATAGGCATGTTCTTCTCGTTCAGCAGGTGAGGCTAGTGAGATGGGGTTTGAGACGTGAACTTAAAACAAAAAGAATGTAACTTTGATTGCTGAAACAAGTGTGTGGTTTGCTTCACAAGTCTGAATTCATTTGCAGATGAGAAAACGTCTGAGCCTTAAATTCTGCCTGAATAACTCATCTATAATGCTTTGTTTAAACAGTTTTGTAACTATCTTAAATGACATAATCTTGTGAAATACCTCAAAAGGTGAGGAAAGCCATACCTGAGTAGGTTAGCAATAAAGAGAAAATACCTTTTCATTTGAAACTGAAATTTACAACTGTTAAAAATTGAAGATGGGAAGAGAGCAAGCTTCCTTGCATCGGTCCGCAAGTGATGTGGTGTGGAATTAGGAGCAGGCTTAGGGAGCGACACGGCCCAAGCAGATTGTCACTGACAGCAGACATCAGGTGACAGCAAAGGTGTTCTCTGGGGGTAGTGTATTACATACCTCTTAAAAAGGCACAGTGCTGAAGTGATTTGCCTGTGGTAGAACCTTGTTTTCCCAAATCTGTTTAGCCTCTAGAGCTCTGTGCTTTTTTTTTTTTTTTTCCCCCAGCTGTAGCTGTTAAGATTTTCTGTGGTGGGCACTTCAGTGTTTGAATACAAGCAAGTAACTCTTGCACTGTTACTGCATCACCTTCGTTCCTTTCTTGGATCAATGTGTGTTTCACATAAGAAAATTCAGTTTATTTTACACCAGCATTCCACGTTATCCCTGTTTTGGCTTTTTGTGCTTATCTTCCTGATTCAAATTTAAGTGGAAAATATGTTCCAGTAAAGAAAATCCTCCCGGTGTTTATGTTTACACGCCAACATAAGGAGAATGAAAGTTATGGACCCAAGACTTGTGCCCATGAGCACGTAAGGTGGAGTGACGTAGCACCAGATTGCTTTGCTTCATTCCCCTGGGAGGTAACAGAAAAGGTAGCTTTATGGAAACTTGGTCAAATTAAAGTTGTCATGACAACTTCATTGCAAAAATGATACCTGCTTTTGAGTCAGTAAATGAGCCTTTGAGTCACGGTCCCGTCTTCGCAAACACATTGCATCACGATTTGTAGGGGGGTGACATACTGATGCCATGATGCCAAGATGTATTGTGCCAGTGCTGTTTGACTGTCACACATTCAACCAAGCTGAGAATGACTCAAAAAGGCAAATCAAATGGCTAAAGAAGACAAGACTGATTCCAATCAAGTATTTTGTGCGTGGAGATGAACCAGTAGGACTTCTTTGACTGGCCTGAGGAGACTGGAAACTTCTTAGATGCAAACTGGTGGTGCCAGCTACCTGCCTGGCATTGTCTCTATAACAAAACTGTGGCAAAGCTGAGATGCATAATAGGAGAGTGGCCTTTCTGTCCATTCTTGTTTAAAAAAAAGTTGTAAATGCACTAAATGCACTCTGTAGTTGACAGTTTAAAAAATGTGGGGTTACAATTTTGCAGTATTCTTAAGAGGCTGAAAAATTGATAAAAGATGCATTGCCATCTAATTTGAAAGTAAGTTGGTACTTTGAATCTGCCTCCAGACTTTGTCTTTTTTGTTTCTTTTTGTTGTTGTTTAATGATGTATTTACTCAATACTGTTGCTGGAGAGAGTCTCTTTTGCCCTGAGCAACTTGCTTCAATTCTTTACTAGTCTGGTTATTTCTAAGAAGTTTTATTGGAGTGTTTGGTAACTGCGAGGCGACAGGGAGTCTCAGCCGAAGAGGCAGCTTTAACTGGATTCAGATGGGTGGGTGTGTTTGGGGGATGTTTTAAAAAAACAACTTTCTGTTGAAGTTGTCACCGTGATGAGAACAAGTGAAGGAAAGGAATCGTTCCACCTTGATTACCTTGTACCACGGTGTCTGTGGTGTAGTTTGGAAGATCTGGAGAGTCTTTTATGTGGAACCAGCTGGGGTGCATGCGGGAAGGGATGTGCCTTCCAGAGGAGCACCGTACCGGGCAGAAGACTAGAGAAGAAGACCAGGAGGCAGTAATGGGTGGTGATGTGGCAGAGACAGGGTAAACCTGAACTTATTTTTACAATTCTTGAGCCCGGTTGCCCCTCCCACTGTCAGTGGGTAAGCCTCTTGTAATTCTATTTTCAATGCACGGCATCGTGGCTCACATCTCCTGCCTGGTCCTGCTGATCAGGTTGGTTGTAACGGCCTTCAGTGTTTGCTTTTGTCCAGGTTGTAATTCTGTGTAAGTGGCCTGTTACAGTGATAAAGGAAGTATATGAAGGTCTTTACCCAGCCAAAGTTTAAATACCTCACTTACTGGCTTGTTTATATCAAATATATTATCTGGTGCTTCTGTCAAGTGTCCTACAACGTTATCTGGGGGGAGGCCCTGAGTATTTTGGCTTTTCCTTCATTGGGGTGTTCTCTGGAAGTAATGTATGTATCTGACATGAATTCACTTGAAGGTATTTTAAGAAGGACCTTTTCAAAAAGGCAAGTTGTGGCTGAGAGCTTCATGCACCCCCTCATCCCCATGTCCTTAAGTGAACGTGATAGAACACTCTGCATGCTTTTCATGCACTTCTCGGTTCAGTCTCCCAAATTGAATCTCAGCAAACTGTGGAGTTGAAGACACTTGTAACAGTTTGAAATGTTCTGCTCAGGTCTCACTTTTTCACCTTTCCTGTATTCATTGGGAATATTTTGTTTTCTTTCCCGTGCAGACTGGAATTGAGCATGGCTTTTGGAGATTTGATTACTTTTTTAATGAGGTTTAGAGCCATGAGAAAAATGGATCAGTTTATGGTCTTCGAAGTTGACAAAATATTGTAGATCCCAAAGATCTTAAATACCACTCAATGGGAACAATCTTCAAAAGATGAGGTAATTTTTACCTCTAGATATGCAAAAGCACAACAAAAGAGCCATTTTCACTTTTCTTTTCTAGATACAGGGGGCTTAAAGATCAGATTCAATTTATTCACAAAACATTTAAAGTTTTAGATGTTAATGGAAAAGGAAATGCTTGGAGTAGGCCTTGGGAATTAAGCTGGATATTAAAAGGTTGTCGTGCCTTCCTCTAGCTGACCCTGGTAACAGAGAAGTTCTGGCAATTAGAAGTCCACGGGATGAGAAGAGAGTATTCTAGGACGGGGGGAAGGGTGGGGTCTTGCTTTGTCCTAAGTAACGGCTCTTTCACCTTGTCCTGACTCCAGTGAGAGAAGAGGGAGAAAAATAAAGGTGCTGTGGTTATACAAGTGCCACTTGTCAATATGCCTGTTGCCCAGGCTCAGAAATCTGTTTCTGCTGACAGCTCTGTTGCTGGGGGGACAGCTTTCCCTTGTTGTGCAAAATAGGGCTGCTAATATTTGCAAGCGTCAGCAGTACAGGCTTGAATGGCAAAACCTTCAGATTGGGAAAAGGAGTGTTAATTTGTAGCTCTGAGTGAGATAAATGGTTTTGATATTGCAAATGATGCTTATATATAGCATATGCCTTTGGATCACAGCTCCAATTTTATCCTGCTTATCTGTGAAATACACAGCTAAGTGACGCTTCTAAGCTATAGATAATGAAACTTGTCTGGCCAGCTAGAGGGAATGGGATAGCTAGTTCTCAGCTTGGTACAGCTCCAGCCTCTCTTTATCAAGGTGTTTGGATAAATGAGAATTTTATAAAGAAGGTTCTGGGTTAGGTGTAGATAAAAATACGTCTGCTTTGGTAAGTGTTGGCTATCTGTTCTGGAAATGCTGACTTAAGAGCAAGGAGATGGTGGATCTTAAATATTTTTAGAGATTCTAGAAATGTGACTCTCTCAGCTGTAAAATTCACTTGTGTGGTTTTGAGACCAAGAATGTTTCTGCATTGGAGTAGAGCTAAATGTTATACAAATTTACCTGATAACATTAATTTTATTTTAATGGGACTTTGATGTGGTGAGAAAACACTGAATTTGGAGGATGTTTTAGTTAATTATGATAAGGAGGTTGTGTATTTAATGTAAAACATGGCATTGATTTAGAAGTCTCCAAGTGTGCCTAATGTAATGCGGCTTTTAGAAGGTGGTTCGTTCTGAGTGTGAAGTGTTTGCTGAGGGAGCATAGGAACCCCACTGCTACCTTTTTACAGTGCCTACATATTGAATCCTCTGTCTTTGCTTTAGGTGTTACCACAGAAGTTCATTTTGTACTACTAGCTAAGGTCCCATGCCTTTGCACTGGTGTAATCGCCTGCTTATTGTTTGCTGTGGCACTGCAATTAAGAATATGTTCAGGTTCTTGCCTGGAGCTTAGAATATTTGCTTCTGGATGAGGGCAAACTTGATCAAGCTGAATAGTTGCTTACAGAACTGCGAAAAGGGGTGGGTGTGTGTGGAGGGAGGGATGCTGGGGTTAAGAGTAATCAAGGTGGCACTTGATTATTTTTGTCTCCCTTTTCTGCTGTGCTTTGCCTGAGAGCTGCCTATCGATGTGTGTGAAGTAACTAAGTGGTACTTTTTTTCTTTGTCTCCTGCAGGCTGGTATGTGGTCTGGCAATTGTTTTTGTCTAAGTTCAAATTCCTGAGAGAATTGATAGGTGATACAGGGTCCCAGCAGGGGGACAACGAGCCTGCAGAGACAGAAGCTGAACAGGAGACTCCACCCTCACCACAGAGAAGTAGACAGAAATCTGCTCGACAGCGAAGGGCACCCGCAGAAGAGACAACTTAAAATACAACATTGAACTTCTGGCTAACTATGAATGGTTAAGCACCTCTGCGCTGTGTTGCTCAATGTCTTGACCTTACTGAAAAACTGACCTAAGAGGTAATATTAATACCTGTGGACCTTCGCTTTGGAACTGTCAATACTTGCTACTCCAGTAGAGGTTCAGGGAGGGCTTTGGCAGCAAGTCATAGAGTACTGTAAGAAACGACGGGTGGAGAGGGATCTCTATCAGAAAAATGCTGAGCTGCTGTAGCTCCTCTCCCTGTGCACAGGTGAAAAACAGGTCCTGGACCATAGGCTTAGCCTTTGCATTTGTCTGAACATAATAAATGTTTCAGAGTTGAAATGGTTTCTAAATTATTTTTTTCTTTACAGCATTGCAACTACATGTAGTGAAATGGAGTTTTCTTTCTTTAGCTATATATGAATATATATTTTTTTCAACCTTGAGAATGCACGTGAACTTGAAAACCAGTTGTAAGAATATCCTGCTTTAGAAAGTATTCTGAAGTGAAACTTTGTTATTTTCTTATCTATATAAGTATAAATGAAATATGAAAAAACAATATTAGATGAACATGGGAGGTTTAAATTGTTTCCTTAAAATAAGGCAGAAAAGGAATCTGGTCATAAGGTTTGTTTTCTTGCTTTTGGCATAAGAACGGTTACAGGTAGAACAATCATGGTAGATTTCTGTATGTTCTTCCTGAACCTCTTACTCCAAGTCCAACTTATGTGGGGGAGGGGAAGATGCCTAGGTTATATATCTACGGTTTAGTAATCTGAAGTGTCATCTTTGGCTCTTGAATACTAAGTACTTTTCTAGCTCACCTTGAACACTCTTACGTCAGGTATTTTGGTACCAGACCTAACTTTTTCTCTAAAACCAGTGAAGGCATTCTGACCAGTTTGGTGGATGTCACTCTAACACTTTGATAGTGTTACAGCAATGAATTTAATACCTCATGTTTGGTGGGGGACTTGCTGATCTTTACCAGTAACGAGCTCCTGGTTTTTGAGAATGAGTAATGCAGCTATTCTGACACTGCAGTTCAGAATGAAGAGCTCCAGTTCTGTTTATCTAGCCGCTCTGAAGACTGATGCGTGAGATCTTTGGGAAGAAGATGACCATGCATGTTCCACTTCCATGTGCATGGCGGGGGGAACAATCAAAATGTCTATTTCATGAACAGCCTCAGTTTTCTCTCAGAACCTGGATATGTGGTATTGTTTGGATCACTGTTCATTGTATTAAAACAAACAAAACCAACAATAACAGAAACTGCTTAAGCAGGACTACAAATTGATCTTGTACTTGCAGCTGTTATGAAGTTTAAACCTGTAGCTTCCAAACTTGTGGTTTTGGTTCACTTACACAACTAAAAGGAGCAACATTTAGGTTTTTCATTAAGTAGACCTACTTCTGGGCAAGGAGCACTTCTTTGGTGCCTTTGTTTTAATTTGTCACCTGTGAATACCGTTTAAAAGTTACTGAGATTATTTACCTTATAAATAACTTGGATGCTTGAGCATTAAGATATGTAAGATCAGCCTGGACCTTCCTTTGGAACCTGAAAGTCATTGTTTTAGTTACTAGCATGTACGTATAAGCATGCTTTATATCACAGGGTTGCACTTTAAAGCATGACTAGACAGTGCACATATCCTTGAAACACATGCAGAAATATAGTAAGTCTCCTTCCTCTATCCTGACTGCTGACAAGGGAATTCCTTATGATATTTTCTTCGCTACTAAAATTCCTGTTTACTCAAACTGAGCAAAAGCAATCAGGTTCTTTTCCTTGCTGCTTTCAGTTGATTGCATTGCACAACTTAATGTCACAATATTCTTGTGTCTGTATGTCTTTTTCACATGATGAGACTTTCAGCTCAGCAGTACTAGCCAAATTCTGGAGCATTTTTCTGAAGAAGAATGTTTAGCATCTCTGTCTTGGAGCTTTGCTAATATGGGCTTACAAATCAAGACTTTTTTTGTCCTGATGTAGAATATTGACACTCCACTGCACTTTACTTTTGCCTAGACATAAATCCATTGAAGATGGCAAAATGCTTATGCTTGTAATATCTCCATCTCAGATAAGGAACAGTTAACTCAGTCTCTGCTTCTGGTAGCTGTGAAGAAATGCAAAGTTACAGTGATACATGTAGCTATCCAGAGTAGTTTTAAAGGTGCAAGAATCAAGACTCCGGAGCAAGTTAATGAAGGAAGATCCATGCAGGTTTGAATGCTGACACTGATTAAATATGCAATTAGATGGTAGTTTAACGGGTGTAGAATATCTGGGTACTTCATATGCTCTAGCCAAACAGTTCCCTTATTTGCAGATTGTAGGTGTACATTTTGCTCCCCAAAATTATTTTCAGTCTCTTTTAAACAGCTGATGCTATTTTTTTAAAGTTGCTGTGACATAGCTGCCAGTAACACTATCTGCTTAGTATATAACATTCGTGATCTTACTAGTAGCAGGCCAGAGGCTTATATTACGAGGTTAGGAAGAATTTTATAATATCTTCAGTCAATATACAGTTTTTCGTGAGAGTCGGTAGTAAAATCTCTGTGCAGGGCACTTCATGCAAATCTGTAAAAATGAAGCTGTGTGTGTACAAGCATACTCATGATAAGACCTGGGTTGTGATTGCTGGCAGTCCAATATACTCATGTCTTTGAATATTTTAACCAGTGTACTTCTGAACTGTTAACTGGTGAATAAGCACTTAACTTTGAAATGACCTATTCAAGTCTGAAACCTTATGAAGACAACATGTTATGTGGTTGGTCTTGTTTTGTTTAGTAGGAGCTATTTTCAAAACTGTTCATTGCCTTATTGTTGCAGCCATTCTGTTGAATGTACTTTGGGCTGGTTATTTTAAGTATATTCATATCACTTCTGTTGCAGGGGCCGTGTAACTTTTGAATAAGCAGTGATTACTTGCATTGTATGTAATTAGTTAATTGAAAACAGTTACTGTCAGGAAGGCTGGAACAAATATAGTACAGAGTGGTGAAAGAATATAGAAAACCTATTGTTAAAATACCAGAGTACAGACAATTGTTGCTGAATTGCATAACTCAGACCTGTTAGGGAGCCAGTAAGGTTGTTATTGTGGTGATCTATCTAATGTTTGCCCATAAGGTTAATTCTATGCAGTTCATCCACTGAGCACTGCTACTGTAGCTGTTTGCAGTAAATGCCATATACTGTGCTGCAACTCGTGAGCAACTTGCTGCTTAACATCAGGTTTTACACTGAACTAGACCTGTGTATGTAATTCTGTCTTGTTTGGAAATGACCAGCATAAAAAAAAAAAAGAAAAAAAAAAAGTTTAATGTGGTCATTTGCTTCTTCATTGTTAAGATACTGTACCTAAAGCTTATGTGGTTGTCTGTTTTCATCTGTTTAGCTGTTTCAACTGACTGCACAGATAAAAAATAAAATGACCAGATTTGTTACTAATACTTGATCTGAGTGAGTTTCTGGCTCTCTTTGGAATGGGATTTTTTTCTTTAGAGTAAGACTTCATATGAGTGTACAACACTACAAAAGAGGACTTGTCAAAAGTCAGTTTCTAGCTGATGTAGTACCTACAGATGATTTCATCCTAAAAAACAGGTTAGTATGTGTCTTTTAGGTCAGTTGTTATTACAGACGATTTTTCTGCATTGCTCTTGAAAGCTGTCATTTGATTTTAGCAATTAAATAAAACAACTCCTCTTTCCTTTGTTCTTCACAGAATCACAGAATTTCTAGGTTGGAAGAGACCTCAAGATCATCGAGTCCAACCTCGGACCTCTTGGTACTTTTCAGATTGGTTGCTAAAGTAGGAAGTTCTAATAGTTTGGAATTGAGGATGGTTGTACAAGAGAAGAAAATGTGTGTGCTTTCCTTTTCCCTGATTGTTTCTGTTAAGTAAAACGCACGTGTTGAGTCCTGAGTGTTTGTTGCCATAAAATCCCTTCAGTGTTGAGAGAATGAACTCTTCTGCTGTTGTCCTACTCTTCTCATTTGCAGAAAGGGGCTACTAATGGGGTACAGTAAAATACTATGGCATTAGGTAACTTGAGCACTTCAGGGTTTTTTGACTTCAAAAAGTCTGAGTTGTAGATAGGGATGTGTCTGGGAAGAGGGGTTAGATGTAGGTGGGAGTGAAACGTGATGGGTTACAAGTATCAGATGCTCATAAAACACCTGCTTGCTGTTCTGCTTGGTGCTGACCACAAGGAAACACATCACTGTCTACTCCAGGAAGATGACTAAAGCTGCTGCTGTCTAACTCTGCCCCACCCCAAGCTCCCTAGCAGGCCATCGTAGCTGGCACTGTTTCTTCCACACAGGTACTTGTGTGCAGTCCTTGAGGTTCTTGTGGCCTTTATCCAACACAAGGAGGTCAGGTAGCCTTTGTAAAACAAGCTGGGTTTCATCTTGCCTTGGTTATACCTATGTGAAGACTTTTACCTAGGATTAGACTGGGAGTAGTGTAAGGATGCTGGGTTTCATATCAGAACTAAAAGACATGAATATTGCTGTACTCTTCATGTAGATCAGAAACTTGTGTGTTTTGAGCATCTGTACTATATGTATACACTGTTTGTGATGTACTTCCTTCTAGTATGGCTTGTGTGCTTTGTCACCAGGACTCTGCCAGTGCTCTTGAACTTCCAAAGGTGAGAAGACATGTCCTATATTGGGGGCTGTTGCCTGTTAACTGTTTACCTGCAAATCCTTCCCAGCTGGGGCTGTGTGTGTGCAGTATGATGCAGGCAGCTGATTCTTGCTCCCTCCATTAAAGCTTCCTGCCTTCTATGCAGAAATCTGTGCTGTGAAACCTGTGACTGGAGTTTCAATTGCCTTGCCTTCACTGGAGTAACTTAGCAAACCAGGAGGTGTGTGCACCCTACGTATGTTCTCCTCAAAACTGCTGCAGTGGAGGCTAGCTTGTTACATGTGATACTAGTATCTTCTGTGCTGGAGTACTTGAATGGCTCAGTAGGATTTGAAAGTCTGGTATCAGCAAGTACAAATTTCACTTTCTGGATCTCGTTCTCAGTTCTTCTGTTGACATTCTGTATTAGCCTCTTAATTTGCCAGAATCACAAGGTTTATTTGACATTTGCAGCATTTAATTACCAGCAATTACATTTACAAAATGGCATTAGTTTTTACTTTGTAAAGGATTCAAATATTGAGGGGAGACTTTTTCCTTATCTCTAGTTCCAAGATGTCCTCATGTTCCTCCTAAGTGCCGCAGTAATAGCGTGGCTATCAGGAAAGTGCTTACCTCTGGGCTGGCTTCTCAAACAAATGAATTGTGCCTGTCCTGTCTGAAACCTGGAGGATTTTGTTGCCAAAGGTGGGTGAAAAGGGAGCTTGGGGCCCAGCTGTTCACCACTAGATGGCGTGGGCCTTCAAGCTTTGCAGGTAGAGGGCACATCACAGGAGACCTGTTGAGCACCCACCTATCAGTGCACCCATTGCTGTCCCTTTTCTTAGCGATCCCGGCGGAAATCCTGGTGGATCTTGGCTGGGAGGGACAAGGGCATCCCCTTGCGTCTGCCTACATTCCTTGTGCCAAGAAAGCTATGAGCTGTGTGTAGAGTCCTGTGCCTGGGGGAACTGCATGTTGTTTTGCAGTACAAGATCACTGGATTATTTTTTTGTTAAAGAAAGTGACCTCAGAAATGATCTGCCTCAAAGGAAATCCCAAAAGTACCAAGAGGTATCTGCTTTTCTTACTGTTTGCCATAATATTTTATGGTAAAGCAGCATTTCTTTACCTCTCTGGGTTACGAACATACAGTAACATTGTAAAGACCAGCTTAAAGAAATGGGTTGGTTTTCCTTTTTTTTTTTTTTTTTTTCTGGACTAATCATAGGAGCAAACAGTCTGCTGTCCAGATCTCTTCAGAAACAACCTGCTGTTTCATTTCTCACACTTCTAATGGTTTCACTGCAGGGATGTGAGGTGAAATGACAGCCCACCAGAGCTGGTCAAAATCTTCCTGGTTATGGAGCAGCTGTTTTCTGGCTGTAAAACTAAGACTCATGATGAGGTCACTTAATATTAGGCTTGCAGGGAAGGTTTTAATACCAGGCTTGAGGGTAGAGAGCCTGTGTCATGTTTTCTTTGTAATGAAGGCAGAAATCCTTGAGAAGAGTAATGAGATACAGATGTAGTGGGAGCCTTGCTAGCTTGTGAGTCATCCTGCTGATTCAGGCAAAGGGAGAAGCAGGGAGAACTTTGGTGTCCATTTGAACCCTTGTTTGTTAGCTGGGAGTAATAGCAAGTCTCCATGATCAAATCTAACACTTAGAGCTGCTGGCATTTTTTTATTTGTTATCTTTCAGGCTGTATGGCTTGCCAGGGAAACAGGGCTTATTGCAGCTGTGTCTGTGTCCAGGCTACATGCATTTCTCCTTCAATCCATCTCTTAGAGACTGAGCTCAAAAACACTATGTCCCTGCAGGTTTTCTGTAAGTAAGGAGTGGATGGAAAGACAGGAAGGCTTCAGGTCAGCTGTGCACAGGAGTTTATGTATAAAGGTACGGTTAATGCAGGGCTTCCCTTGCGCTTCTGCATTGGAGCCATTCATGTGCTGCTTGGGTCTGGAGGGCTGCTGCACTTTTTAACAGTTTTTAGCACTTGGCAAGACAACCTCTTAACAAAAGTAAATGTGTTGGGAATAAACTGGGCTGTCTGCTGTCACCTAGCAGGTCAGCGTCTTGCAGGATCCATCCACCGCATCAGTGGAAGCTCCTTTGATGCTGTATGGGAGAGACATCTCCCTGTGATCACAGTCCACACCTATCTCCAACAATGGCACTAGATTTTCACCTCTGTCCCATACCCCTCCTGAGAGGAACTGAGAGCTCATGTTAGATGAGCTGCACTTGTCCTCAGTACTTCAAGCAGGACTGGAGGATGCCTCAAAAGTAATTCTGGGAGATCGGGTGAGCTTGTCCCATTCTAGCAAAAGGAAGAAAGTGTGCTGAGAGAAGGGGAGGGTGCAATGGTAGGGTTTGGTGTGTGCTTCCTGCACTGGGAAGAAGACACGCTAGACTGCGTTTCATTAATAGTCATCATATTTACTACTAATAATGACAGCAAGAAGACAGTGTTTGGTGCAGTGCAGGGGATAAGGTGGCAGCCTTCCCATTGCCTGAGACCTTTTGCATGCTGAGGGGTTGGTGTGTTTTGGAGCTGGGCTTTGCTTTCAGGTTTTGTGCTGCTGTCAGCAGGTGCAAGATCATCCCACCTGGGCAAGGAAGCTGTGGAAAGCTCATCAGTCTTCCTAGTTGTGGGAAAGGTAGAGCTTGGAAAGCCTTTTGGTTTTCTGTTGTGTTTTGATTTGTTTTGTTTTTTGCATTCTTGCCTGCAGTGCAAGGGCAAGAGATTAATCAAGTCTGAAGGACTTGCTGCTGTGAGCATGAAATAGGTTTTTAAAGATATGTATGCATCTCAGCTGGTGAGGGGGGCACAGCTGTGGCTGTTCTGATAATGAGGCTGGTGCCTTTGTCTTCACAGCAGTTTCTTTGCTTGTGCAATCAGATAAAGCATTGAGAATAAGCTGAGATTGTTTCCAAATATTGTGCACTGTAGAAGACTCATTTAATTGAATATGTGTACTCACTAAGGTACATATTGTTTGTCAAATAATTGTCGTGCTTGTGCTGATAAGGGACAAAAATGGGATGGAGGCCTATATGCTGGCAGTCAGGAAACAGTAAATGATAATCTTTCATAACATGTTTCTAACTAGTAAAAGAAAGCAAAATCACTGTCAGAAAGTCATTTTTGAAACCTACACTTTGAAACTCTATGCTATAATGTAAGTAATTGTATGCTGTAATGTATGTAAAATATAAGTTCTTTCTGCCCTCTTATTTTTTTGTGATTCAGACATTGTCATGCCTGCAGGCTGGCAGCTTTGTCTCCTACCAGAGCCCCTGGTGACTGCTTGGGCTCAGCCCAGCTTCAAGAAGGGAGCTGTCAAGAGAAGAGATCTGACGAAGCCTCAGCACCAAAGCTTTGATTTACTGACACCAGGCTCCCTGGTCCTGGGGAAATCCACAAGCTTCTAAGGTGTTTTAGATTGTGACTCCAGTTAAACTCCATACGTAGCTGCACCAAGTTACAGGAGACAGATTTGGGATGTGTCATGTTAGGATCCCACGATGTGATCCTTTGTTGAGCCACTTACCTAAGCTGCCTGTAGAGGCTTGAGGAGATGTAAACAATGGAGCCTGGAGAGAGTTTATCTCATGCTAAAGTAGACTTAGTCATACAGATCAGTCTTTACTGAGCCTATTTCTCTCTATTCAGTTTAAGGAGAGCCCTGGTGATTGCTCATGTGCAAATGTCTTTAGGTAAGCGAGTCACACCTAGGGTGTCTTACACGGGGAGAAGACATGAACTGACCCAAACTAGGGCACTTCTGAGTACACCACCCCTAGGGAGAAGAAAAGAGGGAACCAGGAGTAGGCTCTCATTTGTATCTCTGCCTTCAAGCGGCTTTACTCCTTGGGTGGAGCTGGTGGTTATTCATACCGCTCACAGCTGCAGGATTTGTCAGTGTGCATAGCATCGAGAAAAGACCTTCAAGGTCATCTAGCCCAGCCACCAATGTCACCCACTAAATCGTGTCCCTAAGCACCACATCTGGCCTTTCTTTGAACACCCCCAGGGATGACTCCTGGAGCAATCCATTCCAATGCCTGACCACTCTTTCTGAGAAGAAATGTTTCCTCATTTCCAACCTAAACCTCCCCTGGCACAACTTGAGGCCACCTCCAGTCCAGTCACTAGTTACCTGTGAGAAGAGGCCGACCCCCAGCTCCCCACACCTTCCTTTCAGGTAGCTGTAGAGAACAGTAAGGTCTCCCCTGAGCCTCCTCTGCTCCAGACTGAACAACCCCAGTTCCCTCAGCTGCTCCTCATAGAACTTGCGTTCCAGGCCGTTCACCAGCTTCGTAGCCCTTCTCTGGACATTCTCCAGGGCATTTGATTAGTTTTCAACAGGAAATATATATATATCTTTACCAGAGTGTTTGGGACTACAAATCAAGAATAAAAGTATTTTAGAAAACAGTAGAGAAACATATCTAGAGAACTGTATTTAAGCTACAAATTTGTACAAAATTTCTCCTATAGGTGAGCCATCCACAAAGCAGGATGGTTGTTTCTAAACTACACAGGAACAAAAACCACCACGGTGTTCAGGACTCCACTCAGGAGACTAGGCGATTCATAATTATTTTTAGTCTATTTAAAGTTCCTCCTGCTGCTGCTGCAGGGTGAAAATGCTGGATCCTGTGTCCACCTCCTGCCTATGTGCACAGGGCCATGACGTGCCCTGTGAAGTGCAGCCCTACTCTAGGAATGTCCTTTCACTCATCATACTAGTTCCTATAAAAGCAATGTGAGTTGCCAGCAAGGCTGTGCTCATTCCTGAAGTAAATCTGTTAGCAGTGTCTCAAGCAGTGACAAAAGCTGCAGGTCGAGCAGTGCAAAATACATGAGATTGTTCTCATTTATCAAAAAATAATTTCTCTTTGAAATGCAGTACAAAAAAAAAAAAAAAAAAAGAAAAAAAGTCCAGTTAACTTAACTTCTCCCCTTCTGGAATGCAAGTTAATTACAGGTACCAATTTCTAGCTGAAATCACCTCCTGAGATAAAGGCTTTTGGCTGAGCTGCTCCCACCATCCTTCATAAAATCAAAGCACACAGGGTGGAAAAACAAAACAGTGTAAGTCCATTTTTCTTTTTCATGTTCACGGCCAGTCACTCTTGTGACTTTTTATTTTTGAGTTTAGCTGGGAATAAAGCCAGGCTTGAATCAGTGTATGGGGGTAATGCCCCAGAGGCTTCTACCTGCAAGTTTAAAGAATGATTCATTTCTGCAAGGCTACTTGAAGTCAGAGCAAGCTGCTGTTTTTTCCTTCCTTTCTGCTCTCCTCTTGCAGACTTTTCTGCTTGTCCTTCACTGCAACCTTCATTGTAAAATGAAGCCTGTTTCTGTCTCTGCATAAACAGCAGATGCTTCTGGGAATTTCTCTCCTTCACCTTCCTGGCTGGAAATGGTTCAGGTAGCCCTGGCTGCAGGGCTGAACGGGGTAAAGTTAGTTAAGTGGGAAGCTACAAATTGCTTCTTGCATTTGGGATCCAGCAGCACATGAATGTGAGCATATGTGGAGCAAGGGAGTTGTGATGTTGTTGGGGTTTTTTTGTTGGTGACCTTCTGGGAGGCTGTGGTCTCCAGGGGCAGCTGCTGCTCGTGACACAAGGCCGGGGCAACATGCTGCAGGTGCAGTGAGCTTTATATATCTCCTGTTGACCCAATGCACAGTGTTCTCCCCCATTCTGTTCTTGCTGTAGTCAGCCTGATCTATCAAGTTGCTGCTTGTACAGAAAAAGATAGCATGCCCATTCATGTTCAGCAGAGAAACAGAAGCCTTTAACAGGGAAATGGGAGATATGCTGAATTTGTTGCAGCTGCAGCTCTGTGTGTGTAGGCTTTCCAGGTGTGGGGCTCTTCCCCCACCAGTGATTCAGGGAAGCCATGGAGATAGCAATGAAACAACATAGACTTACACAAGGACTATGGATTTGATTAACTTTGCTTGTGGGAGTGCAAGGGCAGAAGTTAAAACCAGAGGGAGAGGCAGAAGAAAGCAGGCTGCAAATCCGTTCAGGGCTGTATTTAGCCTGACAGTGCCTGATGGAAGGAGAAATGAGGCACAAACTTGTGTGTGGAGATGACTATTGCAAAGTAAAGCCCAGGAGAGGCAGGAAAGTCTTGTTCTGTTCAGCACTGTTCTGCCTTCTGGAACATTTCAGCTTTTCTTCCTGATAAACCCATGGCAAATATAGAGATCTAAGTTTATCGGGAGGAAAAAGCAGCTTTTGTCCCCTTGTTTCTTGCCACAGCACTGGCAACTCCTGATGCTCTGCTGCCACGTGAGGCTGAACTGAAGCCTGTGTGCATGCCCAATCCATGCCCTGACATTTTTACCTGAATCAGTCTCTGCTGTTCCTCTGCTTTGGAAAACCAGTCTTAACCTGCTGAGCTGGGAGGTGGTGGGATGACAAGCACACCACTCTGACCCCAGCAGAGCTTCCCAGATGAGGAGCTGTGGGGAGATACTGCTCCAAGGTTTGGCTGCTGTTTCATTCCCTCTATAACTTGCAAGCACTGAAGACTAAGAGAATGATGTACTTGTTTCCAAAGCGAGTCCAGCAGTGTGGCCAGCATGCTCAGACATCGCTGAAGTTGTGAACTGCATTCAAAATTTGTTTCTAATTTAATCAAAGGAAGGCTGTCTCAGAATGGTTCGTTGGGGGAAGCCGAGGTGGTACCAGCTACAGAGGAAGCCCATGCAGTCCCCTGTCAACCCAAGAGGCTGAGGTTCCTGTTGTTCCTGCTCACTCTCAGGTTTGCAGCCCTGCTGTAAGGCTGGGCTAGGTGTTCTGCTGCCTGCCACTTCATCCAGGCACTGTTCAACACCCAGTTGGAGTCAGAAGCACTTCTAGGAATTCTTGAAGAACTAGGTGTGACTGCAGGCCAGCTGTTGTGCTGAAGAGCCATACAGCTGTCTTTGGGACTCCTCAGACAGGGAAAGCTGCTGTCCTGGGTGGAATTGAGATGCAAATAGAAAAATGTTTTTTAAAAAATAATTCCATATTATCTGGATAGTCTATCTGTGAGGCCTTCTAAATCTTATTTTGGACAGAAAAATTGCTTAGTTGATTTAAGAGTGGTGCATATATCTTTTGAAACTGTCAGTGTAAGCTGTGAGGAAATGAGTGGACACGTCTCAGAGTTAGGAGGAGCACTGAGACTATTATACTTTGCCCTGGAAACCTTCCTGCCTGAACATGGGCGAATGTGAGAGGAGAAGGAGGCATGGGAAGGTTAAGAACCGACTTTGGAGTAAGCATGACAAGTTTCTAAAGTCTTTAGGTTGTGACTGAGGCATGTTAAGATGAAGTAGGCAGCCCGGAGGAGGGGTTTGTCAGGGAGAAACAGGCAGAAGAATGGGCTTTGGATGCTTTGTTTGTAGAAGGACGGTGTTACCAGCTTAGGAATGCCCTGAGAAGCGCCAGTAGATGTGGGAGGGACAGATCTGAAATGTACCCCAGATGTACATATTGGAGAGTGCTAGAAACTGTAGGGTATAGAAGTTACGGTGGATGTGAAGACACTGGGGTGTAATTTGGTGGCGGTGTGGGAGCTTGACTGACTTCACCTGCATTGCTTTAGCTGGAAAGGCAGGCAGTGGATCTCCTGAAGTCCCAGCAGCACCCAGGGAGCGCAACTGCAGCTGTGCAGCCTTGGCTTGCAAGAAACTTCAGAGCTGCAGCAGGGGAGTTGTGTGGTATGGGGTGCAGTAAAATATAGTTCCTGTGGGCTCTGTGGAAACAGATTATACGTTGGGACTGACAGTTTCTCTGAAACATGACAATTTCTAGAATGGCTTTTCTCTCCTCTTTTTCCCTTTGTCATCTTTCTGGGAGAGAAAGGAAGTATTTGTCTAATTAATATGAATTAATATTTACTTCCTTGTCTGAAGTAAGGAGCCAAGTGTGTTCTGTGTTTGCCATTAGTGTGAGGCAGACGTTTTTCCCTGCTGGACATCAGACTCACTTCACATGGGCCATCCACTCGGTTGCCAAAGAGCAGCGGTTTGTTGGCAACTGACTGGGGATGCTGCAGCTCAGGGGGGAGAGAGAAGAGGCTCTGCTTTCAGTTCTGAACTGTTTTGGTTGTCCAGTCTCTCCTTTATTGTTGGGCTTTTTAAAATTTAGCAGAACAAAACAGAGTGCTCCCAGGAAGCACCTCATGGATCCTTGGCTGTCCCCTTGCAAAGACAGAAAGAGCCACGCCAGGCACTTTGTTCTCAAGGCTTTCATTTGTATTTTCTCTGCAGGAACTTTATTTGTTGGCAGCTGAACTGCTGTGTGGAGCCGATCCCAGCCAGCAACAGGCTTTTTCTCTCTTTCTTGCACATCCAGGGTGTTTGACAGCTGGGAAGGCAATGCCTCAGCAGCAGTGAAATGGGAAAATAACTTTCAGAAAACACTGTGATCTGTCAAGCCATATGGTTGTTTCAGGTGGCATCGAGGCCCGGATACACTTAACTTGGCACACATTAGAAGAGGGAGGCTCTCACTGTTGGTTGAAGGGATCCCAAGGGAAGGGATGGCTGCACTGAGGAAAGCTGCTCTTCTGGTTCCCGTGTGGATCGTTTACAGTCCTCTAAGCATCTTACAAACACAAAAAGTAAGGCCAAATATCATCTTTTATTAAAAACAAAACAAAACAATCCCTAGTCATTGAACGATTTTAAAATGACTCCCTACAAAATAATGTGTACAGGCTTGTGATTAAAGTTCTTTTGAAAGCACAAATGATCAACATAACAGCTAAGCATCAGAACACTTTTTCACTTCCTAAGAATACACAATGGAAAAAATGAACAAGGAAAACAAAACGAATCCCAAACAGCACAAGTACAAAACAGGTTCATGCAGATAATTTTTTGGCTATTGGTTACAGTAGGATAACTACCCTTATTCTCAAGCTAATTTGGGCACTGGATAATAAGCCTGAGCCAAGCACCGGGGCTGATCCTGATGCTTCTGAGATTGGGCTGGGACTTTCTGGGGACCTTCTGGAGCCTTGAAGTGATGTTATGGATGCTAAGAGCAGTCTTTACTCTGAGACGATATATTAAGGCAGCAACATTTCATACACTGCTGAAACTGCTTTGTTTCAGGGCAGTGAATTCCATTGCAGTAAGGCAGATATTTAGATACAAACAGGGGAACAGAAAAAGTTAAGCAGAAATGCCTGTTTTCTAGGTGCTACTGATCTTGTGATGGTGTATTTACCAGCAATTTGCACTCTCGTGCAGTCAGAATACATCAATGTGGCACTACCCTGGCTTATCTGAGGACAGTAGTGTTTCTGCTTTAAAAATGCCAGAATCGCCTGGAATTTATGGGCTCAACTGCTCCTATTGCCCACTTTGAAGAGTAGCTTCTAATCTGAGGACCTTGCACAACTGGTGTTCTGTGACTTAATTTTAGGGGACACGCAAAAGGCAACCAATAAAAACAAGTTTATACATGTTTTGGAGCAGCTGGCATACATGAAGTTTCTAAACGTCCCTGCAACTCTTAATTTTTAAGGGGTCCAAGTTGAAAATTATTGTGTAAGATTGTGTATACTGCTGATGTAATTGCCCTATTAAAACAGGAGGTCATTTCTGGTAATGTTGTAGTGCAGAAGGACCAGTAGCTATGGAACACAATTTAGGGAAAAAAAAGCCCAATACTTGAATGGAAGTCAAAATTGAAGTAGATATAATTAATTTCCAAGAATTTTTCCTAGAAAAAAAATAAGTGCCATTTCTTCATCAAATTGTGTATAACGTATACATATGTTTAATCATCCAATATTTCAAATTCTGTTGTTTTTCCTGTATGAATTATAATCCTTACCTTAATCCTTCTGGAGGGACTGGTATTTTGAGACATTGCTCGTCTGCAGCCTCAAAGATGAGCCCAATGGATTTTCTCAGGATAACTCTGAGTCCATAAACAAGGCTTTTGAGCATGACTTTAATTTAATTGCCGATGCAAGGATATAAAAGGTAAACATAAATCTATGTTGCTGAGACTCTGGGTTTTAAAATCTGATATTGTATGGTTATTAGGAACAGCAAAATTTGAATGCCATAAGATATTTAATATGTACAGTTCTTTCCTTCTTAGAAGGTTCTTTCTTATATGGCCTAAAAATGGTTTTCTCCCCCCAAAAACATACTTCGTTGCTTGTTGCAGTTGTGCATATATACTCAGAATGATTGGATCCTGTATATAACAAAACAGTGAGAGGGAAGTTAAAGTTCTTGGAAATTACTAAGTTAATTTCATTAAGGGAATGGGGTTCTATGAGAACCATTACATTTGCTTCATGGATTGCTACAAGTAGATTTCACAACCAGTCTATGTGCCAAAATTAAGATGGAATGAATCAAGAAGAGTGCAGCATCCAGTTAAATATACTGACGAAATAGCAGTATATACAAAAGATATGCACTGCTTACCCAACGCATACTTTAAGGTGCTTAATGATGTTTTAGGGAATGTAGCAACATATACATATACAGAGTGTATACATGTCTAAATGTATATTAGAAACACAATACGGAGCCAGATATATTCCCAGATCCCTGATTTCTTTAGATTCTCTAACTTGTAAGACCATTTTTAAAACATTTCATATAAAAATCTTCAAAAAAATAAATGATAACATTTACATAAAAATAGTTCCAGTTTGCTTTTCTGTTTCACTGTTCATGGGTCATGTTCTGTTTTGTTTCATGAGGATGCCATCTGGGCTAGTGAGAGCTTAAATAACTGTGCCTGATGAGACAGCTCTGTTACCCGGTCCACCATCTCCTGTAGCGCGGCAGTGTTAGGGTAATGCAAGGCAGCCATCTTTGTAGCCATCACGATGCTCTTCAGCAGTTCACACAACTGGTCACTGGAGTTCCTCACTCTGTTACGTATGTCCTGAGTTGTCACTTGCCGTGTGAGCGTGTCTCCAATGAACACAAGTTTGTGAGCACTCAAAATGACGAGTTTGCTGTGGGCAACAAAGATTCGGGGGGGCTGAGAAGTGTTGACGCAACTGAAAAAGGCATCGATGGTGTTTAGGAGGTAATTGAAATGAGTCTCGTATTGGTCAGAGTAGAATAAAAGTGGCTCTCTGTCATGAGAGGCAGGAGTGCTGTTTGCAATCTGGAGAGCTTGAGGTGGCTTCCATTTCGAAATGTCATTCTCTACAGGCTTTGTGATCTCTTGCTCCAGCTGTTGAAACTGATCGATCTGAAAGACAAAACGTTTCTCTTCAAATAATGTTCCTATAAAGAGGTTAAGTATTACAATTATACCTTATGCCTCAGAACAGTAATACAGGTATACTAGATTAGTTTCACACTAAATAAAAACTAGTGTACACATTCTTAAGAATATCTTACTTTGGAGAGTGAGGGTGGAGCTTTTGTTAACATAAACCCAAACAGAGTTCAGAAGAAAAAAAAACGTTAAAAACATTCCATTTGCATTTAGAAGCCTACTGAATTTACAGGCTATTTCTCATTTAGAATATGCTAAAATCGTAAATGAGGGATGGATCCAAGTGGCAAAAACAGCTTTGAAATTTTAAAAACCTGCCATTTCTGTGGGGTTTTGAGATGACAAACCTTCAATTCTTGGCTCCTAATTGCTTTTAAAGAAAACAAAAGCAAATGGGAAATTAAAGACAGGCACTTAAGTGCTGATGAAGCAAAAGTTTAATATGCTCAGACAGCAGGAAATGCAGAACATGAGGTGTCTTTTACTGTTGTCCTCCCCACCAAAAGTGGGGAAACAGGATTGTTCTCAGCTCTTTTGTTTCTTTAATGTAAAATTTGCTGCCATATCACATGGCAGCAGCCTACAGAAGGATTAATGGCACAATGACAGTCATCAATCTTATATTGCCTGTTTGTTTTTATTTAACTTTAAAGTGATGTTAAGCAGTATTAAAGTTAATGGTATTGTTGTTCACTGAATGTATGTGCAGGCAGCATGTGTATTCAGTGTGGTCCAGTGACTAAGACACTGGATTGTGGGTCAGGAAAATTGAGTTCTCAGGTTGGCTTTATGACTGACCCACTATATGACACTACAGAAGTCTGCTTCTCTTTTGGACAAGAATTTTTGGAGACAGGGACTGCGTTCTATTACATGTACACAGTGAGCCTGCCATAGTGGTGCACTATGTGGTGCTCTTTTATAAAAAAGATAACTGATCTCTTAAACTGAAATGGTTGGAAATTGTTTTCAAGGGAAAGGCTTATTTGTGTCACAAGAGATCTCATTCTGAACACCAAGAGCTATGGCTCTACTTCCACACAGTTACTGAGTGGCAGCAAGGAAACAAAGTGGGCAGAGATGCTGACCTTCAGAACAGCTTATCTGCAGTAAATACTTGAGCTTTCTTTGGCATAAGTAATGGCTGACACAGATGCCAAGGGCAAGGAAAGTGCTGCAATCCTGATGCTCACTGCTTCTCATTTGGATCATGACAGTGTGTCTTTGTCCTTTGCATTCCTAAATATGTTAATGGTGGAGCTTGACTGGCACAAATCTGGCTGGGAAAGAAGCTAACCTGGGTCCACTGACTAGCCAAGACCCAGTCCCACCCATGTGGGACTTCCTAGCTGTGTGTTCTGGCACTCAGGCATGTCTCACAGCCTAGGTGCTAGCAGTCACACAGTGCTAAGGCAAGGGCCTCTCCCCCTGTATTTGACCAGTACTCTGTATATGCAAGAATGTTACATTTCCGGGTGATTATTGCACCTCAGCAAACATACCTGATGGTGTTCTAGCTCCATTTTGCTCTGCTTGATGATATTTTCTTTTTCCAGCAACTCCTTCTGTTGCCTCTCAAACTCTTCTTTCCCCTGTTTTGCATAATGTAAGAAGACACTGTGTTAAATCAAAACTGCTCCTGAGCTAAATGACAACTTATAGGCCAAATAGCAGGCTTCTTTGTATTGACTTTTTCACTGGCAGTAGATCCCTGAGAGTCAGGAGAAGAAAAGGATTGCATAGCTGAAGTAAAAGGCTATTGCTGTTGTCTGTGTGACTGTCCTATTTGAGAGCAAGTAATCACCCTGGTGAAATTACTCCTGAACATACCTTAGTGTGACAATCTACTTGCTACTTTCCTGCAAACAGCTTTTGCAAAAAGAAGCATCAACAACTCTTACCTGGTCTTGCACAGAACAAGGTGTTGGGTTTACCTACCTGAAGATGAACGTAATCATAGTCATCCATCCAGCTCTTCTCCAAGCTCTCGCTGGTGGTATTGTGAAGGTGCTGACCTTTACTCAGGAGCGGAGGAAGGGAACCACAGTGATTCTGTGTTTTTTCTCCATGATGTTGCATATGAGGATTGTTATATACATAGTCAGGAGCGTTCATATTCTCTGATATGTTCCTGAAATGTGAGCTGCTCAACACCTGTTTGAAGAGCACCTCAGCATTGACGCTGATGGTGGTGGTCAGCTGCTTGGCATCGTCCGGGACTGTCTTTGCCACCATAACAAACCGGTCTAGGTCATCACACTTGTTCTGCAGTCTGTTGACAGCTAGAACATTCAAAGACCAGTTGTAGCTGTTCAAGTCATGGCTGGTTTGGGTAAGGATCTGGTGAGAGTCCTCCAGTCTTTGCACCTCCCTCCTCATTTTGTTGTAAAGGCTGAACTCAGACAGACAGGAAGCATTGGCTGCCGACCTTTTTGCAAACTGAAGGTATTCCAGCAGTGACTGCTCTACCTTATCCACAGCAGCATGAATTTCATTGATGTGTTTCTCCATATGCCCGTAAGACCGCCAGTCTGCTGTAGTGAAGGCCATGAGGTTATTGACAGCTGTCTCCACCATCTGCTGAAGATGATAAAGCCTCTCTATAGCAGTGTCTGGATCAAGGATTAGTCTTTTGTCCTGTGCAGTTGATGCTGAGAAAGAAGAGTCTTTTGACGTTGTTGAAGATGTGGACATGTTACTCCTTGTGCTTCCTGTGCTGGAGAAAGACAACCTATTTATCCCATCAGTCACATCCTGTAAACCTTTAGTGTCTTGGAAAATTGGTGGTGGCACATCATATACACCCTCTCTTCCTTCTGAGACCAGACTTTCAGTGAGTCCTGTCTGTTGTCCTGGGAATGCAATTCCCCTTGGGGTATCGTAAACGTCTTTCTGAGGTGCAATTTGCTGTCCAAGAAAATGGTTTTGATGGTTCACAGGGATGTCATAAACATTCTGTTTGTGTGTTACTCCATCAGTCAATAAAAGGGCCTCGGAAGAAAATTTCTTATTAAGTTCTTTCCCAGCTGCTTTGGTGATAGGAGGAGGAATATCATACACTCCTTCTCGTCTTGCACTGTGCCCCATTGGAGATGAAAAATCCTGCAAATTTTTTCTCAGGCCTGTATCATCTCGGCATGCAGATGGAGGTATAGCATAGATCTGAAACAGAAAGCAAACCATGAAACTTTTGGCTAGAATTAGCAAAATAATTTACATACTTCTATATGGCAAATTGAATGTTTGGATGGAAGATCTGCTATTGAATTCCATGGAGCCAGACATTATGAGTTTGATGGAGCATCAGTTTTAGTATCTCACTTTTTAATCTTTGTCTTGATGCAAATTCTCGTGGGCAGCAAAATCCAAGAAGGCTGCATGCTGCCACAAGGAAAATCTAGGTCTAATGACCAGTTCACACTCCATAACGTTAGCAGTTTTGATACAGTGCTTCACTTCATCAGTTTTAACAAAAACCTTAAAAGCTTAGGAAATCTTTAAAGTATTGAATCTCATTTTCCTTCAGAATCATACGTGAACTCATTTAAACATGATCTTGTGGAAACTCTAGGACTTACCCCTTTGGCAGGTGGTATATCATAGACTCCTAAAGCTTTCACTTCTCCCATGGGACCTGGATGTGCAGTCCCCTTAGCTGACGTGGGGGGAATGTCATATATCTAAAGAAAGAATAAATTGGTTATAGAAGTAAGTCACTTCACAAAAACTCTGGTCTTGGGTAAGTTTTCTTGGTTTCCATGTTTCCTCTCAGACTGAAGATGACCAGAGCTGAGCAACTCTGTTTCATGTGGGACAGCTACTTGAATTTGGCTGGTATTTTGGACAGTTAGGAGGAATTATGCTCTGCTAGGACCCCTTTGGGGAAATGTGTGGACGGCAGACTGGAGAGATGAAGTCATGACTGACTTCCATTCCAAAGGTTAAATAAAGACCAGTCTATTACAGATGTCTGTTGGGGTGAACAGGGGAGCACTACATTCACATGACTAGAACTGATGACACCCTCACCAAGAGAGATTAGAGGGATGGAGGAATAAGCTTGTGCAAAAATGTGCTACCAAACTCTCTGAGATTAAGGCTGCTCCTCAGTATCATGTATCTGCTTTATCAGGTGTAGTGTGGGTTGTCTTGCTAGCAGGTAGTAAGCCATCTGCTGTTTTGAGCAACCCATTTGGTGTCGTGTCCTATGGTACAGTGGGTTCTGCGTGTGCTCTAAGGCTAATGTTCGAATGTCTCTTACCCCAGATTTCCCAACAGTTCCATCCTCTCAGTGTTAGTCTGTTATTTACTATTGGCTGTCAATGTTGTTCCCTAGAGGAGCTGCACTATTAAAGAACCACAGAGAGATGTAGGGCTGTTGGGTTAGAAGTCCTCAAGCATCCATTCTAGATGTCCGTGGTCTTGGAGATCATGTGCCAAAGGTGTTCCCCAGAACAAAGATATATTTCAAGTTCAGTGACATGGTGCAGTAGACATATGGTGAAAACAATTTCCTGTGTGGTAGCTGTTTGTCTGGGAGATAATTTTACCCTTACTGAATGAATTACTGTCAACTTTCCAAAAACAAAGTAAAGGAAAAAAATGTTCCCACGCAGCAAATTTATTCTGTTTAGATATCCTGTTTGATCAAAATACAGAAAACGAATGGGACTTTTGTGTTTGGTGTGCTGCCAGAGCTTAGTTAACTTCAAATACAACTCTGAAATACTTCTGCACTCTGTGAAAAGTCATTGCATTTAATTAAAACATGTTTTCTCTCTGAAATGAGAGAACTCACTTTGCTCTTAAACTTCTGGTAGAAATTAATAATCTTTTATGCCCTTTCAGTGCTGTTGGCAGTTTTATTGATACTTACCCCTTGGAGAGGGTGAACAGGAGGGATGTCGTAGGTATCCTTCTGGTATTTGGAAGGGAATTCATAAACATAACCTTGGCCTGACCTGACTGGAGTTATTACCTGTGGGTTAGAAGAATAGGAAACTTAAGTCTTTGAAGATTTTGGCATGTACTCTCTGTAAATGCATAGGGGTTTCATTATAAACATTCTGGTATTATTAACATTCACATTTTAGGTGACGATGTCAGTAACACAAGTCTACATATATTTCTGACAGTTGAACTCAGCAAAGTGACCATCAATAGCTATAAATGTACCACCTGTTCCTTCCAGACCACTTCTGACATGGCTGCTTGTTTATCTCCTATTTGTCAAGCAAAGATTCTCTTTCAGAGATATAAGAGAACTTTGTCCTTTCCTCTCGTTGACTGCCAATTAGCACAGACCACACGATGTGATGGTCATACCACCCTCTCACTGAGATCAAGGCTATACGCACCTTCCTTATCCTTCTGACATGTTGAGTGTTCCCACTTACTGACAGAGGCTCAAAATATTATGGGAGTCTCCCCCCTTTGGTCATGGAATTGTTTTCTGCCTACTCCAGCAGAATGTCTCATGTTACTGTGCCCCACAGGACAACATCCTGAATAACTGAGTGAGCTGTGGCTTTGAAAATTCTTTACCTAGAAAAGATACGCTTAAACCTACCAAAGTGGGGCATTTAATTATGCTGTCTCTGTTTGGTTTGTCTATATTAGGGGCTAAGAGATAGGAAATGTTAAGCCATTCTTTAAGTATGCAATGTGAGAGCAATCTCTGAAAAAAGCTTAGAAACTACATTTTTGGCATTTTCTAAACCATTAACTGCCGATAATGACTTCAAATAAATATTGGTGAAAAATAAATGCCTTATGTCTTGGAAGGCATCTGCGAGCCAGAATTTCAGTATAGTGTGGTATAAAAGAAATGATGTTACCTAACCCCCAAAAGAGCTAATTTTATAGTGGAAATACAGCTTAACCTCTGCCAGTGCTGCTTAGCTTCAACATGTGGTGGTTTTACCGTGCTGGGCAGCTGAACAACACAACCGCTCTCTCACTGCCCCTCCTCAGATGAGGAGGGGAAGAAGTAAAGGAAAGAACAACTCACAGGTTGAGATAAGGATAATTTAATTAAAGGGAAATATATGTATATATTAAGGAAATATTATTAATTAACAATTCAACTAAAGGGAAAAAGGGAAAGGGGAAAGGGAGGGGGAAAGGGAACAGCAAAACAAAACAAGTAAAGGCTATGTGGAAATGCGGAGGAAAGAAATTATTCTCTGCTTCCCACAAATGAGCGATGCCTGATCACGTCCTTGAAGCAGGGCCTCAATGCACGTAGCCAGTGTTCGCGAGGAGGACAGATGTTTTCGCAACGAAAGCCCACCCCTCCCCTCTTCCTCCTTTTTCCACCTTTTATTGCTGAATGTGACATCATATGGTATGGAATATCCCTTTGGTTGGTTTAGGTCAGCTGCCCTGGTGATGTTTCTTTCTCACTTTTTTGCCCACCCCCCAGGAGAGTTAGAGAGAGTCCTGGTGCTGTGCCAGCACTTCTCAGCAGCAGACACAACACTGGTGTCATAACACTGCTGTTCTAGCTACAAGTGCAGAGCGTGGCACTGTATGGGCTGCTGCAGGGAAAGTTAACATCCCAGCCAGATCCAGTACACAACAACAACAACAACAAAATAAATAGAAATACTGTAACCTGACGGCATAAAATGACAAATTACATAGGCCCATACAAGATGTGGTTTTGTGCTCAGCAGGGGAGAATTGTTTACCAGAGCTACTTAACTATCTTTAGAAATGTATGCAAGATGTCAAAGAGAATTTCCAACCACGTGCTCAGTAAAGATCCCACAACAGTTTTGGCTATAAGAAATCATCGTGTCTTGACCAAATTTCACTGTGAGTATTGCCTGGCTGAGGTCTGCAGGGAAACTCCCTGATGTTAACCTGCTACCTCCTCTTTGCTGCATTAACAATGCAGGCTTTTCTTCTTCTTTTTATTTACTGCATAAATATTGCTGTGTAGTTTTTTTTCAGGGCACTGTACCATGAAAAAAACACTGGACTTCCCCCCCCGCCCCCCGTGACTGTGTGCGCCTACAGTGAGGGAGGAATGTCTTTTTTGTTGTTGTTTGTTTTTTGCAGCTGCTTTTCCCTGAATTAGCATCAGAGGACAGGGAAGGTGGAACTGGAAGTGATACGATCTCCACAGCGCTGTATCGGTTCACTGTCCATCAGAGAGCTCCTGCTGAAGTGGGTGTAGGATTAATAGGATTTAATACTTAGGAGTTTTTAAAAAATAATTTAAAAATGTAAATTTATTACAGACCATTTCTTTTCCCCCGGAGTCACCTACTACATTGTAAAAGAGATCTAAAGGCAAAACTCTAAAGACAATTCTCCCTTAAGTTACTGGAAGTTTCCCATAATGGCTCATTCCAGACATCACCCCTCCCAGGCCATTCTCATGTACTACTTGGATTATGTTGTTTGCCTGAGAAACTTTTAACTTATGTCAACATCGCTTCCCCGTGCTTTTTCTGACCATGAGGGCTAGAGATCAGACTAGCATACTTTTTTATTTTTTTTATTTTTTTTTTCCCCTTCAGTTGGGTGCTGCCGGTCAAATGCGTTCCACCCAAGTTAGGAACAGAAGGACTTGATTTTAAGCAGTGTTTACTGAGAGGATCCTTCCAGCAGTTCGAAAATCACAGCCACAGCCTTGCTTCAATAATGAGTCACTGGATTTTTAAAAATCGTCCTTCAGGAGAACAGAAAATGCAAAGTAAAAATCCAAAGGATTTCTTGTATAGCCCATCTCTGTGAATACTTTTGCCACCATGAACACTGTGGCATTAGCCTGCTTGTTACACCAGGGCAGTGCTTGACCATGGCAGAGAAAAAAACAGACTGTTGTTTAGATGCAGGCAGAGGCCCCGCTCCAGCTCTGGGAGCAGGGAGAAGTGGTGCACTGCTGCAGGTCAGCTCTGCTTTAGCTGCTGAGTGGTGCCTCGCAGGATAAGGCTGTCAGGCTCCAAAAAGACAAGCATCATTCCTCAGGCTGAAAACTTTATAAACCTTTGCTCAGTTGACCTATTCCAGAAGCTGAACTCCATCCTAAATCTAGATTAGGATTAAAATTTGATCAGATCTCCTCCAAGCCTCAGATGTAAGATGCTTCTTCCAGTCCTACCCAAGGAGACAGCACACAGCACCTCAGTAGGAGCTTTCTGGCACCTCAAGTTCTTCAGCATTTGCACAGCAGTAGTATCACGCAGCTGTGGTTATTCTTGTTGCTCATTCTTAGAGACCCTTCCCATTTATCAGAAAAGGCTGGCATACCAGATGCCGTATGAAAGGCTTAAACAACTACAAGGCTGCTGTTTTTACTTATGGCTCCAATGTGATCCTACACTAAACTTAGGCTGGCCAGACGAAGGAAGCCAACTGCACTTAGCTTTCTGACACTTTTGCATTTGCACAGACTTGACTAAGCTGAAGTAGTGGTCAAGCAGGGTCACTCCTTTATCTGGGGGCTTCTGGCTGTCATCAAAGGCAGCGTGCGGTTAAAACACCACATGCCTGATTTGGGGGATTCATGAGTACAGCCCGTCTACATGAGTGACTGTGGACATGAGACCTGACCTGTCTGAAGGCCGCACTTAGCAGTGCACTGTGTTTAATGTGGCATTTATTTTCCATGTAAAAATGCCTGAGGCTTTTACGTCTGCTCCTTTTCAGGCTTCTGAAATAGCTATAAGAAAAAACAGAAAATACAGTTCTTAAAAAAAAAAAAAAAAAAAAAAAAAAAAAAAGCAACACCCAGCAACAACCAGTTTGTTGATAATATGAAAGACAACTTTGTTCTCCCAGTGACTCAGGTGTATTTTTCTGTGTGAAGGATTATTCTCCAGTAACGACATGTTCTGAGTGATTTCATAAAATTCCCCACAAATGCTGATCATGCTCTGCACTGAGTACAAGAACATTTCCTGTTGTACCTCTGCTCCTCTTCCCTTCCATTACTTTTCACTAGGTTAAACATGCCTTCGGCTGGACTGCTTGTTCCTAGTCAATTCAGAACAGAAGCTGTTCATCACCAAAACATACCTTGAGCAAATGTTTCATAACAGTAATTTAAAAGAATGCTCATGCTGCTCAATGAAATGAAAATGTGGAACACTGTTTTTTCTGAATGAGGAAGAGGGAGGTAGTTGGATAGATGAAGTAAGAAAGCCACCAAACCCAGTACTCTCAGAAGAAAATTCTGATTTGGGGTATTCACCCACAAATCTATTAAATGAATTTTGTTCTTCTGAATGGGATGCTCAGCCCTTTCAATGCATTGTTGAACCATTTTTTATGTTTTTACATGTTTGCATGTACATGGTACGTGTACATGTTACATGTTTTTACATTTAGTTTTGAAGACGGACTTCAAAAGGAAGGAGGTGGCTGCAAAAGAAAAGTTCCCCTTCTCTCACTTGTGGAATTGGGACAGCAGCCCTGTTTGGTAGTTAAGGATTTATTTTCCAGCAAATGTCACTGATCCTCAGACCACAAGAGGATTCTTTTTCCTTTTACCTCTTCTCTTTTAAGAATGCCTGTGGTTATCTGAGTTTAAATAATCCTGCATTTCAAACCAGCAATTTTCCTTGTTTACACACTGAAGGAAACAGATGGTGTTCCCACCAACTAGTTAGCCCAACATTCTCAAAACATTGTTAACCACTTAATCCATGCAGGGCAACTAACAGGGACCAGGTTTGGCTCCATGAAACATGTAATGAGCCTACTTTGAACTTTCAGTACTGAAAAACAAAGACAGCTGAACAGAAAGTTTGTTCTGTTCTTGCTGAATACCACACTCTTCCAAAAGCAATTACTTGCGTCTTTCCAATGCCAATGGTGTATTTATGACCAAGAAAAAGAGCTCTATGTGCACGTACTTTGCAAAATACCCAGCCTTGTGGTTCATTAAAACTCTCTTCCTTAAACATATGGAAAAAAGATATTCTGTTTCTTCCAGGATTAAAATGGAAGTTAGGCTAGGAGAACATTCCAAGCTAAGGCAGCCACAAGACAGTTCCTGTGCTTCCTGCAGATGCACAAAATTGTAGTTTACATTGTTTAAAAAGGACACAGGGTGAATAAACGTATGGAAGCTAACAGAATTACTCTGGATTTACAGCAATACTGTGGAGGGCAGAATTCAGCCTCTTCCCCTGAACTGCAGTACTTGATATGCAGAATGATGGAAAATAAGCTTTACTTAGTCTTACAGGGTGAGAAAGCTGAAGCATGGGTATGTTGAACAACTTAACCCAAATCACTGCTATTTCCCAGTATGGCCTCTTAATCCCAAGAACCTTCTGAACCAACCCTTGCTGACTGCTTTTGAAACAGATCAGTGCTTTTAGAAGTGAAGGAGACATATGCATTAGATCTTGTATATGTATTTTTTAAATCTGGAGGAATAGTTGCATTGAAATATGTTTCCTCCCACGATGCTCTCCTCTTCAGCCCATGGGTAACTCTCAGCAAAGGGCATGAGCTACAGCCAGAGGCTGCTGCTAATGTCAGCTGTCAGTCCTGTCTCTGTTAAATCAGCTGTGGCTTGCTTGCCCTGGATGGAGTCCTGTCTGGAAAAGACCAAGTGGTAGTGCATAAAATGGAGCCATTATAAAGCTTGGACATATGAAAAAAATAATCAAAATGTAATTAAAGGAAAAGTAACATCTGTTCTGTTGTAGGGTATTTCTGTAAGTTTGTTTAATGTAAAACTCTACAGTTATTGAAAATCTGTTCCCAAGCCTCTTAAGTAGATATATAACAGCTACCTGGACTATCTTAGGTTTGTAAGGAAAATGAAACAGCAAAAGAGATATGGGAACACTGTAAGAGAGTGATTTTTTTTTTTTTTTTTTTTGGGGGGGGGGAAGTTGTCCCTTCTCTCTTGGACTCTTTGAGCCACTGAACTGTGCTGGATCAGACAGTGAGCCACGTCTCAGCCTGACTTTCTGTTTTGCTTCATGTGCTTAGGAAGCCAGGTGTCTATTTATTTTTTATTCTATTTTTATTTTTAATGAAGGTGGTGGTGGTTATATGACTAAGTAGAACAGCAAGAAGGTTGTGTTAAGAAGAGCATTCCTAAGATAAGATGAGTATTTGGAAAAACTTGGCTAGAAGTCCTTTTTACAAAAAAAAAAAAAAGTGTTTCCTCTCCTGTCTTTTACAAGCTGTATCAAGATTTCCAGTGACTGATAATGCATTTCCTGACAATAACACCTATCAAATCACTCAGGATTGTCTGCTGCAAAAAATGAGCAAAAATATTTGTATGATGCAATAATCTTAACTTATTGGCTATACATGACGACATCCAATGTTTTCCAGCTGTCAGTAAATAAAGGTTGTGGTTTCATTATCACATGTGCTAAGTATGCTTGCGCTTACTAATGTTTGTTTTTGTGAGTTGCCATAGGTCTTAGGATAATCAAATCATAACACTTTACTTCAATCTAAATAATAAATAACCACCAGGCCACTATAAAATATTCAGGTAGAGTACTTTCTGTCATCACTGAAATGCTGGAGAGCTTTTGATCAAGGCTCACAAGCTGAAAGAGGGGGGGAAGCCTGTAGAGGCAGTTCTAATGCATCAGGTTTGGAGCTGCAACTGTGAGCTGATTTCTAGTGCTATGAGGCCAACTGTTTCTGAAGGACAGAAGGAAATCGATAGGAATTTCCTTAGGCTGACTGAGTTATTCTGGCAGAAAGAGGCATGGTATCAACACACATGGTGACACTGCTGCTTTTGTGCAGGCTGTCTTTAACTGGGTGTTCCCCATTGAATTTTCTGAGAAGTAAGATTCAGATGTGTGAAGATAAGGTTATGTGTTAAATGCTACCCTGATGCAGAACTGATTCGTTCCTTGACGTTGCAGGCATCTTTAAAATGCCTGCTTATTTTCCCCGTGTGCTTTATGCCTACTTGTTGTTTGGGACCATTGCTTATGACGATTTGCTTTTCTGCTGTCACTGTACATGCTCTCAGGGCTGAAGCATGTCTAGATGTCATTGACTCACCCAGTGTGTTAAATTAAAAATGTTTCGCTTTGCAGACTTAGGGCTTTAAACAAAAACTTTATGATGTGGTTATGAAGTGCCTCACCAGTAGATGCCCAGTCTATTTTTTTAAAAAGCAAAATTAAGTAAAACATGGTGCTGTAATACAAATAATAAGAAGTAACAAAAATCTGTTACTTTTTCTTTTTTTGATGTCATATTATTTCAACCAGATTTATACAAGTTCTGGATCGCGATTCTCAAAGATGTAAAATAGAAGATGTGAAAGTGAATTAAAATAAAAAAATGTGAAATCACATGGTGGCTTTTATCCAAACCATGAACCCATGGAGGGGAAGAGGGGGGGTTGGTTCTTTTTTTTTTTTTTTTGTATTGTTTTGTTTTGTTTTGTTTTTTAAGTTATAGAGTTACACAGATGACCTAAGCTTCCACTAGCACAGAATGACAGTGCTGTATTATGTACAGTGGAATGGTGCTGATTTGCATCAGCTGTAGTTTTGGATTATGGTTTTGAATTTTTGCTTGCTGCTGGTGTTCATGATCAAAAACCAAATGCAGATACAAAGGTCCATCTGCATGAACTTTGCTGAATGACCAGTACAAGGTGGAAAAAGGATCAACACATTTGCCATTAACACAATTTTACTTTTTTTTTTTTTTTTTTTTCATTTAATGATGCTTTCATGACTTGATCCTGCTCTCACTCACATCAGCTTGAGGGTTTTCTGCCAGTTTTGTTATGAGCAACATTTCTGCTTGCCTCAGTGGAACAGGCTTGGTGCTGGCTGCCCTTGAATCGCAAGACTGACTGGAAAGGGGTATTCCTAGCTTCTGATGTCATTCTTCCTTACAAAATGTGATTAAAAAGAAAGAGCCAAATCAATACTTCTGAAGATGTGTCACTTTTGAGGAGAGGAAGAGAAAACTGCAAAGAGCAGCTCTTTATAGTTAAAAATTATCAGCATTTTCAAGGAAAGTGGAAAAAGTGATACTTGTCCAATACACTTGTGAAGGGTTTTACCAGTGCCATCCCCATGATAATTACTCATTTAAGACAGACTGATTTCATCATTTCTGCATGTGTTGGCCAGCAGGGCTGATGTGTTGCAGTACTGGTGATAGAAGAGTCATGCACTCTAGAGTACTGAAACAAATGGTTGTGGTGAAAAAAATCTGCCAAAATTATTGTGTGCTTAGTTCTTCTGGTGGAGAAGTATGTGTATTTGCTAAAGCATTATCTGGAAGCCTGTGATCAAATGTGAGCACAAGCTTTTATTAATAAAAAGCCCATGGCAAAACTTGGTACTTCACTGTTTTGGAAGCAGCTTCTTGCTTTGGCCATCCCAGTCTATTTAATCTTCCCATTTTAAAAAAGTTCCAACATGAAGAACCATTCAACATGTGCTCTTGTTTCCCATGCTGGTAATAGTATGACTGTCTGCCCTCAAAAACAGAAGCCTAATGATAGGGCATTTGGAGAATGAGAGGAAATGAAGAACAAAGATGAGAAGAAAAGGTTCTGGGACAGGTAGGGCAGAGAATGGTCTTACTGTTGTGAGTGATAGGAAATCCTGAAGGCTCACAAATAATAAATCAGTTTGGTTCGGTCCAAATTATTTGTTTTAATTCTCTTGAGGAGTTTCATCTTATTTTTGTTATTTCTTCCTTCCTATATTAAATTTCTAGATATAATGTTAGAGGAGAATAAAAAGGGGGGGGGGGTAAGAAATCTTCATTTGGAAAATGTTTAAGTTAGATGTTTCAATGACTTTTTGTTTCCATTCAAATATTTTATTTCTTTATTTGAATAATTTCTCAGAAATGACTCTTCCCTATCAACAGTTTCAATTTGGGCAAATTGGCATTTCCAAGTGAGGAGAAAAATGGTTGCGATGAAACACTGCCAGTTTCAGTTTCACGTGAGTGCTCTCATGGGTGCACACAAGCAGAAGTATGCGAAGTGTCCCTCAGTCACTTAAGTTGAGAATCATGTTGCTCTGAGAGAAGTAGGCAAAGGAAAGCTTCCAGCAGGAAGAAGTTCAATGTAATTTGATTTGTAGAGGTTCTTGGGCTTAGAAGCTATATTCTGGTTCTATTTTTGTAAGGGTTTCTCAAGGCAAGTGTTCAGACAGGTTCTGCTAACTGGTGTTTACATTTACACAACTTGTTTTGGCAAGTTTATGGGAGGTATAGCCTCCTCTTAAATAGGCATTAATGCAACAGGCAATTAAGGATGCAGTTAATATCATAATTAGACTAGACCTCAGACAGGTCTGATTGTGTATATAAAAAAAGTCGTGATGATAAGATCCAATAGGAATATGTCAGTGTTCTTTAGGGATTACAGATGTACTGTCTCATGGAAGGTTTTTGTCTCCTAAGAATTTAATTGCATTAATTTCACTTTGACTCCATTTGGATGATCTGTTTTGGTAGAAAGGCTCAATTAAGCTTAGGGTTTTCTGAAGGGTGAAAACAAACAAACAAACAAACAAACATAATATTAACACTGCTATTAACAACAACAACAACAACAAAATAATAATAATAAAAAAATCATACCAGTTGTGAAATTATGACATTCTGATGCTAATAAGTCTTCTGCCAAAACAACTGTCTATAAAATCATCCAGCACCTGCAAAGCCTCTAGCTATCAATAGCACTATATTTCCTGACAGTCAAACACCAGTCCATATCCATCCATTTCCCGTCTCAGAAACTGCACTTCCTCCTATGAGGAGGTTAATTTTTTTAATAATAAATTTTGCACTCAAGTTTTTCTAAAATGCTTGACTGCTGTAGTTCTTCGGTTTGGGTCCTTGCAGGGAAATTTAAATTACCCAAACCTAGTGTTTGGCTAGTTAGGTCTAACCACCAAGGAAGAGCCCATAAGTTTGCTTTTTTCTTATTTATTTATTTATTTTAACTATTTTTATTATTATTTTTAAAGCTAAGGTTTAATCCTGCACTTGTGCCTGTGCAGGCAGATTTGTGTTCCTGGGGAGCTCATCTGTTGAATGAGGTTGCAGGAGTGGCCCCTTTTCTGATACTACAGGGAAAAAATGCATGCCTCTGGTCTACAAATAGAACTGATTAAAAAGAGAGCTGTGCACAGGGAGAAACAAGGAGTAATGTTGAGCTCATATGTTTACTCAGCCTAATGAAATGCAGTCTTTTTCTTAAAATAGCTCTCTACAAATCACATCAGTGACTAACTACTGCTTACTCTGCCTTATGGATGAGGGTTTCTTCACTCAGTGGTTTTCTTGGAGACTACTGAGGATACATGACTGATATGAAGCCCATGCAGTTAAAATGGCATTTATCCTGTTAATTTCACGTGAAGTTACAAGAGAAACACCCAAATCTAAGGATATGTCTGTGTGCTGCTTTTACCATTCAGTTTGCATTTGATTTGAGAGAATTTCATCCTTCAGAGCACACTTCATGAAACAGAGCACTGAGTGTTGAGGTACATGTTACAATTCCTGCTGCACTCAGCAAATTTGTTGTGTGTTCAACACTTTAACACTGAAGGAGGATCTTGTTACAAAGGATACAAATCCCCAGAGTAGAATTTGTAATGTGAAAGTAAAAGAAAAGATGGACTGCTTGGGCCATTTAAGTAAACTGTATCACAGGAAGCTGTTACTTGAGGGTAAATGGGGACATTATTCTATTTTGGAATGTAAATACATTTTTTAATGAAAAAAATTGAGCATATGCACTATTTTGTTGCTTGTTGACACAAGTATCTACCATGCTAACCACAGCTCTTCACTATGCTAGGTGTATGTATTTTCATACTTCATAAATGTCAAGTTAGGCAAGAAAAAAGATGATAAAGAGAGGGCAGGCTCATTCCTAGAACAAACATTACATTGCAGCCATTTGTTTCCTCCCCACTAAGACAGCATTTGTTTAATTGGACGGAAAAATGTCACAATGTGGCTAACTACCTTGCTACTGAAGCCTATGCCAGAACAGTCAGGGTGGTGCTACTTGTGGGGTGGTGGTGCCACTTTCGCGTAGATTCAACCAACTTGACACTAGCATAAATAAAAACCATCAGGGAATAAGGTCTGTTCTCTCAACTGCTGTTTGCCTAAACCTCCTGCTGAAGGCACTGAACTTGTGAAAAAGCTGGAGATCACAGGATGGTGAGGCGTGAAAGTCTTGATCTGTGTCAAGGGCGTGTTTACACTTGGAAATAGGCCAGGGATGTTCACATGTGAGTATGAGTTCCTTTTGTGTTCTGTTTCATCCACTTTTAAAAGGTGGGTAAGTCTTAGTGTTTCCTAAGTTGTGGAGTTCTACTTTAAAAAACAAACAAACAAAAACCACAAAGCTGATGTATTCCTAGTTGGCATTAATCTCTGTTTGGCTGAGTTACTCTGCGCCTTGTGGGAGTTGTACTTCGGGGCTGATATCCACTGCAGAGCAGTTGCTTCCCTCCTTGAACAGCTGTAGTGCATCCACCTCATATTCTGTTTCATGCCAATTTCTCTTGATCAAGCTTCTCCCTCAAGCTACTGGTTCCTACAGAAAGCTTTCAGATGTCATTGTAGTGGCTTTCCAACAACAAAAATTTTCCTTTAAACTTTTGGCCAAAGCTATTTGCTGCATGGCAGGGACAGTGGAGCATGTCACTTAGGGAAACACTGAACCAGAAAAAGAGAAAACATATTGGTGATGTCCTTTAATCAATATTTTCCACAAGAGCTTTAAATTAGAGAAAGCTATGTGTAACTGCAGAGGCAGAAGACACTTTGTGCTTTGATAGCGCCTTTCCCAAAGGATGTTTTTTTTTTTGCGACGAAGATGGTGAAGGGCCTGGAAAGGAAAACGTATGAGGAGCGGCTGAGGTCACTGGGCCTGTTCAGCCTGGAGAAGAGGAGGCTGAGGGGAGACCTCATCGCGGTCTACAACTTCATCGCAAGGGGGAGTGGAGAGACGGGTAACCTATTCTCCAAAAACACCAGTGATAGGACCCTCAGGAACAGGGTGAAGCTGAGGCAGGGGAATTTTAGACTAGACATCAGGAGGAGGTTGTTCACCAAGAGGGTGGTCACACACTGGAACAGGCTCCCCACTGAAGTAGTCACTGCACCGAGCCTCTCTGAATTTAAGAAGAGATTGGACTGTGCACTTAGTCACATGGTCTAAACTTCTGGGTAGACCTGTGTGGTGCAAGGAGTTGGACTTGATGATCCTTATGGGTCCCTTCCAACTCGGGATATTCTATGATTCTATGTTGCCCCAGCAGTCTGCACAGAATGAGTTCCCTTATAATCACCCCCACATGTTGTGCAGATGAGATCACTGAGGTGCAGAGACTCCACTCAAGACTATGCAGAAGTCTGTGGCAAGGACAAAACCCAGGTTTCCTGAATACCAGATTTGAACGAAGGTTCCTTCTCTTTGCTGGTTGCAGTGAAAGTAAGGCTGAGCACAGAAGGGAGGAATGAATCATAAGATGGAGCTTTTGTATCTTTATGCTCCTCTGATGCTCTTCACACTTGGAGGTGTAACTGTTTTGTGGCTGAACTTGCAGCACAGCTGTAAAAGCTTATTGCTGAGCAAGGCTAATTTTAATCCACCCCTCATTATCTCTGTCATTTGTAGGGTGAGTTTTAGAAGGTGGTATTTTTATTTAATAGAAGAAGCTGATAGAGCTCTGTCGTCAAAAACAGAATCAATTCATCATTATAATTACCTGCCTCAGGACTCCTTTTTGGTTTGCTTTGCCTTTCTGGCTAACTAGATGTGTTACCTCAACACAGCTTTATAACATGTCTGCTGTTGATTTACTGTTACTTCAGGCTAGACAATTCCTGCCTGACAGCAGTCAGAGCTTTGCCTGTAAAACTTGTAAGGCAGCCAAACCACACATTTGCACAAAGAAAACAGGCAAATGTGCACGGAAATGCATAGCATAGGAACTGCTGCTGGACCTCCTTAGGATGGTGTTTAGGACACAGCCTTCTTGAGCTACTGCTATGCGAAGGGAGAAGGCTTACGCCTATGATGAGTGTATAGTAAAAACCCTTTAACTTCCATAGCTCTACCAAGTCATGCAGCTTGCTAACCAGCTCCTTCTGCTGATGGAAGAAAGCAGAATGGCTCACTTAAGTAATTTTGGCAGGTATCACAAGTCTGAGAAAAGATATTCGTAGTTTTGGAAGTCAAGGCAAAGATTCCCGAAATCAAATGCTCAAGATTTCCAACTTTCCTTAATACTACGGATTGTTTTTACTGATCCCTAGAGAAGGAAGATTTGGGGACAGGCTGTATCCCCAGACAAAGGAGGCAAGTGCTAAAGTCTTCCCCTTTATTTTTTTTTTTCTTTGACTAAGACATTACCAGGGAGTTGCAGCACCTGTTTTTGGTGAGCATAGCAGTAAACACTGCTTTGCAAGGTTAGACTGATAGAGAATGGAGTATTTTCTTATTTACTTTTTTTTTTTTTTTTTTTTTTTTTTTGCCTTAGACTCTTCTGTTACTAATAAACCTACAATTCTCTCTTGTCTATCATCATTTCAACCCAAAGAACTCTTCTCAGTCTGAAACAGAAAATTCCAAGGGGCTAAACATGTGTCTGCCTCTAATCAAAGCAAGACACTGGAATGAGGTTTGCCATCCAGCAAGTTTGCTACTAATACTGAATAGTGAGACTCAGGACTTTTAGGACAAATAAATTGAAAGTTGGGCTTAAAACAATCCCATCCTAAGTAACAAGAATTAGCCAGTGTTAAACAGGTTGACAGATATTTGGCTGAGGGTAAACCACTTTATAAATGCACATTTAGTTTATTCTACAGCGGACAGTGTAGCCACTTGTTTTTATGCAGCATGGCTGACTTTTCATAACTTGCAAAGAATTAAACGAAACAAGTTGTAAGTCAGACAAATAAATGATCTTAGTTTTCTATAGAAGGTGCCTTGAATTCAGAAAAAAAGCATATTCAAATTTTCTGAAAAGTTTCCAGGCTCAAACTTAGTGAAAACAGATGTTTTAGTGTCTCTGATTTTTGCACCTCAACAAGAAGTTTGCACTTAACTGAAATCTCTGTTTCAATTATTCCAAAGTACCTGGTGTTTTATCACACTCCATGCAGTGTTCAGGTTTATGCAGAATGTCCTATTAGTTTCAGTGGAGCTGGAGAAGGCATGAGGGAAGGTTAAGAGATTCTGCAGGCAGTTGGAGGGCTTTGCCTTTCAGGCTTGCACTTTTGCCTTTCAGAGTACACACACACTCATTATGCTGTGTAAACTACGCTAGTCATCATTTAGACAAGCCAGGTCCTGAAACCAAAGTAGCTGGTCAGTAAATAGAACTTAATGTGAGCTCACATCCTGGGCTTCTCAACAGGCTTTGGTGCAGCTCTGCGGTATGGTGCATCTTCTGTGGACTGAGCCAGCTGGCTGTGGCATCTCCACATGGTTCTGGGCTGTTCCATACAGACCTACACTAAAATGTGATCTTTTCTTTGCTGTCTATTCAAGAAGAGGCTCTTTGCCAAGTGTTTGCTCACTACCTGGGAAGGTGCCTAAATGTTACAGTGGATAGGTAAACTACACTGCCCCAGAAAATGTTTAACTGTATCTAGCCTGTAGGCACAGGAGAAAAGGAGGTAGAAGATGTGAGATTACCCAAGAAAACCCACATGATTGCTCCAACAAAGATCCTACTTCTACTTATGCAGCAAGTGCAGTTTATCTTTTTGCTCATTTTATCTTTTTGCATGCTCTACAAAGCATAACTGTGGAAAAGCTGAGCAAACAAACCCCTCCTATAATTTCACTTGGAATGATTTCACAGATCTCTTGCTCTTGCACAGAAGGAAAAAAAGTCCCTTTATTCCTATCAATGAAAATGAAATTATAACAAGGAAGTAAAATCTGAAGGCCTCATATGAAAAAATGTGAATTTAGAATCTAAAAACAAACAAACAGAACAACACAAAACAGACTGTCTTGCCAATATAAATCATGAGATGAAAGTTTGAACTAGTCAGGAACTTCCTGACAGACACTAACTGCTCATATAACTTGGATATAAATACCATGCTTTATGCTCTCAAGGTGAGGAAGATGCTAACTGCCAGAGCTGCTGAGCTAGCAATGGAAGGACTGCAAGGCAACTTCTTTTTGGCTTGGCAATAAGCAGTCTGGAAGGCCAGGAGAATCTCCTCCCTCACTTGAACACACTTTCCCTAATCTTTTCAGTCACCAAGACTCTGCTGCCCCATGCACAGGTGGTACTGTGCACCATTTCACCTGCAAATGTAAAATGAGGCAATGATAGGAGATGAGGAGAGCCTGAGATGGACAACAGGAAGAGGGGGGATCCACATAATGCAATGTTGCTCATTCTCACTGGAGCCTTTGGAGCTCTCAGCTTTGGAGATCCCACTGTCAATCAAGAAATCTGCATAGATAATCATCAAGTGCATTCTTAGAAATTTTAGGTTCATTATTAACCCGTCATTATCATCATCCTCTTGCTCCTTCACTCTTCCAAGTGTCTCTTGTCTCATCAATCATTGCTTTCTCTTTGTAGTTTAGAACCACTGAGGCAATACATATTTAATTAAACAAAAAGTACTTGGGCCGATGATGTAACTGCTCATTAACTTGTGGGAGAGTTAAGCTCACTGCAGCAGCTATCTTTTGAGCATATAATATAAAAATGCCATAGGCCAGACGTGCTCCAGGCTCCTCAGGGAGCCGGTGAGGACACAAGACCACATACTTACCTCACCTTTATCAGCTGCTAAATGCTCTACTGAGTTACACATTAAGCAAGCCATCAAGAACTGGGCCTTTTTTTACCTTCCATAGAAGTAAAATTACAAGCAGGGAGTGGGTAAGTAGCTCAGCAACTGGTAGTTGACTTATTTATTTACCTGTCCTTAAGCCCACAGGCTGTTACTACATATTAACTACTTCACTGGCAGTCGGCACAGGTGACCTGCTTTGGAGCTATGATATGAAAGTAAATACATGTACCTTGTTAATCAGAGGTGGACCATCAAGGCATCTCTGCATGGAAGGTGGCACTTGGTAAATATCTTGCCCCACTAGACCATGACCAGTGGGTATTTGGTAAATTCCCTGATTCAGATGCGAAGGCGGCACCTGGTAGACAGGGTCCTGTGCTGAAGCATGAGAGCTTGGCACTTGATAGATTTTTTGTTGGTTGAAGGACTGATGTGTCAGTCCTGAACTGGACATATCCTGGCCAGATGGACCATCCTGTACCACTGGACCTATCAGAAGTTTCACACGGTTGCCTGGAACAATGCCTTGCCGGCCATGTAGGGAGCACAGCCACCATCCTTCAAGGCCTTCAGTGTTCTGTTCTATCACCGTCAAAATGTCTCCTTTACGGAAGGCCAACTCTTCTGCACATTCAGGGACATTATCATACAGGGCTCTTGCCATAAGATTCTGTGGAGAAAGAAAGAGAAGAAAAACAAATGAACAAACAAACAATAATTCTTCTAAAACTTCAAGGACATTCTAGGAAGAGGAGAGGAAGAAGAACTGAATTTGACAAAGAAGTGTGCAGAAAACCAAAATAACCCAGAAAATGATGCAACATAACAAAGGATTCCTCCTTTTTTTGGAGAAATGAGATGCTTATGTATTAGCAACACTGCAAGTGAGAGCTTTTCCAGTAATACCAGGTCCAGTAGAAGCTCTTTAAATGGTCTGTTTGCCTGTAAGGACAGTAAGCCAGGAGAGTTCTGCTCTCAGCTCCAGGATGCTCTTCCTGTTCCTTGGGGCTTGTAAACTCATCATCTCCTGGCATCGATTTCCCTATAAACACGTGTATACTCTGTGTACAGAACTACAGCTAACTAGCCAATATTTTAAATAAATTTTGAACACCACTCCAAGCAACATAAACCAGAACAATTGCAGGGTCCCAAAAGGCTTTCCAGTAGAGGTGCAGATTCCATTAGCATAACGACAGTGGGACAGCTTTTCTTAGCTAACACCTCTAGACTTCTCAAAATTAGGGATCTAGGGATCACAAGGTGAGGAAAATCCACCCTAAAATACAAAATGACAAAATGTCACTGTTTCTGAACTATGACACTCGCATTATGTAGCTCTGTGCCTTCTCATTCTTTCTGTAAACCTCCTTGGTGGAACAGCATAAAAGCAGCTTAATAGGTTAAAAAGCTTCCCCATCCACCCACCACCACGCTAAAGCCCCAAACAAACAAAAAAAAATACAAAGGACAAGGTTCCTAATAGTCCTGCTCTCTGTAGACATATCTTGAAGAAAACATTATTTCAAAAACAATGTGTTCAGCGACCCCAGCGCAAGTCATAGCTTTGCCACAGGGACAGCTGTACCAGTCTATGTGGGCATGTCTTTTTGTCAAAGAGAATTAAGAAGTTAGGTACCAAACATTACCGCATAGCACATCAATGTGCAACTCAGGCCAAGGAGTGTCAGTTTAACAGTTTAAGCATTCTTACATGCATCTTGCTTGACTATTGTTTCTTCTCCACTTGAACTAATATGAAACCTCACACGGGTCTACTCCCAAGCATCTGTCTAGTGTTTCACGCAGGTTTTGCAGTTTGCCCTGAGATCCATTTTGCTGTGGCTATGCTACCAGTGGTACCTCTGCTAAGAAGTTTTAAGCCACCTCTGAGTCTTTGTAGACCTGTGGTTTGTGAGGTGCAGATGTCTTCCTGAAAACTGCTATCTCCTCTCATAGATTGAACCAGCTCCTTTCCCTCAGTCTCTGCAGGCCTGTGTGGCACATCCAGTTCTGAGTCAAGCTTAGGTATTCAATAGAAAGTAGGCAGGCTGTATGTACTGACATTCTTGGAGCCCTCACAAAGGCCATGGATGTTTCATTTTTTGGCTCTGGTGATGTTTCCAGATACATTGGCAGTGACTGTTCCATGCCCGCTTTTTGGTGAAGGCAGTCAGCAGAGACAGTTATAAATTAATTGTAAGCATCTGAAAAAACACAGGGAACCCTTTATCTGGAGTGTTCTAACTAAGTATTTGGATGCAGTACACAGACTGAAATGGTGCTAATCCACTATAAGATAGTATATGCAGCTGCCTTGAAAATTTATCTTCCCTCTATTAAAGGGACAGTGGCAAATATAGTTTACTGTTATTATCTGTCATTATTTATTCTCCCTCTTGGCCATATTAAAACTTTTTTTTTTTTTTTTCTTTAATCTCCCATTTGTTGTATCTTTTCCCATTGATAAACACTGGCATTTCCCCATCATCTCTGTTCTTCATCAAGACAGCAGACTTCATTTGATCTTGCTCGGGTCCATGTTTCTAAGCACAGCACACAACCAGGAGGTTGTATGAAGGGGTAACTGGTGGACAGAGAAGGGGAAAGCTCAAATGTCACATAAAAGGGAGATGAATATGTTTTTTCTCAGACGTGTTGAAACAGGGTGCATGAGATCAGTTTTCTCTGAATGGGGGATCAGCTTTCAAATGTATGAGAAACATCGGCTTTGCCTTTCATCAGCGTCATTAGAGAGGTCATTATAAATTAGGTTCTAGTTTGGAAAAGCAGGACTGCCATTTTGAGCTCCCATGTGAAGAACAGCACTGGGAGCCTACCATTCTCTCTGACTGAAATCTACTCTGTTCATCAGTCAACAATGCTGAGAAATGTGCATAGAGATACAGCACAAAGCAATTTTGTTCATGCCTTGGCAGAACTATAAAACTATTCCTTAGCACCATTAAACACAATGGTCTCTTCTTAAATGCTACATCTGTGTTATTGCTGTGTTGACTTTGCTGCTCAGCTGAGCCCAAGAAGCTCAGAAAAGAAAAGCTCCTGTCCAGTGTGAATATTCAAGCAAATCTCTTATTTTTTTACATTTCTTTCAAATGTGTCTTTCACAGGAGAAATCTACTAATGTGACTAGCTCAGCCTGTATAACTTAACAGGGCTTTTGCAGAGGATGGTGTTTAAAGAGGACAATGATTACAGGGGGTCCACAAAATGAGCAGGCTAAACCAATGATAAATGCTTATTCTTCTATACTTCATTGGTTTAAGGTATTTAAAAAACATGATTAAGTTCTACAGCAAAGCAGTTCTCAGAACAAAGCCTGGAACGGTGGCAGAATTAGAGCAGATAAAAATTCCCATGTAAATTTTGTTCCCAGTTGCTCATTATCTCTGTCCCAGTGACCTTCTCACTGCCTGGCATGCAGCGTGTTAATACTTTCTGGATATGCTTCAAGAACTTCCTTGCTGCAAATAGCATCAGATTCTTGTTGTCAGTGTTAACTTGGGCACCAGTATGTGAATTATACTAATTGGTTGCCACTTGTTTCACAGCAATTTTCCCAAGGCCTTTTGAATAGCCCATAGTTATGCCACCAGCATCCCTCACTGATGGAGCAGTAAAGTCATAATATATTCCTCCAAACAAGCACTAGAATGAGAAAAAAAAAAAAAAAAATCCTGTTGCTTGGTTGCCAACAAGTGTTCAGTCTAAGCAAACCTCCTGTGTTCTGTTTCCCTGACTCCATTCTTCTTTCACGGGACTTCTCAGTGTGAGCTTCAGGAACAGTATAACAGATGCTGCTATTAGTCAGCAGAGTCAGCCTTGAGAAAAATCAAAATAGTCAGCATAGAAGCTTATCAAGAAAGCTTTTGAAAACCACACAGCAATCTTTAACTGGCTGTGGTGATCAGGCTGGTGGTCTCTACTTTTCCACATACAGAAAAAAGTCCTGATCAAAGACACCCCTCAATACTTTATCTGGATTGATTTGACAAATTTGAATAGCTTTGGGATATTGTGAGCATCAGACCGTATCTCACAATATAGCCTGGACTTGCTCTTAGAGGCTTGGTTCTATTACGCATTTATCTGTGAAGCACCAAATAAGGTCTAACATCTGAGATGAGAAGGCAAAAGCACAGCAGTGACCTTTTTGCATGACTAAGTGTTAAAAAAAAAAAAAAAAACTTAGCCATTTCTTAAACAAACTGGCAATAGAGAAAGGGCTGATGAGAAATTTGTCTTGGAGTCGTTCTGGCAACCAGGAAGTTGCACAAAAGTCTTTTTATATTTCCAATACAATAAGGGGGGAAAAGAAGGGCAACAGATTCAGAACTACAAATTCATGCTCTGTAATGGCAGGGGAGAAATTATTTGATCCTAGATAGGGTCAAATATTGGTTTGCCATGGAAATCAGCTGTGCTTCATTAAAATGAACTTTAATGAAAAGAAGGCTGTTATGGCATTCTTTTAATAAGATTAAGGATGGATGTCTCTGTTGTTCTCCATCAATCCAGTTACATGATATTTATCATATATATCATATATATGTCATGATATATAAATCTCTGTAAACTATTTGTCCTCTTGGATGCAGAAGAGATTACAGGCCAGATTCAGATGCATAAAGACTGAATGAGGTCCATCTCAGAAAAGTCAAAGTTGTCTCCTCTCTCCTAAACCTACAGCGATCAATGGCTAGCATGCCTGCAGCTGAACAAAGACACACAAAAATACTTTGAAAAATATGAACTATTTTTGTTAGCCTTCCCTAAAGCAAATGGAACTGATAAAATTCTGCTATTTTTAATTTGAAGAATTAAAGATTGCTTGTTGACGAGGCTGAGTGGCAGAAGAGGGAACTGAGAGAGCGGTGGAAACATCTACTCCTGCTGTTAGAGTAAACACAGCCAGTGACGTGGATAGCAAGAGCGTGTGAGGTGCATGCAGCCATGCAAGTAAACTCAGGAATGATAAATGACACGCTATGAGATTAAATACAAAAGGCTCCTTAAGCGCCAAGGGCTGTGGTGCCAAGCTCCTGGCACAGAGCTGCTGACCTGAGTGCTCAGCCAGTGCTGCCATGAATGAACACTGAAGGAAAAAGGTCGGACAAATGTAAGCTCACTGAAGTGCAGTCACTTCCCTCAGAGGTGCAATTTGATGATGTTCCAGAGAACGCCGGTTTGTGCATACTGCCCCCTACTCTGGTTTGTGGGGCGTATTGTGTTTTTTGTGTGTGTGTGTGTTTTATTTTCTTTTTTGCTTTGTTTTTAAATATTGCTTCCTATCTGTGGAGTTTACGCAAAAATAGAACCAGGGAAATCACTTCTGTTCTTATCAGAAGAAGGGTGGGAATCCTCTCTATTATTGGACAAATTGTTTCTTAAAAGCCCAAATGGCTTCTTTTCTATGTTTTAATAGCTTAGGAAAAGGAAGGAAGAGAGCAACAAAGGAAGGAAAGGTAGGGGAGACACCCCAAAGAAGTGCCTGAGTACAAACTAGAAGCTTAATCTTGGTTGGATCACTTTTAATTCTCCATCACAGAATATTTTTGTAAATATTCTCCTGTCTCCTTGTGGTTGTCATTATCTCTTGTTTCTGCTTTAGGTTTAAGATGAATCACTGCTGTTCCACAGTAAGCTTAAGCATTTATGTACTCTTGTATGGTTGTAGTAGGCCTAATAGTAATGATTTGCCTTTGAGAATGAAGAACTGATCTGAAAATCCAGTAGGATTTATTCTGACAGAAAAAGTTTGACAATAAGTAGTAGGCAAGGGTGATGTTCATGCTCTACTACACCTTCTGACAGAAGAGCTACAGTGAAAGAGTCATTGAATGTGTTAAATTGGAGCTTTTTAGCTCCCATCTCCCTTTCTACTTCTCCCTGTCACTGTCCCTGAAATAAAGCACCTACTGTGCTGCGTTGGCAAAGACAGAATCTGTTGAGGCACAGGAGGTTACAGTTCTAGCTACAATAAGCAACTTTTCACAATGGCTATTTAATATAAGTTGCCTAAGGTGACAGAGTAAGACATTTAGCCTTGGAAAATGTCTGTTGCTGTTCATCTCTAACATGGAAGAAGGCAGTGACTTGCATGGGTAATGGACTGCAAAATGGTCCCTTACTGCTTGGCAGTAGCAGCCCATATGTGTGCAGACCCATAGTAGCTGAGTGCCAGCAGCAAGCTGCGTGTAGGTACTTAACCTTTTATGTTAAGACAATAGCTCCATAGAGGAAGCAGGAAATGCTACCACAACATGTATGAAACAGCTTGCTGCATCACCGTGGCAGCGCTGTTACCACAGCTTCAGCAGGAGAAGCAGAAGGACTTTGAGAAGCCCTTAGCACCCAGTGCAGACCAGTGGTCTGTCCACTGGGAAACGAGCTTCCTTGGCTCACAGATAATGACAAAACAGGGAGCCTGGCTGCAAATGCTCAGCGTTGTAAGGTTTCCTAGACTTATAGAAGCAAAAGCCATAGTTACCTTTTTTAGGTCCTTTGTTTTCTTCCACCAAAACAAAAACAAACAAGCAAACAAAAAAAGAAAAAAAAAAGAAAAAAAAAAAAGAAAAAAAACAAGCTCTGTTTTAGGGCAGACACTTTTCTGGTTAAATGTTACTAGCCAGAATAATTGCAAGTCCCGCTGTCTGGAAATTAAGGCAGTTTTCCATGCACAGATTTGGAAGGTTGACTTTACAGCTAATGAGAGAGCAAGCTATGAGGTGACAGCCTGAGCAGAGCCCTAACAAGAACAGATCTTCTGCCCTGAGTATCCTCAGTCTGGTCCTGTGTATCTCTGGAACACAGGCTGCCAGTCATGTTGAAGCGTGCCAAACTGTCTGGAAGTTTTGATGTGGAAAATCTTGGGTCTGCAGAGAGGAAAGGCAAGTGTCTAATTTCAGTGTTCCACTGAGCTGTCCCAGCTCTCATCTGGCCTGAGAGGCCTGAATTGAGGAGTTTGCTCTGGGCTGCTTTTGGTAGTGAGACCAGTTATGCAGAAAATAAGGCTGACAAAAAAAGCCACAGGAGGGCATGATATGTCATGCTCTGGATATATTCACAGTCGACTTTTACAGGCACGATATTCTACCCAGGAGGGGTGGCAGGCCATCAGCTAGCAGATCAGCTAGGGCTCAGGCACTTCACACTCCTGCTTGCTGATGTGGCCTATTAGTTCTTCCACGACTGGGATTCAAGCATAAACTAACCATGTGAGAGACCAAGTGCTCTCAGCTCTGAGGACATTTTTGTTTCACCACAGCTATCCCTTTTTAAGCATGTAAGAGAGATTCGTGTATCCAGACTTTTTGCAGGCAGTCAGCAAAGTACTTTACAAAACTGAGGCAGAACAGTGAACCTGCAATTAGGGAAGGAATCCAAGTGCATGAATCCTAAAGAAGGTAATATAAGGGCAGCTCCTTGGTGATGAAAGGGAGACGGGGGGGGTAGGGGGGGGGAGGAAAAATGTGAAAATTAAGATTATTAGCACACGAGATCCTTCATTGTTCTGCACTCAATGCATTTGCTTTTTGCTGTGCCTGGCATTTCACACTGGGCAAGTGAGATGAAAACACAGTTCTCTTGTGCAGAATCTATTAAGAGTAATAAAATGATAATTCTACATTGCACAGCAAACTATGCTTTTGCCTCTTCTGGTTGTGTTTCTTTTGCTTTTTTTGCTTGTTTGGCTGTTCTCATTTGATTTCAGTTAGAGGGGATGTGAGGTCCCAGGGGGCTGCCCTGCTTTCCTGGGCATTACACAGATCATCACAGAAATATAATTTTAGATCAGACATTGCATAAGGAGTTGATTCACCCCTCCTATCTTTGATGTAGAGAAGGGTGGTTGTACCATTAATGCCTTTTGCATCACATTAGACCTCTGAGGTGCTTGGTGAGCATGCAGAAGTGGCTTCTCCCTTCCACTCATAGTAACCTCCTACTTAGTCTCTTGGTGCTGGGACTGAACAGACCATAGCCGGGCTAGAAAAGGGCCTGGCTGAGGCAATGCACATTAGCTCAGCATTGGGGAACACCCATGAGATTAATGCACTCTGTTTGTGTGTTGTCAGACCACCCAGTCTGGTTTGGAGCTATCACACAAGGCAGATATGGTTAGAGACAGCACAATTAACAGTGAGACAGAGCAACGATCCCCTGATCACATATCCTGATCTTATTATCCTGTCCCCTGAGTTTCTGAAGTGCTGAAATCTTTTCTTTGCTCTTTCTGGGAATACATACCACATCTCCTGACTTCCTACTTTCGAGACCTATTGGTATTTTGGGAAATTCCACCACACCTAACTCACAAAGTTTTCTGTATATATTTTACCCTCGTAACCAGTTTCCTTTCCCCCCACCCAAGGAAGGGTGTGATCTAGCTCCATGACTTTTAAAGGCCTTTTCAAATCTGTCTGAGGACTGTGTGCCTTCTGTGACATCAACAAAAAAAAAAAAAAAAAAAAAAAAAAAAAAAAGAGGGAAAAAATAAAGCGTGCAAACAATAGAGTTAGAGTAAATATTATCTCACTGTGATTAAACCGCAGTACCTCAAAATCAAAGAGCATGCGGAAAACCTAACCTCTTTCCCTCAGGCAAGCAATTAAAACTTAATGAAAGGAGATTGGATGATGAATGTGTAAAAACTGAAGGAGCAGAAGGAAAAAAAAAAAAAAAGGGAAAAAAAAAAAAAAAAAGAATCCAGAAACTTTTGCTTTCAGTTCTCAGTTTTCCATTTTCTGGCATTAGTGAGCAGCCTTCTTCCAGAGAAATTTTCCTTAAAAGAACCTCTTGCTCCCAAATTTAACCCTTCAATGACAGTTTGACTGTCTAGAAACCATAGCTGTGTAGACATAAGACTTTGGTATTGTCACAGACTTTGGTGTGATGTCTTCAGCTTTGGAAAGTATGACTAACTGATTTTAACATTTAAAACTTAGCTGAACTGGGATGTGTTTTTCTTCTCCCAGCTGTCTCCAAAAACTCTCCATAGAAGGGAATGCCATCCTTTCCCGTAACTTTACCATCACCCACCTGGGTTACTAAACAGCAGCCACAACTTGTGACGATGCCCCAAGAGTTCAGGTTACTGGGGGAAAACAAGCCTGGGAACTTGTGTCCCCAGGCACCCCCCTGCAGCCTGGCAGGGGAACAGGAAGCCAGAGCTGCCTGGAGATCACATGCTTGCAGGGCAGGCAGGCCTGGCTGTCAGATGAGTCTTGGCAGGTCCCATCAGGGTCTTCTCCAGACCACTGGGCACTCACCAAAAGTCAGCAAAAAGTCACCAAAATACCAGCACAACTCGTTTTTTGGCAAGCTGACATTTTCTAGGGAAGCATTCTCATGGAGATGCAAGAAGGGAGTGTGTTTTAGCTGGCTGTCATTACCAGTCTTGTTCTCAAATTGAAATAAAATTTTAACTGTATTCTCGATTGCATGAGAGATTGGTTTGTGAAGCTTAAGGACTGCAAATGAGGTAAACAAGGATAATAAGGCAGAGAGAGAAAAAAAGAGAAGATATCTGCTTGTAAACTAGGCCCTTTTGTAACAGTAAAAGTTGATTTATTACCCTAAGCTTTTTATCTGGATGTAAAGTCTTTAGGAGAGAGGTATTCATGAACAAACCTACTGCAAACTGCATGTCAAAGAAACAGTGTACACTTCCAGATGTTTTATACTTAACACTTCAGATTTTATATATATATATAATATATATATATGTGTGTGTGTGTGTTTCGAAGACAATCACAGAATCTTCAGTCTTTGCTTCCCTCCCTCCTTGCCCTCAACTAAGCAAGACATTCACTGGAGGAACTGAGATAAAGTCCTAGGATGGTGCAGCATTTTCTGAGATTTGTTGTGACCAAATGATTCACATTATTGCTCCTGCTAAATTTTTCAACCTTGCTGTGAGTGAGGCCTGTTTAAGAAAGGACCTCTGATGTGCTGACTGCATTTCTGTAGAGTAAACCCCTTCTTATTACTCTTCCTTTCTCAGGCAGCCTAATCCACTCTGACTGTGAATGAAGCACCTTTGCAATAAACACAAAAACATATAGGCAGGAAAAGGCTTCATCCCTACAGAGCAAAAAAATGAAGTTTTTGTCATGCTAAGCACTTGGGATTCTCGGACTGCAAACTATAGCTTTAGCAGTCCTGTTTCTTGTCAAACACAAACTACATCCAAATCCACTGTGGAAAAATGAACTCCTTAAAATTAAGACAGTTTCCACTACTCTAATGTCTAGACCAGCAAGCAAATGAAAAAGGTCACTTGCCAAGAGTAGCCTGTGACAGACAGGTAGCAAAACTCAAGGGCTGTACTCTTTACTGCTGTAAAGAGTCACAGCTTCACCGACACTGAGAGCTGCAGCCATTTACAGGCAGCAAGGAGTACCTTTAAATGCAGATTTACGTAGCAGTAGCCTGACTTACAAATATTTATGGCATGTATTCAGCAATATTTTTGGCAGTACAGTCCCAGAGGACTGTCTGATTAATCCTACTGCAGACCAACTATAAAGCATATTTTGGCAGTTGGAGTACGGTTGTTGATGAATGTCCACTGCTTTCATGGGTGTTCAGAGAGCACGTATTACATAAAGAAGTGTCTTGAAAAGTGACTTCCAAATTTATGATTCCAAATATCACTGAATGTGGGCTTTTAGAGGTGTATGTTCTCTCAGAAAGTTCAGCTATTTCTCTTCATTGAGGGCAGGCAAAAGTAGGAACATTCAAAGATGCAGGTTCTCCAGCTTTGTCACAGCTAAAGCAGAGGCCTATGCATACTGATCTTTGTGCTCCAGACTTTAGGGACAAACACGTGCTTACCTCCTATTGGTATCTATAGGACTTACACACCTAAGTGTTCGGGATAAGCTAGTCTAAATAAATTAGGCAAAACAAAAGTGAAGTTTGCTAGCTCAAGCTGTTGTGTACTGAAGTCCTCCCATGCCCATAGCATCTTTGGTAATGGCATTGAGACACAGAGGGAGCTTCAATTATGTTCTTCTAGTCTTTGCATGTAGGGAAACACCAGGCTGTTTGCTATTTCCAGACACTAAAGATTCCAAATTCCTCTTTGCCTGCACTCCTGTGCAAGATCAGGACCGTAGGCTTACTTCTTTCAGAGCACTGCCATGAGCACATGCTCTTTGTAAAATGATGAATGTAAGATTCTGTTGCTTACTGCGTTTAAAGTTGGCCAAAGAAGCCAAACATGGACACCCCTTCCAGTAGTGGTCCAGGGAGGTTGTGCATGACTCAGAACTTCCTCTCAACTTTTACTTGGGTCACTAGTCAAGCCTGACCCTACTGCAATGACTCTGGTATTTGTAATGTTGTAGAGCAACAGGTACTAGGCAATTCAATCACATAAACTTCTCCTGAGACACCACACGTAGGAGTTCAATGTACAGAGATAAGTTATCAGTGCAAGTATAATCTTTTCTAACCCTGACTGTTGCCATGCTTGAGATTATGAGATTCCAAAGGTGATTCCATACAGTGTTACAAACTGGTGCAAGAGTTAACGCTGAATTCACAGTAACACTTCATATGACTTCTCTAAATGCTAGCCTGTGTCCTGCAGAGTGGTGATCATTGGCTTAGTAGGGCTGAAGAACTTTTCTCCTGTGCTTGAAGTTTTTCCTTTGCAGGAAGTGTTTCTATGAAGCCTTACTATTAGGCACCTCTACTCTCTAATCTGGTAGGGCCCCCTCTGATCATGTCCTTAGATAGCATGGCATTGTTTGGAAGGATTAACATCCTTGTCACGGTACCTCAAGGCACAGTAATAGTTTAATGTGATTGTAGTCGTCAGTAGGCTCTTAAAAGTGCAAGTAAAACCCCCAGATAAGGAAACATCCAATGCCTCTCATACTATCTAGGATCAAATTGATTTGGAACTATCAAAAATATAAGGAAGACTATTCACACGGCAGTTCTGCTTCCCCATCATGTACTAGGAACTACTAGACAGACAAATTAGACAACTAGCTCTTGATGAACAGGCTTACAGCTATATTACTAATGAGCAGCTGTTAGCATGAAAACACAGAAGTTTAGAAAACATGCAAAAAAACTGCTTGCTGTTAGCTGTAACACTTTGTCCTGGCTCCTCCCTCAGAAATAAGTTCTCTAACATCTGTAAGGCACAGCACCTCTACCTGCAAAATGGGACTAATAGTACCTTGCTATCCTAGGAAGTCTCTGGGAGGCTAAACAAATTCTGTCACGAGTTTCTTAGATACCTGGATGTACTGAGGCAAATACCGCCATTAGGTATATAAATATGGACTTGAGACTTAGAAGTTGTATGTAAGTCTACTGGAGGGTGGGGGCAGCATGCCGAGGCCAGAGTGGGGAAGAGCAGAAATCTCTAAATAATGGTGGCTCTCCAAGTTTTGTGAAGGATCCTGTCCTACTGCTACTTCTCACTAGTGCTGCTGCTGGTAAATGCCATTAGGCCTGATCCTGCTGGGATTCTGCCATCTCCTTCCATATGTGTACAGAGGAGAGAAAAATCATGAAACTTTTACTCTAAACTCATGACCATAACAGAGACAGCACAAACGTGTACAGTTTTTATTTTGTTGGTTTGTTTATCTGTTTATCTAATATGACCTTCTCCAAGGTTTTACAGCTCCTATTTACTTCTAGGTTTGACTGTCACACTGATTGCTGAGAATAAAAAAAAAAAAAAAAAAAAAAAAAAAAAAGGAAAACAAAGAGTGTGAGGAATAAACAAGACAAAGAGGATTGGTTAGTAAAGTACAGGCAGTTCTTTTCCCTTTACATGGCCTGATGCTTAAAGTCTTTCATTGCCAGGGTTACAAGCAGCTTTTCACAAGCATTTCTGGTTGGGAATATAGTATTTCTTCCCATTTACACTGTTTTGTTTGTCTTGGCATGCAGGCATTGTAATCAAGTCTATATATTACAGTACTGTGCCTTAGCACAAATGGCAGGCATTTCAAACCCTATTTACTTAGGTTTCTTCCTTGCCCAACAAATTATCTAAAAATAGATAATCAAGACCTCATACTTTACATCTACGTCATTCCTTTTGGCTTAAGTAAGGTAAGGAATGCAGTTCTTTTTCTCTTCTTTTTCACCAACTGTATGGATCTTTTAGTAAGCAGATAAGTCCCCTTTCTCCTTCCCCCTCTTTTTCGTCTTGCTTATGAACAGCCAACAAGCCACAAAAGCCTTGTTATGACAATGCCCCTTCTTTTGCTTGTGTCACACTTGCATTGCCAGAGATAGGGCACTGGAATTACTGGCCAGAGATAACCTCTCCCACCCACATTCTTTTCTGGTCATGGTAACCCACAGATATTTCTGTTCCAACATACTGCATTTCAGCTGTAACTGCTTCATCCTTGGAGTCACAGTCAGTCTGGGTTTGGTTCCAGAAAGTGGATTCTACCTTCTGATTTCAAGAATACTAGAATAGCATCCTTCGAGAACTTGAGGGGATGCAATATTGTGGAACACGGGGATTTAGCACAAAAAGATGCTGTTGCCATCACATGAGGAAGAACTGAGGCATTACCATAATACAACTGCATCCTACAGGAATTAGTTTCTGAAAGTAGCTTTCAGACAAGTCGGACTAAGAAATACTAGCAACCAGTACAGATGTATTTGTTATGCTCAATACTTATCTTCCCATGGTGCAACTAAAATAACTTTTGTATTCTCCAGTATTTAACTTGTACATGAACGGTAGAAGAAGACCTGACCTGAGGTCAAATCTGTCCTTGGTTTACAGTCACATCTTCATCAAATTTCACACAGTAAGCAAAAGATAGAAATATAGAGAAATCTAAGGTTAAGTTCTAAAATTGCTGAAATCCACATGAATTTCCTCCCTGGCATTCAGGGGACTTCGGTATTATCTTAGAAGAATGTCTGAAGAGTGGAATGAAGAATAAAAAAAACTTGGCTGAAAGGACAAAGAGAGGGAATAAGTTTTCAAAATGCTTATGAGTGAAAAAAGGGAGAAGATACCAAACCGGGTAGCAGAAAGAAACTCTAGACCAGAAACAACCCTGGGTTTAGTCACACTGAAAGTGAAGTCAGGAGTGACGGAGAGATGTACTTGGGGTCTCCCACACAAGTCAGTTCCTGTTCCGTTAACATCCTAAGTAGTAATAGGGACCTCAATCACTTCAGTAGATGAAGCCTTACCTGATAGACTATCACAACAAAAGTAAAGAGTGACAACCCTCAAAATAATACCACTGGGAGAATACCAGGAGCAGTGAAACAGACCCAACTCTGCACCTGGAAGCTATACCACCTCTAAGAGTTGTCACATTCCCAGGCAGAACATGAGTAGGCTGTTTCTTTATTTTCTGTAAACAATAAAAAGTACAGGACTTTTGTTTCCCTACAGAAAAAGAAAGAAAGAAAATACCAGAGACTGAATGAGCAGGTAATTTCTTTGTATGTTAATCCAGGGATATGAAGTATACCTAAGGATGTTTGTCCTAGTTAAACAGTGTAAGTAACTACTTCACATTACCTAAAGAAAGCAAACATCCTAGTCTGACAAAAAGGTTTCTGAGGTCAAAACCCCTCTTAAAAAAAATAAAATTTAAAGGCTTGCTCTTTCTTTGTCTAGCTTGCTCCATCTAGAATTATGTAATCACCTCCTCAAACCAAAGTGCTCATTCCAGCCAGATCGGGGGCACAGGAAGCATTATGGAACAGGGTGGACTTCCCCCTTTTCAACTACCTTATTAATTCCTATTCTTGCAATGCCACTGGGTTACATAGGAAGTGTGATCGTGCAGCACAGGAAGGATGGACAGTGACAAGAAAAGTCAGGGAGTTGTCATAACCATGCAGGACCATTATTTTGCTACTGGGATAAAAGTGCTGCTTAGTTGTGGACAACTGGAAAGCATTTCAGGAGGTCTAACAATGACACTGTGCTCTTTTACTCCCAATTGTCTGATATTTTCTGAGGAGAGGCACACCTTTCCTAAGCAGGTACAAAGTCCGCCTGAACTGGTCTGAAGGGGGAGTGGAAAGGAGCATGAGGGGAATTTGACCTCAGACTTTAAAACACTTATTTGAGAGACAATAATAATTAAAGAAAAAAAAAAAAAAAAAGCTACCAGATGCAGATCAAAGTTTCCAAAGTCACAGGGTACCTTGGTCAGTCCGTGTCTCAAACAATCTCCCTTTCCTGGTTACTCTTACTGCCATGAGATAAACTGACAGCAGCTTTGAAAATGAAGTCTAAACTTTCCCAAGTTTGGGTATGAGAGATCTACAGACCCTGTGCTGAGCTCAGACATCGGAAAGGCATAAGAATGAGTGTACATTTGCCTAGGCATCCCTCAGACGTCTCACATTAAGCTTTATCTGCCGCTGTAGGATGTGGGCTCCTTTACACCGCACTCTGCCCATCTTTGGTCCAGAGTCTCCAAGCGCGTACCCTGTGTGACATTTCTAAATCACCTCCCCGTTGTACTGATGCTGCAGTTACTTTTGGCAGAGAAAGTAAAATTTTTCCTTCCCTCCCCCCCTCTTTTTTTTTTCCTAATCGCACAACATTACGGTATGTCTGTACACTAATCTACAGCCCCATGAGTGACGCAGTGCCTTGCCCAGATATTTTAAAGCAGGATCAAGTGGAATTAAGTGGAGTAATATTAAGGCAAAAGTCTGCAAATTTGTACCTCCCGAATAAAACTCTAATAAAGTGTCTTGAAGGTCCAAGTCCCTCTTTTTATTTAATGGGGGACAGCGGGATGGGCTGCCTATTTTTGCAAAAGTAGTTGCTTTTTATTTATTTATTTTTTAAATATAAAGTTGCTTTTTATTATTATTATTATTATTGTTTTGGATAAGGAAAATGTTTGGATGTTATTTTTTTTTTTTTTTTGGCAGCACATCCCCTTCACCCCCCAAAACGCGACTCCCCAAAGCTCCAACCCCGCTAACCCGAGCCCAAGCAGCGGGTATTGGGGCTTCCCGACGCCTCACCTTGTACTTCATGGCTGCGGAGGGGCGGCCGGGCAGGGCTCAGTGCCGTATCGCCACCATCACCATCCCACCATCATCATCCTCGCCGCCGCCGCGTCTCCCCGCCGCGCCGCCAGCCCCGCCGCCAGGCTCCCCCGCTCATTTGCATAGCGCCCCTCCCATTGGCCGCCCGCCCACGCGGAGGCCACGCCCCTCCCGCCCCTCCCCTCTCCGCTGCCGTTCTTCTCCTGCCGTGGCGCGGCGGGGCCGTTAGGGCGGCGGGGCTGAGGGAGGGGCGGCCGCCATTAGGGCTGGGGGTAGATGGGAGCTCTTGGCTTGAGGGCAGGAGCCAGCAGGGGAAATAAACATGTAGCGGCCCTCCACGCTTCCTAAATCGCGTCCCTTAATCAACCATGATTATTGTAATGCCCTTAATAAAAATCTTTGTGTGTGGGATGTGCGCCAGCTTGCTGAGATAAAAGGGAAATAAATTCTCAGCTTTTTGCCCAAGTTGGCTCTTACCCAGCATTTCTAGGACACAGATGGATTTGAGACTATTTCTAGTGGCCTAAGGAATAACAACAAAGAATAATCTTGTACTATCAGTCTGCAGATGTAACTTCATTTCACAGTACAGTGATAGTCTTAAATTCTCGTGTGGCTTGTCCTCTAGAGATCCTATTGCTGAAATGGCTTCATAGCCTCTAAAGAATGCAATACTTTTATCTGTAATCTCCTCCATTCCCTAGTTCTAGGCTAAAATAAGTGGTGGTACTGTACATATTTACCAAATGCATGCAGAAATGTCTTATTTTTTTCAGTACTCTTCCTTGCCTGCACATGCCCTGGTAGTTCATGGAGTACGAGTCCCTGTCAATACAAAAGGTATCTCAGTCTGCAGTGGGAAAAGCAACCTTCTGCTTCTGCAGTGCAGAGCGTGTCTCTGCAACTGTGCTCCCTACTCAGTGCCATAGGGCACTCATGGGAATTTTTTTCTGGGTTTTTCTTTCTGTTTTCTTCCCCTCACCCTGTTTTTCCAAGAAGATACTCAAAATAGATGTTATTTTATATTGCTGAGTTTTGGGCAACACTGTTCTGAGTGTACCATCAAAATAAATTTGAGTAGCTTCAAAAGAATACGGCCCATTTGTATGCTGTATCCTTAAGACACTTTATTTAAGGAAAGAATTGTTTCAGTGATTATGCATGACCAGCTTGCTGTTAGGAAAGTGCAAATCTCTTTGTTGTGTTTCTACATGTAGAGAGTTTGACCTTTGCTTTTATTTATTTATTTATTTATTTATTGTGTATTTTTGCCTTTCATACTGCAGGGATAAAAATTTCTCCTAGGGTACGTTTCCCAAGGGCAGAGGATGCAACAGCCAAGGTGGTAGTGTGGTGCTGGACTAACAACCAAATCCTGTTCCCTGAATGAGCCATGTATAATCTCTTGATGTGAAAGCCTCCATTTCTGGCACATTATCACGAAGATTAATGCATTAGAGATTGTAAAACTACATTAAAAAGGACCAGATAACTGTCAGAGACAAAAAAAAAAAAAAAAAAAAAAAAAAGGAAAGCAGAATCATACTTCTGACTCCACCTATCTATGCAGTGTATCTGTTTTCCAGTCATCCCACCAGTACTGATATTTTTAATGTAAAAGGTGTTTTTCCTTTTTCAGAGGGCTTTACAATCGCATTATGAAACCTAAGCACATTTGAGAAGCTGTGCCTCCTGCTTTTGTTTCTGCTTGCATTGCCTCTGATGGATTAAAACTCAGTCCCTGACTGAGTTTAATCAGAGGTAACATGTTTTAATGTGAAATTCTAGTTGGGTTATTGCCTAGTATGTATTGCTTTGCATTTATTCCTCTCCATAACTCATGTTAAAAATCTGTAATTAAACATCACCAGAATGAAACTTTGGGCATCAAACCCCAAAGTTTATCAGTGTTGATAGCTCTATGTTACAATTGTAAGGAAACAGATACAAGAATCAGTATTTTGCAGGGAGGAAAACAGATTGCCATCTCGCACCACCTCCTCAGTAAAGTCCCACTGCTCATTTGATTCATGCAACCTCCTTCGCCCTCTCACCTGCTCCATTTACAGTCTTAGCTTTTCTTTGCACTTTGGGGGGAGGGGTGGTTAATTTCCCGAAGGGTGAAATACTCCTGCTTAGTGTAACACTTCTAGCAGAGCTAGCAGCGTGGCAGAGCTCCCCAGTCTATCATGAATACCAGGCATTAGATATACCTTGAAAGAGATTTGTAAATACAATCCTCTAACCTTGACACAGTACCATAAAAAGTGACAGTTGTGGAAAGCACACGTTTGTGGTTAGCGCAAGCACTTTGCTTTTCTCAATGACCTTGTTGAGGGCAATGTCTTTACTATGTAATACTGTATTTCACATGTAGTCTTGGGAAGTTTTAAATTGGTTGCCTTCGATAATCAACTAAATTATACAAAGTAACGTGCTGATGAGGAAGCCAAGGTCTGGCTCTGGCTCCGCTGATGTCTGTGTTGTAGAGGCAACCTGAGATATTCTGGCAGGATTTATAACGACAGGGTGCTATTGAAGCCCTCAGGGGGGTAATTCATGTAATGTGTCTGTTTGCTCCACAGCCCACAATGACTTGAATCACTGCCTCATATTTTATGCTGCTGCAGTTCTGGTGGAGTAGCAAATGGGTTCTCTGACTTCGCCTTGTGCCTGCATTAATGGCCTTTGTTTCTTTGCTTTTGCTGAGGGCAAATTAATATTACTCTGCTCATTTGGGCACCCAGTGCCCTTCTCCTGCTCTTACACATCACTGTGGTGAGCTTATTGCTTGCTTTATCTCTCACTGTGCCACTGGCTGGTGCCCTCCCCGTGCTCTCCTGATTGCTAACCAGGGCTCTGAGGTATCTGGGGGCCAGCAGCAGGTGAGATGGTCCTGCCACCAAAGGGGGGCTTGCCAGGCAGGCTCCACAGCTTACCCACCACAACCCTCAGTGTGCACTATGAAACAGGGCCATCAGCCAGGCTGGGAGGGAAACAGCCATGGGAGCAAATCAGTCAGCTATTGCCCTGTGACAACTGATAGGAGACAAGCACAAGACAGATATCCTACTCTGAAAGGTTACTGAAACAGAAACCCCTTGTTCTGCTTTCCCCATGATACCACCTGGGAAAAGAGACACTGTGGAGTGTCTCCCTCACACTTGAGAGATCCTTTTCAGGAGGAGTCTGTGAGCTTGGTGTTTTGGAAGCACTGAATGATTTTTTTTTTTTTTTCCCCACACACAAATCCCTGGCTATCCTTTGGATAACGTTGTTCAGCATCTGCATCACTTCTTCCTGTGATACTTGGCCAGGGGATTGGGATTAAAATTAGTTTAGTTATAGTGCCACTGCACTTTAAGAGCAAAGGAGGGTACGACTGATTAACCTCGATCCTGCCACCTACATAATGCTACGCAGACTGGTTCAGCTGGTATTCAGTGGCCAGAATTTCTTCTCTATAGAATGGTTTTGTACACAGTCAGAATGGTGGAATTTGCTTGCTTGGAGGAATCTATGAAAAGAAGATGAAACGCTGCTGTTTCCTGAAAAGAACATGAACAAAAATTCACCACTGATGTGGGCTTGCTTCCATGTCTGTCTGGACAGAAAGGCCCTCTCTCCCACCTCACTAGGAGACAACGAGAAAAAAGATTTCATTCTCACCCAAAGAAGGGAATATTTTGCATTTCAGCAAATCAAAACAAAATCTGCTCCATTTTTCTCCCACCAGTGAAGGAAATCTTTTCAAGCTAGGAGTTTATTCCATGTGACAGCAACAGAAGTCTGTCCTGCCAGGCAGAATAGTGGTCCAGGGTGGATATTGTATCCAGGGTGGATAGTCATCCCTGTCATGGTCAGATTTAAATGCAAGGGTCAAGTTGTGAAAGAAAAAATGATAATTGAAGTATCTTTTAAAATTTGACTTTGCTGTTCTACCTAAGATGCCTGTGGCTAACGCCACAAAGCAGGTTCACTTGCCTTGGTCAAGAATACTACATTTCCTTTAACATGTATGAACTAATCTTACAGGCATCCCACATCCTTTCCTAAGAAAGCACAAAGGCAGTTTTGCATTCTCAAGAAGGGCATTTTATGCAGCTTTACACAGTTTCTTCAGGAATCACTCATTTAACTTTCCAAGTCAACCATCAAAGTCCTGTTTAGTGGCCCTCTTTCAGATAAAAGGAATAAATGCAGCTCTCTGTTCTCTCTGTTTTGCTTCAAATGCCAGCCAGAAAGAAACATATTGGTGTCCTCCCACCAAAAAGTTTTGAAAGTGAATCCAGACTTTGTTAGTTTGGGAAATCATGGAAAGCAATTGCAGTTCAGTTATTCTGTCACTGGGATCTCTCTGAGCAACTAGCCTGACCCAGTGATTAAAAACTGCAAAATCTGTTCAGATTTAAATAAAGGATGAAATTAAATACTGCTACAATTTCCACTTGTTATTCGAAGCAGGCAGTAAGGTTCTCAGGAGGAAATGAACATGGGGAAGGGAAACAGTGGAATCGCTATTAAAACAGCATGAGGGACCCATCTCACCCTGGGGAAAGGAAAGGAGAGAACATAAAATCAGAACAAAGTGAATTTATCTCTGGTCCAAGGCTGAGTACTGACTGCAGATGACAATGGAGGAGAAGTAGCTGCCCTGGCAGAGCAGAGTATCTGGGTCAGCCAAGGGGACTTCTCATCCTGGGCAGCATGGGCACGACTTTGTGGAAGACAAAGCAATTGTAGTCGCACTGCCACCCGCAGTGCAGGCAGCCAAGGCAAGCCAGAGTCCTGGGCACCTCGACACCATGTGTGTGTAGGAGAGACAGCAGAAGCTGGTGCTGTTGCAGGCAATTTTTGCCCTTTGAAGTAGCTGCAGCACTTGTGTAGACTGGGTCCCCAGTGCTTGCCTGCCCATGACCCGGTGGTGGTGAGAGGGCAAGAAGAATTTAAGGTATGCAGGGAAGGCTGGAGACAGAAAAGAAGATCAGGATGCAGCATACACTGGCCTATTCCTTCCAGAGATACTCTAAAAGGGTTATTCATTTCCCAAACAAACAAAACAGTATAATAGTCATGCTGGTAGAATACACTCATTTATTTTCTGCTCTGGCACACAATGTTTTTAATACATGGGTTAAAAAATACAGGCTTGCTTCCAGAAGTGTGGCATGCTTGCGATTTGACCTACTGATGCCAAAAGAGTTTTTGTTTTGTTTAGTTTTTCTTAAGAAAAGATGAGAAATAGCACTGCAAAAGGCTTCATTCTAGTTCACAGATGTGTGGATGAAATATGATAGATATACAGGGAGGTTGCTCAAAACAAAAGATATGTTTAGGCATCATAGCTAGTTTAACATGAAAGGAATCCAAAATTGGAACCAGAATTGCCTCAGATTAGAAGTTTCCCTGGAGTAAGCCATCTTAACATGTAGTAAGGCATGTTAAGCTTTCCGTGCAGTGAATTTTTGGTCAAGGCCAAGCAGTCCACCACAGCACTGTTATCCCAGTTTGGAATCAGGCTCTTTGAATATGTGTGTTTGTCATAGTGGGTCTGTAAGAATGAAAGATGACTCAATTAGCACACAGCTCACCCAAGGGTGCAAGTTCCCCCTGCAAAGGAGCCCTTCATGAAGGAAGTGGTATGAGCATGGACAATTAAACAGGAAACAGGTCTGGAATAGAGAGTTTCACTTTCCTGTGTCAAAAGTGCCACACTAGTATTTAATACCTACAAAGGTGAGATTTGCTAGAGAAGCATCAGTAAGTTTTTTCTCAGCAGATGCACACAGACACATGCAGCAATATGCAACAATTCCCATCTCCAGAAGTCTTATATTGAACGTTTTTTTTTTTTTCCCTGAACTTATGTGGAGAGAGGCTGTACAGAAACCCAGAGCTAAAATGACATATGAAGTGGGGTGTGCATTGACGTCCTTAAAAGCCTATTTTACGTAGATTTAAAACTACATAAAATTCCTTGAAATCACATGAATACTCTTTGCAGAGGATTTCTACATTGTAGCCCCATTTCATGGACACAGAACCAAAGAAACCCTTGCCAAATACTCTCCTTCTCCCTGATTTGCAAAATGCACGCTACTTCAGCCTGTCAAAAAATCAAAACTGCCCCTAAAGTGCAATCTCTCCTGATTTTGTCCATCAGTTTTACACATTGTTCAAGTAATCATCCCATGACTAGATTAGGCAACTGTGTCCATTTTGTTTGCAAAGCCTGTGTTTTTTAATTGTTTTTATTTATTTATTTTTATTGTTCTCTGCTTTTAGGAACCTCTTATTAAATATCTCCCTTGTTTCTTTTAGTGTAGGTGATCTGCTGTTTTATTTTGTATCCTCATGTTTTCCCTCTCCGCATCTCCCATAACCCTTGATTTCAAAGCACCAAATCATTTACCCCTGTTAGGGCCAGTGGCTCGGTTGTTGTCCACTAGCACCAACCACTCCATTCCAGTGGGAGGAGGGAAATCAAAAAAGAAAAATTAATGAAATGTAAATTAGAGATTAAAAAAAAAAAATCAATCCAAAGGAGAAGCGCTTGTTTTGCCTTTACCACTAAGCTTCCCATGAAGTCGCAGCGTAGAGGTGAGTTGAGGTTTGAGGAATTTCTGGGAAATTTGCTCCTTTTGGATGTGTTTGGAGGGAGAATATGTAATTAGAAAGAGAGCATATTTTCTCTCTTTTGCCTCAGCCAGATCTGTGGAGATCTGTTGATACCCATAACAATTGAGAAAAGCACGTGAAATGTCTCACACTTATTTTTCTCTTCTTTGGGCCTTAGTGTTTAAACTCTCATCTTATACTCAGTGTAAATTTGCATCTCCACAAAACTGCCAAAAATGGTTATCTTTGCTGCCATCTAAATCTGCTTATGGTCTGCTCTCCCAAAATCATTCTTTAAAGGAAAATGACGTATTACCAAAGCCCTCCTACTCTTCTGTTATTTTCAACGAGCAATTCAGTCCAAAGTCATTTAAAGAAAAAGTCATTGCGTTACTGCCTGCTGCAGGACTCTCAGGAAACAGTAGTATAGGAGAAGAAATGTGGGAACTCTGTTCCTTCTCTTTTCCATTGCTATCATTTGTGAACTCTGAATGCTTCCAGCAGCAGGGTAGCCAAAGATGGGGTGAAAAGGACAGAGCGTGTTCCCATTGGCAAAGCTTCCCTCAACTTCACTGGGACCAGAATTTGGCCCACACCATGTAGAATTGTGAGCCTTGGCTTTGACTTAATTGGCTCCTCTAAGCATATTGTCTCAGTGAGGGATGCAGCACTGCAGATAACTCAGCTGTCACGTGTATCCACCATTGTTACTCTTCTACTTGCTTCAGACTGGATACACAGCTGATAGAAGCACCAGTCATGAATGAGACCGTGTGAAGGGCAGGCTGCATACAACAGTCTGTTGATCTGTCCTTCTACACCTACGTCCTCTTTTCCATCTTTACCCCCAGGCTCTGTCCTTTCCTACACATCCCAATTGACTCATTGTGTTTGCTCCTGGAATCTGATGTGGGCTTGAGTCATAGGGCTGACAGGAAGATTTGACTCCTCACCTCCTCAGACTTCCCTTGTCTGGGAGCTGTAAAGATCTGGCTCCTTGAGTGTTCAATGGCTTTTATGAAACTACTTTTCAAAAGCTCATTTTTTGTGCCATGAAGTCCTGCTGGATGTACATCTGGAACCCATTGCTAAAAACCTGTGGGTTCATCAGGGTATTAGTGACACTGTCCTCTAATTTCAGAGGTTTGAGGTAATGTATTAGCACTGCCCCTCCAAGCAATAAGTACGCACTATAAAAGGACCTCAGTCTTGCTTTCAAAAGTAGGGCACTTCAGTGTGCCACAGTGAGATGAGCTACCATGGAATTGTTGTTCCACAATGGTCCAGAAGCTGTTGTTCCAGTGAAAGATCATGGTATGGATGAGTGTTTGCTCAAAAAGATCAAGAAGGCTGTATGTATGCAAACCACTCTCCCCAGAACAGGCGTGGTTAGACATGACTATCTAGTGGTTTAAATGCTGGCTCAGAAACACAAGAGTTGAAGATGTACTGGGAGAGCAGTTTTCAGGCATATATATGCAGATAGGGTCACCATGCTTTGACTAAAGCTGGTGGAATAGACTCCTCAGACTGGCCTTATCATTTTATTTTTCTCTTTTCTCGGAGATGGGCCTTCTGGTGCAGGAGGAAACGCAAGGTCTCAGATGCTGACTCCTGACCTAAGCAAATGGGTGAAAGAAAAGTCGGTTGGACCAAGTTGTAACCACTGTGGGGAAGAGTGAAGAGAAAAGGTTTCTTTGAATTGTGGGAGAAGGAAAAGAGCAAGAAAAGAAAGATGGATAGAGGAACAGACTACTATTAATCAACATAATGAGAGAGTAACAGGGGCATTAGGGGTCCAAAGTACCCACACCTTGTGAGGATCAGTACAGATTATACCCTTTTCTGTCTTTGAAAAATCTGTTCCCCTCATTACTTTGCTATTTAAAGCATTCTGCACTTGATAAATAACAAAAAATATGTCTCTTAAAGGTTAAACCACATTCTGGTAGCAGCCAAGATAACTTTATGAAGACAGACAAACTTTTGTTAAATTAAATATATATTTATATCACACAAGAAAGTTATGTAAGATTCTATTTTAAAATCATCTGGTCCTAATTTACTAAATTTACTGCCTCAGAGCTAATGCCAAACTGCTACATTTGATTTATAGAAATACTTTAGCACATTTTTCCATCAGGCTATTGTAGAATATATCTACTGCCTTTTTATTATTGTAAAAAATGCAGACTTCTTTAAAGAAAAGGAACATTTTTGAAGAGCTTATTGGTAGTTGCTCACAGGATGCCAGGAGACATGCAGATAGTAAATAATGCTGTGTGCTTAGGAACATTCCAATCGATTTTCAACTCCTTTACCATCTTTCTTCTTTGTAATTGAACAAAGTGATCCATCTGGCAAATGGACGTTTGAGAATGTTCAGTTTGTGCCAAACCACTTTTCTTAAGCACAGACTACATTTTTTTCAGGCAAATATTTAAACAGCAGCCACACTGTGATGCATTGCTAACCATTAAAAAAACACATACAAAACCCAGACAGCAGGCAGGGGGGAGCTGAGGTGGAAGAAAGCTTAACAAATATTCCATTAAAAATCTATCTAAAAATATCACGCTAAATGACCCTCTTTCTTCCTCTCTCTTTCTGTGAAAAGGGTGTCCAAACAGGAAATGGCTGCTAGGGATGAAAACCCGTGCTCAACAAAGCAATTGAACACGTGCTTAACTTTATGCATGTTCTTGAGGCCTTTCATACTCGGCAGTGCTTAAACTTGTGCATGTGCTTCACTGAACTGGATCCATGGTGAGACTTTGTCCACTTATACAACAAAGCTGTGGACCCAGGGACTTATCTTTTTGAAGGTTTTGAGCAGTTGTTAGCTTTTTTTTTTTTTTTTTCCCACCTGCATCTCCCATGCAACTTGTCCACAAAGTTTGCAACAGATGCAATATGTTCTCGAATTTATGGGGATTGGATGAAGATCTGCTTCAGGCCTTTCCCTAATTTTTATTCACCGCTGTATACTGAGCCCAGAAGTGCCAAAGTACCACAAGCAGAGGGAATTTTTCTGGCATTTCCAGCTTGAGCAGAAGTAGGTAGTATTAGACATCTGTTCCTCCATGCTAACTCAGACTAATTCAGATCTAGGCTAGTACCTAGTCATACCGATACCTCTTCTCCAAAAGTCCCCATATAGCTAAAGTACCTGGAACTGTTATTGTCTGTTTCCAATTTCATGCCTCTCTTTCCTCATCCATCTCTACAACTCTTCTTAGTTGATCTCAGATTCGAACTTTGAAGTCAGATAACCAACTAACCAGCTTCATGGGCCTTACATTCAGCCCTGTTTTGAATCCATAAAATGATTCCCATTTTAAAGCCCAACCCCCTGAATAATTCTGAAGCTCAAGGGATTGATATTTTTTGTGTTGACACAGCAAAGCATCACACTCTGAAATTCAGCTTACTGATGAGTTGGGTTTGTACAGCTAAAAAGGCTGTTTTTTTGTTTGTTTGTTTGTTTGTTTGTTTGTTTTCAGTGGACGATCAAGGGGGTATGATTAATCCTGATCCTAGCAAAACTGACTTCAGGTGTGGCTGTGGCTCTGAGATTTCATCTGTTTAGCCTCACGATGGAGAAGACTCAGTCAGATATCCCAGTCTTACAGTGCCAAGGCAAAACTGTTGTCTAGTTGATATCCATGACTGATTGATATCCATCTAGTTGATATCCATTGTGCATGTGTTTGTTTGTGATATCCCAAGATTTCAAGGTATTTCAGTTTGAAAGAACTTGAAATGTTTCCTGGGAAACAGGATACTCAGCTGTTGTAGTTTGTTACAGTTGAAGAAGCACTGTCAGAAAATGGGAGCTATGTTTGTTGCCCACCATGAAAGGCTCCTGGCTGAGAAAACTTCCCTGCAGCTCAACTACAAATCTACTGAATCTTCTCAAATGCTTCTGTGATATAGATGCTTGAGAGGCACTTGTGAAGAAATGGAAAAACATGAAAGTGAAAGGGGGTAGAAAGGTTACAGCTGGGAAAAGAAATGATTCAGCACTAGTTTTTTGGTGGGCTGGCATTTGTGTTTGCAGGTCAAAGTCAGTGTAAGGCTGTAAATCACAGAATCACAGAATCACAGAACTGTAGGGGTTGGAAGGGACCTCGAAAGATCATTGGGTCCAACCCCCCTGCCAAACCAGGTTCCTCAGAGCAGGCTGCCCAGGTAGGCATCCAGATGGGCCTTGAATATCTCCAGAGAAGGAGACTCCACAGCCCCTCTAGGCAGCCTGTTCCACTGCTCCATCACCCTCACCATGAAGAAGTTCTTTCGCATGTCGGTGCAGAACTTTCTGTGCTCTATCTTGCGACCTTTGCCCCTTGTCCTGTCTCCACAAACCACTGAGAAGCAGTTAGCTACATCCTTCTGTCTCCCACCCCTCAGATATTTATACACATTGATAAGATCCCCTCTCAGTCTTCTCTTCTCCAGGCTGAACAGACCCAGGTCTCTCAGCCTTTCCTCATAGGAAAGATGCTCCAGGCCCCGTATCATCTTTGTGGCCCTCCGCTGCACTCTTTCCAGGAGATCCCTGTCTTTTTTGTACCTGGGAGCCCAGAACTGGACACAGCACTCCAGGTGAGTCCTGACCAGGGCAGAGCAGAGGGGGAGGATCACCTCCCTTGACCTACTGGCCACGCTCCTTTTAATGCACGCCAGGATCCCATTGGCCCTCTTGGCCACGAGGGCACACTGCTGGCTCATGATCAACCTGTCATCCACCAGGACCCCCAGGTCCTTCTCCTCCGAGCTCCTCTCCAGCAGGTTGTCCCCCAGCCTGTACTGATACTTCCAGTTGTTCCTTCCCAGGTGCAGGACTCTACACTTGCTCTTATTAAACCGCGTCTGTTTTCTTCCTGCCCATCTCTCCAGCTGGTCCAGGTCTCTCTGAATGGCAGCACAGCCTTCTGGCATGTCAGCCACTCCTCCCAGCTTTGTGTCATCGGCGTACTTGCTGAGGGCAGACACTATTCCCTCATCGAGGTCGTTGATGAAGATGTTGAACAAGACCGGACCCAGCACCAACCCCTGGGGAACACCGCAGAATGTTCTTCTGCGTTTTGCTCTGGAAAGGAGGTAATGGCACACAACAAGCAAAGTACTAGAGGCTAAATTTAATCTGACACACCACAAAAATGAGACAATTGTCTGCTAGCTGGTTGAGGTCCTGAGATGCCACCTCCCATTACTATCATTTATTGAGCAGTTGCCAACATTTGTACATTTTCATAGCCCCATCAATGCTGCAGAAGAGTATTTCTGGGAGTCCTTGGCAGTATGAGGAAGAGTGGAGCTTTGTTTTTCTGGAGCTAATCCCCTTAAACCACTTCCTCTTCCTACTGGAGTGAGGTTTTCTTAATGCCTTTTTGTGTGTTCTGTTTTGTTTTAATGACCAGTGCTCTCGGGGCTGTTTCCAGGTCTCCCTGAAAGGTCAAGTCTGCTTTTCTCATTGCTTGCACTTCTCATAGGGTGAGTGGCAATTGCTCCTTCTGCCCTGTTCTCTCAGGCTTTGAGGCTGCTCTGTTTGCTGGCTTCAATCCTGTTATTTGAGAATGACAGAGATTATTTCATTATTTCACTCTTTAGAGAAAAAAAAAAAATGAAAAAGAGTTGAGTTCCTTAAAAACTTGTGAGTTTTCATCTGTTCTTGCTTTTAGTGCTAATAACTGGGTAAATAAAAAGTATGTCTATATTTTTCAGCTTTTTCTGTGCAGTGATACAATGAAAGATGCCTTATGCAGAGGCATTTTTCCACTTGTGGCCCTGGGCAGCTTTCAGCTCTGCTTTAATGTTTGTTGTTTTCTCTTGCAGAGCTTGCTCTGTATTTCAGACAACAAAAGCAAACCCACATGTGACATGTTTATACAGTTGTGGTTCTAGACTTTGGATGTATTGTAAGTATTCATCTATGTAAGTAGATGCCCCCATATCTAAAATATGTCAGGCATGCCATTTTAATAGATACATATGATATAACAACTCATTAAAGTAGTCATACATGTTAAAGACTGCATCTGTCTTTGATTTATTATATTGGTGGTGTCAGGAACGCACATGCTGTACTAAAGCTGCTCAGTTTTATGGGTCATTACTGCCTCTTGAGACCAGTCCAGCTGATAAAGCTTATGTTGAAGTAGGTGACAGTTGTGTTCTCATGTGCAGGGTAATAATTCTGACTTACTACATATAGATGAATTCCAAATGCTCGCCGTGAATGATGTAGTTAGATATGGAAAAATCTGTCAGGGTATGAGAAGATTTAACTTAGAAGTGAGTCTAGCCTTCAAAGCAGCAACTTCCTCCTCTTTATTCAAGGGCCTGTCTTTCTGTAACAGTGTCAAGTTCCAAAGCTGAGAACTGACTGGCTAATTCATAGAAAATATGATCTTGATGACTTTTGCTTCCTTCTGTCTTCATCACTTGCAAACAATTTGTGATTTTTCTCAGGTTGGCTGATTTCTGTTCAAATTCATTTGGAGGTTTTTGTTTGTTTGTTTGTTTTGTTTTTTCCTTCATATGGTTCCATTTTATTAGAGAATTTCTTTTGAAATTCTTTGCTGCTAGTTATGGCTCTATCATTCATTCCCCTTCAAGGTTTCAAAAATGAGGTAAGTTGTACGAGGTGAGGTTAGAAAACAAGTGCTGAGATGCTAATATTAACCCACTTCTGGACCACAACCATGATTGACATGAGAAATGAAGTACTGGAGAAGAAGGTGTTTCATTTAGGTGTGTGCAGAGGAAAATAAGGGAAAGCTTGTATATATTAGTCTGTCAGTGGTTTACTGTCCACACTGTGGTTAAACTTTGGGTAAAAGAAAATCCTGCGGAGCTTAAATATTTATTGACATAGAACTATACATAGCAGAGATGGAATACACCTATTTGATCATGTAGTCACCTGCATTTAAGAAAAATTACTGCATCCTCTACTACCAGGTTTTTCTCTGGTGTATGTTGTAGGTCAGCAGTCTCTGAACTGCTGGTTGTTCTTTGAGGTGGAATCAGCAGCAGCAGCATCTTTCAGGCAGGAAAATGCAGGCATTTAGTGATTTGTGGATGATGACACAAGAAGAGCACAGCAGCTGTGATGCAGGCAGCCATGAGCTGAGTGGCAGGGAGAGCTGGCAAGCTGCAGCAGCACGGCTCGATAGGGAGGCATGTGTGTTGCTCAAAGGGGTTGCTATCTTTGCTGTATCTCCCCCAGCATATCCTTGGCTGTGTTGTGACAATACAAATAGAGCCAAGCTGGATTTCACCTGTTCTTGGCACTGTGTCCTCCTCCTCAAAAAGCAAAATGGTTTGGAGGTTCAGTTAGCTTAGGCATGTGAACATTTGAGGTCTAGATTTTCAAAAGTGGGTCTAGCAGGGATGGGACTGGGTTATGTAAGCATGGAGTCTTTGGACAGGTATCATAGGGCAACCCAGCTACTCCAGGAGGGCAGGGATATCCAATAGGTCCTATTTCATTATGTCCACCCTTGTGCAGCTGGCTGAGAGCTGAGTACCCAAACCTTTTGAATACAACCCTTGAATATTTGTTGGGATCACAGCCAAGATATCTCAACACCCTGGTTCAGCAAAACTGAGTTGGAGTCTGAGACCTGCATCTCCCCTACCCATAAATACATTTCATCTGGCAGAAACCAGATACATGGAGGAAAAAAGGTATAAAATAATAATAATCACATCTTCCAAATTCGTTTGAGCTGTTTCCAGGTAAAGTTTTGGTCCAGGAATTCTGGGAACAGGAAAAATTTGGTAATCAGATTAATAGTAGTAGAAAAATCCAGGCCAGTTGCTGGTCCCAAGGATTCAGCCAATGAAAATTCATCCATTGTAAAATTTTCACAGCCTGCTCTCTTAGGCTGCCCTCTGTCACCTCTATCCTGTAGAGAGTGACCTCTTCCCTGGTCCAGCAAGGAACAGAAAATGATTAGTTGCAGACAAGCATCTCAGTGCTCAAAGTAGCCAGTATGTTTTTTCCCAGGACTTCTGAAAAGCCTGTTCATTTGATGGAAGATGCACAGAAGACAACGATATAGTAAAGGGAAATCAGTCCTTTCAGCTGTTTTCTGTTTCTACTATTTTGTACTGTGCCTATAAACAAAAGACCCCTGCATCCATTACTTATTCAGTAACCTCTTTGCACCAGTAATCTACCTTGCTAGCTGCAGTTTCAAAATGTCTTTCTGTCTTTTCCAGTGAAATCACACCTCATGCTGAGAATTTCTAGGTCATATGCTTGCATTCAGAAAGGATGTGGTTTTCCTGTTCTGCGGGCTGTGAAGCAGAGCTGCATCAAAATGGACTCTGAGAAAATTTGCTGTGTAGTGCCAGTGGTGACAAATGTTGACATTTTGTAGGTGCTGCTAGGCACGGTAGTACTGAGAGCACTTAAAGTTGCCTTTCTTTCTAAACCTTGTGCACACTGACTGTGTGTGCAGTTTTAACCATATTGCCAAAAGACAGTATCTAGAAGGCCAAGTGGAGACATGCAGAGCAATGATTCTCACTCCAGTGCTTAGTACAACTGGCCCTTGCTTACTCTGCTTTGGCTTCCACTCATATTGAATGTGCTACTGCGATAAATCTTGACTCTTTCCTCCTCTGTGGCAGGTATCTAACTAGACTTTGCATCCTGGCTGGAGTTCACATCCACAAAGCTGCAGCATACAAGGAATTTGACACCTGTTTGCTTGCCAAACATCTGCTAAGTCCATGCCAGTGCTTAGGAGGTCTACTCTGAGCCCTCCAGCTTTGGAGATTGCAAAGGGCCTCACTGTGCTTGTGGGAGCTAGTTTCTGTAAGCAGTTCTCATTGAGTTACAAGATGCTTAGCAGACTCCTCATATGGAGGAGTCATATGGAAGAAATGTAGATGTGGACACCTGCTCCTTGCACTGAATGATGGGAGGGAATCAGATGCAGTGGCTCCTTCTTCCAAAAGGACTACACATTTTGCAGTCCATGTGTCTTTACGCATGAGGACCAGAGGCTCTCTGTCCTCCTTCCTGATAGATTTTGACAGATTTCCTAATAAATTGAGAAGAAAAAGGTGTCACCATATTGATGACATTCTACCACTCAGTGGCAAGCACTTGATGCCTCCTGTGCCAGGCACTAGGGTTAGCCCTAATCTGACAAGGAGATGTGCACAGCTGTGCAATTAAAACATCCACTCGTGCCCTAGGAGCATCTGCCATACTCACTGCTGTCAGCCAGAGTGTTAATGCCTGCTAAAGCTCCTTGGTCAATCTGCAAGGGCACCACACCTGACAGAAATGGAACTGCTGAATGTACTCAGCATTGTGTTCTTTACTGCTAGCACTGAAATAATGTCTCTTCTCCTTTAGAGAACAAAAAATTAGCTATATGATGTAAAATCCCTCAAGATCATGGTTTGAAAATGCTACCAAAGAGAAGTTCTAAGGAAATGTTTGGCTAATCAATTAGTAAACTGATCTTTAATGACAAGCTCTTGAGATTATTGCATAATCTCAATTATCCCAGTCTCTGGCCCCATAATGAAAAAAGTTACCCTTCCCTAATACCACCACCTGGCTACAAATCATTATTTCATTTCAAGAAAAATATAACTAGAGCAATAATATGTATTACATTTTAATAATCACCCAGACCACACTAGTTATGAAATGTTTAAAGAGTAATCGTCATACATAGGGCTGGGTTCTTTTCCTAATAAATCTGGTCTGAGTGTGAAGCAAAGGCTTCACAATGATTTGCTCTTGGGCTTGACTTCATGTAGGTTTTTAATGGGGTGCACAACTGTGTCAAAATGGCTTCTGACCTGACCAGCCCATCATTCTGCAGGTAGGGCTGGATACATGACTTAAGAGACAGTAGTTGCTGATGGATCTCAGGTGTTTTCTCACCATTCAAACAGAAGGCAGCATTTTACACAGAGAAGATATTACTGCAAAATTTTGGCCTATATGGGAAAAAAAAAAAAAAAAAAAAAAAAAAAAAAAAAAAGTTGAGTGAGTAAAGGCAGACACAGTATTGTGGGACTGCAAAATGGCTAGCTCAGGGAGTGTTTGCACTAACCCACTTAAAGGAACTAGATACTTTTTTCAGCTCTTTCTTTATTCAAACATAGCCTCAAGTCTGCTGGAATGTTCATAACATTCAACAAGGGAAAGTTTCTAAAAGCTTGCATTATTTGAATTTTCACAGCGCATCTTCCAAAACTACCCATGGCTGTACACGATATTTGTATCTAATACAATATCTGCAGCCCTGTTCTGCAACCATGCAACTTCTTCCTGCAACAGTGAAAGAGCTTCACATGTGCTCACACTAATGGTCTTGTGGTTAACGTGCCACATCCCCCATTTAACAGCAAGGCAATCTGATGTACTAGCATGGGATTGTCACTTTTCTCTGTATAATAACTCTCTAAGTTAAAAGAATACCAAATACAGATGAAGATGTCCCTGACCTTTCCACCAAGCCGGAGGTGGTTTTGCTGCTGCTCTGCTTCTTTCACTCCAGTAAGCTATTTTAATGGTTTGAAGCCCACCTCATTCTACAAGCATTTAGCTATGTTTCATTACACTGACAGTCTTACTTAATGTGAAACAAAGGCTACTGGGGGAACTGGATGCTCTTAAAGCATTTAAACATTTAAATGGCAATAAGTGCAGCAGCTATCACTCTTATGGAAGTCCTTAGGTCAGTTTATTAAAACTCTCGCTAGTGGGGATTTCTATTTCATTTGCTAAGTGCTATAACTGATTTCAATGATGCTACTCATCAGCCAACATGTTTCCAGTAAGAACAGCAAAATATTGGATTATGTAACTTCTAAAAAAGATTCCTGCTTTTGGTAATCTATCTGCTAATTGATAATGAATGCTAAAATGTCTGCATGTGTGCAAATTATATCCACATGTAAAGATACTCATTTTACAGTTTTTCCTGTTTACAACTGATATGGTAAGATATTCCTCTGCTTTTTTATACAGTGAATGCACCTTAGCAGAGTCAGTAAATACTGACAGCATGCTTCAAAAGCACTGGTCTTTCTTTACTGATGTTGGGTAATCTAATTCATCTTAAGTTTGCTGTCTCCTTTTATAAGTCCAACAGAGAAGTAAATATTCTGGTAGAGAAAGAGTAACCAAGTCTAACCTGAGTGCCTGTGTTGATCAATATGGTATGCAATTTTGCAGCAAGCACCTTAAAGGAAAAGGAATGTGAAATGTATTTGATGTGTTTATTTCCTATTTTATGCCATGTAACATTGATTATGGAAAGGCAAAGCTGGAGAATCCAATTTAAAAAATATTATTTTGAGTGCGGAATAAAAATTATTGCTGTTTTTCAACAATAGCCCCTAAAAATTATTGATCTAAAATATAAATAAATCCCCATTTGGTGTCAAGTGCAGACTTGAAGGATGAACATAAAAATTTTGAGTTTGTCCTGAAAGTTAAGAACTAAACAACTGAAAGAAGTTTAGTTTAGAAATGGCAAGCTTTCATTTCTTCTGGGATATGAACCACTCACATCCAAGCAGCATATAGTTTTAGGAATATGTCTGTATGGTACTCTTTCTTTTTGTGGATTTAAAAATAGTTGCTAGTTTAGGACATAAAACTGTTTAATCTCAAATATCTTATGTTATTTTACATGAGCCAAACTAACCTTACAGAAATTAACATTTTCCTACTTCATTATTGAAGGAAGCCCTTAAGACAATGTTTTCTCTTTTCTTTTTGCTTCATGCTATAAGTACTGTCTGCCCTACTGATGTTGTCCTGGTATTAAAAATGTAGGCAGGTAGGATAATATTCACATATCTCCTAATGATTGCCTAGCTGGTGACTGTACCGTATCAGATTTTTGGTCTGTGGAATCAAAGTAACACAGTATCTTGAGGATTATTGTACATCAGCAGTAAGTTCTGTGTATTCAAAACCATCTGTGTATTGCAGATAATGATACTGAGGCAGATTGAAAAAAAAAAAAAAATTACATGAAATTGTTTAAGTTTTGCTGGCAGAGATTTTAAAATAAAGCCGGATGACCTTTATTTCTGTGTAATTATTTAGTTTCTGGGGAAAGAAATAACATGCTTGTATTTTGGGAGATTTCCACTCCATTTCTCTCAATTTTCCCTCATACACAAAAAGAGGGGGAAAATGTGGGATTTCTAAAGTCTCAGGATGTTCCCCATTTCCAGTTGTGATAAGAGAATAGATGTTTTTTGAAAGTGTTTTATTCTGTTCTCCTTCTAAGCTTTTAAAACTATTTTCCACCACTTTTAAGTGAGAGAGTATAAAACCCCTATAATAAGAGAGAGGTGTTTCTTCTTCTTTCTCTCTCTCTTTTTAATGTTTTACACCCCTTCAGGAATATGAGCTCTTGATCTACTTCTCCCTCTTCCAGGGAGTGTTCAGACTGCTAGCACCATTCACTCCTGTAAGCCATCTTTTAGATGAGTATCCATCACTGTAAACACCATCCTCTAGAAGACTAAACCATCACGTTTATTACTCATCATAGCTTTGGTTACAGCTGAAGCAGCTTATTAATGCAGTTTAGTGAAGCAAGATTAAGGCTCTCTCCCACAACCTAGCAAAACAGTTCTTGAGCTGTTTCAGACAGTGCTGTAAAGGACATACCCGTGTTATTGTTAATAAGACCTTGTCTAAAATCCAGGCTGCCATGAAGGGGGTGTCTGGAAGAATTTACAGGACACAGTAAGATCTGGAACTCATCCACCAAAATGCAATAAGGTATTTTTAAATATGTAAGAATCTTCCAAATATTTGGAAATCTGAGCAAGTTGCTTTGAGAATACCTGTAAGTTAAATACCTCCCAGATCTGCACATCATATCTGTTGCCAAAGTTTAATCCCAAATACTAAAAGCACAGAAAGAAGCTGGCTTATAAAATGTGTAGTGACGCTTTTATGTGCAAACAGATTATCTTCTTTTGCAAATTACCTGATCCCCAATATTTTCAATGTTCAAAATCAACTCGCACCTGCATAACTCTCAGAAAGGGGATTTCTGCATTGCAAAGAGATGTTTTTGGTGGTATTACTTTATATACCACAGTGACTTCACAGATAATTTGGTATTTCATATCACTGAGCTAGGCTGTGGATGTGCTACCAGCCCTAGCTCCCTGAGAGACAAGAGTCAGGAGTTTCTTAAGCTCATTTAAATGGTCATCCATGCACATGGTGAACTTTCCTAAGAAATACTCACAGGCTCAGACAGAATCTAACTCTTAAGCTTTCATTTCCTTTAGAAACCAGGCATTCACACACCCCACAGCACACATATATAAAGACAGACATTAAGACTCAGACTATTCTGACTCCCAAAGTGCTGTTTTGTTCTGTTGCACGTTGACATAGGCTGCATTGGTACCTGACATCAGGTACTGAGGGAGTAAGTGCAAGGGAATACATGTGGCTGCTCTAATGCTTTCAGCATACATGTTATTGCAAATCCCTACTTCTCTACAAGTTAACCAAACATAGGTTTGGTAGCACTTTTGTGTAACTTCTATTTGTGCAGCTGAAAATCTCTCATTTTCCTGCATATTAAATTCTGATCATTAAAATTAAAACCCAACAAAAAGGATCATAATTTGACGATCATTCATTATAAAAAATTCCATGGGTTGTTTCCTATTCCCTCCCTAGACAGCTAGGATAGTATTTAGGTATTTTGTGACTGACAGTTAACACATATTTATCCTATGGTTTATGTCCATACTCAAGTATTTTGCATCTCAATTACTCTTATGTGATTTCTTCTATGTAAAGAAATGACAGTCAAACTGTTCCATCAGTTTCTCAAGACTAAATACAGTGCTAGGTAGGACCGAGTTAGACTGTTGGGATAATGTATAGTTCCTTGGACCCTTGCAACAAGTGACCAGCTGGCAGAAAATGACAGCTCTCCCTGTGCCCTGGAGTGTTGTTGTGGTGGACTCTTTTAAAAAGTTTTGTCAGCTTAGGTATAATGAATACCCTACTCATTTGCCTTTGGTTACAAAATAACAACTAGGCATTCACTGTTGTTGTAGGCAACCGTAATTATTATCAATTACTAAGTATGCAAACTTATCTTGTATACCCAATGGATTTAGACCTATTTTCATTCCAGTCTAATTAGAGAGCTACATGGTAATCTCCAGCCTCAGGCTTTTCCTACACACCCTTGAGTGACTGCTTAACTTACTCCTTCAAAATAAACAAAGAGCTGCCACATCCACAGCACAGCTCCAGATGGAGGCCCCATACATGATGACAGCACTAAGAATTGACTTATTTTTAGCAATTCCCTTTTATTTTGCCTTGTAGCATTGTCTACTAGCTTCAATTAGAAGGTTTAACTTTGATTTTCAGTTTCACTTTTTCTCTATCAAGTCAATACTTTCTTTCATGCATAATGGGAAAGGAAGAAAGCAGATAAATATGAGGCAAAGGGTAGTTAGTTAGCCATAAGACAAAGATAAGTTATGGGAGTATAAATTACTGATGCAGATACATGAATGTAGTTGTGGACTCTACTTTCTTGTACTCTTTCCAGTGCATGTTAGATAAACACTTGCTGGGGTTAACCTAGGGATATCTGATCCTGCCACTGGCCAAAAATTTGTATTAGATGATCTCATGAGGCCTCTTTATACCCTAGTTTTGTAAGATAAAAACCCAAATGAACTGAATGTAATCCATTACTGCTACAAATTAGGGTGTCCGTCTTGTGCTCCCTGTGTTCCAGAAATAAGCTTTAGCCACTGTGCCTTTTGATAGAAGAGAGGCACAGTCCTCGGAGCCTCCTCCTGGGCATGGTTTTTGGGTGGGTTTCATGAAGAGGCCTAATGTAAGATCAGTGTTTAGCATGCATTAGGCACCAAGAACTTTGGAGCTGAATGAGAGAGAAGGAGGTTCAGAATCTCCAGGCTGAGGTTTGGGTTCCCAGGATGCAGACTTTAGGCTTTGTGCAGAACATGTCAGTTGACTAAATCACCCCCATAAATCTCATCCCATAAAACTGTGGTATTTGATTTATGTTTATATTCATTTTTAAACGTGCATTTTAGAGGAAAATGCAAACAAATGTCACCATTGTATGTGTGACAGCACATGTATTTTAGTCACAAATAGCCTGCCCCAGACAAACCATCGGGCTCTACTTCTTCATTTCACATTCATTTTCCCACTCTGGGGTACACAGAGGCTTTAGGACCTCAGGAAGAGCTGTTTGTGCATATTTCCAAGCAAACCAATGATATGTGCACTCCAAAGACTCATAGCTCAGGCAGGAAAAAATAAATAAATAAATAAATCATCAAATTGCTCAAAGGAGCTTGTTTAGGTTGGCAATTTCCATATTTCAACTCTCTGTCTATAGCTATTCAGACTATCTAAAATAAATCGCTATGTTATTTTTTTTTTTTCGTAACAATGAGGGAAGTGAGATCAGTTTGTGTTAACTCTTTTTCCATTCTTTTGCAATAAGACCAAATTAAATCTGTGACAGTTTTTATCAACAGCTCTACTCTAAGACCTGCACACAAAAAGCCTCAGTGGGGTTGAAGTAGTATTAAGTGGGAGAAGTCAAATAGCTTAACTGTTTTATCTGCCACTGGACTGGAAATGCAAGCTATTTACACAAACCAGGCCTCAAGAATCTAAGAACATCTTAAGTAAGATCTATTCCCCCCTCTAGAAGCTTTCATCCTGCATTGAAAGGATGCTCAGTCCCAAATCCTGTTTTTTTTTTTTTTTTTTGTTGTTGTTGTTGTTGTTGTTGTTTGTTTGTTTGTTTGTTTGTTTGTTTTTTGTTTTTTTGTTTTGTTTTTTTTTTTTTTCCTTTCCCAAAGTTGAATATATTTGCTTTTGTAGTACTGTTGGTGAAGAGTGTGTTTTGTTACGCATGGTGTTAACACTGGTTCAAAATTTTAAATCCTTTTTCAGATTAAATGAAGAAGTGTCCATGAGAAGCTGAGATTGGCTTTTTTAAATACAAGCTGCAACTGTTTTTTTCTCTCAAGGCTTCCCAAATGAACCAAAGGCACTGTTTAGGAGCAGGAGACCAAAAGGATGTTTTTGAGCTAAAAGGCAGGCAGAATAATCTTGGCTTGTCACCAAGTTGCACTGAATTTGATGAATGAAATTTCATTAGAAGTGCAGGGGCAGTTGTGAAACTGACAGTAAATAACTGTCTCCCCAGAGTCTCACACTTTTTCCAGCATCTATCTTCTCTTTGGATTCCATTCTGCCAGCAACAGTATTTTAAAAACAAAAACCAGAGCAATGTTTTAGAGCTAGAAGTTAGTAGATAATAAATGTCAAATATATATATATATATATATATTTTTTTTTTTTTCTAGGAGCTACTGGAATTTATGGAATTATTTTATTTTTTTCTTCCTCTCTTCAATTTTCTTTTGCAGTTGTTGCCACTAATTCGTCCAAGCCAAGGCCATGGATCTAGACAAATTCAAGGATGGTTCCAGAGCTAATTTTGTAGCTGACTGTTTTCTCTGCAGTGAACTAAAGCAAAACCCAACCCCTTACCCATGACCCTATGCTCTGAAAAGATGTGGAACTGTTTCAGACCTGGACATGAACCTTGTGGCCGATTAACTTAAGTAGTCATCATCCTTCAGTAATTCAAAATATAAAATAAATGCACACCATAATGCCAAAATGGGAGGTCGAGTGACAACAGCAAAGTCAGGAAAGGGAAAGCAGCTCCCCCTCAATTAAAGCATCTGTATCATCTGTGTCTGAAGTGCATAGCAATGTCTCCAAATGGAGACGTGTTACAGGAGATGGAGGTACCTTGGACGCATTCTCTTGTCTCATTTTTAAAACTAAAGAGCTTGAGAACATGTGGTTTTGTCTAAATCTGTACCTGCTGCTGTCAGAAGGGCAGAGCTGGGATTTTAGCTTTGTAATTTGGTTGATAGTTTGATTTCCTGGGAAACAAGTCCTGTATATCACGTGCTTCAGCTGATAAAATCAGCAGTACTTTGCCATGTTATCTCATCAGGCTGTTTACACCCATCACTGGTGTAAGAAGTCATTACACACATATTTTACAGGAGCAGGATTCAGGCCTAGAGAGAATAGAGCTACGCTTTTTGCTCTTCCAAGTTTCTTAAAGCTGTAAGTACTTGCAGAACTAATGTAAAGAGTGTATTTCTAGTGTAGACAAAGTTCAAAGACTCACTTTCTTGGTACAATTTCTGTTTTCTGTAACTTTAATTAGAACTTTCAAAAATCACTGATAACCCAGCTCTCTTGCCACTGCTCTCAGTATAAGGTAATCCTAGATGACCTTTCCACAAATCCCTTTTAATTAGCCTTTTTCCCAGAGTGTGCCATGCCAGCAGAAGATTAATACATTAACCTTACTGCATTTGCAGCTGCTTCTTTATTCCTTTTCTACAAATGGCTTTTCTTTTCTTTTTTTCTCCCAGTGAAGTTTTAGGTCATGATCGTCTACTGTAAAACCTATTCTCACTCTTAGGAAAGTATAGCCATATTTTTGGGGGGGGAAGGAATATCTAAAATAAAAGCTTGCAGATGATATTACACAAAAAGCCACACATATGCGATGTGTTGCCCACAATCCTGCTGCTTAAGAACAAAAACTGTCTCTACTCCTGCAATCTGAGTTGATAAGTTGATCACAATGATATTGAACAAGATAACGAATGCCCTACCATTGTTCAAGCTCACGCTGGAGGCAGTGCTAACATACACACTCATGTTACCAAACTGTGAGGATTGTGACATCAGACATAGTCCTTACTCTTGAGAAATAAGGAGTGCTGTTTGTTACTGAGAAATAATACCAGAAAAAAAAAAAAAAAAAAAAAAAAAAAAAAAAAAAAAAATCCAGTCATGGCACTTGATATTTATCATGGCATTGGAGATAAAATAGCCACGTGAAAGAAAAAGCTAGGGGTTTTAGACGGGTTCACTAGATTTGCTGGAAAACACATCCAGCGTGTTACCTGTTGCAAATTTGATCTGAATTTGGGTCTCCAATCAGATATTAGATTGAAATGTAACAACATTTGGGAGGGTCAGCAGAATGTGAAGCTTTGTATTTAAAATACCATAATCCTTGTCAGGCATTAACTAGATCAGCTGCTATAAATGGCACTAAAATCCTTTTGCAACTGACATCAAAATGTTTTCCCTGAATCTTTTTGTTTGGGGAAAAAATGTAAAGTAACAGGTAAGTGCACTTCTGCCATCACCAGCATTTCTGAAGCAATGACTTTGGGGTTGTTGGTGGGAAGCGAGGATGGCAAGGCTCAGGGTGAGTGACTGGTCACATGGAGCTTGGGGAATCTGGAAAGAGGAGCTGCCAGGCAGGTTTATCTGTCCTGGTGGTAATCTGGGCACCAGCAGATATTTGATAGATATATGGTAGGTATGAGAAGGGCCATAAATTCTCAGACTCAATCCACAAATTGACCTATAACCTTCATGGAAGTTAGGGCAAAACTTCCACTTTGTGGAAACTATTTGTGTCTTAGCAAGGCAGCTGTTTGCCTGTCGAAACCAGCACTCTGTAGCAGATGGACATATGGAATCAAATACAGTGATTCCTATGTACTCCAGCTGTCAGACCAAGTAGAGAAGCTCTGTCAGATGGTGAAAGCCCCCTCTGCAAAAGATCTGCCATGACCTTCTTACAATAGCTGTATGTATGCCGCATATTTAAACACCAAGAATCAAGTCCTACAGAGTACTACCAGCGCTGTCATTTGCTGAAATAATTGTAAACTGAGGATACTTTGCAGCGTGGTGACCTGGGGCCTTGAGTCAGGAAAGCATCTCTCACTTGAGGAGCAAAGGGGAGAAGACAGAGAACTGGGAAATAGGATGGGAATGGGATCTGAGAGAGAAGCTGCAGAGAAGGCTTCAGCAGTGGTATTTTGAAGTGTTTTCTGCTATGTTCAGGGAGCTAGTAGAGATTTCTGAAGACATTTGCTTGGTAGAGCACCCACTGATTGTTTCAGTTAGCTTGGTCTCATTTTTAATAGGCACCAGATGAAAACTTTGAGTAGGATATTGCACGCATCTCAGTTTTAATGTAGAAAGATGGGCCTCACAGACTTTGAGCTTAGATCCTGGTTACTGTAGGAACAGTTCCCCTGGGATGGCCTGGTGCAGCATGGGGAGAGTGGCAAGACCCAGCTGAATTCAGTATTGCGGTTTGGGCTCTCTGTGTTTTACCTGGTAGACCCGAAATATAAAGTCAATTTAGGTGCCTTGTTGCCAGTCTCTGCTGAAGGCTGCTGAGGTCTGCTGAAAACTCTTGAGAAAAAACAAGTAGCAAGTAACTACTTCATAGAAAAGCTAGAAGTGATAGATTAAAACATGTCAGCAATCCTTGATTGATAGCAGAAAAACCAAACTGCTCTCATATTCTCTCACACAGAGCCTTTAAATCTTGCTGACATACCCAGAAGTTGAAAAAGCCCATGATGAGATGTGATAATAGCTTGTAAACACAGAATGTGTCCACACCTTGCAGCATCTACAGCTTGAGGGAACAGATCTGCCAATCTACATCTGCTCTTAAATGCCAGGAAAGAAGTCATCAGTAATAACACTTGAAGACTGTTCTCCATCTGTAATCAATTGCTGTTTAACTAATGACTTTAAGTAGAAAATAGCCACAGTCTTCTCTTATTAGGCCCTTAAATAAACAAGGGTAGGGAGTTGTATGGGAGGGAGCCTCTGTTTTGTCTTGCAGGTGTCTGTAGTGGCTGAGGTTTGCATAACTGTGGCCAGTAAGGTGGGACTGATCTGGCTATGGCCATCAGCCATGGCTGTTGTGATCAAGGGAAGTGTGCCTCTCTTTGCTGCTCAGCCTGGACCAATATGGTGAGTTCCTAACAGTGAGGCAAGAGCTGTGACTCAGTGAAAAGAGTAAGTCTTTCCACTGGTGGCAAGTTACTTTGGGTTCAATCACAAAGTATCCCAGGGCAGGTAGAAGTTTTGGGTGTCTGGGGGAAAAAAATATGAGTTGGAGCTGCCTCTAAGCTGTCAAGCAGAGCCTGGGGTAAACCACCTCTTATGTTTCCCCTATCCTTTTGAGCAAGGGGATCCTTTGGGGTACAATAGCTAGTGATGCTGCAGACCCCTCTAACAGCCCAGCTGTATACAGTCAAGATAGTTTTCAAGGTTCTGTAACAGAGCGAGCTTCAAGATGTAACACTGGGATTGGGGTCTGGTGCAAGAGTTTTGAAAAGCGAAAGGTGATAATGTGGTTCTGATTTGGCTCACAAAATACTGCATGGAGATACTGCCTCTTAATGTTTCTATGCTTAAGGGTATTTACCCTTAAGTTAGCTTGTGTGCCATCTATAAACTGAAAAAAAAACAGCTTTCCTCAAGTGGAAAGTCTGTGCTACGTATGCACACAGTCTTGGCTGTTCCCTTGCAACAAAATGCTACATCAAATAACCAATCATGAGCGTAAGGAAATCTCACGAGTGAGAGAAGGCAGAAGATCAAAATTAAATAAGGCTCTTTAAAAAGTATTCTGGGAAATGAGCAGGAAAGCAAAACCATTACCATTTGTAGGCAAGCTGGTTTATCTGTGCTCTTTAATGGTGTTCTATTACTGTGGATAAGAAATGTGTGTATTTGTGGGATCTCAGTAGATGCTAGATACCCTTGTTTTAGGATTAAAGTAAATAAAACTCAAAGGTATTTTTCAGAGAGCTTTCTCACCTTTTTTTTTTTTTTTTTTTTTTTTAAACAAACAAAACAACAACAGCGAAACAGAATTCCCAGAGGAAAATATTTATGTTCACTTGGGGCAAACCAAAGCCTTTCATCTGATATTGTTTTGAAAGGTAAATGTTTACCCGGAGTGTGAGCCTTCCCTGGAGGTGTTGTGACTGGCCCTGCTAACCTGAATAGATCTGCTCACATGTGCATAAGGGTTGCAGGGTGGCCTGCCTTACTGTTTTTATCTTAACATGTCCAGAAAATAATGGAGTAGTATTTCTTGTGAAAATGTGAATATTTATTTCTGGCTGGCAGTAAGCTAGAGAAACTGTGAAAGGTAGAGGGTTGTTTTGTTCTGTTTTTCCCCTTTATTCTACTCAGTAATAACTACATCAGGCAGACCAAAATGGGGTCTGGTGTCTCATCACTTCTGACTCTGGAAAATGTCTGTTCTGAATATGAAGCTAGCATTGGCTTATTCCAAAGCTTGTGTATTTACCTCTAATTAGCTTGTTGTTCTGGATCTCCCTCCTCCAACAGGGTGATAATGGTGATGATACATTTCAAGCGCGGTTTATGTAAAATGGCTCTGTATTGCTATAATAAGCCTTTATTTCGACTGCATCAAATATGTTGTAACTTCTTTTGCAAATCCTTGTGAGCCACATACACTGTGGCTACCCTACATGGTGGTGAAACACAGCATCTAGAGGGTGTCTTTGACCGGACAAAGCAATATTTGAGTGACTGTATGAAAAGTCACCGTAGCTGGAACATACCAACCCTTAAATGCCCTGGTTACACAGCATCAGCTGTGTCCCTGGGCTCTCCTGTCTGCTCTCATCCTTGTTGCTACGTGTCACTTCTCTGTTTGGTCAAGGATGCATTAATCTACAACCTGAACCTTTTCTTCAGTCATGTCTCTGTTTCTCATTGCTCTTTGGTAGAGCAGAGCTTGAGATGTGCCTGGCATGCACTGTGTTAGACTACGAAAGGAGAGAGGACTAAGCTAGCTTTGAGCCCGTGACTGTCTGCGGTCTAGAAGCTGCTGGGTTGAATGGAGGAACAAAAGAGTAGGCTGGGGCTTTTTTTGTTGCTCTTCTGTCTGCTAGCACCTCCTGAGGACTGCTCTATCCCATGAGGATGGACTTCTGCTCTGATCAACAGCAAATGCAGGACTTGCTCACAGGGCCAGGCTTCTGTGAAGGATTTTTTTAGATAAACCACTGGTGGCCAATGTGTGCTAGTGAGTTACTTTGTTCAGACTACTTAGAAGTTTGTATTTAAGGGGAAAAAAATCCAAGCACTTGGTATTTTTCTTCAAGACTTGTTATGAGGTACTGTCTTTCTGTCTCAGTGGACATGAGACTCAAAGTTCATTATAAATTATCATGAAGAAATAAAATTCCACACAGAATATTCCTGTCGCTAGGTACATTTCAGGCAACTGCTACTTCAGGCTTCCATCTTGCTGTATGTCAGTAGAGAGGAACACAATCTGTCAGTTGGCAGTAAAGGTTATAGACAAAAAAACTATGGCCCCCATGAATGAAAGTATTATTCATGGAGTGAGAAATAAGCCCCAAAATCCAGGCTGGGAGAACTGCTGCTCAGCTGAGGCCCCTCTTAAAGCATATAAGGCAATTGCTTTCCTTGTAAATTGAGGAATTGTGTATAAATACATTTTACTGCACCTTTAAGGTAAAAAAACAAAACAGATGGCTGAAAGATACTATGCTCTCTTTATGTGGATTTGTTCCAGCCCTCCCAGCCTTTCTCTGTGGGTTTTAATACAGTTTTTAATCCTGATTTCCCTCTCCCCTTGGCAAGGGTCCTTTCCTCTTCCAAGTCTCTGGATGGACAGTACTGCTGAAGCCTGACTCAAAACTTGATTATGCTGAATCTAAGATTAGCTATTGCTCGGAAACCCTAAAAATTGAGAAAAGTGTATATATGCAGCTGGATGCTAGAGATTCTGTGCAGGAGGTCACAGGTAGGAACAGTCTCTGGATGAGTATTGCAGTGCAGCTCAGCTGGTTGCAGTACAAAGCATCAGGAGATTCACACCGAAAGCCTGATGCATTGCAGGAGGATGCCCTCTGGAAGGGCATGTTGCTGTGATGCAGCTGCCTGCACAGAGCAAGGGGGTTAGCTTTGTTGCCTGAACTGCAAGGCAGATAAGACAGTGAAGGCTGAGTAAAAAATATACAGAACAAAATAGAATACTGGGATTCCTCAGAATGGGAGCTGGCGGAGTGCTGTAGAATTCAGCACATAATCTTGTGTTTCAGAGAATGTATTGTGAGCTGGTGGCTCTGGACAGCAGAAGGCTCAAAGGGGAAAAAAATACTAAAGCTGTGTGCTTCAATCTGCTGGAAGTCAAGGAGAGGGTGTTTGATTTGAATATATCTTGTTTGGGGGATGTCTGAACCTGCAGACTTGTTTTGGCTAGGACAAAGGGGAAAGTTTCTCCTTAATGGGAGGAAGAAAGTGAGTGCAGCTGAAGCCTTGCTGAACTTAGGGAGTCACTTTTCAGCTCCTTTCAGCTCCTGTGACTTGGCAGTGCTCCATTCTGTCCACTTGGCTTCTTCAGTGTGGTTGGGCTTTGTGAAAACCTTAATCCAACACAAATGTTTTATCGAACTGCATCTAGTGCAGTACTATTTCACTAGATTTAAATGAGAAAGTTAAATCTCAGTCTAGATGGAGTACTCTCTAGCTCCAGTGGATCTTGTACCCAGCAAGATGCATCATATACGATTGTTTCTCATTTTCCAGATGAGCCCAGGGGATCCGCAGCCCCCAGTAAAATGCTGTCTGCACTAAATTGCATTTCAGTCATGTGTTTTACTGAGGTATAAATCATCATGAGGAGGAGAAAATGTTCAGTTGTATGACTGATGTGACTTACATGAGGTACATTTTTACTGGTTATTTATGCACTTGTCTTATATAAAGAAATAAAAGACCCATTATTTTAATTTATAGAGCAAAGAGGTGAGGGCAAATAAAAGCAGTGAAGGTCAAGAAGTAAACCCTAAACTAGTATGGCTTCTAGAAAAGAGCTTAGGTTAAGAGATCGATAAAGAATATGGAGAGGGTCAGACTGGGTCTCAAATCTTGAGGGGTTCCTAGTAAAAGAACTCTAAGTTCTCCACTGTCCAAACCAAGCTAGAAAACAACCTCAGGTTGGGGCTGTTTGGATTTTTTTTTTGAAAGTTGGAAAATGCTTTTATTAAAGCAGTAAGAAGTGAAGAAATCTTCTATGTTGCTTGTGGAAGTCTTGGATTTAGTTCTTGTTTGATTTCTTTCACCCAGACACCTTTCAAAATTGCACTGCGGTTTTCTTTTAGAATACCTTTCTTAGGGTGGTGAATATGGTGCTAGTTCTGAGCAACAGGCATACAAGCCTGTCTTCAGCTTTCTGCTATAGGGTTGCTACTCACAACCTTGTCCTACTGATGACAGGCATTCTGACAGCAGCTTAAACAAATGTTCAAGTGGTGCATGCCAGATGAGAAGACTTGGGATAATTAGAATTGGGTTCATAATTGGGAGACTGGCATGATTTAAGTAATTATGTCATAATAGAAAAGATAAGGAAGTATGCTTACTTGTGTAATGATGTAGCTTCTAAGCCTATTCTTTAGGGGGTGAAAGCTAAGGAGCAAAGTGAAGCTTGTTGTTGAGCTCCAATTTGGTGTCATTACTGATAAAGTGTTTATTATAGCATAAGAGCTAGCACTGACATGTGCTTTGTTTTGCACAACTTGACTCTTGCCTCAATGGTTATCTATACTTCAAAAGTGTGTGTGGTAATTCAAAGGCAAGCCTATATATTTGCATATTAGGTTGCTGGAAGAAATGTTTCTTAAACATGCAGGCCAACAGCTTTCTTATCTCCCTTCCTCTTGCTGTCTCAGCCCTGAGCCTATGTGCCTCACTTGCAGTGCTATCAGCTGCGTGGTGGCTCAGCTGCAGGGGTGCTGTGAACTTGCAAACAAGGAGTGCAAAGCTGGAAACTCATGGAGGTTTTAGAGCGGTGGTATCTAGTCTGCCTAAAATGTTTTGAATTGCTCTGGCTTACTAATTGTCCAGAGAAGATCATGAATTCTTCCTGATGACATCTTGAAATTTCCCTTGAATATGAAAAGTGGTCAGCACAGTCTTCAAAAGTTCCATTCTGAAGGAGAGATGGACAAAATCCTTCACATCTTCATATTTACACTGTACCTCAATGGCCTGTACAATTCCCCTGAGAGATGGTTTCCTAGGGAGATGCCTCATTCCACTTCCTGAAAGAAAATCCTCCTGGCAGTGTGTTCAGTAAAGCTGCATTTACTACCAAGGCTTACAGTACTGTTGTCTGCCCGGGATGCCTGCTCTCCTAGCTTTTGCACTAAAACTGGTTGTGACCAACCTGACAATGAGAGCTCTGCCTGACTTCTAAACGAAGTGGGCGTTCAGTCAGCCTTAAGAAAGAACGTTTTTGTTGCTGAGCACCATGAAAAAGGCAGTTACACTTCTATTAAAGTGCCTTTTGACTTTGTAGAAAGTGAAACTTACCATTGTCTGGTGTTCTTGGCTTCCACCTACGGTATGTTAATCAAAGGAACACAGGAGCTTTGTGCGTCCACAACAGCTATCTCCATACAAAATCCTGCACTGTAGTAAACTGGTGGGTTCTTGCCTTTCCCGATTGTTGGACTTTTCACTTACAGGATTTCCTTGCTCTAAATATTTCTTCATAGACCCAAGCACCTTTTTTCCCCATCTGAAAGAAAAGATCAATGAAACAGATGAACAAAGGAGGAAAAAAGCTACTTACTTTCTGCCCTGCCAATTCAAACTGTTTGGGGCTGCTCAGGGTTTCCTCGCACAGTTCACCTGGTGATGCACAAGACTGACCTCAAGGAAGAACTTTATCTCTAAAATACAGTTACATATCTTTGCCACTGTGAGCAATATGTGTTTTTAATCAGATGTGACCTTCTTTATATCCTTGTTAAGGGCTAAGGAATTTTGGCAGGTATCAAACTGATGCATGCTGCGTGGCCTTACTTTATTGCTCCCAATGCATTTATCAGGAAGGCTGATATCCAGAGTTGTTCAATAGCTCTAGAATGTTTATTCCAGCAGCTCCTTCATTGGCAAGTCTGCAGCTTAATACTGCGGCTTTGTGCTGGAGAACTAAAATATCAAACAGACCTTATCTGGGGGGAAAATCAGCTACTTTGTGGGCTTTACTGAGCAACTTTGAGAGAAACACAGCCAGCAAACCCAAGTGTAACCAATCCACAATCATGGATTTTTTTTTTAAAAAAAAAAATCAATATTTTATGGGTTTGAATATCTCACTCTTTTTTAAATATTTTTTCTTCATACAGGGACAGTGCCTAGAAGCCAGACCACCATCTGGGTTATGCAAACATGAAGGCTGATCTCTATACTGGAGATCATTAATCTGACTTTAAACTGACCAGTCATTCTTTCGGAGGTCACTTCTGTTTGTTTTTCAAACCTGCTTGTTGTCTTGAGTAACCCAAACATCACATTGCTGAGACCCTGTCCTTATGCTGCACAAGCTGCTATTGTGCATGGGATTTGCTTGCTGAGCTTTCACATATATAAGTGACCATCCAATGATAAGCAATTCCTCAATGGGAATTTTCTGAGACACTTAATCTCTGGAAGAGATGAGCTGCATGAAAAAGCATAAGAGTTGTCTGGAAATAGCTGTACAAGCCTCTGAGAAAATTCTCAGTTAAGAGAGTGTTTATGCCATGTGTGGAGGGTGTGAAATTTTAGATGGGTATAGGGTATGGCTGCAGTAAGCTGTACTGTAACCCTTCTAGCATGCAGTGTACAGCGTGAGCAAGGAGTTGAGTGGAGTTATTTGGCTTTGGGATCTTCTCCATTTGCCAGGAGAGTCAGTCTGAAGGAAACCTTCGAAACAGTACGTTTTCTTGAGGAGGTCAGTAACTTTCACTATTTGTACTTCCAAATACAGGAAAGTTTGACACAAATGACTGTCTTCCTTGAATTGTTGCATGAGTCTGTGAGGTGTGACAGTGGCTCCTGAACTTCAAAATGCCTTCACTTGCATCTGTATTGTGCAGAGATCCTAGGAGGCATGACTTTGTTTGGCACTTTCTTATACAACATTAACACTGCCTCCAAAAACTATGGAGGGCAGAACTTCACAAAACAAAGCAGAAGTGATTGCCTTCTTAAAAGATGCTTCGTGACACTAGCACCTTCTCCTTCCAAACAAAGGAGACTATATATATAAATATATCTATAAAACAAAAGCACTCAGTAAGCTGCAGGGTCCTTTGGTTGACATCAGGACTGATAGTAAAGGTTGCACAGCAATTGCCTTTCTCTTTGTTGTGGTTTAACCCAGTCAGCAGCTAAACACCACACAGCCCTTCGCTCACCCTCCCCCCTCCCTCTCTGGGATGGGGGAGAGAAATGGGAAAATGAAGCCTGAGTTGAAATAAAGACAGTTTATTAAGACAGGAAAATAATAATGATAATAGTACTACTAATAATAATGTGTATGAAACATGTGATGCACAATGCAATTGCTCACCACCTGCTGACTGATGCCCAGCCTACCCCGAGCAGTCAGCCCCCCTACCCTGGTTAGCCACCCCTATCTATTTTTTAGCATGACATCAGATAATATGGAATATCCCTTTAGCCAGTTTGGGTCAGCTGTCCTGGGTTTGTCCCCTCCCAGCTCTTGCTGCACCCCTAGCCTGCCCGCTGGCAGGACAGAGTGAGGAGCTGAAAAGTCCTTGGCTTGGTGTAAGCACTGCTCTGCAACAACTAAAACATCAGCACTCTTATCATAATCCAAAACATAGCACCCTACCAGCTACTAGGAGGAAAATTAACTCTATCCTAACTGAAACCAGGACACCCTTCTCCCAACAAATGAGGAAAACTGATGTCCAGGCAAAGATTTTTTCCTGTCTGGTTCTTCTGCACAGAAGCAGCACTTCACAGGAAAGAAAAAAAATTGTCTTGGTGTGTGAATAGCAACCAATTCTGGATGGCTGTTTTTGTTGTTTCTTTCCTCTGCCCCCTGACTTCTAAAACACGTTAAACATGTTGAACTCAATTTCTCACCCTTCATCCAATGTGGATTGGATTTAAATAACAGCACCAAAAACTTTTCCATACATAACATACAGCAAGCTTCCTGAGGGACGAGTGGGACAGAAAGAGATGGTTGCATCTAGCCTGCTGTTTTAGCTTGATATTTATCCAGAACAATACTCATATATTATGCTGAAGAGGTCAGGTGGGAGACACTAACAGGAAAACTCTTAATGGAGGCAGTTTGTACCATCTTGCTGTGGAACCAGTGATGCTGGCCTTGCTTAATTCACCTCTCTCTTTCTGGACTTTGCTTTGTAGAAGCTTTAACAATTGCTTTGGTACCCTTTTTCTTCCTCTCCAACCTCTGTGACTTAAGCCACCTACTGCTTGTGGTCATCTCTCAGTGGAGGACAGGAACACTGTTTCCCTCTGTCTTGCCCTAGGACAACTCTTCTGCAAGAAGTGACCATGTGAAGGGCAGCCTCAGGGCTGGACAACCCATGGATGCTTAGGGTTTCCTGTTCTGGCTGACCACGTATTTCTCCTGTGACCTGGGAGATATGCTGACACTGGATTTTGTGCAAGTGCTGGGAATCTTACAGGTGCAGTGTTGTTGTGCAATTATGTTATTGCAATAACGCCAGTAATTTTGCAGCAACTTCCTTTGCCTACAGATCGTGTTAAGTCAAGCTGTCTGAGCAATTTCTGAAGCAAAACTTCCTGAGTGTAAGCAAGGTATTTGATCTGAGCGGTACCCCTGCTTTCCTGCAATATGTTTCTGACCTGATGATATCCAGGAACGGCTACATAGCTGGGGAGCTGAGGGATCCCTATCACAGAGTAAAGTGGGATGGCCTTTTAGTAAGGTCATCGAGCAAGGCTCTAAATATTGGGGGGGGGGGGGGGTTGCTGTTACTTTTTTTCTTCCTCTTCCCTAGAGAGGCATGATACCTGCCTATAAGGTCTACACAGCATTCATCCCTGTTGCTTAATTAAAATCTTGAAGGACATTATTTGCTTGCGTGCTAGGTAGCAGTAGCCTTATGCTAAAGCCTGTGAACAAAAGGCTGTAGAATACTTTAGCTCTATGATACTGCTCAACTTCCTACCTTAGGCAAATAAAAGGTACTTCAAAAGTAAATAAGGGCTTCTCAAATTAATGCTGTGGGATTACTACCCTTATGTTTCAATTAATAAATTCCACTCTGAGACGTACAGAAAACACTTGTTTTGCGAAATGATCCCTCTGTGATATGTGGTTTACCAGGGTAAATCATGATACTGAAAATTATGGAAAAACAGATCTAATTAAAATCACTTGCAAAATAAAAATGCTGAAGAAATCCTTGTCAGCTGTGTTTAAGTAAGAAAGGCAAACATGAAATCTTGAGCACCTCTTTTCTAAAGAAGGGCAGCATTGTACTGAAAGGCCTCACTGCTGCTCTATATAATGCATGATTTTACTTTGCTACTCGTTAGTAGCACCAAGAAAAGAAAATAAGGTGCAACCCACGTGCCTTCCAGATCTGCTGTAAAGCCTTTTTCACTCTTGCTGCATAATGAACAGACACTATGTGCCTTCGCTTCACAGTTTTATTGCTAGATGCTGAATTCCTCTTTTATTTAATGAAGGACACAGTTCTTGAAACTTGGGCAGACAACATTGATAGCAAGGGCTGGTATGAGGATGTGAAATGACTTGTACAAGACCTGGGCAGAAAATAAGTGGTGGTACTAGGAAAAAAGTCCACGCTTTTAGCTGGAAATACCCATCCAACCAGCTCTGCTCAAGAAAGAACTGGTTGGAAGAGTTCTAGTCACATGCTTACATGGAGAGAGAGGTGTTAGCAAGTAGAAGTGAAGAGAGCTGGGAGAAGTTGGAGAAGAGCATGGATAGACAGTTGAGGCGTAAAGCTTGATAAACGAGTGCTTGGTTTCACTGTTCAGAAAGTACGTGTTAGTTGAGGTTGCCATAGTCCAAAAGGTGTTTTTGATTTTAAACTACAGGAATGCACTTGAATTCCTGGGCAGCCATAGAGCAATCTGCAGTGAGAATTACCTGATACATCTGACTGCAAGTTGCTGCTTGAAGGTGTTCACATTTGCCAGACTTTGACTAGGTAGGCTGATACTCTTGGGGTCAAACTACAGGTGCAGATTCTGTAATTGGCTCCAGTCCATGAGTTGAGGGCTGCTTCTGTCCTCCTGTTGTGTGGGATGGGCCTCACCTGATACCTGCTTCTGAACCCAGGGAAAGGAGTACTTTAACCACCCCAATTAAACCATGAATCTGTTAAGCTGGAAGGTAAATGGTTGAGCATTGCTCCAGGGGCCATTTTCCTTCAGGGCTTGTGAAGCAACAATGTGGGCTCTGTTTCCTTTCTGTCCCACCTCCTTCTGTAGGAGGACTGTAAAGGGAATAACAATTTGCTGTTGCTATGGGTTATTGTATTATTGTGATATAAGATGAATCAGAACTTTGTATTTTCTTTGTTTTGTTTTTCTTTCTTCATCTGTGTTCTTCTTCCATAATTATTTTGAGGGGGAAAAAATATGCAATCTGAAACATTGCTTTTCATTTCCATTTAAAGCATACTTTAATATTAAATTTTAGATATCTCAAACAGGTTGTTCTTGGAAAATAAAGCCAAATGTTTGAATTATTAGTAATATTTGCCGACAGTTCCATTTGACTTTGACCCAACTTTGCTCACAAGTTTACTTAACTAAAAAATAAATTTGTTTTTATGTCAAACTACCATGAAACAGAGGGGGGAAAATACACTTCTTAATTGTATACAATTCTTTTCTTATGGTACTTAAACTTGAAATATAGGTTTCTGCTTCTGTTTACTGTTTGTGCATGCTTACCACTTCAGCAAAACAGGCCAAACTATTTCAGTGCAAGTAACTGGAAGTAGAGAAATATAAAGTATGCATTCAAAGTCTGGGGCTGAATAAGGTAGCAGGCATCTTGTAGAAACTGCAACACTTTCAGGAGCATTCTGAGGTTATGGAAACTATTTTTAAATGAGATTTTTCTTTCAACCAACAGTGTTCACCATTTCAGCAGCATATTATGACTTCTACAATAAATACAGCAGGGTCCTTCTAGACAGGATACCTATTAGGGCACAGCCTCTGGTTAATATTTAAATTACTGGCACTGAATGAGGCAGCAAACTTGTGGAAAAAGTCATAAAATGCATATGGCTGAGGACTAAAGCTAAGAAATGCAGGTATAAAGGTTATTTGTGCAGTCTTAATTTGGAGTACTTGACTTTATAGTATTCTTTTAAGTTGTAATTGGTTTTGATGCTACAAGTGCTGGACTGAGATGTGCCAGGGAGGTTTGGCTTGAGTGTTTGTGTATATGCGCATTCTTAAAATGGATATATTGGTCTCAAATCTGCACGTGAATCTTTTCTGCTCATCCAAACGGTGTTGTGTTCATGCTGAGAGAACTGAGGTGGAAGGGATTTGGACCACCTCAGCCTTCCTGAGAGGTGCAGGAGTAGGCTGATGCAAGACTGCTTCCACTCCACGTGGCACATGTGATGGCAGGTGAACTAGGTGAGTCAGTAAGATTTTTTTTTTTTTTTTTTTTTTTTTTTTACAGTGCAATGTTACTTCTTCAAGGCAGAAGAGCAGTTTTGGTGGCTTCCTGTGTTATTTAGCCTCATTAATGCCCAAAAAGCAGTGGACAGCATGTGTGGTTGTGATCCGTAGTGCTTGGTTCTGGTGATGGTATCCACCAGGAAGGTAGCTGTTGTCTGTCTGAAGTGAGGAAATGAAAGCAAAGATTCATTTTTCCTAACCTTTTGATTCTTGGAGGTGAATGAAGCTTGTGTTTCCAAGGCAGATGAACACGGACATTCCAGTCTTGACAACGTTTAGCAGCTTATTTCCTGTCTGTCACAGAGCAGTCAATGTTTCAACACTGACAATTACAAAAGATGGCTGCAAGATCAGAAATGAACTTCTGTGCAATGCCATTTTCAGATACAAGCTGTTGCTTAGGGTATGTGTTAACATACCTGCAGATAGTGAGCAATTTTAGAGGGACTGATGGGAATCAAATACACCAGTCAGTGCTCAGTGTGCACTGGGCCGTGCCACCTTCTCTGTTCAGACATGGCTTTGGGAGGTACAAGGTGGTAGCAGAGAAGCCAGAGGCATGCCTCATCACTAGGCTTCAGACCTGTACTCCTGCTGAATGAGTTACCTAGGAAAGATTATTGCCCAAATCTTGTAGGCAAATCTACAGCTTTGCATTATTCCATCTGCGATGGTGCAGATTACCACCCACCGAGCTGTTAGCTATGTGGTGGGTTAGAAGGAGGTAAGTTGTAAGACACAGGAGGTCATAAAGGACCTAATGAACAGCAGGCAAAGGAGAGATGAGTTAATGTGGAAGCAGAATAAGCAGTATAGTTAAAAGCTAAAAGGAAATGAAGCATCAGCTGTCCCATTGGAAGTGTGTGTACCATCAGGTGTCCTTATGTTCTGATTTAAGTGAGGAATTAGTCATGCTTAGCAGAGCAAAACCTGAGGGAGGTGAAATGGCTCCTGCAGCTGCCTCCTGGAGTTGTTCATCTCATGCATGCCAGAAAGTCCCCAGTGTCTGCTGGTGGACAGATAAACATCAGGCTGCTTCCCTCAGGAGTCCCTGGCCCATGAGCTCAGCTGAGCAGGGGCCAGGTTGGTCCTGGGCAGTAGACATACAATGAGAGCTGGCATGGCACCAGGAGGCAGCTGCAGGTCCTTGTTGGGTTCTGCCTGGATAGTTTGTAGGAGAGTGGTCCTCTGTCCTGTGCAAGCCCTGTGCTCGTGTATAGGACAGAAACAGTTGTTAAAGGCAGCATTGTAGAGGAAGACATCAGAAGCTTCTGCTGTCTGTGTAAACATAACCCTGTATTGTGTCGGTGATCATGTGCTAGCTCATGCTTGCTTTATACCACACCAAAGACAAGAGAAAAAGTTACGAGTCAGTAGCTCTCTTTCTAGCATCAGTTTTGAAATCAAAGAGGTGACTTCTCCCTTGAGTTAACTGCTATGAGCAAGCCACTCTGACGTAAGGCAAGACAGACATCCAACACTTAAATTTATCTGCCCAGAGTTTGAGGTGAGGCTTGCGATTCCTCTCAAGTATTTGAGGTGATGATCAGCTGGTGAGGGTTGGGCACACCTTGGTGGTGTGCCTGACCCCTCTGTCAGAAGTTCTGCCACCATGGTGAAGATTAGAGAAGCAGCATGCTCCCATCTCCCTAGTGCAGTTTGCATCCTCACACCCTAACTTCAGCTAGGGTAGCTTAGTGCCAGCTGCACTTGGGATTTCTTGACTGCCTGCTAAGGCTGACTGTAGCTCACTGAACAGAGGCAGAAACACTGAGTCTATACACAATACATATAATAAAAATGGGCAAAACTGCAGAAGAGCACACAGACCTAAAACTTATGTGTTTTTGATGAGTAGCTACCAATTACATCAAGAACTACTTCCACAATTGCCATTGGAAGCTCACTGCAACTTGTATTTCTTTTTTTGGCCATGAAGCATCAGCTGTGTCAGCTTATTGAATTAGTATTTGTAAATGTCACTGGGACTTGAGGGTTGAGGACAAATAATCCAGTTAAATAGCTTGGTTGTAAGATGTTGGGTGTGTAGTGGTCTGGCCTAAATATGAACTTAGGGGATAGAGCGTGAAATTAGAACTATAGAGGGAGGGCTGTAGGAACTGCCATAGTTGGCATGATAATGATTAATCTCCTTTCTTGCCTAACTGATAATTGGTGCTTGTGTTCCTTTCACCATGTGAGGTGAGTTGGGAACCTCTGAATGGTTTTCATACTCTTTCATGGTGTGTTGACTTGCTGCATCACACTGGCCTGAGCACTGGGGCACTTGTAGATCAAGAGGTGAGCCAGCTAATACTGAGACAGCTAACAGAACAGATGAGGACTCCTTCCTTCCTTCTGTGCAAGGCTTTACAACTAAGTGGCTCGAGTATGTTCATAAGAGGATATGTGGGTAATCAAGTGAGACGGAGGGACAGAATTAAACACTGGTTTCCTTGCATTGCAGCTAAGCTGTAAAGTAAGAGGATAACCACAACCTCTTCCAGTTTTGCTTTATGCAAACCTGTGAATAATAGCTCTAGTTGTTTACAAAAACTGGGCCTCTTGGACACAGTAGGCAAATGAGGTCTCAGGCTACGGATCCATGCTTTGTGCAAAAATGGCAGCCATGGTGGCAGGGTGTGTTGTGTAAGGGGCTTGGCTAGCAAACTCCATCTTTCAAACACCTTCTGTGACAGTGGAGTAGCTGCCTGAGCCTGTTTGTTCCTGGTTCTGGTTTCCTTGGCTGCTATGAATGATTTGCCATGTGAGGCTAAGAGATTTGAGGCTTGTGGGACTGCCTGAAGAACTGTGACATTAGTGGAAGGGACTTGCATCCAAGGTGACAGTAACTTTTTAGTGCCATGTCTGAGATGAATGACAACTGATGAATTAAACCTCAGTTTCAACTGTCAGGAATGTAATTGCAGACAGAAGGACTAGTTCAGACTTGTGTTCAAAAAAATAAAATCCCAAGTGTAACCTTTTATTGAAACCAGATGCCTTTGTGAAAGACAGGAGTTATCTAAGAAGGTATGTATTTAAATGTGCATAGTGAAGTGTCAGTTGTCAGCTATTCATCTGAAGCCCTATATATAGTCACCCTTCCATGTCTGTGATAGTGGAATATTATCTTGGATATGCTGTTCTCTTAGCACCAGTCCAGTTCTGCTTCATGAGGATCAATTCATTCCCTTTCATGCTTATTTTCCCTTGGCTTACTTGCAGTATTATCAAACAGTCTGAGTTCTCCCTCCTGAAAATTTGCCAAAGGATAACTGTTTTCAGCTTTGGGAAAACCACTTGTAAAGTTCTAAGACATTCATTGGTGTATCAGTTTTTTGGTCTACCAGTCACAGCAGGTTATTTTCCTAGATTAGGACCTCCCCAGCATTCCAGTTATACAGTCACCAAAGCAGAAATGTGTACGTTTTGTTCACTAACAAAAAAGGTGCACCACTTGGCAGCAAACATTTCTCAAAGTTCAGCAAGCCTCTGACATAAACCTTTATATACACATTTAAAAAAAAAAAAAAAAAAAAAGGGAAACTATATTCTTTAAGCTCAAACAATAATGAAAAACACCTGTTTGTAGAAACCTCTGTGCTGCAGCATGGGAGGCTTGCCTGGAATTCCCTGGCTCAAGAGAGGGATGAGCTCATGGCAAAGTTGAGGAGGTGAGCGCCAGGCAGCAAGCAGAGTGCGTACCAGCAGGCAAGCTGGGCTTCCCGGTGCTGGGCAAGCTCTTGCTCTAGTAAAATGTTGCCTGCTCAGCAACTGAATGGCCCTGGCAGATAACTGGTATTCAGTTTTCTCATGTACAAAAGCAACTTTTGAGATCTTCATGCTCCAGCAGCTCTGATGCAGTGTACCACCTGTAGGAGATGGTATGAGGAACTGACACTTTGTCTTGACTTGGGCCTGTTCTAGGGGAAGTGACTAGGGCACTGACTGCTGCACAGACTGGGCCCAGGGCTTGCACCAGTCCAGCACGGGGTCTGGAGTTCAGAACAGCATTTCCCTTGCTGAGTCATTAAATGTTCCTCATATTTGTTGGTGCAAGGTAAAATGGGATGCTAGGGACAGTGGTATTCTGGGACAGTGGTGGGCCAGGTAGCCCTGACCAGGGTCTGGATGCCCTCTGTACCTCCTGTGGGGATGGACTGTCTGTCTCATCTCATGTATTCAGGGACATACACAGCTGTCTTATTTCAGGAATGGGAACAAGAGCTCTTGTATATACAGCTCTGCTCTCTGGGCCACTTGGTCTTGATTAGAACAGTAATTCATGTGAAATTAATGCACTGTGGTTCATGGGTCTAAATAAATCTGGTCACTGGTCAGGTCCCTGCAGTATAGTGGTGAGGAACTAATCTGGACAGAATGCTGAACAGGAGTTTGTGTCTCTGTTGTGACTGTGGCATGGAGATCTGTGGTTTCCATCTTTCAGAGATCTGGCTCTGGAAACTGTGTGTGTGGTTGTAGTTGAGATTGATTTCAAGGGAAAAATGCCAGCAGCAGATGAAAAGGAAAGGTGATGTTTGCTTATCAGCTGCCCTGGCTACACCTGTATAAATATGATTGCCTTTACATGCAAAAATAGGAAATGAGTCTGAAACACTGCTTCCCAACTTTTACTTGCATCAGTCCCCTACTCCCATAGGGACCATCTGCCTTAATAGGAGGCCTGTGCCAGCTCTTCCTTTGCAATCTGGCCTGACAGGCAAAGCCTAGGGAAAGTGACCAAGTCAGTGGTTTGGGCATTCCAGAGTTAAATTATGTCACAAGCACTGGACTCCTCAGAAGAGGTGAAAGAAACCACAGTCATCTCAGCCCCTTCTACATACTTCGAAGTCCTCACAAGGTGAGACAGCACATGCTGCGGGTGATAAGACCTACGCATGCTGACTGGTATTCTGGTTGTTGATATGCGAGACGTGGGATTTAGCTTCTGACCATGCCTTCCCCTTGCTCTTCTGTAGCCACCTGCCTGCCAAATTGACCAGAGCTTGCTGGAGTGCAACTGGGAGAGTTCTGCCATCAATGTTGGCAGCAGATGTGAATCTTGGGAGTCAGGATGTGAATTTGCCCTTTGTCAAATTGCCAAATGGTATGTTTCCCAAATGTGCTAAGTAATTTACATGGGGCGAGACTGGGATCTGCAACCCCATGGCCCTGGTAGTGCTCTGCAATGCACACAAGCAAACAAAGCAGTTTTAAGGATATCTGCTTTAGTTTGCCAACTAAACACTAGTTTAGTGGTCACAAATTCATAGCTGTGTAAAGCATTTTTTGTCCATTTGACAGGAGGAGATTATGTTCAAAGGGGCATTATGAGTCATTTATTGGTGACATCAGAACCTGCTTTCTATGTGTGAAAGCTGGAGGTTGGAAGTCTCCCTGCTTTCAAGATAGCAGTAGGTTTCAGTGTACAAAACAGCATCTCTGGGATACGAATGAGGCATTTGACAGCCTTGATAGAGAAGTTGTTTGGGAATCACAGAATAATCTAGGTTGAAAGAGACTTCCAAGATCACTGAGTCCAACCTCCGACCTAATGCTAACAAGTCCTCCACTAAGCCATATCCCTAAGTTCTACATCTGAATGTCTTTTAAAGACCTCCAGGGATGGGGACTCAACCACTTCCCTGGGCAGCCTATTCCAGTGGCTAACAACCCTTTCAGTAAAGAAGTTCTTCCTAATATCCAACCTAAACCTCCCCTGGCGCAACTTTAGCCCATTCCCCCTTGTCTTGTCACCAGGCATGTGGGAGAATAGACCAATCCCCACTTTACTACAGCCTCGTTTAAGGTACCTCTAGAGTGTGATAAGGTTGCCCCTGAGCCTCCTTCTCCAGGCTAATGTTTTTTTCCAGATCATTTCCTTGACCAAAAAGCCCTACTTTGTCTCAAGTAATCATTTTGTTAAGAATTGATATTTTTCAGAGACTTATTAGCAGTTTTTAAAAGCTTTTCCATTTTAAATTGAAAGGACCAATTTTGGTATTTTTTGGTTGAAAAACCCTGGGTTACAATTACCTTCATTTTGACACATGACCTTATTATAAGACCTTGAAACAATAAAATAAAAAATCTAAGTATCTTGTGCTCAAAGCTTAAATAAACACTGTGGGGAAGAAAGGTTATATTTTTCTCAGACTTTCATTTTTTTTTTTCTTTAGAAAAAAGTTTTTTCTTTTGAATAAATCTTCTGAAGCCTCAGGTATTTCCATCATGTAGGAGGACTTTATCTAGTCCAGTTTACTGTGGATTCAGTAGTAAAACTGTCTTTCACAACAGAAGCTTAAAAATACTGTTCCAGTTGAGAAGGAAACCTGAGCCAGTCAGCCTTTCCATGGAATTACTCAAGTCAGAGGCTTTTTCTATATGATACAGATATCTACTTTCTCTTTGAAGCTTTCCAGAAAGCACTCTGTAAGAAAAATTGACGGTGCCTCTAAACAGAGGGGTACGGAGATATGAGGTCTGTGGTAGAAGTGAATAGTGAGGTGAAACAACTAGGGGTGTTTCTCCACCACTGCAAAACGTGTGCCGGTAGGGTTGTGTATCTCTACATATCTTGTGATGGATATAAAGCTTTTTAAGCAGGCTGTAGTGCCAGCAGTGTCATAGCTGCTGGTTTTCCATCATTCTAGGGTCACCGAGTGAGACTGAAATCATTCACAATCCCTGCCTGCTCTCTGTCCCACAGCTACCTGTTATGCAGGGTGGTCTGGAGTATTGCTGGCACCAGTGGGAGAGAGGCTTTGAATGACTGATGAGATCATGGTGGTGATGACTTGTGGATGGGGAGGAAAGCAATGGAGGCTGACCTGCTCCTCTTCTCTGCCACCTTCTGCAGGACTTTATTTCAAGAGCTCTCCTCTGTCCCTTTGCTTTGGTGCTTTATTTCCCTCCTATTCTATCCTTCAGAATCTTATCTTTCCCACTTTTCTCCCTTATTTTTTTCTGCTTTTTTTTCAGTGCCAGTAGTTCAGTGAGATCAGTCTCACAGCTTAAAACTTCACAAAAAAGAGCCTAAGTGAGCTTTTTTTGTTATCGTTCATTCCCTGTCAAAGCTCTTAAATTTCCAACTTAAGCTTTTGGAAGGATAACTCAGAGGTAAAGACACAACAGCAGGACTTACGGGGACATCCCAGAAGGTTTGTTCTGGGAACATAATGCAGGCTGTAATGAAAGAGGCTTTGCACAGCAGTGCTCTCAAGCTTTTCCCTTTCTTTTAGAAAGGATTCTCACCCTCTCATCCTTTCCTGAATTAAAGGAAAGCATCAAAGAGGTGCTTTCCAGCATGTCAGCATGCCCACTGCTGGTTGATGAAGGTGTTTGGTAAACCACTGGACTCTACAGGTTTTCCCTGCTCCTGAGCTGTTCTGCTCTTGTGATAGCTTTTTTTGCCCTTCCTACTGGGAGGAATTGTGTTCATCAAGGGGGAAGTGCCAAGGCAGGTTGTGGGAGAGGAATCCAGTGCTAGCTGAGGATCACCTCCTGAAAGCTGGCTAACCCCAGTGTAGCCCCACAAGCTAAGCCCAATGAGCAAACTTGTGCAGAACAGCTCCATGATGCAAAGACTGCTTCATGTTACTTAAACTTGAAAGCTGGAAAATTCAGTGCCAGCACCAAATATTTGTTCTCCTTTCAAAGCTGAGCATCAGGGAGCCATTCCTTAAATAGTGGATGTCTGTTCTCAGAGCACAGATGTACTTATAGTACAGCTTTACCAGTGTTTTCCCTTCCTCATGCTTCCCACATGAATGTGTATGCAGCTTTCTAGCCATCTATTTTTACCCTTTAAATACAGTGTGAGGGGTGTAGCAGCTGTTCCTTCTCTAATACAGGTGACAATAACATTCTACAAATTGTTTTCAGCCTTAACTGGTAAAGCTTGCCATGCAAGCTCTCCTACTTCTTGTCAGAAGCAATAAATTGGAAACTGTTTTGCATTAGACCAAATACATTAGTCAAAGACATTTCAGTGTATCAGTTATTTTCCTGTAGTATGCAAGTAATAATTCAGTTCTTAAAGTGTTCCGTCTGCATTTGGGAGGTCACCTGAGTTCCCACTGCAGAGACAAGTTGGTGTGAGGTAGCAATGCTAAACCTGTACATGAAGTGACAGATAGCATCATGTTGTTCATGTAACTAGAAAGAGCAATTCACTTCAGCCTGGAATTTGCAATGTGGGTCTCTACTAATCCATTTTACTGGGACATTCCTGCCATTCACTATCACTTCACAGAGGCAGCCAATTCCAACTTAACTCTGCTTTATCCTTTCTTTATGTAGTGTATGTTGGGCAAACCTACAGTAACAACAGTGTTCAGAGACATAATAAGCACAAGATGATGTCTCCCAAAGGTCAGTTTGTCCCTTCCACGTTTGGTGGCTGCATTTTCCCAGTGTGTGCAATAGAGAGGTTGTCCTGGAGCTGCATCACTTCAAGGAAATACAGTAAAGATCTGTCCTGGGTCTGTCCCCTCCCAGCTCTTGCTGCACCCCCAGCCTGCCCGCTGGCAGGACAGAGCGAGGAACTGAAAAGTCCTTGGCTTGGTACAAGCACTGCTCTGCAACCACCAAAACATCGGCATGTTATCAGCACTCTTCTCATCCTAATCCAAAACACAGCACTCTACCAGCTACTAGGAGGAAAATAAACCCTGTCCTAACTGAAACCAGGAGAAGATCTTAATGTGAGAAAGGGTAGAGTCCTTCTGCATCTCCTACAGCACTTTCCTTCCCCTGACCAAAAGAAAGGCAAGGGTGAATTTTTTTTCGAAGTTTGAACCAAACTTTATTCTGAAACTTTTTTAAGCTACTGTGGCTTTGGTTGTGTGCAGAAACTTTGTTTCTAACCCTTCAGAGGGGACAACATGTAGAGGAAGTCAGAATGGCCAAGACGAAATTGCAAAAGTTTCAACAGCAGCTTGAGAAAAATGCATTCTCATTTACCACACCCTTCCCTCCATCATATTTCAGACAGCACCAAGAATTGGAAAATGAAGTCAGGTGTCAAGCCAAAAATAGCCAGATTCATCAAATGAGGAAAAGACGAAGGGGTGACTCAAACAGCTGAGGAGCATGTGGTAAGCTGATAAATTCTGGGGTAAATCACAGCAAGGCTGACATGGAGTTGCTTTTAGGGGTTAGAAGAAGGTAATAAAACTAATGAAAATCAATATAGTTTTGTGAAAACTGTTTTGACTAAAAGTCACAGTATACTTCTTTAAGATGCCAGCTGATAGGAGTGATAGTTTTGATGTTTACTTAAGCATACATCTATTCAAGTTTCTGTAAGGCAAGTGAATTTGTTCCACAGGATAATCGGAGTAAAAACAAAACTAGAAATATACAAAACTAATTGAAGACATTAAATAAATTGCAATCTTGCTAATTGTCATACTTTTTAAAGCAATTACAGGGAGAAGCAATCAGAAAGGACGTTCCCAACAGATACACCAAAGGGCTTATTCTTGGGCTCAGAGCTGTTCAGTCACTTGGTTTTTGGCTTGAGAGCAAATATTGTATTTCATTAGACAAATTCAATGATGATACAACCATTGAAGTAGTTAAAGGACAATGTCAAGGGCAAAGCTGTTCTTGAGGGTCCTCTGGTTCATCTGGTGAACTAATCTCATTGAAATTGTGTTTTTTAATTGCCAGTCCAATTCAAGGTACTTACAGACCAAAACTGTACTTTTAGTCATACTGTATAGATAGGTTTGTGAAACACAATTTCCCTGCGAGTCAACCAGCCTCATTGTTATAACAGATAATCAGCTAAGCATGTGCTCCCCATGTGATACAGCACACCTGAAAGCAAATGCTACTCTTGGATTAGAGCAGATGGCTGAGTAAAGGTCAAGGATGTGATATTTCCATGTGCACAGCATTAGTGAGACCGTTACTGAAATACAGAGTCTGCTTCTGGTGTTTACACACTAAAAGGATGTTGACAGATAGGAAGAGAATGTCCTAGCAGCACAAGCATGGGTTGAACCATGCTGTCTAAAGAGGCAGGAGAAGCTAAGTTTATTTAGTTTCTCAAACAGGAGATTTGTCTTCCACCAATACCTGAAAGCAAAGAGTTATTTAATAATCAAACTAGCTATGGATACAGCAAGATCTAATGGATAGATGCTGAAGGCAGATGAATTCAGATTAGAAAACAGGCAGCTAAAAATGCCTTTTGCTTTCAAGCATCAGCAGCCAACCCCTGAACCTGGGATGTTGGGCTTGCTTGTCAAGTGAAGTCTGTGAGCAAGCCCTGAGCCTTTCTGAAGAAAAGATGCTGCCAAATGAGTTTGTGTGAGGCACAAGTGTTGTGATAAAATATGGTGGCTGATATAGTTCAAGAATCTGAGACTTGAGAGGGCTTACTGGTTACAGTGGCTCTAGCCATAAACTGATCTTTTTCTCTTACATAATGTTATCAATTTTAAGTAAAAATAGTCAAGGCCTGGAAACAATCCAGTGTTCAAGTGTTGCAGGCAGTGGTATAGTGAAACCTGGTTTGACCTGAGCTTCTCAGGTGGAAGTGGCAGAGCAGGCAGCAAGAGCCATCTTTCATCCTGCAAACCACATGTGAAGCTCCTTGGGGACACTGCTCTTAACTACTGGTCTGGTACACTACATTTAGTCTTCCTGCTAACTTGATGTCTTTAAGGATCTAACAATCCTTGTCACCTAGGAATAATGGTGAAGCTCTTTCACTGTAGCTGATCAGCTGAAGACAGCCTTTCAAGAGGGTAGTGAAAGCACAAACTACTTAATACAATGGAAAATAAGAGTATGTCTCTTCTGTGGGTCTATAAGGCACTGATTATTTGTCAACTTACAGTTGGTTTTCAAATTCAGCATGCCATCAAAATATAAATGTTGTAGAACACAATATCAGCCAAGCTTGGGGAAAAATATTCAGAACAAAGCATGGGATGAAACTTTGATCTAGTTAGACATTGTATGGGTGGTAAGGTAGCTTGGTGTATTGCACTCAGAAGAAAGATGGTATGAGAAACTTTTCCCTCCCTACTCTTTGAGGAAGAAGTTCTGTGCATAAATATGCTAGAGACTGAAAGGTAACTGATATACTGTTCATGTGTGTAGAGAAATCTAGATCAGAGTGAACTTCTTGACCCAGAGTGGGATGTGAATCCTAGTTGTGGGTCAGTGACAGTCATTGACTGAAAGTACTGGCTCATACACATGCAAAGCAAGAATAATCTCCAGTCTGAAGCTTTCTTCCTATGTAGATGCAGTAGCAAAACAAATCACAGAATCACAGAAAAGTCTAGGTTGGAAGAGACCTACAAGATCATCGAGTCCAACCTCTGACCTAACACTAACAAATCATCCCCTAAACCATATCCCTAAGCTCCACATCTAATGCTAGGTACCAGCTAGGTACCTGCTGCATTGGGATGCAAGAGGAGACATCAATACACTAGGCAGCATCTATGGCCTGAAAAATCAATTTCTTGCTAGCTTAGGAGAATATCCTGTGGGCTGAAAGGAGTATGGTAGCAGGCACACTCATCTGAACAGTATGGTTTATAAGAAGCTATTGCACTCTGTAGAGTATGTCATGTGGTGGGTATGAAGCAGGAGTAAGGGGCAGGGATCACTGATCTCTCTGATAGGGAGAGAGCAGCTGAAAGAGGAGTAGAGGGTCATTACTCAACATAGAGATAACTGACTTTCTCAAAAATGGCATCTCCCCCACCACTGAAAAAGTCAGCATGGGCAGTTTATGGAGCTTCTCTGGCATATGTAAACTACGATGTCTACAATGGTGCAATATGTGTATCTATCCTGTATGCAAGTGCTTTGTACCTGAAGCAACCCTGTTAAGGTGTCAATGGCCAGAAACAAATGTTGGCAGCACAAATACACTCAAAAAGGCTCTTGGTCCCTTTTGAAGGGCCTTCCTATTAATTCCAGCACACACAATACAGGGCAAGTTCTTCTTGCACAGGTAGTGTGTAATATATCATGCTTGTTTGTGTTTGGACTACTTGGGAGGCTGGGAGAAACTTGACTTTATATCTGGTTTTTACTCAGATTAACTTTCCAAGTAGAATAAATCCTACAAGCAGAAGGACCTCTGATGATAGTATGATGGGGCCTATGCTAGGATTGAAATTTTGATGGGGTGACATTTTCTGTGTATTCACAGCTATGCTAGCCAAAGTCTAAAGTAATTTTATGGACTGGAGTCCTGCATATCCTTTCATAGCAATGGCATTGCCAATATATTCGTTCTGCTTTATTGGTCTGATTTTTAGAAAAGCTTGTTCTGACAGTCTCCTTACTTGCTTGGCTTGGCATTCCCAAGCGTCATGTCAACTTTCCACAGAGGAAAGTTTAGAGCCATCTCATTTGGGTCAGCTAGGGAATTCAGAACACTGCTTGGCTGTGTTGAGTCAGGCCTATATTGCCTCTTTATATTACCAAGGCAAGCAGCATGACTCAGGGAGAAGATAATTTAAGCGCTTCATCTAAGTAAAATAAATGAAAACGTAGATGGTGAGAGGCAAAAACTTTAACAGCAATAAAGAGAGGGAAGGTTGATAGGAGTAGTCAACAATTTCATTTCTAGTTAGTTGGTGTATTAACTTTGAGAGAAAACAGGCAATAGTTGGGCATGCAGCATTTCTTCAGACTCACTTGAAAGTTGTCAGTTATTTCAGTTTGCATCATGAAAGCAATTGCTCCTCTCAGAGATCTGTTTGTCACTTAAATCTTTATACTACTATACATCTATCGTTATGGCACAAAGTCATTTCTGCAGGACGTGCTGACGATGGGTGATTCTGGCTTGGGCATTGTCTTATTTGTGAGAGGCAAAGATGCTGAAGACTGAAGGAAACAACTGAAAGGGAGAGTAAGTGAAAGCTTGTTCTAACTTCTAGCCTAAATGTACTACAGCCCAGGATACACCCCTTTTCAGGGTGTGGGAATAATACTGTCTGTCATCAAAAGTCAGTTGCTCCTTTATGCATGATGTTTCCCCACCAAGGGTGTCCATGGGAGTCACTCAAACTCTCTGCTGTCCTCCCTCTGCTCAGACCCAGCTGATGGGTGTCTGCTGCAGCAAGTCCTGGCCAGCATGAGCTGGTAGCTGCTGAGGAGAACAGTCCCACCCTTCCTCCTGCTCCTGCCAGCATTGCCTAGCTGGGAGCAGCTGGTTGCTGTGCTGCTCTCTGTCCAACCTCCCACACGGTTATTTTTAAACCAGATAGGCATCTTAATTCACTTCATGTGGCTTCATGCTTTTGCCAGCAGAAACAGACTGTGGAGTTAACCCCAGCTTTGGTGAAAGCAGCCTCCCTGCAGCCCTCGTCACCCTGGGTAGCTCATCTCAATTTGCCCTGCACAGTGTCCCAGGTGGGGGTTGGTGCCAGGCACAAACACTTCTGCCTGTGCTGGAAGCATCTCCCCTGGTAATGTGGAAGGTGGTATTGTTTTCTCCTAGTGCTATGGCACATGAGCATATGCTCATATTGTCTAGAACAACATACATAGGCCTGGGATGAGTGAAAAGCTACTGGATCCCATAGCACGTATATAACTCTTCAGATATGCTAGTAGAGTCCAGGTATTTTTCTCTGCTTTCCTCATGATTTTCACTACCAAATTTCTTCTTATAGGCTTCAAAACCGTTATACCCATGACAGTCAGGGAAAATATTTTCCCCCCAGTAAATAGCCGTTAGCATTGTAGAACTGTGGGAATAAAACTCAAAATGGGAAACTGCACCAGAACTACATTTCTGCATGGAATTTGAATATTTTAGTTCTGAGTATGGCTGCTGACCACAACAGGCTCCAACCACAATCTATCCCCCCTGTGGAAGTCAATAGGGGTAAGATCCATCTCATCCAACTTTAGAGGTCAGCACTATGTGAGGGTGTATCTGGAGCAGTCAGACTCTCTTTGAAGTCAGGGGAGAGTAACCGTGTTTTGGCACTAATCTGTCTCATCTATTTTAGATTTTTGTCTGAAGATGTGGTCTGACTTCTTTTTCTAGACAGCCAATCAGCTGCCAATAATGAGTTCAGTTTTTGATATCTACATCTACATATCAAGTCAGCTGATACGTACCTTCAAACTTTACAGTTACTTCACCTGGCTCCAGACCAGGTCTTGGCAGATCAGCATAGTCCTGAGCACTCACATAACTGTGATGATAACCTTTGAGTTCTTGCTTCGCAAGGTCTTGAATTAAATGGATGTGATGTTAGTGGAGATGTGACCACACATTACTGTAGTTTACTTATGTACTTACATGTGTTGTTGCAAGCTGTTCAGTGATGTCTACCAGTGTTTCTATGTCCTTCATGACAAATTACAGCTTATAGTACAAGAATCACAGAATCCTTCATGTAGGAAGGCATCTCTTAAGGTTACCTAACCAAAACTCCTGCTCAAATCAGGACGAGCTATATGATCAGACTCACTCAGGGCTCTGTCCATTTGGTCTTAAAAACCTTCAAGGATGGAGACTGTGTAACCTCTATAGTAGTCTGCTCCACTGCTTGGCTGTCCCTGTGGGGAAAAGGACTTTCCTCATGTCAAGACAGAACATCCCATCCTCTGTCAGAACACACAACCTTTGTGTCTCATCCTGCCACTATGCATGTTTGTGAAAAGCCTGGCTCAGTTGTCTTATCTCCTCCTTTTAGGCACTGTGGGGCTGTTGATAGGTCCCCTGAAAGCCATCTCTTCTCTAGGTTGGATGAACCCTGGTCCCTCAGCCTCTCCTTGCAGGGCAACTGCTCCAGCACCAATCATGGTGGCCCTCTGCTGAGCTCCCTCCAGGCTATCTTTGTCTTTCGTGTACTAGGTGGCCCAAAACTGGACCCACTGTCTAGATGTGCTCTAATGAGCACAGAGCAAAGGGGAATAACCACTTCTCCATATATGCTGGCCATGCTCCTGTTGGCGCAGCTCGGTTGGTTCCCAACCTGTACTGTTTGCTTAGTAGGATTTTGGTAGTAGTCTTGTAGTGACTGAGAGTTGTGGCAAGAATTAGCAGTTGTTGTTATTAGGTATCATTAAGCCTTAAATTCCCAATAAACACCAACAGACTTTTAATCTTTGAAGGTATATCTCCCTAAAACAAAATGCTCACTGGGATTCATTATTTAGCTTAAAAAAAAAAATAATAAAAATAATAAAAAAAAAAAAAAAAAAAAAAAAACTGTGGAAACTCCTTACAGCTCAAGTAAAAAACAAAAACAAAACAGCTAATCATGTTTTCAGAGATGTTGATAATCTCTTTTTGGCATGAAAGTTGTGAAAAGCTGAGGTGCCTAAGCTTGCTATGTGCAGTCTCTTCTTTTTGGCACTCAGCAGTGCAGCACATGAACAATGAACTGCTGCTGTTGCATTCAACTTTGTGACTTCCTAGCAAAGTAGAAATGAGTTGTACTTGCTATTTAAAAGGAAACAGCTCTTGTGATGAAACACAGCCACCTCTGGCCTAATTTTAGCTGTCAGGCATCCAGACCCAGTTTTGACAATCTACAATCCTTCCAGAATGGGAGAAAGAGGTCCTTACAAAGGTTCCTTCATTTCATATCTTTCATACCTATTTCAGGGTGAGAAGTGACTTGCCTGTCTTCACTTACCCAAATATCACCTAAGCAGTCCAAGTTATTAGTCTTTCACTGAAACCCAGGGCTAAAATCCTAGCTAAAGCTGAGCCTAGGCATTACCTTTCAAGTGCTTCTGCCCCTAGCTCACTGTGGGGAACTGAGATTCCTTCGAGGTTTTTCTCCAAATTAAAGCTTCCAGGCTATCCCTTATATTGCATGAAGGATACTTTGGAGACATGGGAATGCTAAGGGAGTGGCAAGAAGGCAGTTGTCTGCCTCCTCCTTTAGTCCCACCTTTGCCAGGACATTTCTCCCCCCATTTAAGTGGCTTCATAGTCACTGGGGAGGTGAAGAGGGGTGGTGCCTAGTATTTCCATTCCCACCACCTCGCATCTGTGGATTGTCCTTGCAGTGGGGCAGTAAACACTCCATAACTCCATAGAAAAGAGACCTAACTTACTTCACTAGAGAAAATGCTGCTATTTAGCTGCTAGGGTGCTTGAAAATTATTTCAGTACTAAAATCTCCCTTATTTCCTCAGCCATGTCTTTACTACTCAACTTGGCTACTATTTTCAGTGATGCAGTCAACACAGCTGAAATGCGACAGTCTCCTTCAATGCCTCTGTGGACACCTAGATGAAACCCAACTGTTAGTGAGTTTTGCTGAGGAATGTACAGTTCTCAGTAGCTGAGCTAAATTCTCACACTGGTGGAAAAAAATCACCAGTGTGGGTGCAGTACAAAGCAAAATGATGGTACCCTGGGATATAAAACTGGTGGTTTGTTTCTAGCCTGTGGAGATCCTGGCTAGGTTGCACCATTCACAGGTTTAACTAAGAGCATTTCAAATAAAGAAACTTCAATGCTAAACTTTAATGCCAAACAGAAACTTTAGTTGTGTGTTGCATATTGAAAAACTCTCTTGCACAACCAGCTCTCAAAAGCAAAAAGTGCTGCGGGCTCCTGTCCCACCAGCTGGCTCCTGTCCTAACAGCTGGCCCCTGCCCCAGTCCTTCCTCAAAGGCGCCTCAGTGTTTTGGTTAAAAGAGCCACGTGGTAACCTAAATGACAGCAAATCTTAATTAAGATTTAGTTTGAAGGCTAAAAACTATCCAGTGAGCTAGTCTCGGGGATTAAGGAAAACAAAACCTTACCAAGGGCTGGATAAAATTCACATTCCTTTCAGTTGTGATCATCCTACATCAAGAAAATGTTTGAAATGTTGGCAGTCTCCTAAGGTATGCCTGTGAAAGTTATTATATTGCTTTAAGTAATATAAGAAAAAGGAACCAAGAGCTATAGCACAAATGTGTTATATAAATCTTCATTGGGATCACTGCTATTTTTATAAAAATATATTGATCAAGGTTGGGTCACAGTGGGTGACCTTTAAAAGAGACCATATCAAATGGGGAGGCAAAGCTGTAGGTCTCCACCCCCATGCTGGCTCTTCTCCTCACAAGAGTGTCTCTAGACAGCTATGTCATCTCTAGCCATAAAATAAATTGAAGGATGGCTGTCTTGCTAAAGGCAGAAAAGGAGCCCTTTCCCCCTCTCTGCAGGAGCAAGTCATGTCCCAGGCTGCAAAGTGAGCTGCGTACCTGAACAGGGGCTTAAGGGGGCAGTAAAACATTTCTCTTACTCACTTTGGGGGAAGGTGCCCTGAGACAGGAGTCATAGCTACATGGCACTTTTATTTAGTTTAGTTAGTGTGGGAACGTTGTAATTAGCTAGCTAGATCCACCAGCAGCAAATTCTTCTTTCTGAAAGACGGGGAAAGTTTGATGTTCAGAGGGACTTTCTGAAGCACAGTATCTCCTGGGAAACACGTGGGATACTTCATTTCTAGTGATGCTCCTTACCCTGAGTACTTACACTTAGAAGAGCAGTTCAGCACAACATTGAGGGTGTGCAGTTCATGAGATTGCCCATCCAGCATTTGAACCAGGTAAAAATGCACAGATCATTGTGGTAGAAAATCTACTTAGGCCTTTTCTTTCCTTTTTCTTCAACAACAGTTGTTTGTTTGCAGCTTAAATCTTGTTTTTGCTACTTTTAATCAGAAACCTGAGCAGAAATAATCAGTGCTGTTGTTACAAAATGGTGTCTTATTTTCAGAAAGCTGTACCAGAGCAATATGAAACAAAACCCTACTGAGGTGTCCTGTGTTGAGTCATTCAGAGATCTGTTTTGGCAAATAAGAGTTCATCAGCTCAAATAGAAATGGCACTTGTGGAACAAGCAATTACTCAGAGGAAGATGAAGCGTTAATGAAAGTGGATTTGTTTCCTTGAGCTGTGTTTTGGATTCATTTCTATGATGGAGTGTTAGAGCAACAAAGACCCTTTGTGCACTTATCAACCCCATGCTGCTATGTGGCAGCCAGTCACCCAAATCAGATTACTCAAAATGGTTTTGTTGCAGTCGTTTGCTATCAAAAATATATTCTTCTGTTCAAGAGCTTTTTCCAGTATCTTTCTTGGGGACTCTTCACTTAAGACAAGGCCAGTAACATCCCTGTGTGAATACAGGAAAGCTTCAGGATAGAGACTGTCACTGTGTCTGAGTGGCGAAGGAAGGTATAGGGATGCAGACACTTCATGGCCATATCCTCCCTATAGCCAAGTTCCTCCACTGAGTCATGGTGTGTCTCAGGACTTCGTGTGAAGCTTGTGAAGAAATAACATGCTGGTGCATCCCCAGCAGCCAAGCTCTACAAAGTAGACTCCCTCAACTTACAAATCAGAGTATCTGGGGTCATTTCTGACTATTCAGATGATTTTATAAAGTAAGACTCCTTTTCCCTTCTTTAATTCTCTTCATGACCATATGAGAAAATATCCTCCTTTGATATTTCAGTCCTTACTACTTCTTGTCGCATTCTAGAAGAGGTCTTCAGGCCCCCTCTAGTAGCAAATGACCAGACGAAGAAAGCCAACGTGTTTAGGAGCTAACATGGAGAAGGGGAAAACATCACAGAGCACAGACCAGCTGTGGTTTAAGCATCCCTAAGAGCCACAAAATCCTCAGGATCTTTTGCTGCTCAGTCTGAGCACATGGATAACGCAGGTGTTTCCATAACAAGAGAGGTCCAGAAACCAAGAGTAGGCTTCCTGTGAAAGATAAGTAGAAGATACAGCAGCAGGCCCTTGTTGGAGGCTCTATGAGACAGCAAAACTCATAAAGCTCAGGCACAAGACAGGAGCATCTTGATCAGTGTTTGGATGGAGAGAACACATGCACCTGATTTTTTTCCCCAGCAAAACTCTCTAGGAGGTAGGTTTCATCTAGGTGTCTGCAGAGGTATTGAAGCAGATGATGTTCAGCTGAGTTGTGATGAGTGTGTCACTTGAGACTTGCTCCTTGTATCTGGAAGGTGTCTGCGCTGCATCTCAGGAGTTTCTCCAACAAGAATACAGGATGGATCGATTATAAGGCACGTTGTGAGTACAGCTTTTTTTTTTGGCAGGGGGGGCTGCTCTCAAGAGCCATGTAGACACAAACACTGGGCTTTAAATTAGAGGGATTAAAAATTAATTGAAGATCATTATTTTTGCCCTGTCTGAATCTCTAAATCTTCTTGGAATCTGGTTGTTTAGACACCACCACTTTTTTTTTTTTTTTTTTTAACTGCTGACAGAGGAGAATTGTTGGTCTGGTCTTCGGTGGGATGTCAGAGGGTCTGAGAACAGCCAACCACATGCTTCAAACCAAATAATGGCAAATGGAGCCCTTGGTACACAACTCAAAGAACAATCTCTGTTTTTCAGTTTGTTTCCCAGATGCTGCTGGAAGTGTTTTCAAGGTATTCATGATATGCTCTTTGGTTAGTATTTGATACATTCAAATTGTTTTCAACTGAGTGGCAAGAACAATAGTTTCTAGTTTCATTTCTTGAAAGTACAAATTCAAAATTTCTTTTAAATGCCAATATTTGCTTAAAATATGCTGCTCCTGGTAAAATGCCTGCCACTAGGCTTGGCAGTGCTCAGAGCGTGCTTTGTTCTAAAAGGGCAAATTTAGGTGAAAGAAACCTAACAAAAATGATTCTTTTTTTTTTTTTTTTTTTTTTTAAATCAAACAAAACCCACCAAAAGACACAAAACAAACAACAACACCCTAACCTACAACCAAAGATATTTTGAGTAGGCCTCAAATGATAAATTTTATAAAAATATTAACTATCATTATCAACTAGCCCACCTTGATTACTTGGCACGAGCTTTTTCCAGGTGCAGATAAAGCCTAAAGGTATGGATTTAGCAGAACATAGACTAGATATATATTTTAGAGCAGTGGGTGTATTAGGGCAGAAATCAGACATATTTTCATGTTTTGTGCTTCTCTTGTTTTTCTTGTGCTTCTCTTTTGTTCTTCTCTGTTGGACACTGTGCAGATCAAACTGCATTGCACAGTGATAGAAGATGATTTGCTTTTGGGGTGGGTAGAACAACTGGCAGAAGGAATCAATAGAGACTGTCAGGAGGGTGAAGGAGAATGTTGCAACCTTCCCAAACTACTTTGCCATTCCTCTTGAAATACCAGATTCCCCCTCCCTATTTATGCTCTTCTCTCCTCCTCTGTCATGGGCTTGAATTTTGAATGTTCATACTGCAAGATATTGTATCTCACCAGCCTTCAAAGCTTGGTCCCAGCCCATTCATTTATCACTACTATCAGAAGCAAACAAGTCCTTTAAGCCGCAGTGGCCCCCGGCATGGAAGGAGAGTCAAAGCTCTTTCCAAGAGGCAATATGGCTTGTCTGATGAAAGATAAGCTATTGTTATCTGCCTTGTTTTGTTTTCCTTAGAAGCAGACAAAAAGTCCATATTCCAGACAACTGGCTTCAGTACAACACCCCCGTATCCGTCCTTGGTCAAGCTTGGCTGCTCTTTATATGATGCTTTTAGCAGCATGGATAACTTTAACTGACCGTGTGAAGCAATATTGCTTCAGAGGAACCCTCAGCACCATGAGCTGAATTTTCTATCTTTCTGTTATTTCTTTGTTTAGTGAGGGCTGTCTGGAGCTGGTAGATACAGACTTCAGCAATCTACAATGAGGTTGCCGAGGGATTCTTTTCATGAGGCTTGACCGCTACACAGGTGTGTCCAGCCTTTGTTTGTCCTCCTGACTATATTGCAAATCCTGACAAGTTGCAAAAAGACAAGACAAGGGAACCCTCCAGGGCAATAGAAGCAATAGTCCCTTTTTAGTAATCATGGGGTGTTACTTAAATAAATTTAGTCTGCAAGTATAGTTTTTAACTGAAGAAATTATTCCTTGAAATAGGGTGAAAGCGGACAGAACAATTCATTTCTGCTTACAACACACATTGTTACCCAAGTCATGCCCTATTGTCATATCCTATTGCCCCCTGGAGGGTGTTTCTGAAAGGCTGGACTGTGTGATGCAGGTCACCATGTAAAATATTTTCAGAGGATTCATGTTTGGTCTCTGTACAATCACAGATCAGCTGTGAACATCTGCGGAAAGTGAAAGAAAGAGCCATGTACCACTGACACAGCTTTGTAGGCATTATTCAAATAACATTTGCAGATGCTGTTTTGCTATTTTTTTCTTTAATCAAATCCCCCCAGCATTAGAAAACACCTTGCCGAACACCACAGACTAGCAAAGCAGCAATCATGTTATGTTCCTCAGACATTATGAATCACAAAGAAAAAAAAATCATGATAAAAATTAAACCACGTGAAAAATCTATAGATTAGAAAGCCTCAAAATGAATAAGAATGTTGAAACAGACCTATATTCAAACCTGTGCATGCAAAGATTTTTTTGTCTCCATTTTAAAATTATATTTGAGCTTTTTCACATCTCTATTTAGAGAACTGCCAGTATGTCCTGATGTATCCATGACTGGCTGAAACAGACTTTACTGTATATTCAGCAATAAAAAGGAAATGAGAAACTTCCTGTCTGATAAATAAAATAGATTAGATAATTAAATGCTGATGATCTGTTTGGTAATGCACAGCTTGTGTCAAGTAAGGATGGGCTTCCTGCAAAAGAACTTAATGTTTCCTCTCAGCAAGCGGTAGGCGGATTAAAAAAAAAAAAATATTTCAGTAAATTTTAATTCAGAAAATATTATTTCAGTAAAAGAGACTGTGGTGGTAAAATAACAAATAATCCAGCCTTTAGCAAGCACAGAGTTCACATGGTTTGGCAGGCTTGTTGAAAACCCATCAGGCTGGTGCACGTCTAAGCCAAGAGAGACCTGACCGGGCTCAAGCAGGGCTTTGGGTGGCAGCAAAAGGCACAGCCAGGGGGGCACTTACCTAGCCAGGGGTGCTCCCAGTTCCCTCTACCGACTCTTCTCACTGCTTTCCTTGAGTCCTCCGTGAGGTTAACACAGCCCAAGGAGACCACGTTCTCCCAGTGTTTCGTCAGGGAGGACTTAGTTGTAAGTCCTATGTTTGTGTACTCAGGCCCTTCTCTTTCTCGTAAGAGAGAAACCACAACTGTTTTTCTTCCGGTTTTAGTCATTTCCTTTCAGCTTGACAAACCTTGTTTCTTTGACAAGATCTCTCAGATATTCAGGCTGAGTGCCCCTTGAATAAGGGAGCCTATAGGGAGTGGTTCCTTTCTGCACCACATTCAGTGCAGATATCCCAAGTAATCATTTAATTATTATTAAATTATTTTTATTCACACTTGCTTCAGTGCTAACTGCCTTAATCTACCCGTGCTTCAGTGCTAACAATTTTGAACTGAGACTCATATTGTAGGTTTCAACCCTGCTGTGCTACATGAGGAAGAATGGCCACAGTCTGCCTGGCTCTGCACAGCTCAGCGCCTCCCTAGGCTATAGCCATGGGCAACAAGAAATGCCTTGGTGCTTCAGGACCCTCACTCTCATTGTCACAAATGATGAAGTTGAGAGCCTGAGTTGCTTTAAAAAATAATTAAAGGATAGCAGGAGTGTGGTGGACTGAGGCTTCCTTCCCATGCATAGATGGAGGTTTGGCTTGCACCTCATCATCAGCATAGAGATAGGACAAGACCTCATCTAAATCAACAAAGTGGGAAAGTGTGATTAGGAATTTTGTTAGTGTATGCCTATTATTGGTCACAAAGCAAAGAATATCCAACAGAGGAGGGAGCACAAGGGGATAAGGGAAGTTTCACTCCTCCTCTTGCCTCTTTTGAAGTTCTTTCTTCAGTTCTGAGCCCAGTTCATAATCTCCTGTGCCCTTTGAGGCACTGCTGCAGGTGTTTTGGTTGTCCTGACCACAGGCATTAGTAATTTCTAGAGAAACAACAGATGTAATGAGATGCTGACAGTAGGCTCTTCAGGGGCTGTTTGCAGGGCCTCAAGCGAACAAGCTGTCAAGAGAAGGCCATGCAGCCATGCTGCCCTTCTAGCAGCCCAGCTGAGCAGGCAGGGGAAAATCTAATTAACTCAGGAGAATGGTGCTAATGTCCATCATAGGAACAATACTGAATAACTAAGCACTCTGTATTGAAATTTTGGTCTTTACTAAGGTGTCTCAAAGCTCCCCACACTGTGATTGAGCATGGATGAAGTGGGGAGAGAAGATGATGTGGAAAGAGAGAAAGCGTGAGGCAGTTAAAGGGCAATTCAATTTTTTTTTTTTTTTTTTTTTTTTATATTTTTTTTTGGTCAAGACAAGCTCCAAAGAGCTCTGCCAGTGAATGGGAAAAATGAACCAGACCTCTGAGGTCAAAAGAGGTGGGCAGAGGGGGAGTGGGAAGCACCAGGCTCCAACTGGTCACCAGCAAGAAAGCTGGAGTCAGCATGAAGAGAAGGAGAGGGGAGAGAGAGAGAGGCTCGTTCACTGCACTTCAGCTTTTTTGTCTCAGTGCACACCACTTCAGAATGGGATACTCGCTGGAGTGCTTCTGGTGGAAGAAATACAGAGGGTACATTTATTAATTTCTGCATGCTTTGCAATTTCATAGAACCCCATCAGTCTGTCCCCAACTCTAATTTGCTCTGAAATGGATAAGCAACCACAGCCGATTTATTACCTTACAAAGCTAATGCTGTTTGTTTTTATATTTATTTAATGTGCTTGTTTGCTAGCCCTAGCCTTTTCCATCCATGACATGTTTTTAACATTGTCAAATATTTCTAATTTCCAGACTAATCAGCTGCTCACCTACATAAACACAGTTGTTAAGTCGTTTGTGGAACGTTTTCCTGAAGAGCGATGTTTGGATCTGAGATAGGAGGAACCAGACCAAGCCCTGTGGTTACTAATGGCCAGCAGCTGGTCTCCCCAATGTCTTTCCTGAAGTCACATTTGCCTCGTGCTTCATAGGCCAAGCTGGCTGCAGCTCCTAGCCCCATCAATGCTAATTTATTACTAAGGCAGCAAAATAAAGACTTCAGGACTTTGCAGATGCAGCAGGCCAGCCACCATGTCAGCTCCCACATTTCCAAGCGTGACCGCACATACCAAAGTGACCTGCATCTGCTTCAACCTGGCTATGAAGTGTATTAGCTGAACTTTCTGGGCCATCTTCCCTGCCACACTGGGCTGCTGTGGCTGAAACTGAAGCTGTGGCAAGAAAGACTCCTCCAGATTTTGCAGCTTTACCTCCTTTGGTAGTGAATCAGAGCCAGCAGGCATCTCAGTGCCTCTGTGAGCTGTGTTTGGAAAGCCTGATTCCCTCAGAAATGAAACTTCTTTAACAAAAGCAAGAGCCACAGCCACGTATTAGTGCTGTGGGTGCACGTTACTTCTAAAAGAAGAGGACAGGTAGAAGTCAGAAAATGTCTGGAAACCTTAGAAACCTCAGCCAGTTAGATTAAGGTCAGACCTGACTAGTCTGGTGTTGTTATTCTGATGAGGCACGTGTATCACTGCTTTAACTCACAAAGTTCTCAGGCCATACTCCAATATATTGGCAAAAGATGCCTCTTTCTGGTGAAAACTGCTCATCCTTTTGTATGCATGTATGAGCATCTCTGTGTTAATTCCTGCTGCCCTGGAAGGACTGCTGTTTTTTCTCTGTGTCAGTGGAGATATGAAGCTTTTGGAAGGCCCTCAAAATCTCACCATAGGTTTTTAAATTATTTACAACAATTTTAATATGAAATACCAGGTGTGTTCTGTGGTTAAATGCTCCCAGGGAAGTCAGCTGATAAATATTACAGTAAATCCAAGGGAGCATATCTGAGGACCCTGCTTCATGCAGAAATGAAAGGTTAACTTTAGATGAGAAGGAAGCACCAAATGCTCTTGCTGCAGTGTGTTGAGCACATCAAAGTAGTTATTCAGGCCCTCCCATCCCTTTCAAGTCAAGGTCTAAACTCCCAGCTTATCATTTTCCTCAGCTGGACAGACTGATTATGTCCAGACTGGCACTCCTCTTCTACTGGTATGACAGCTGTGCATCTTGCTATTTGGAATGGATATGTAAATCAGCTTCTTCCTTATGTGAAATTCATTATTCTCAAAAAATTTTGGTCGAATAATAGTTCCAGAAATCTAGCGGTCTTTCCTGACAGCCATTGGATTGGTGAAAAAGTGCCAGCAAAGTGTTGCTCAAGAACCAATGGAAAACAGAGAGTGCCTTTCAGGCCACACCAACATCAGCCATCAGCTGCTACAGTGTTTTGGCATGCAGAACTCACTCTTCCCAGGGAGGCTCCTGCTATAAGCACCAGAGGCTTTGCTATTGAATGATTTAGTGTCTGTTCCTTCTTTTGCTCTTTTACAGCCTGCCCTACTGCTGGCAAACATTGTTTCCAGAGGTATTCCACCTTTAGAATAAATCCTTTTCCTATTCAACATAGGCCCAGTAAGTTAATCTATTCTTCTGAGTGGTTTGCACCCCTGCTACATTTATCTGAAATCATTTTTCCGAAGTGCAGGGGCCATCTTTTTATATTTCCCTAAAGATACTTCTCCCCCCAAAATCCTCTTCCAACAGGCCCATGAATCTGTATATATATGGCTTCCTTTGAAGCAATTAGTGCCTAGTGATGTTTAGACTCATTGAGATTTTGTCCAAGCGGAGCATCTCTCAAATTCAGCCCAGAGAGCTGCCAGTGTGTCTGTACCCCAGTTCCCCAGGAAAACACTGTTTTATGCAAATCGCTTTTACAGCAAGTAGTTGTTACATGAGAAGTGACATGAAACAAATGCTGCACAAAACAATGCAGCCAGCTCATGGGCTTTTGTACTGCACTCCTTTGACACTTGCTCTGCCTCTGGAGTGCTTTCAGGGGCATGCCAAGCTGTCTTCTTCACAGCAGCAAAGCAAGCCAGCCTGCACAAAACAGTCCTAAATACTAAATGTATTTTGGTCAGAACCCTCTTAGAGTTTCAAATGCCTCTTAGCTAAATAAACTTAACAGAGCAAGTCTCTGACTGTGGCTGGTTTGTGTTTTTTTGTTGTTGTTGTTTCCTCCAGGAGATGTTTGGGCATGCATTCACAGTGATGAAGCTGTCAAGCAAGGCAAGTGCCTAGGGAGAGCCTAGGCACTTGGGCAGCAAGTGAAGCCTGGCCCCACCAAACACTGCAAAAAACCTGTCCTGTTTCATCAAAACAAAAATCTACATTGAAAAGTTCCCAAATGCAGAGATGCTGAAACTAGCTACAAGCTGTCTGCATGGGGTTTCCTTCTCCTTTCAGCATACTGGATTCATTACCCTGCTGAGAAGGAAGCGGTCCTGAGTCAGGTATCAGAAAGTAAAACCCTCCATCCAGTTTCAGCTAGACTCATGTCAAAATTATGTGAAATAAATCTCTCTGGGCTGCTGAGTAAAGCTAGAACAGTCACTCAAAATTGCACTCATGGCATCAGGGGATTGCTGGAAGATTCATGGTCCAGCGGGAGCCTTTTACAGTAAATCTGGTCCCACGCCTGGTTTAACATTGCAGTCTGAAAATTGGTACATTTTAAGGAGCTTTGTGTCTTGCCAGGAAGGCTGCAGCCCAAAGCACTTGATATGTTTTTCTGGCAGTGGGAACAGAACGGCCCAGACATCCGCTGGTTTGGATGATCACTGAAGTGAGAGAAAAGACAACAGTGCCTTCTGGGTTGTTGTTGTTGTTTTTTTTTGTTTGTTTTTTGTTTTTTTTTTTTAACAAAATTGAAAATACATGTCCAAGGGACACGTTGGAGGCATGGCTGTGGTGAATGACACACTGCTGGGTTACAGCAATGTACACCGAGTCCTCTCTGCTGCATCCTTGTGCAGTCGTGAGCAAATGAGAGGGGCTGGGACCAAGGGAGAGGAGGTCTGGCCAGGGACAGCCACTGCAACTGGTCTGGGAGATCTGTTTCAGGTTCACATACCAGCTTTGGGTTGCTAGATGTCAAAAGAAATAACAGGGAAAAGTCACTGTAAAGTGGGAAAGCACATTCAGATCCATACTTTATAGTTAGATGTGCTTTAAATCCTTTTTCTGCTTTGTAACTGAAAGCTTCTGAGGCAGGCCTTCTCTCAGGGCAGACAGATTACTGCAGTAAAATTTTCCCGGGTTACTCTGTTTATCTGTGCTAAGGTTGGATTGCTCAACACACAAGTAAATAACAGAAAACCCAGGGACTATCTTTAGCTACTGCAAATTGTCTTTCCTTAAAATAATGGAGTGTGTAATTGCCATTGCTTGAGCAAGAGTATATTAAATTGTTTCAGTATTTTTGGTGTAGAGGAAAGAGGGAAGAACAGTAGAGGGAACTTGGGGTCAAGGCACTTGTCCTTTTTCTTGAGACCAGGAAAGGTCAGAGCTGCCCTGAAGCAGGGACCAGCCTGGCCCCAGGGGTGGCTGAGTGCAGAGTTAGAGGTGCCTGCATGGCTCTGAATGGAAAGGGGTGAGCAGGGCTGAGGCTGGGGGGGACTCTTCTGCAAGGGAAGTGTTTAATGCTGGTATATGTGGAGAAAATGGGGAAAGCATAGATGCAGAGAGAGTCTCGATTCATATGGAGACCAGCTGTGAAGAAATGGAGAACTTTTGTGAAGGGCTGGAGTATGTGCAAGGGCACTTTCAGCAGTTCTGTGGGTTGCATGTCTTGCTTGTCTTTGCTGTGTATTACCCTCTTGTTTAAAATTAATGGGAGTTGTATTTGTCTTGTAAATGAACATATAGGATCATTTCCAAACTCTCCGACCATTTGTTTCTCTCCTAAGAAGAAACTAATGAGATCTGCAGAAATTGTTCATCATAAATAAACTCAACAAATATTTGAATGTTTTTGTTTAATAAGTTAGTTGTAAATATTTTTGCTATAGCTCAATTGTAACCAGAAATAACTCAGTCCTGGAATTCACTCCCTCATAATATGTGGCATCTTCCTGGAATAACTGCATTCCAGAGGTCACATTCTGTGAATTGCTTTCCTCACTTCAATCACTCGCCAGTCTGAAGTATCCTATATGCCTGCTGTTGTGAAACCCAGTAGCCATTTGCATTTAATCACTTTCAGAGGAAAAAAAGCTACATGCAGTGCTTCTGGATCCATGCTTTCCTTCAGAGAATGTATACCTGCAAGTATTGTCATTATTTACTTTTTGTGTGCATGTGACGGATGTCCATATGTTCTGTTCCCAAAAAAACCACAGGGGGGTACTGATAATAATGATAACTCTTCAGTGTCAAGTGATGAAGTTACACTTTGGCAATAGCTTTAGCATTATTGCAATAGTGCTATTTTGCTATAAAGAAAGGAGAAATGTCCATTTTGGCTTCAGTGAGAACAGAGCACTGTGGTTTTCATGTATTGTATTGTTTTCTGTAATTTAAGAACTTCCAGGCTGGGTAAAAAATCATTCAAGAGTGTGGAAAGACCACAGAATAAAAATTGAGAAGTTGTTCCTTAGACCAAACTGCAGTTATTACTGTCCTTGGGTCAGGACCAAGTCGACTGGGAGAAGGATGAGGGGAGAAAAAGGGATGGACAGGGCACACAGGTGGAGGGATGTTCTTCAGGAGACATAATCTAATCTACAAGAACCATAGGTCTTCAGCATGGGAGATATTCAAGTTGCTAAAACAAGAGTTTACAGGACTAAGGAGCAACCCCCATTTTTGTTGTTTATGCCACCTCATTTCCCATTCACCAGGGAAATAAGCTGATTTCAGGATCAGAAGAAAACAATTATCTCTGTTTTCTTCCAGGTGAAAAACAAAACGAAAAACACCAAGCAATTCCACAATCTTCCTTTTTCTTCAAAGTGTAATTATCACAACCATGCAAGCAGAAAATTCTCTTTCCGAATGGCATACATAACATTTTTTTCCCAAGGCTAACAGTAAAACAGTGGTATAATCCTGAACATTTGATGAGCGAATAGGAAGGTGGAGGATCCCTCTAGAACAGACACGACTTTTTCTTTTTTTTTTAGCATTTTGCATGGAAAAACACTGAGTTTGGCAACCTATCAAAAACTGCAGTCTTTTGGCTGAACTATTTGAGTTTGGGAGCATTTGTTTTTTCTTTGCACAAATGGCAACACTTCGCTCTCTGTTAGATGTGCTTGGCGAGCAGTTTCATTTCACCAGCCCCCTGGCTACCCCCGGGAAACCGTTTGCAGTGGAAGAAGGTTTTGCTTCTCCTTGAGCAGCAGCCCACAGGCAGCACACCAGCAGAGCCCAGCACCTCTAGCAGCATCAGCCATGGGATGTATGGGAGGGATGTGTTTTCACATGAGTTTTTGTACCCTTGGCAGTATTTCGAACAGCAAGCAAAGCAGCCACCAGGAATTACTCAGCTCTCAGGGGACCACTGTGCTCCTGAGGCTCGGCTTCACTGTGGCTCAACTGTATGTAGCAATTTATTCCTTTATAGCTTCAGGGATGAACCACAGGGAAAAGCATCCTCAGTCTGGCATGAAACTTGCCAATATGAGGGTAACCACCAACACTTGTTGATCAGTTCGAACTCCTGGGTGGACCCAGAGGAAGGTCAAGGAGAACTTTTATTTAAGGATCCTTTCTAGAAAATGCTGGCTGTGAGGCTGTTCTTTTGTTGTTCAACAACATACCTTGCAAGAGAGACAGCATACAATGTTCTCCAGATGAGGGAAGAGGATTTTCTGTGTTTCAGATTGATTCAGAGAGGCCCCTCACAAAATACTTTACAACAAACTAAGAATAGCTTGCTCCATTAATACAAAAGAAGCACTTATTTTATGCCAAGACACTATTTTTCATGCCCACTGATTTTAGCAAGCAGACTTAAAAGTACTTCTGTGTTGGGCCCCTTTCTGAGTAAAGAGCATTAGGAAGATCAAGGTTGTTTCATATGTTGTTTGAAGAGCTATAAAACAGCAGTAGTATTAGATAATGTGGATTATCATGCTACTGTCCTCCACAATTTTATGCAATTTCATTACTGGTATAGAAAGTATTCTGCAAGACATCTGAAGGTCAGATACAGGCATTAATTAAACAAAATGTGCTGAAGTCTCTGTTTTCCTGAACTGTATCAACAACGATATTCTCCAGCAGGTCAACAGGAACCTCCTCCTCCCCTTGTCCTCCAAGCTGCTCGTGATGAGCAGCATAATGTTTTCATAATCATCTGATTTACGTAACAAGAGATAAACTCAAAATAGAGGGAGAAATTAGGCCGTGAAATACAGTGGCCTTTCCAGTGGCTTTCCACAATCCTGACGTGCCTCACCTCAAATCTCCAGCTGCAGCTTTACAATATAAAGCCAATTTTTCCCTGCAGATCAACAATGCCACAAAGACCTGTTGATACAGGCAGAAAGGTAGAAAGGATGATCTGCCTGCACCTCAGCCTCCTCCTGCCCATGGAGGACTTCACCTCAGCCATCAATTTGGCAGTAGAGCTTGACAGTGAAATATCTCAACCTCAGAAACCTGCCCTGCTCCTCCCAGTGCCTTTTTGGAGCCCATCTGTGAGGGATCACTCTGGTTTTCGAGCTTAAGCAACTACAGGTGGGTTTCATCCTTGAAGGAGATGCAAATGTTCACTTTGAGAAAAGCATTTATTGGGGTGGAAGGAGGAAGGATGATCCTGTGCTACAGGACATGTCACTGACATGTGTCTGCACAGTACTGCTAGATGAGGGCTGAGCACTCCTTTACCCATCTGCTAGCTTCAGCCCAGTTTACCACTGAATAGGATTTCACAGAATCACAGAGTATCCTGCATTGGAAGGGACCTACAAGGATCGTTGAGTCCAACTCCTGGCTCAACACAGGACCACCCAAAAACCAGACCATGTGTCTGAGAGCATTGTCCAAACACTTCTTGAACTGACAGGTTCAGTGCTTTGACCACTTCCCTGGGGAGCCTGTCCCTGTGCCCAAACAACACCTTGGTTATGAACCTTTTCCTAACACCCAGCCTGACCTTCCCCTGTCCCAGCTCCATGCCATTCCCTTGGGTCCTGTTGCTGTCCCCAGGGAGCAGAGCTCAGCGCCTGCCCCTCTGCTCCCCTTGTGAAGGAGCTGCAGGCCGCCATGAGGCCTCCCCTCAGCCTGCTCTTCTCCGGGACAAACAAACCAAGTGACCTCAGCTACTCCTTATATGTCTTCTACTCTAGACCATCATTATAGCCCTGCTTTGGATACTCTCTAGTAGTTTTGTTCTTACACTTTGGTGCCCAAAACTGCACACAGTACCCGAGGTGAGGCTGCACCAGAGTGGAGCAGGACAATCCCTTCCCTCAGCCTTCCCTCAGCTAGCAGTGCTGTGCCTGATGCACCCCTGGACATGCCTGGCCCCTCTGGCTGCCAGGGCACACTGCTGGCTCTGAGTACATTGTCCTAATGCTGCCTGAACTCTGGTAGGCTTGGTGCCATGACCACCTCCCTGAGAAGCCTGTCCCAGTGCCTGACCACCCTCTTGGTGAAGAACCTTTTCCTAACATCCAGCCTGACCCTCCCCTGACCCAGTTCCATGACGTTCCCTCGGGTCCTGTCACTGTCCCCAGAGAGCAGAGCTCAGCGCCTGCCCCTCCACTCTCCCTTGTTAGGGAGCTGCAGGCCTCCATGAGGCTTCCCCTCAGCCTCCTCTGCTCTGGGATAAACAAACCAAGAGACCTCAGCCGCTCCTTGTACATCTTGCATAAGCTCTTCAAGGGTCTTGATGAGAGTTACATTATTTGCTTCACATGGCTCAGCATAGACACTGGGAAACAAAAGCAAATCCTTCAGAACAGGATAAAACTTGCCAAGCAGCCTGGAATGATTGAAGTCCTCTGCAGTCTCTGCCTGTTGCCTTCCTTCCTTCCATCATCCTTCTTTCTATCCTCCTTAGGGCCTTGAAGATCATGGACAACTTACCTGAAGTCATTGGCAAGCCTAAATGTTGACCCTGGAGTGGTGGAAAAGGGATACTGCATCATGATGAAGAATATGCCTAGGTTGTGGAAATGTGGGCTAAGGGTTAGAAAGTTATTCAAACAGGCTAGTTCTGTCAAAAATACGACATTTTAGCTCCTGTCTGGACTGCTGACTCTGGGCTGGTGAACAGGGTTGCATTTATGGGCTATTTTCATCTGAATCATTAGCTACACACAGATAGAGAGAAACTCTAGTGCTAAATACAGTTGCTGAACCCTCAGGATCCCTTGTCTTATTCATTCCCTCCCTAAACAGAGTCAGTTCCTAGGGTCAAGGGGCACTCTACTGCGACTGGTATTTACAGGACATTGCAATATTTCCAGGAGGAGAGCACTCGAGGCAGGCAGTTCCTGGTGTGCATGGATGCACCTGTGTTTGTATGCGTCTGGCTATGCTGTTCTCCAAAGCAGGAAGATAAGGGTGGGATTATCCCGTGTCTGCCAGCCTCAGGCTTCTCAGACCTTTGTCTGAAGCATCTGGTTCTGGCTAGTGTCAGAGACAGGATACTGACCCCTGTGTCCAAGCAAGTCTGGCAATTCCCATATTTCCAGGCATTGGACAGAAGCAGACTGTTTTCTAGCAGAGGGTGGCTCATATTTCATGCCAACACTGATAGTCAAATGCTGTTTTCACATTCTCTCTTGCTCTTAGCATGCAACCTCAGGCTGAAGGTCAGGGGGTATATCCTGGATGTTCCCATGCAAGGAAAATCAGTTTTGATTCACAAAAGACAGAGTGGTCAGTGCAGAAGGTCACAGAATGGTTTTAGTTGCTCTTTGGGTTTAGAAACTTGAATGGGGAGGCGGGAAGGGGACAAACAAGGATGAATTGATGGAGCAGGGCTGTTTGCAGGCTGGCAGAACAAGAGCATGAAGAGAGGCATAGACAGAGGGGCCATCTGCACTGGGGATGGACCTATCCCACTGTGCCAGGACCCCAACTATCCTGAAATTTCATTAGTAACTGTAGTTTGGCCTCAGTTCATCCCATTGTGAAGTGGGATGTCCATCAAGTCGGGATTTCAGATCTGATCAGACTCTTTTTACTTTATGCAGCAGTTTGATATCAGATACTTTATTTTGCGTGATTAAGGGATGCAGACAAGCAGAGAGAGGCCTGATTCCTTGCAGGAGGGTGAATAAAGATGCTTTTGAGTATGTCTCCTGTCAGCACGCAGCATGTGGAGAAGATATCCATCTTCTCCTTCTCCTTTCCATCTTCTTGCCTCCTTGCCTTTCTGCTTGCAGGTACATTGAGTGTAGCCTCTCAGTAATAACTGTGCATGGATTCAAGTAGTAGCACCAGCCCCACTGCAAACATAGGCTGTGTTGCAGCTGTAACATATACGATGGAGCTCAGCCGTTCCCCAGGACCAGTGTTGTTTTGATCTAGCGACAGATCCCTCTTGTGCTGTCCAGTGCTCCATCAAATTCAGCAGGGTTACATCAGAAGCAGAAAATGAATCAGGATCTTAGTTCATGATTTTGCATTCAGTTAATATTTGGTGCTGCTAAATACATTATTTGGCTCTGATTCTTATTTCCAGATTTTTTTTAAGCTCAGCTTTGCTTCTTTAGACCAAGAGCATCTGCTGCCTTTCCATGATGGACAAAAAAAAAAGCCCAAATGTTCAATTCAACTCAGGGTTGTTTGGAGTTCCCAGGAATTTCACCCCATGACTTTGACCTCTGACAAGAATGCTTAATTATTTCCAACTCTCAAGCTGGGTCATAAACTGGCCCTTTGAAGAAGTTTCCTGCTATCCATAAAGGAGAGCTCCGGACTCCGATCAGAGCAGCGTTTTCACTCCTTGAATGGAGAGACTTCTTGAACCAGTGTGGTCCTGGAGATGGGTGGAAGAGTTCAGCATTTTTTATTTTTTTATTTATTTTTTAGCAGTAGATGAATCATTGTTCCAAAATTCATTAATCTGTCCAGATTTTGTATCTCCCCAGTTTTTCCTTTTCTACCACCTCCCCCAGGTTGTGGAATTTGAAATTTCTCAATTATAAAAACAGAATTTGTCTGTACGATCAGAATAAAAACTGTTCCACCCTTTTCTTATCTGCAGGGTTACACCTGAAGACTAACCAATATTTTATTCATCCACCTAAGTTGATTTATGCTCCTGAAGCTGCAGTTTACAAATGTTTCGCTTTTCCTGTCCTGATGTATGGCATGCTTTTGGTATAAGGTAAGAGGATCTTTTCTTGTCACCTTTTCCTCTAATGCCTTCCATGCACTCCAGTTGGTCAGGGGGTTATTTCTCCTTCAATCAAAAAATAATACATACAAAACATGAGTTATGCCAGACTGAGCAATAAACTGGAAGGCAAGACCCCAGCGTGGGACAGGAGTGACTGAAACCATTAGTGCCATGCTTAGCTGGCAGCAAGGTCTGGCAGGGAGCACAGCTCTGCCTTCCTACTTCACAGCTTTACCAGTAATTGCTTCTTTTTCCTTACATGGGAATGTGGTTGGTGGGGACATTCTTTCGAAATGAGAAGGTGGCTCTCAGTACCAAAAAACACTTGCCCATATTTCTAGTGTGATGTGCTGTAAGGAAGCAAAACAGAGCTGAAAATAATAATAATAATAATAATAAATAAATAAATTAAAAAAAAAAAAAAAAAAGCAGAAACAAGGATTTTACTGAAATCCCTGTTTTTAGGTTGGCTTCACAGCCCTGGGCAGCCTGCTGGATTTGTGGCAGAGCTGGTGCCCCTCTGAGGGCATGGTAACCACAGGTGGGGCAGGACCAGGATTCAGTTAAAGCCTGCAGGATGCCAACAAGAAGCTGGGGGAGTAGGAATGGAAATACATGCATTAAGGACCATCAGAGGTAGCAGTGCTTGCATTTTTCTCATCTATGAAAAAAGAATTGGTTTAGGCAGTGATGCTGTAAAGCTCGTCTCAGCTAGCAGGAAGCAGATGTAAGCATTGTCTGTCATCAAAGGCTGGGGCCCAGAGCTGGCCCAGGAAATCCCTGCCCGTCCCTACTCACAGGGCTGCCAGCCTCTGCCGGGCTTATGTGTGGGAATGCAGACACAGAGAGGCAAGGGGAAAAACAAAATAATAACAATAACAAATCAGATGGAAAGCTTTGCAGGCCACAGGACCTCATTAAAAGGGCTGCATTTCAATATAAGTCAGTTTAGCTGTAAGCACAAATGGCATTCTTGTGAGACAGCAGTGACGCTCAGTTTCTGCAAGCAAAACAGCAGTTAGTGGCAGTGTTGAAGTCTGTGTCTTGCAGGGTTCATCTGTTTTTACACTTCTGTCCTTTCAGTGTCCCCTGCCTGTACACAGTGACCTGAAAATGCCTTCTCCCACATTACCCTCACCAGCAGTCTCTGCAGCCAATGAGTTGCATTTTCACAAGTCCCTTCCTATAACTCTGCTCTTCCATTCAAGCTTGCAAATAATGGACTTTTAAAATTGCAATTCCATGCTACCTGAGCCACACCTTTACCTGGAGGCTGCTTTACACCCCTCTAGCAACGCTGAGCTGCTGAACTGCCAGTGTGGTACAGAGGTACATGGATGTTAAAAAAAACATCCTCCAATGTCTTTAGAATATTAGAAATGTCTTTAGACTATTAAAACTGTCCTTTAATATCTTTATAATATTTTTCTTATCCTACAGAAGTAGCTAATGCTTCTATTTTCTCAGAAGAAAACTCGACCATTTTAATGTTCCTACTCCCCATAGTCTACTTGGTATTTTAAATACCACCTATCAGATCCTTTCTTTCTTCAAAGGAAAGAAGTTTTATGGCATAAATATTTTCCCTGTGAGGTTAGGAAACCAATGTGTTGGACACTATATTTTTAACAGTTATGGTATATTAGGTCATGGGCTTCTGTGGTTAGGTATGACATCAGGACACCACAGAGCCATACCAGGAGAATCATGGGGGAGAAACTGTGTTAACCTGATGGCGATCAACACTCAGGGGAGTTTGAAAAAGCCAAAAGCTGGGTATCTTTGGGAATAATGTGTTGTTTCTCTGACAAAGCCAACCTGAGGTTACTTGTAAGCACACACACTCAAAAGATGTTTACAGGAAGATATGGGGTGAAAAGCATCACTGTGTGGATACTGCAACTTTAGCAAGAAAATCTGCAAGGCAGCCAGCCAGAGTAAATCCTTGACAATTTGCTTGAGAGCTGAAGCTCTGTTTACTGCCTTTCCTAAATCCTTGACAATTTGCTTGAGAGCTGAAGCTCTGTTTACTGCCTTTCCTAAATAAGAAAGGCAGCCCAAACTGCTAACAGGCCCTGCTCACAATCTGGTCCACTGGACCATCACCTTAGTTGTTTTTATTATCTATTCCAGCTATCTGTTTTTGTTTGTTTGTTTGTTTGTTTGTTTTCTTAATACAGCGCTTGCAATTATGGGATCTTTCTGCCAGCATCATGAGGAGGCAGGCCAGAAAAACAACTTAACTCAGAAAGTAGCCATGCCAGAGAGAGCATCCAAGTGCCAGCCAGCACCTGTGAGCTCAGCACAGCTGCAGGTGGGCTGGTGGGGACAGGCCCAGGCCCAGATGGATATAAGCTGCCTGAGGGGGGGGGGGGGGGGTCTCCTTCTGGTATTCATTGCTCTGGAGCAAAGGTTCCTTTAATGTGTGTAGTGTTTATGCACCCTTAGCAAGGACGCTTTGATCTCATGTGATGCTGCCTTGTTCTGGGGGGATTGTAGACCTTAGCACAGTCTGCCCCTCTGGTAATCATGCAACCATCTGCAGAGCTTTGCATCTGCTGCTGAGGAGGAGAAGAGTTGCTGTTTCCACAGAGCTCAGATTCTCAGGTTGTAGACAATTGGTTTCATTTTTTTATTTTTGCAGAGCAAATACCTCCATCCATATATATATATATATATATGTATGTATATATTCTCTGAGAATTGGCTGTTTCTGTTACAGATACCTAACAAGACTTGTCTGCCTGGAAGGCCTTCTCATTTTTTCTAATTACAGTAATTAGGCTAATGAAAAAATATTTCTTTTACATGTAAGCTTTATCTCGGCTCAGGTTAACTCCCTTGCTTTCCCAGCAGATGGTGAAGTGCTGTTCCCACTGTTGCCCTTGTGTATTGGAGGACAGATGTAACATGAAATACCTCTTACAAACCTTGGAGAACTCATGTGAATGTGCATTTATGTTTGCATGCATGAAAGGATCACCCTCAAACTATAAAGTAATCTTGCTTTTGGCATTTCTCAGTCCTTGAGTCCTCAGCTTGGTAAACTAAATAATGTCCTATTAGCGTGGATTTGCATATGAGCATGTAATAAAGTGCCACCGAATGCTGATACCACTGGTTCTTACATGTTGCTCAGATTAGATTTATAAATTAAATAGATACAGTTTTTCTTCTCCAAATGGAAAGGGACTTAAGATTCAGATGCATTTCATACACTGGAGTTATAAAACCCTGCTATTCCTGTTCCATACTCTGCTGCCACTACTGCTCCTGTCCCTGGTAATTGCAGAGATTTCTATAGAAATAGTGTAAAGAGTATGTAGAAATAATGAATTATAAGCTCATGAGTACTTGTTTCCAATGTGCAGCTGAGACTGAAAAAAATAAAAGTTATTCATATAATTTCATGTGATCACTCAGGCCATTCAAACTTAACCAGTCTGGCTAGCATTTTGAATACAGACTTTTCCTGGCAATGTGCCTACAAAGGATACACAGCTCAGGGATTCATGTTAAATTTTTAAAGGAAATCATTCTGAAAGAAGAACTTGCTTAAACAGATTGTCTTTCAGCTGTTCACAAACAATTTACAAACAATAGGAAAACATGCTTATGGAGTGCAGTCTGTGGAATTGTAGCAGTTATTAGGTCAAGTCTAAGCAAGTGCACTAGATTTTTATTTCCTCCTCCTGTTGTCCCTTCTGAATTAATTGCACAAAAGCACCAACCAAATCAGATTTCACACAAAGGGCTTCTTATCAGCCCCTTCCATGTTATACAGGGAGATGGAAGAGAAGATATTTCTGGTAACATTTAAAGTTATTCTATTTCTAGATTGTTCAACAGATTCACCACTGCACAGGGAAGGAAATCAGCTCTTTTAACTCTGCCCATGGGACAAATCCCCAGGAGTCAAATCATTTGCTTTGCTCACAGTGAGTCTTTGCTCTATGCTTTTGATTTCATACACAACTTGACACAAGCTTGCCAGGCAAATGCTATTCTTTTTAACTTGCTTTAATATGCACAGGGATTTTTTCTTTTCGTTAGTTAGCTGGTTTTGTTTTGCACTGGGGTTTTGTGGACTCTCACAGTCAAGACCTCTGAGATGTAGTCCTGCATTACTTGCTGCTCTCCTGAGTTCAGTGATACAGGGGAAAATAGGGGTTTGGAGGAAGTGTGAGGCTAAAAAAAAACAAACAAAAAACAGTAACAATCCCATTTTCTTATCAAAATGACAGAAATACACTAGGTTATACTCCCAGGAATATCCTTGAGTGATGCACCAAATGCCGGAATCCAGTGGTTTGCTCCCAGGTTTTTAAGGTGCATTCCTGAGAGGGGCTGAGGAGGGGGCCCTGGGAGTCCTATATCTTGCTGCCCCCAGTGTGCTGTGCAGCCACTTCAGCTCACCTGGGGTAGCCTTCAGCATGAGGCTGCCTAATGAACACTGCAAAGCTCTGTCATGCTGTGTCCATGCTTCATTAATGACAGCCTCCATCTTGTAGGATGGAGGCCTGTGAGCCCCCAGCTCTTCCCATCAGCAGGAGGAGGCCTGTGAGGAACACATGCATCATTAGCCCTTACAACAAGTGCAAGATAGTCAGTTTGATTGGTGTTGAGTTGGGCTGTGCTTTACTTTGAAGCTCTCAAGGACAGGGAAATGCTACTCCCTTGCCTTGGGTTGTTGTAAAACAGCTTTTAATGGTTGACAGGTGTGAGATACACTCATTTGATTCGTGTTAATGTAGAGCAATGCTAGGGCCACATGGTGGAATGTGATTGCCTTGTGCATCCTTGTATAACCACAAGAGTGGGAAATGGAGATGGTTAATGTATGTATATAGTTATTCTGTTTGGTGGTTGATGTATGTATATAGTTATTATAGTTATTCTGTTTGGTAGTTAATGTATGTATGTAGTTCTTGTGTTCTGCAATGGTCACCTGACAGGAACATCCTGGACCAGTGCTGTTGCAAGGCAGAAGACTGGGGGGGGGGTGGGTGGAGCATGTATATGGTCTGGGGTCAAGAAGATTCCAGAAGACGAAGGGGGCATGCTTGAAGGAGGACACGCCCGCTAACGAATATGCATTAATAGAGGGGAAATAAGTCTGGAGTGGGGACTATAGGGTGTGCATCTTGGTTGAGCAGAGACTCCTGGTACACCCAGTGCTGTTTGCTTGCCTTTATTCTTCTAATAAATTGTTGTCTTTAATTGGAATCCTGTTTGAGACTCAATCATTTATCACACAGGTATTTATGAGAAAGTAAATAAGGAACTCTCTGGCTTTTCAGGGGAATATGTAGCATGCCTTTTTGAAACCACCAAGTAACAATTATGCCTGTGGTTTTGCAAAGAAAACCTTCACTAAGCACTGAAGAGAAGGACATGGTTTTGTGGGCCAGCAGGATACAGCTTTCCTTGCAGGAGCACAGGCTGTGTTGCTTGTTATCTGCAGGTGTCATGAATTGCATGGCCCCAGGCTGGCCTAAAGAAAGAACATGTCCCAGTTGCAGCAGAAGTTTTGGAAGTTAGTGGAGTAATAAGGTTCCTTGTTAATCCAGCAGCAAAATTCTCTCCATCATGTGCTCTGTGACAAAGGCAGAGAATAAATATTATGGGCTGGAAGCTCTACAAAAGGAGGCCTGGTTTTGCAGGCCCTAGTTTCAGGGCCCTAATAAGGGATTGCTTCAAACTGTAAAAAGTCTAAACACTCCTTGTTTAACCCCTTCTCTCTGTCAGTCTTCTAATGCCTCCAGCTGCTGTATTCATGCCCTTCCCCAGCCAAAATAGAGCCAGGTGGAGAGAAAGCAAGGCTGTAGGCCCAGAGACTCCCTCCTCCCTCTTACTTGGCATGGAGAGCAGACAAAATGTCAGAGAAAAGCAGGAGTGTCTCTTCCTTGGGCTGTTTTTCACCCTTTTGGTATGTACTTACCCCAAAGTTTAATGATTGTTAATGTAAGTGTTCCTATGCTGGGGGTTTTACTTTCATAATAGGAGGTTAAAGTTTCAGCTTCTGATGGATGTAGCTATCAATAAAAGCAATGATTGAAGGTGGAGTCCTTGAACTCTAAATTGGCTAAGATCCAACTATTGTATCTGCTTGCATTGGTGTGCTACAGTTTATAATTAGTCTAATCTCTGATTACAGAGATTAGACAAGTGGTGCTGAGACTGAGTCATGTGATAATGGCCATAAGGAAGAGTATCAGTGTTTTGTTGCTAGGATGGTGCACCTCTTCTGGAGGAGGAAGCATTGTCTCTTTCCTGATGCTGACAACTTTTCATGGCAGAACAGCCAGTCTTCCTCACTGGAGAAATGTGTCTGTCACTGTGTAAAACCAGTGTGTCTCCTACTTCATGCAACAAACAGTATATAAAAGACCACTCATTTGGATGACAGACAAATATGCTAACCCCTTGCAGCTGGGTTGTGATGAGAACAATTGTGCTTGTTGTTTTTTTCAGACAATGCATGGGCAGTTCTGGGTACACAAAATGTATGGAGCCCATAAGACTTCTGCTCTCCTCCCTTGTTTGTGAGGATGGTGGTTTTTGTGTTGTGAGAGACACGTTTTTACACTGTAAGCTAGCTGTGGTGCTGCTACATCACCAAGGCTTAGGAAAACAAGTTTATTTTGCTCTTTTTGATGGTGCTTAATTGAGAGGGGTTCATGAACCTTGTTTTTTTATTCCAAGAAAACCTGTTTCTGTTCTTATAGTGGAAGGAACTACGTAATGTACCTTATGCTGAGCTAGCTCTTGTATTGTCTGATACTGCTTCTCAGGAAAGTCACACTAAAACCATTATAAGACTTGTGGCCAAGCCAGGACTTCTGCTAGAGCAGGACAGTAGACCTCCTCCACTTGTATAACCAGTATTTGACAGGCAAGTTGTTTTCTGTGGTATGAGTCTGGGCTGAAACAAATAGAACCAGTAAACTAAAATAGACAACTCTTGGGATGATGTGGTGACAGTTTTGTGAATTAGCACCTGTTGCAGTACCAAGTAAGTTTGTGGGACCTTGACCTCTCTAGCATTTTGCCTGGTCACACTCTTATCGCTCTTCCTCAGTGGCAAGCATCTTGGAGGACACTGCACCAGAGAAGAGGAGCTGCTGGCTGGTCATGATGCACTGCCTGGGATATTTTATTTTCTGCAGCTGAGGTTGTGGTAATTTCTCCTGTCCCTGCTCCTGCCTTCTCCCCCACAGCCCTGTTGCATGCTGTTGTACTCCCATCACCCTGTAAACCTGCAACAAAGCCTTTCACTGGGGAATGGTCTTAAAGGGACTCTCCCAGTTTCTCCTCCTATCTCTGTAAGGTTTGTGTCCTGTGCCAATTCTGCTGTGGGGCTAAGCATTACGACTGTGTAAACGTGCTTATGGTTGAAATTATGTCCTCATAATCCTGATAGGAGGGATGGTGGGTCCATTTAAACATTAACTGTTGTATGATGGACATAAAGGGTAATTATGGCAGGGTGTGATTGTTTTTGTCTAAACAAACATTCTCTTATGAACTTGTATAAAAATATTTGATAAGGGGGTGGAAAACTTAGATTTTAAAATAATTAAACTAAATTCATAGCACAAATTTGAATTTGGAATGACCCACTTCCCTGTCCCAACCAACCAGAGTATCTGCATACAACTAGAAGGTGACTGTCTGGGGATAATGAGACCCTTGTTCTGCTCTCGGTTGCACTTCTGGCTGGCAGGCTGTGCTTCTGCAGGCAGCCTCCTTTCTCCCCACTTAAAAAGGGTATAAAATGATATCAACCCGATTGGCAAAGTGCTTTGAGATCTACCTTTGAAAGGGCACTGTGGGTGGAGGGATTTTGCCTTAGCAAATCTCAAATGCTGCAGGCTAGTTACACTACTTCAGCTTGGAAAATGTTACGTGACAAATTTGGGCAGGTTTTAGTATTCGTGAATCATTCACAGGGAATTGTCTTATTGAAATTCTTCCCTTATTTGTAGGTATATGCTGGCTGGTTTACTAAATGGGCTGTTCTCAGACTTCGCTACACTTGTTAATCGCTTATGCCTCTGTGTGAGTCACACAGCACCAGTTCTTGCACTTCCAAAGGTAAAAGGAAGCAAAGCCCAGAGCTTGGTGTGGGTTATGTTGAGGTGGCAGCTGCACTTCCTTGAGTGACTTGTAGCAGGTCAGAGGCTTGATAACAGCCAAGGACAAAGATGAGCTGTCATCTGGCGTGCATATGGAAGCACTCCCACTACAGACACTATTTGGCATACAAGACCTGAGCTAAGCACTTCATCTGAAAGGTAACTGCATTGGAAGTACACTGAGATCATTTTGTTCATGGTTATTTGTGGGAAAGGAATTTGCAGGTGGCTTCGTGCTGTTTCACATGTCCCTGAATTAGAGATAATGAGGTAGAAACAAAAACTTGAGCAAGGTTGAGATAAAGTAAATTGGCTACAGTGTTAAAGATGAGCTTTGGGCAGTGACCAATTGCTGGCTGGCTCGAGGCATGTTTCTGAGGGACTCTAACCAATTGTATGACAGAATCTGGCACATGGACAGTGCGTGGGGCTTCAGGAAAGTAGATGTAGTAGTGAAAAGGGGCAATAAACGTCTCCTGTTCAAGAGCCATCTGGAGTCCATGTCTTGCATCCCTTCAGTTATTTCCTTGATAAAACAATCTGCAAACTGTGACAACTCTTCCCCTTAGCAACTTTCCTTTTTTCCCACAGCTCCTATTGTATGAATATTCTTATTCTATGTCCTGATAAAAATGTGTTATTTTGAAACCTTCTGCTGGAAACAAAACCACAGCTAGGATGTAGTCCTGCTTGTGCTTTCTAATGATGTGGATTGAAACCTTGTATGTGGACACACTCTGACCTTAACTGGTTCCCAGACTGTGGTCTTCCATGAAAACACATAGCTGTCACTTGAAGGGAGATTAGTGATTCAATAAGATGTCTTTTTATTATTGTTGTCACCTCACTAATGAAACAGATTTGCACTATATGCTATCAAAATTTCATTACAAACTATGCAATGTAATGACTAGTGTTTTCTTTTGTTGTTGTTGTTGTTTTGTTTGTTTGTTTGTTTTTTAAATACAAATTAGAGCTACACCTCCTGCAGTCTTTAAGACTTCTGATTTTTTTTGGTCCCCATTCCTGAAACTGTCAATAAAGAAGACAGTCCAAATCTCTCAAAGCTCAGGAACATGGCAGAAAATAGTTCCCCAAAGGTCACAAGTCATTCCTCTCAGTGAGAGAGGAGCAGAGGAGGAGGTTAAAAGCTGACATGGGATGATTGCAACTAATGCTACTGTTGGCGTATTGTTGGCAGCCTGTGGCTCCTGGGGCCCTCTGGAAAGCTGTACTCTGTTTAGTCCCAGAGCATGGATTCCTCCATCCTTGTTTAGTCTCTCTGGGCCCTCTTGAATGCCCTCTTAGATGGCTGCGTATCAAGCATGGTGGTAGAGAGAAACTGCCTCCTCTTTCTTTTCTGCCTTCCCCTGCAGTAAATTTTATTCCCTGAATGACTGAATCAGGTTTAGTATCAGTTTTATTCCCAAAAGTCCTTGATACTCAAACTCAAAACCTACACACATCCCTCATAGCTTACAACGTTTTCTGGAGCTGAGGAAGAACAGAACTGGTGTCATGGGCTATTTTTATATAGTGATGTCTAAAATAATTGATTTTTGTAGCAGTGAATTGATTGCACTACACTTGTAAGTACTTCGATTTTATTTTTTCCATTTATATAAATTGAGAAATATGATATATAAACTCAGATGGAGTGAGCCTTTTTTGCCTTTTTCTGTTTTTGGTTACTTTCAAGTTAAGCCTCACTGCCACCCATTGCCTCTTCCCCCAAGTCCTCCAGCAGAAAATGCCCAGGCAATGCCTGCCAGGGATAGACAGTGGCCTTTGGTCTTGGAATAAAAGCCAGGTGAGTAATCGCATGCAGACCCCCACACTTGCCGAGCAGCAAGGGCTGCAGAGAGGGTGACACTTTTGTTCACAGTCCCTGCTCCTCCTGCCAGTCAGCCACTGAAGCTTAGCATGGAGCTGCAACAACCTGGTGTATAGACATCAAGAACTGAAATGCCTGGTTTCTGATGTACAATGAAGCTGCCGTTAGCTATGTTGGAGGTAGGCTGGATATTTTTTCCCATTTCTGGTTTTCTTCTTTGCTTCTGAAGTGTTTGGGCAGACAGTCTGTTCTCTGTCAACTCCCACTGTTGTGTTTTTTTTTCCCCCTGAAAACAATATTAAAAGTCCTTGTATCTTTTAGTATCAGAGAGTAGCCCAGTATGCAGTGTCTTGCCTATCTGGGTTTAAAATTCTGCCAGCAAAGACACTGCTCCTGTTGTATGCTTGGCACCCTCTAGCTGCTTACAAGCAATCCCACTGAGCACAGCACAGCCTTTGACTGGGAGACATCCATCAGAGAAAAGTTTTCCTTTTTTCCTTTTATTTTCAAGCAATTAGATGTCTGAAAAAAAGAAGTTCACTGGATGGAGCACAGGATGCTGCTGAATGCAGAGCTGTTTCTTATTTTTTAAAAAATATTAAAGTGGTACAGATGTTCTCCATCTTTGTTTTGTAAAAGTCAAATCAAGGAAATCAAAATGTTTCAGATTTCATTCAGGCCCTGCTTTAGCAAGCATCTGCTACTCTGGGAAAATTGGTATGAATAAGGTGATGGACAGAGGACTCTTCCAAAAAGCTTCAGGAACCTGATGTCTGCTTTAGATGTTTCTGTCTAAATGCATATCCCTAAAACCTTTCTGCTGTCCTAGGGGACGTGGAAACCTAACTCAGCCTCAGCAATATTCTGTTTTCAGGAGTCACAGATTCCTCTACCTCTTTTTTGGTTTCTCATCTGTGGGGTGTGATACAAGCATCTGTATTATTTCAGAGCTCTGCATAGAACAGTGGTGGCTGCTTCTTGTTTCCCTCATTTTCCAAAGGGAAGATAAAAACATTCACATCTCTTTACTGCCCAAGGATACTTCAATTGCTCTCTCTCCCTTCTGTAGAGAATACCCTAAGCAGCTAACTGGAGTCTGCTCTGAAGTACACACTGTTACAAGTCTTCCTGGCTTAAAGTAATTAACTGCATAATTATGAAGGTACATGCACTTGCATACTAGAAAGCCTGACTCTGTGTGGTGGTTATGTTGTCATTCTAGGCCCCAGTTCTTATGCCAGGATGTTAAGGTTTATTTCTACATTTATTTATGTAAGGTTACTGTCTGGTGAATTGTTCAATTCAGAAAGGAACAAAGGCAGCTTATTGAGCATTCACAAAAGCTTGTATTAATTCAGCTCCAACATCTGGGGCCGTTACATGTACACAAACACACTCTGAAGGCCAAGCTCCAAATATTTTTAACTGAGCATGTTGCAGGCAGCCCTGTTCCATCGCAAAGCAAGCAGGCTGTCGCTATTGCTGGTGCTTAATGGAAACGTTCCTTTTTGCCTGTCCGTAGCAGGTGTTGCATCAGACTGGGATATTCTTTATAAATGAAGTGTCATGCTGCTCTGTTAAATCTGTGTCACTTAAAGACAAATAGAAAGCAGGAAACGGAGAATATTATCCTTCTGAATTATTTTCTCTGGCTTCAGGGCAGGAAATTCTGATCTGTGTTGAACATATAGCCCAGACAGGAATGGGAATTGCATCCTAAGTATTCAAGGTAGAAAACACACTCCCTGAATTTTTTGCCACCTAAAGGGTGATACTAATTAACTTCACTATCTTTTTCATATCTTTCTCAAACTGGTATTGCTTAATATGCTTTTCCCTACTGTTTGTCTATATCACTTTGACCAGTGTTACAAATCATTACTGTGAACTTGTGCCATTTTTGCATGTATGTAGAAGTGCAGTCACTGAAAGCAGCTGCTGAAACCCATGGTTGCCAGGACAAGGGTGATGAATCCTTGCAAACTTGCTTACGGCTACACTTAGCTCCTAGAAGGGTGGGTTTTACATTTCTCATTGGACTTCCTAAGGAACTGCAGTCCTTCAGACATTGCTGTATCCTGAAGAGCCAGAACAAGCACTTGGTAAATTGTGAAGTTTCAGCCCAGTGCAACTTCAAGCTGCAGACTGTTAATTCTCTGTAAGGAACGTGTCCTTTTGAACGTCCAAACACACCCTCAAAATTTATTTTGTGGGCACCTGAGATCTACTTCCTGTGTCTCTTATTTTATGAAGCTGGAAATAAGCTTGCATGGTAGGGCTGCCTGTATTTCTCTCTCCCTGTGAGATTCAGCAGCTGTTCTTCATAAGGAGTCAACCTTTCCTTTTTTCTAAATCTAGCCCTTCTGCCTTGGAATTGTGCCCTGTCCCAGAGCTATGCCACCTTCCTCAGAGTGTTTACATCCCCTCCCCAGGAAATGATTACAAATTATATCTCATATGAATTTAAAACACACAGCCTCTTACAAGAATGTTTATAAGTAAAACAGCAGGTGAGCTTGTTAGCTCCATTTGCTGCTCTTTGCACGGATTATATGTTTTATAAACAAACTTTAATATCCTCTACGAACTTAAAGTGATGCTTTCAATAGGAATACCCCAAGTATAATCATTATATATATATGTGACCTTGTTCAAAAACAAACAAACAACAACAAAAAATGGTAACTACCATCTGCTGCTTTCTTAGTAAACATTGTGATATTATGTCATGAACTCAATGCGCAAATCACTGGGGCATGGACAATCAGTTGCTGCTTTCTTGAAATAAGTGTTGAAATAAAGCTTTGCTTCAGGTGTAGCAAACCCGTTACCGGATGATAGTCAAAAAGAAAGGGCTTGTTTCAGCTGGCTGGGCGTGCTCCCTTATGTCAGTGGGACATTGCCTAGGCACAGCTAGCTTGTTTCTTATTGACTTGTGTAATTATATCCAGGGTTGATAAACAGCACCAGCTACTGCAGAGTCTACCCCCAAATGTTCTCTTCTTCTCAGTAAGTACCCTGATTCTGTCATCTGTGTTTTGCCAGGCCTGTTGAGAAATTATTATATATATATATAGGATTAAATATATAAATATATTTAATCAGATCCATTTTTTGCCCTAACACTCCCCCTGGGGTTCACAAGCCTCATACCTGGTTTTAGAAAAATATTCATTTAAATAGAAAAATGACAGCCAGAAGTGCTGAGACACTGTGAATGCAGGGGAGGTAGAGGCAAAAGAGAATTTTTCTTGCATGAGGAGAAAATCATAGAATTGTTGAATGGCTTGGTTTGGAAGGGATCTTAAAGACCATCCATTTCCAACCCCCCTGCCACAGGCATGGACACCTCCAACCAGCCCATGCTGCTCAGAGCCCCGTCCAGCCTGGCCTTGAACATTTCCAGGGATGGGGCATCCACAGCTTCTCTGGGCAACCTGTTCCAGTGCCTCACCACCCTCTGAGTGAATAATTTCTAATATCTAATCTAAATCTGCTCTCTTTCAGTTTAGAGCCATGCCCTCTTGTCCTATCACTGCACTCCCTGACAAAGAGTCCCTCCACAGCTTTCCTATAGACCACCTTTAGGTACTGGAAGGCCACTATAAGGTCTCCCTGGGGCCTTCTCCAGGCTGAACAACCCCAGCTCCCTCAGCCTGTCCTCTGTAGGAGAGGTGCTCCAGCCCTCTGATCATCCTTGTGGCCCTCCTTTGGACCTGCTCTAACAGCTCCATGTCCCTGTGCTGGAGGCCCCAGAGCTGAACGCAGGGGTACAGGTGGGGTCTCACAAGAGCACCGCAGAGGGGAAGAATCACCTCCCTTACCCTGCTGGCCACACTGCTGTTGATGCAGTCCAGGACGTGGGTGGCTTTCTGGGCTGCAAAGCGCACAGCAACCTCTTTGAAATGTGAGGTTGAAAGCTGTTGGGGAGGATCAGAAGGAAAGCGGGACTTGGAATTCATGGAGAGGTGCTTAAGTTCATTGAACAAAGGTATTGGACTGAGATAGAGAGAGCATGTGAGAAGAAGGGCAGAAATGTGGCAAAAAGAGTCAACAAGCATTTAAGGAATGGAATGTGGGAAAGAAGTTTGTATTTCTCTTCCCTCTCCCAAGAAATCACAATCTGATCATTAAATGGTTGAGTCACCATCCCTGGAGATCTTTAACAGACGTTTAGATGTAGAGCTTAGGGATATGGTTTAGTGGAAGACTTGTTAGCATTAGGTCAGAGGTTGGACTTGGTGATCTTGGAGGTCTCTTCCAACCTAGACTATTCTGTGATTCTGTGAAAGAAATGGCAGAAGGTTGAAAGCTTAGAACTCTAAGGTTGAGATACTTGTTTTAACTTGAGCCTTTTTGGATTTAAATTACCTGAAATAGTTCTTAATTTTACGCTAGGTGTGATAATGCAGTGAACAGCTTCTGCTAATTGAATGAGGAAAGCATCTTTTAGGGGAGGAAACAAGTTATGATTCTAGAGGTAATCTATGATGCAAATCTAGGAGGAGACTCATAATCATGGTTATGATTCCTAATTTATTGCTCACAGGGTGTATGTATGTATTTGTTTTATTCTACATTCACAGAACGTATGGGGCAGACTCTTATCATCCTGATTTGCTATTGGTTGTAAATTGATGTTGGATTGATACACTTGAAATGACTGCATTTTAATACCTTCTCTCTCTATTTTGGCCAGTCTTCCTTCCCCTCCCTATCCAAACTGACCTGATGTATTTAAGCAGCTAATGTGGGAGGAAAGAAACTTCTCTGTGTCAGTTTTGCACAACAAAACTCCTGTTGACTTCAGTAGAAGAAAGATCAATCTGCAGCCCTTCTCTCTTTTTTTTTTTTTTTTCCCAAAGTACAACAACATGCTGTATACATGAATCTGTTGCATTCAGTAAGACAAATAGAGAACATATAAAGTTCCCATGGCCTTTTTAATATTCAGGAGGTGTCTGTGTTTGATGTGGTGGGCACACTGCCTGATTTGTTACACCTGTTTGTTTCTCAGTTGAAACCCACTGGTGCAAAACTGCAGCCCATTGCATTAAGCAGACTGGTCTCTTGGCAGGTTCATTGCGAGTAAATGATATGCCTCTGGCTGAGTAAGACCTTGATGAACCTGTATCAAAGGACTTTCAGAACTCCTTTTAGGAGCATGATGTGAATTATATGGAGCAGGTGTGAGTGCCAGAGGAAGGTGGAGGTTGGTGTCACACTTCACAGCTGAAAGCCACCCACCATCAAGGTTGCTTTTCATGTGCTCGGCCAGTATGAATTCTGCTGGAAACACAAGGCCCTCTGAAGGTATGGTAAGACTGAAAGGACAAGGCAGCCTTTTGAGGGAGGGAATAAAAATACATTGGAAAAACTCCTGCTTTAAATCAAGGTAATTTTTAATGGCTTATAAGTTAAGACTAGACTGACGAAAAAATGTAATGGTTTACAGAAATCCTCTCCCTTGCCTTCAAAGTAAGCACAAGGCTTTCCAGATCAAACCAGTTGCATGACTCCACTACAGCTGAACAGAAGAAAGGCTTTGTAGAGGAAGCTGGTTACAATCCTGGCAGTGTGGTGCTACCTTCTCATAGGAGGGGGTACTTGGCTTCGAGTCAGATTGTGCTGTGCTACACGTGGTGAGAGAGAGTCCTGTAGGAAAAAAAACAGCTACCCTGACTGAGAACAGTACGATGCTGCGTGTGCCCCGTTTGGCCCTGGAGAAATGACAGTGTTTGGATTTGTATCCTCTTGTGCTATAGGTGTTGGGTTAGAGCTGCCCAATGCCTAGTCTCTTTCCTCTTGGAGACATAACACTGGTGATGCCCTAAGGGCACCTACAGAATGTCTTTGAGCGACAGCCTGCAGCTTCCTTTCCAGCAAAGTTCATGGGCCACTACAGCCGGCACAGCTTTTGTAGGTGGGGGAAAAGAGGGGTTCATGGAAATTCATGTTTGCAAAGCAATTTTGTCTGGCTCCTAGTGGTTAGGTATTGAACACAGACAATAAAGTGAAGTGGCAAGTTATTCTTGTCACTCTGTATACTGAGGCACTGATGACGTAATTTTCTTCTCATAATGCCCCTGTGTATCCAGTGTTAGATGCTGCAAAAGGCACCAAAGCCTATAGCAGAAATCCCAGTATACTCAATAGAGACTGTATCTCTAGTGCAGTGTGGGAAAAAAAAAAAAAAAGTATCATGAAGTGACAGAACTTTGGGCACCCGTGCTCCATGAGATGCTCATGTTAAATATTTGGGTTTTGTGTCGTTGTTGCTGTTTGTTTGTTTGTTTTTTAAAGCGGGTTAGCTTTCCTGTGTTGATCCTCCCTTGAGGAAGGAAGCTTTCCATCTGCAAAACACTGCCATGGAAGACTTCTCCATGGTAGTCCCATTAAACTAAAATAGGGGCAGTTCATGAAAATGCTGTGCCTGCAGGTAGAAGTTTCATTTGTTAAATCTATCCAGTTCTAGAATATTTTTCAAAGTGTGCAGTCAGGAATATGTATTCCTGTAGTGGTTCTAACAATGTTTTGTTTTCAGCAATTGGGATTGTGGGGAACAAAAAACAGTAGTTGCAATATCAATTACTAAGAGTGTCAAAAGAAGTCTGAGAGACTGCCACTCAAAGCAGACTTCCTTCAAAGCTAGAAAAGCTAGATAATTTCTTCACTATTCTAAGGCAGCAAAGTTACAAAATTCAGAGGCTGTTTGATTTTATTTTTCATAGAAGATTTTAAATAGCACAGTGTGTAATAACAGCCACTACTTATAAAGAAGAAAAATGCTTTCTGCCAGTTCTTAAAAGTTATGTTTGCAGAAGTGACCTTGGTTAGGGATTTGCATTTCAAAGCTGTAATCTTCTGAAGTCACGTTCCTAGTAGAGTTATGCTCTGTTGGTGTGAACTGTGACACCTACATGCACAGCATCACGTGCAACAGTTACTGTTTGAACAAAGCCTTCTGGCTAGAGTCAAACTTCTCATAATTAGAATGTCTTTTAAAAAAAAAATAAATATTTTTTTTTTCTAGTTTCTCAAAACCAGCAAATTCCCCTGCCTGCCCCCATCCCTATTGCTTAACTGATGCAAGAGAAGATGTCATTAACATCTGCAAACTAGAGTTAATTAGTTCTCACAATATGCTTTTGAGAAATAATCTCCTTTACCAATTCTTGGTGAGCAGGGCTATGGATAACATCTGCTGCCAGTGGGATGAGTGGGGCTAGCTCATGATCAAGGAGTACGCAGGCAGCAGAATAGTAAAGAAGGTTAACTTGCTTCCCCTCTCTGTAGTCTTGACTTGGCAGCTTGCTTTATGTTTTGACTTGAGTTCATTGTGCCATGCATCATCATCTTACTTATTCCGTACAGTCTGGTAATAGTGAAGAACATGCTTAGTTCTATGTTTAAAATCCTCCTAGCAGAGCTAATTTTAAAGAACACAATGCACTCCAGTCAACAAACAAGCAAAACAGAAGGGGTATTAGATAGTCAAGTTACAGCCAAGAATAGGTATTACTTAGCACTTGGGATGGCAAGAATGATGACTAATTCTCCTGGTACTAAGGAGTTGAGGACAGGGCAGCAGAAGGCATTTTAGACTGCTCTAAGAGAGTGGTGAAAGCTAATGTTTACTAGGCTGGCATTTGCCATCCAAATGATCTACACAGGACTCATAAGACCATAGGTGACCACAAAGGACACTTTCAAGGTAAACACCTGAGGGGGAGGGTTAGGTGTACAGAAGTGAAGACAATAGGTTCTCCTTCATTTTTCCTTCTCCAGAAAAGTGTATGTGTGATGTGCCACTTCTGCTGTCAAAGGGGCTTTGTATTTGCTTGCGCTACTTTGTAGTGCCTCATCTCTCTCACCAGTATCCTCCTAAGTGAATGCTTTTCACTATGCAATCCTACTTTGGTGGCAGGAGTAAGAACAGGGAATGAGGAGTGTCAGGGAAAACTTTTTTCGAAGCAATCTGCTGCATTCTGAACTTCTTCTAATCTCATGGTGGCCTTGTTACCTCCTTGCTTCTATTCCCTTTAAGTGTTGAGTGATGCTTTCCATGATGGAAATCGCAGATGGAGGTTGGTTTAACACCCCCTCCCTCCTGCCTCCACCCATGGTTTATGGTTACTTTAGGTCAGGCTGTTTTGCCTCTTTTAATGTAACAGGTGGCAAGTACTGATGGCCTGGAATAACAAAGTATGATGTAGTTTTAAACATGAGTTAGTTCTTCTGTCTATTTCTTTGATTAGCAAAGTGCATTTCCTTTTGCATCAACCTAAAAATAGTTGAAAACTGCAGTTAAAAATATCCACTAACCAGAAACTAAGCCCCCAAAAAACTAAAAATGGTAATGTGATGCTTTTATTCTTTATCTTCAAATAAGCTTATGTTTTGGCTGGATGTTTTAGATGTATTTCAGTTTCTCCTCTGGAGCAGATATCATGGGTTCTGCTCCCCCTAAATCCTGTTTTGAAAGTAGCTGCGGTGCAGTTACTTTTCCAAACCACTTTGAATTCAGCTGGATTAAAGCAGTGAAAAAATATAGCAAAAATAATAAAATATAGAAAAAATCGTTTGCTAGGAGTATGGCAATTTGTGACAATTGTAGTATAGGAGAAATGTGTGCTAAAATGCCCAATAGCTTCTTCATCATCCATAAATTATCCTGGTACAGTAGCATAAAGCTGTTAATGACGCAACCCTAAAAAAAAAAAAATCTACTTTTCAGCTAATCAGCATGAGAGGTTCCCTACAAAATGCATGTGCAGAAAATGACATTTTGTACTTAATGTTAGCTTACCCTTCTCTCTCTTCATCAGTGAAGTTTCTTTCGGTATGTACAACTATAATCCCCTTCTTTAAAACTGCCTTGTTTTGGCTTTCTTGTGTTTATCTGAAGCATGTTGTTTATTGGCAAGAATGGTCTAAGGAGACTACTGACCTCTTGCTCCTGTGACTGCTGCCATATGCTGACCTGTCAGCTCTGTCCATGCAACCATCTGCGGTGAGGCAAGCTGAGTGCTATCCCCTGCCAAAGGACATGGAAGCCCACTGAGCACCTCTGTGTGCACCAGCCACATGGTATGCTGAAGAGCTTGACAGGCTTTTCTGGATACAATCATGTAAAATTGGCAATAACACTGTATTCTAAAAACCTGAAAGCACCTCAAAGGCAGCCTCCAAAAGAAGCGTTAAGGAGGGCATCAAGCTCTGATTTCTGCTTATAGCTGGATTGTGCATTTCACAATGATCATTTTACTTCCCAAAACACATTCCAGGAGACTATTCTAGTCTCGCCTACCATATTTTCAGAAGTGCACAATAGTGCATCGGGGTATCCCATTTCTCTTTTTCCTGCCTTCCCAATAAGATCCCCTATGAAATGTGCTTGCCCCTTTTCTTCCCCTTTTCAAGAGGCTGAAATTGTGTTGCACTGAGTTCTGTAAAGAAGTTCGTACACATAGGCAATGTTCAGCGGATTTCAGTTGTCCTGCAGGAAGAAAACCTGCCTGACTGTTGTTATTTCCTAGCTTCTATGCAAAGAGTAGTCTTTTAAAATTTCAACGAGCTTTTCATACTTACTGTGTTGATTAGAAGACAGTTGTTTACTAATGTTCTAATTGTTTTGAAGTATAAATCTTTGGGGGAGGGTAATAGTTTCAGATCATACCTTATGGAACTGTCAGAGGATATGCAGTCTTTGATAGCTTCTGGAACAGTGAGCAATAGACTTACATTTAAATTAGAGTAACAATTTACTCCTGAATAAGAGAGAAAGCTATTTGTGCCCTAAGGAATGGTACATGACAGAAGTCTGTGTTCAGAGAAAGCAACAGTAAGCAATGCCAGCAATATCTGGTAGATCAAATGTTTCTAGGATCTAGTGTTAGTTGTCTGTGCAATCAGATTCAACTGCTGGTTCCCGAGGAACTCTTAACAGTAGTAATGTTCCTAGCTGAAATAATACTTTATACGCACTCTAAATGAATGTTATGTCTCCGTCATCACTATTGTTAGGTATTCTAGGATGTGCTTGTTAATTACAGCTGCATGTATTAGTAGACTCTCAGGCAATGAAGCATTAATTCTCTGGTATCATTTGCTTTGCCAGCCAGAAAGCCAATGCAGAATTAACTACATTACTATCAAAGTTTGGTTACTTTAACCAAGGAGATTCTCCTGAACACAATGCCCTTGTTGTCTTTACTAACTTAATTTAAAAAGTAAAATAAAACTGTCTTTAAGCCAAAGTCTATGCTGACATATGTAGCTTTCCTCTTTCTGAATAGTTATATAGGATGCATAAGGCAGGCTGTGCATGTTTCTGGACTGACTGTGTACCTCCAACTCAAGCTATATACAGCATGCCTTGAAATTTGACCTTTATTTCCAGTTCATTTGTGGCATGTGATTGAGTCAGCAGAGAAGTCAAAATGAGTTGCAGCTGGATGATATGGTGGCTAGAATAAATGGAGTGAATAGTTGTGCCCAGTACTACAGAAACAGAAAGGAATTCAGAGTAAATTCTGAAAATTGGCATTTAAATTTCAAAAGTTACAGGTTATAGGAACTGACTGGAAAGCAGACTTTTCTTAGGCCTGCAGAATTATGATGTTAATAATATGAAGTATGTTTTGGACTACGGAGAATTTATGAGTGATAATAATTGTGATGTTAATTCTGCAAAGAGCTCATTGTTCATACCTGATGCACATCTGGCATCCTTTCAAAGGTAATTTTGTAACTCACCACAGAGATCTGCATGATCCTGAGCTTACTGAAACCAAGACTGATGTAAAACCCAGTAGGCTCTGCAACAGAAAGACATGGAATCAACATGATAAATGGAGGAATTTCAGAAATGTGCTTTTCATTGGTTCTGTTTTCATGAAGGGTGACATTTCAGCCTTACATAAAGAACCTGACTAAAACCTGGGCAATATTTATGTACAATTTAAGGTCTAACCCTTTGACTTATTTGGAACTGCTATCAGAATAGTATGGTTTTGGACCAGTTGTGCTGGTGCTGAATTTCACCCTTTGGGTTTGTATTATCGTACTTCATGTTGCAACAACCAGGTTAAAATTGAGTCTGAATATGACTACACTCTCCAAGTATGCCTCCCTGAAACAGACCTTTTTGCATTTCTTATCTGGTTACATTTAAAGTTTATAACTCTTTAACGTAAAATCTATTAGTCCCATAACTGAAAGAAAAGACCCAATTTAGGTGTTTTGCAGAAAACAAACACTGCTACTGTGACTCACCTACCCAGGTGCAGCACATATTATGTTATTCTTGTTTTTGGGCTTCTTCAATTAGCATTCTAGGGGAAAAAAAAAAAAAAAAAAAAAAAAAAAAAAAAGCTTATATTGAAATGCATGTTTAAGCACTGAGGATTCTAGTCTCTTATTTAATGCCTTGGCAAGGGAACCTCCATTGGGCTTTCTTACTTCAAATATAGTATTACTGTTAATGCTAGAGCCCATAACCAGAGTAAAGTAATTGAGGTGTCAAAAGCTGGCCTTCCACCATGCAGATTCTGTATTTCTTTTGGCTTCTTATTGTATTTATGGTTCAGCCCGTGAAGATCAGAGTGAGCAGAAATAATGGTGACGTTGTGAGCCATCACATTAAACATCAGAATAATTTTCTGCTTAATAACAAGGGCATAAGGATTCACTCCTGTGGAGTGTAGAACTGAAGAGATTATCTGCTCTGCTAAATCCCATCCCCTGCAATCAGCTGACCAAACCAACATGATCTTGCACAGCAGAGCCTACAAAATATCTCCCAGCACCTTTCAGCAAGTGCTAGGTCTGTAGTCATAGATGAAACATAACATAATGGGCAGCAGCTGAGGACCTGTTCAATTCCCTCTTCTTGCCTCTCTGTTTTTGTTTGTTTGTTTTAAGATCTACGTAATATTTTGTTCTTACTGAGTATGGATATGCATAGCTTTTGCTATATCACAGCACCAGTGCACAAAGTGGCAGAAGTCTATGCTGTACACTGAAAAACAGTGTAAAGGGAACTGAACATAAATACTTCTAAATAAAATTATAATGCAAAACAATAGTATATTCTGTAAAACACTGAACACAAACAGGGCAATGTTGGCCTTGATCAAGAAGTCAGAAAGTGATTTAATTACGCTGCTTAATGTTCCTGCTGAATTTTCTAAGTCATACACCTGTATTAGGTCAACCATACCAATATTGTTATTCTAAGCACAGGGTGAAAAAAACTAACTATGACCTGGATTATAAAACACTGACATTAAAAGTCTGCTGCTCCTTGTAAAGAGCATGTTTTTGTAATTTAAAGAAATCTGATCTCCTCAAAGTGCCCTGCTGGGCTTGCAGCTGACATCATGTACGTCTGAGTTTTAACAGACTCAACAGGAGTAGTATGATCACAGCAACTTTCCGCTCCCTGTATTTTTGGAAAGGCGCTATGGAAAAGACACTTAGAGCTAAAGATGACAGCTCTCTGGAGACCTTGACTTCACCAGACTCATTAGAAATTAAATTACAAAACTTAAAGCTATAACTGTAAGTGATCTAGATTTTGTGATTACTTGGTTACCTGTGAAAAAATAGTTATTTCTTAGCTGTGGTCAATTAGGATTAGTGTGATGGTGTGTACCCAGGAACAAGTTAACACAAAGTAAACTAAAATTGTATCCACAGCCTCTAATTTAACCTGCAGTAGGTTAACACTTTGCATGTGTTCCTACCCAACTATAAATGCATGGTAGCTTACCTCTCACTAATAAATTCATGGTAAGGCAGGGTAAGAAGACGTTGTCTTTGCTCTATAGTGACTAAGTAAAGAGCAGACAACTCTGCAACTGCACCATTGGCATTTTATTGCTGCAGTCAGGGATTTTGGGAGGGCTAGAGGAATACAAATGCATGTAATTACCATGTATGCAAACAGAACAATTATATGCATTGATGAGAATCCTTATCTAGAAAGGACAGCAGGTAAGTATGCCAGTTGCACTCCATTTGTACATAAAATGTCACCAATGATGTAGTTAGGTATACTTCTGCATGTGGACCTTGAGTCTTGCTTTGAATCAATTCTCTTTTTTGCATTCTTTTGACAATATTTTGTTTTAATTGTATAAGGTGATTTCTGTACTTCTGCCTCCCATCTAAACTGTTTACATCCTCTTGATCATCACAGCCATTACATTTTGTCGGGAAACCCTTCTGGAAAACTACTCTGTTACATCACAAAAGAGCATTGGATATAATTTACCACTCTAAGGTATCTGATCTTGCCTATGTTATTCACCAATGAGATCTCGGCTTGGTCTGGAAATCTGAACGATGTTCTAAACTAGCACTGATCTCTTCACTTAGTAGTGAATTTCTCTTCTTAGAAATCCCTTCAAAACTGCAAAATCAAAAAATCAAAATTATAATGCAATCAGCAAGTCTCTGGCATTAAATAAATAAATAAATAAATCTATTTGCAGAAGTCAAAATAAATGTAATAGAGCCAAAAAGACAGTATGGCCAAAGCAGCATAAAAGACCCAGTAGTAGTTGCTCTAGACTTTAAGGTCTTCTGCATGTTTTCAGGTGCAGTTGGAGGGAGTGGGTTGCCTCTAAATATTTAGAAGCAAAAGACCTAAGGGTAACAAAGTCCAGAAGGTTCTCTGCATGGTTATGGAGAACTACAGTGCAGGATCTGTCAAAAAGGACAAAAAGCAGTAACACTGAGGTACATCTTCAGTACAGAGCTTAGCCTGAGCAAGCCTTGTAGTTATTAAGTTTCTAGCACTGTATCATGAAGTCTGGAAAGGAGGATGGGTGAAGGTGGTGCAGCTGTAAGTCTTGGGCCACCCTCCAGAAGAGCCCTGGCAGGAGGGCTGGTGGACGGAGTTCAATCATTGCATGCTGGTGGCATGGCTTTCATTAGCTAACATCCTCCAGATTCTAAGCAGCCTTGGTTTCCTTTGGTAGCTCTGGCTGCAGGAAGGTTGAAGCCACTTACTTCGCCTTCCTCCCCAGACAGTCTGTCTGGAAGGCTCTGTGCCAGCATTCATGCTGGCACATGGATTCTGCCTCTAGTCAGTAGGATTTTGTTACTAACTCATTTGTAAGGCTGATACCATTAGTACTTACATTACTGTCATGCTTGTTATGGAAGCTGTATTTGTTTGCTCCTACGCTAAAAAGCAGAAACAGGAAGGGGACTTTTTTTCATGTCATGTAGAGAGAAGTGGAAACCAACACAAAAAATTTTCCCTAATGTTCTGTCCCACTGTGCTGCTTTAACCATAACGGCTGACACGAACAGAGAACTTGGACCAACCTCCATTTCTCCTTGTCTCGCAAACTGACCAAGTTCCACATTCAGCTGTGAGGTTGTCTGTGTATACATGCTGCGAGACCAAAATGTTAGCTCATCCTCTGCTTTGGAATCTGTCTGACAAAGGAGCAGAGTAGTGAGACATTTTCCTTTTGTAATCTGTTTAAGTAAACGAAATTTAATCTGTTCTTGGCCAGTTTTAAAGATCAAATCATGACAGCCTGGAATAGTCCAGTTGTATACATTTCCCTTGGGAAGTATCTGCTTCAGCTTTTCTCTTCGTTAAGCAGGTCTGAGACCTCCATTAGAGAATAGTTTATTCCCAGCTTTATTTAATATTTTTCAAATGTGCTGTGTTTGTATACATAAAGTCCCACTATCTCAGCTCTCAAAGATTATCTGAGGACAGGACAGTGAATGTCTACTGGAAACCAAGCAGATTATTTTCCTGTTCCTACGTTATCAGGAAAACATTTATGTGGAAACCAGCTTATTAAGGTAGTGGTGTTCCTTTTCCTTTTGTAAGACTTCTCGTTGTTTTTTTTTTTTTTTTTTTCTTTTTTTTTTCTTTTTTTTTTCCTTAGTAGTGGATTGTTTAAAAGTGAGTTCATTATTCAGCACACATTACAAGCAAATGTGTTTAACTTCTGATGTCTTAGGGAAGTTTGTTCACTTTATAATTTCTGTGATGATCACTACCTGCATGAGCTAATTCTGTACAGTTTCTGTTCCTGAGCATGAGCCAGCAGTGTGCCCAGGTGGCCAAGAAGGCCAATGGCATCCTGGCTTGTATCAGAAATAGTGTAGTCAAAAGGACTAGGGAAGTGACCGTCCCTCTGTACTTGGCACTGCTGAGACAGTACCTTGAGGACTGTGTTCGGTTTTGGGCTCCTCACTACAGGGCGGATCTTGAGCTGCTGAAGTGTGTGCAGAGAAAAGCAATGAAGCTGGTGAAGGTACTAGAAAACAAGATTTATGATAAGCAACTGAGGGAACTGGTGGTGTTTAGTCTGGAGAAGAGGAGGCTGAGGGGAGACCTCATTGCTCTCTACAGCTACCTGAAAGGAGGTTGCAGCAAGGAGAGTGTTGGTCTCCTTTCTCAGGTAACAAGTGATAGGACATAAAGAAATGGTCTCCAGTTGCACCAAGGGAACTTTAAATGTGATATTAGGAAGAATTTATTCAAGGAAGGCATGGTTAGGCTTTGGAATGGGCTGCCCAGGGAGGTGGCGGAGTTGCCATCCCTTGTTTATTTTAGAGATTTGTCTATGTGGTGCCTTGAGATGTGGTTTAGTGGTGGACTTTTACTGTTAGGTGAATAGTTAGACTTCATGATCTTAAAGGTCTTTTCCAGCCAAGATGATTCTATGATCTTACCAAGCAAGCAGAAGGTGAGGAAAATGCTTCTGAGATGGTCTTTAACATCTTATCAGGACTTAGATTATTTTTAGGGAAGGGCCATAAAAACCGGCTGCAGTCAAAAGCTAACATCATGTAAACTGGGAGTATTGCCATTGCATACTTTCTCACTTTGGGTGAGATCTTGCCTTTCCTAGCAGTGATAAATTTTGTATTTATTTCTTTTTCTACTGCCATGCAAAGCAAGAATTTAAGACTTACTTGTGTGCAGATATATCTACGAATGTCTTAAAAGAATCTTAACTACTAGTTTCCTCCCATTCCTACAGGTAAAATAATTTTCAGATCACTCAGTTTACTACTCTGGTCTCAGTGTGCAGCTTTGCCAGTGCAGGCTCAGTGGAGGACCTGAGGGAAGAGTGTGAGACTGTCATTTCCATTGTCAGTGCAGCCTTAGATGCACTGTTCATTATGAGACTGCACTTCTATTTAATTAGGCCTTTGGACAGGGAGTCTGGCAGTGAAGACAAGTATATTTGCTTCCAAAATGTCTCTAACTTAAGGCATTTCCATGCAAACAGGTGCAGCCTACTTTCATGCAGTTCAGCCTCTACTACTTGAACTGGGAGTGTAAGAGAATGACATTCAGAAGGCAGAGCTGCTTCTCCCAGACACAGACCAACGCAAATGTGGCTTGACTGCTTCCAGGCCCAGGACGGCAAGAGAGTGTTGCACTCTGTGGCCCTCAAGTCTCCATCACATCTCCAACACTGGTGCTCTGCACAATCAAATTGCGTTTTTCCCCTTAACAAAGAAGGAAGGGTTTCTTTACAGCTTTGTGAGGCAGTGCCCAAACATAATGACTAAGACCATCCTTTGAGTGGAAAAACACTTTCTATTCTTGCCCTTTTCCCTGTTCTTAAAACCTCTGAGTATCACTGTTGTGGTTTAACCTGGCTGGCAGCTAAACACCACACAGCCTTTCGCTCACCCTCCCCCCTCCCTCTCTGGGATGAGGGAGAGAAATGGAAAAGTGAAATGAGAGTTGAGATAGAGTCAGTTTATTAAGATAGGAAACAATAATAATAATAGTGTGTATGAAACAAGTGATGCACATGCTCACCACCTGCTGACCGATGCCCAGTCTATCCCCAAGCCGCCGCCCCCCCCATCCCGGCTAGCCACCCCTATATATTGTTTAGCATGCTGTCAGATGGTATGGAATACTCCTTTGGCCAGTTTGGGTCAGCTGTCCTGGGTCTGTCCCCTCCCAGCTCTTGCTGCACCCCCAGCCTGCCCGCAGGACAGAGTGAGAAGCTGAAAAGTCCTTGGCTTGGTACAAGCACTGTTCTGCAACAACCAAAACATCGGCATGTTATCAGTACTCTACTCATCCTAATCCAAAACACAGCACTCTACCAGCTACTAGGAGGAAAATTAACCCTGTCCTAACTGAAACCAGAACGATCACAATAGCCCACTTGGAATGGACTAGAATGAGTGCTTCTGAGGATATTAAATACTGGCTCAATTGAGAACTTCACTTTTTATTACTCTTATAATCAGATAGAGCTTACAAATCTAGCAAATCAAATATTTCTGCTACCAGTGATATTAAATTGCATGCAAAGCACTATGGGCAGATAGCCAGAACACTAACAAAGCTGCCTTGAAAGTGTTTATCTTTGGCAATACTTCTTACTTCTCATTGCTGTCTATCTGAATATTTCAGTGAGTTTTTATCTATCAGGGAACTAAACCTCACAGGTAAGGCTCTCTCTCTTTTCCAAATGGAGAAACCAAAAACCAGAGAGGTTACAAATAGAATTTGGAGATCCCTTTGTATTTTGAGTACTATCCACACCCTGGGACGCAATGAACACAAGAGGGCTATTCACAAAGCATGGTACTGTATAACGTGAGTCTGAACGTGTGACTCACCTGTTAACATGGGGTTAGTATCAAAAAAGATGCCAAGTGTCTTGATTCTTGGTTATGTTCTTCAGTTACACTGCTGTTTTTCTTCCTCTCTTTAAAAGAAATATTATCAAAGAGCCTGGCAGTACAAATAAACACTCAGAAGAAATAATTTAGATTGTGATGGGACCATACACAGAATTTTCAGAAGTATCCTGATCCAAAAGAAACACAAGATTTAATGTACTTATCAGTTTAACAGCTGCAACTACCTGCCTTTGTTTTTTTCACGTGCCTTTGATTTTCTTTTCCTCAGAACAGGGTTTTAAAAAAAAAGGTGTCAAGATACCCTATTCTGTGAACTGACAATAATCATTTACATAATTAAATGTGAGGTCTATAAACTGTACTGTATCATTTGAAAGTGATTTAGGGAATATTTATTCAGGAAGGTTATATTGGTGAAACTGAATTTTAAACATTCATAGCAAAGTGGAGGAGAAGCACTGCACAGATGTTCATATTTCAGTATGTTATCAGGTCTTGTTAGCTCATGTCAAATGGGAGTCAGCGTGACTACACCAAAAAATTGTAAAATGCCCCATTTGCATCAAAAGGTATATTTCCATAGCCTTGTGTAATGACTGCATTGTCCTGATATATATATATATAGCAATTTATGCTACACTAGTGATTCCCTTTTGTGTAGGCAAGTCCATGTTAAAATAATACAAAAATAGTACATAAACCCAACCACATAATGGAAAAGGCAGAAAACCATTGGGATAGAACTGTTCTAGGAGATTGTGGAGTATCCATCATGGACCGTCTTGAAGGACAGATTAGGCCAGCCCTACAAGGACATGTTTGAAAAGCCGAGTCTTTTTAACATTTGGTTTAACAATCCTGGATCTTCTGTCACTGAGTGTTTTTTTTTTCCACAATGTTACTGGTGAGGACAGAAGAGGGATTCCCACCCTCCTAACTCCAAATTCCCTTCAACTCTCTACCTGTATCATCCCCAGGCAAAAACTGGACTTTAGATTTTCCTAGTTCAAACCAATCATACAAATATACCATACAACTATGCTTTCTGGAAGTATACAGCTTTGCATTGTTGAGCAAAATTACTTAGGATAGGGGAAAATAAATAAATGAAACAACAACAACAACAACAAAAAAAAAAACAGTTCATACCTACAGCAGTGGAGGAAAACCAGGGGATGACAGGAATTCAAAGACTTGTTAAAACAGCTTCAAAATTCCAGGAATTCAAATGAGCCCCTTACAGTGGTCCAAACTCACATACGCTTGTGGTGGTGTGAAAAATGTCAAATTAACCAGTCAAATTAAAATCAAGACACCTGTCAGATTTTGAGTTTTATTGGATTGTGGGACTGGAGGATCTAGGGATGATAGAGTGATGGCAACACAGTTGTACATTTTTAAAAAGGGGAAGGAAACGGCCTTAAACATATTACCTGGAGAAGATCGTATCAATAAAATGGATGACTGGGCTATGTAAATCAGCACTGCAAACATGTTGGCTGAATCAATAACTGGGTAAGACTAGATAAAACTGACTTACACTATCAAGAAGCAAAAATACATACCGGTGGCCCTTAATGACAGAAAGTAACATTTCCTTCTCTAATACGACTAATTACAAACACCTATATTAGATAGTTTTACTAAACATAGTTGACAGATAAAATGAGGATATAAGGTAAGATAATTCTGCCAGTCCAAACTGAATGTGAAGTTCATTGATATCAGTTTGGTATTTCCATTTACTTCAATGGATATGGAATCAGTTGCTAGGAATTTACAAAGCACAGGTATTGTGTAATTTACAAAGCTAGGTATTGCAAAGCACAGGAATGATTTGTGCATAGCACAGCTGCCTTGGAGGAAAAGTAGGAGTTTTGAGGATGTGTCTTGGTTCGTGATGCTGATGTGCCAGCTCCTGCCTGCTCAAAAGTGCACTCACTGAGAAGCAAACAAGGCAAGAGATGGAGTTCAGTGTAAGGGTGCTACAGATCCTAAGTGTGTGTGTATATGTACATACACACACACAAATATTGCTTTAATTGTGCAGGTTCAAGTTATGGGTATTTCAACAAAATGTACATATTTGAAGCTGAGTCTTCCTGAATTCTGAATCAGAAAAGAATTGCAAATATGTTTTACAAATCAGTTGCCTCCATACTTACGATTGTATAAGCAAACTATGCAGAAAATCCTGTGCTCTTTCTGGAGAGCTGTGCTCTTTCTGGCTTATGTGAGGGTTAAATAAAAATTAGTTTAAGGAAGGAACAGATTTCTCTACCAAACTTCCGGCAACTTCAAAACAAATAAATTAAAAAGAAGATATTTCAAAGCTAATAACTTGACAGTGTCCTGCTAGCCAATGACCTAAGCATATAAGAAACTCAACATGACTATCATTTGTTGACATGGATCTCTTGAGTTTGGTATATTGTTTTTTTTTTTTTTTAAAGGAGGGGGGTATGTGGGAAAAGAGGGAACTATTCTAAAAGAAACACATCTTGCAGGATTTAAGATTTTTGCATTTTAGCCAAACATGTTTGCACATGGCATGGAAGAGAATAAAGGAGCAAGGGTTGTTCCTCATTTCTACTTTATTCTTAAATCCTGAGGGAACAGTGGAATTAATTCCATTCACGTTTTGAAAGACGGTTGTTTCCTCTAGACTATTCCAAATGTTTTCTAAAGACAATTTTTACATGTAATTGCCTTTTTTCCAATGATCTTGAAAAAGGGAAACACAAAGGCTAACTTAGTCTTCAGGGTGAACCCTCATAATGTTCTTAATCACAAGAAAAGAGTACTTTAGAAGTGTCAACACAGAGTATATGAGGCCTTTTATAAGAAGTAGCATAGTTGATACTAACAGCAAGCCTGACTGAAAACTGTGCTGTTAATGAGTATGAGTGCATACTTGTGTGTGTCCAGTGACAGCAGGAGAAAGCAACATTTTTCTGAGTGGTGATCTTGTTTAAAACAAGCACATTGCTCATTCTTCAAAGCTGTGCAGACATAAATGCTTAAAAAAAACAATTTCAGCTCCGAAGTCTAGGCAGAGAATTATTTACAACAGCACTTCACAAGTCATGTTGGAATAGTCAGTGGGGCTCTTATACATATTTCACAATGTGGCCAATCTTTAAGATTTTACGACTTTTTGATACATACAAACTGCCAGTGTCTTTTACAGAGGGATATTCTGACTCTACTAAGCAGACTTTGTCTTTCAATGCTTTAATTGAAAAACGACATTCTAGCTGCCGATATTTTAGCTACCACAGGTTGTGAGGCGAAATAACACCTGAGCTTCTCTACAAAACCCAAAGAGTGGCATTACAGGGTCACGGCAGCTCCCAGCGATTGCTGTAGGCCTGACCCCGCGGTGGCCAGCCGGCCGCGCCGAGCTCTTCGGGAACACCGGGCTCCATCTACTGGCGCGAGGGAGAAGGCTCCCGGGCGCCACCTCCTCCCTTTGCTACCAGCACCCTTAGAAGGGCCTCGCAAGCCAGCAGTGAACAAGTTTTGGTGGCTCAGATCAACTTGTGAGGCTGTTCTAGTGCTGAGATGAGTTGCGATGGTTAGCCAGTGATATCACCTTCCTTCCTCTCCTCCATCACCATCGAGGCACCTTCACCCATCATTGGGTGTAGGGGCTGATCTCACCTTTTGGCCTTTGAAGAGCTGGGGCTACAACGCCAAGTTATCTCTGGGTGACCCAGTGTTCAAACCACAACTAACTATGGCTTGCTTCTAGCTATTCTGGCTGAACAGTAACTGTTGTGTGTTGAACTGTGGTCTTAAGGGGGGTGAGCATGGAAAAATCTATTGCTTATGTCAGAGGTTAACGTCATTTGCTGTCTGCACTTGGTCATGTCTTATCAGCAGTTTGAATCATAAGCTAAAAAAAGCCCTTTGAAGTGGAAAAAAAAAATGTCTGGATATCTGAACTGTGCTGGGGTTATCCATTCTGTAAAAGCAGGTTGTCTCAAACAAATCTTTAACTGCAGTGCTAGTGGATCTGCATGGCTAACTGTAGCTAGAAGATCTCTAGGGGAAATTTTTCTTCAGTGTAACCAAAATACGTCATTTGGATTTTGACTTTTTACTATTACAGAAAGCTGATTTCATGATGCAAAAATCATTTGTTTCAAAGCATGACAATACAGGATGCTCAGTGTTGTTCATTTCCCTACAGAGACATGACTTAAGAAATTGTTTAATTTTGAACAGCATTACCTTTTCAAATGGAAAATGATTGAGCCAAGGGCTATCCAAACAAATTTATCATTATTTCTTCAGCTTCTGAAAGTAATAACAGAAAAAGTGTCTAAACAGTGTATGTAGACATAGTCTAATCTTTTAAAGGGCAGAGAAACTACGTTGACCCTACTTTTCTACCTGTAAAACTAACCTTCTTCACCCAAAGCCATGCTTTACAATCAGCTTTTTGCCATACTTCACATTCATGCAGCTCAAGGAATCATCCACACTTCCAGCTACAGAAGGAGGATAGGGGGAACTGAAGTTACACTAGGAGGAAAGTGAGGTCTTCTGGAATAAAGATTAGTCGATGTGTAGGTTTTCAGGAGTTCCTTGCAGACTTTTTATTCAGTGTGTTTACACTTGTAAAGGCAGACCTGAGCCTCAGAGACCTAATGATCACAAGCCAGCAATGTTGGCACTGCATGCAAAACATGGCCAACTCCCTCAAGCTTCACCAAGTGCATAGAGTCAAGTGTCTCCAGTGTTTACTAATAAATTGCAGGTGTTGCCTCTCTTCTCAAGATGCAGGAAAGCAGTAAGCTTCTGAGCTCACTGAACAGGTATTTCGATGTATATCCTGGGGGTTGTTTCCCTCCCTACTCCCTCACTGTTGTTTTCCTAGGGAAAACTGTGGCCAGGACTCTTCCCTCCAGTTATAAACCTTCTCCTAATTCCTAGCCTAATTGTATTAATGGCCCATTTATACTCGTTCTGCCCCCAACTCCACACTATAAATCTCCCTTCGCTGGTGGTTACTCCTGTGGGGTGTTGATAGGTTCCAGTTAGACACACAGCTTGGCAGCCTTCCTTGTGCCCAGCTAAGCCCATCAAGCCATCTCCCTTGGCCCTCTCTCACACAACGACCCCCTCTGATCTTTTCCAGTGTCCTCTTCTGGGCCTGCCCTAACTGACTCCTTTCCTTCAATATGAGGTGCCACAGTGGCATGAAGCATGTCAGAATAGGGCTCACCAGGCCCTTACAGAAGGGCTGTTTCTCTTTTGTAATCCCCATGTTATGCTAACATTAAATGTCATGTTCCACCCTTCTTTTACTTGTGTAAGTAGTTCTGACAATCTTTTCCTCAGCGATCCAGTCAGCCCAATTTTCATATGACAAAAAGTGCATTACAAAGTTGTATCTGGATCACCTGCTCAGTGGTTAATGAAAGACAAAGAACAGGATACAACAGAGAGAATCCAGGGAGAACGTTTTTGAAGCTGAACAGAGGTAACATAAAATCACAGAGAGAGAGCTTTGCTATGAGTTACCTGGAGAAGCAATGGAGAAAAACCTATGGAAAGCGCAGGACAAAGGGTGCTGCATGAGCTGAAAAGCAGCACCTGGCACTACCATTAAGCCCCACAGGTTTCCAATATTTGTGTCTCCAGGGAAAGAATGGTCAGTGCAACCTCTCTCCCCATCATGAATTGGAGCACACTTGGTGTTGAGACAGTGGTCTAAAATACAAACAGATTTAGGGTTGGATTTTCTTAAGTTCGTTGAGAAATATTTGCTTTATCAAAGTTGAGCATGCAGAAGTTAAAAAGAATAAACCAGCATAACTTTTTTTTTCTTTTTTTTTTTTTTTTTTTTTTTTTCTTTTTTGACACTCTTTTTATGTTTTACCTTTAAACATAGAAGATACACTACTTTCCCACTGCACCCCTGTGTGCAGTGAAGTAGGCTGATATCTGTGGGCACCCTGCCTGAATCACACAACTGTAGGTTGCTGCTGATGAGATTGCAGGGAGAGGGAGAGAGGACATTCCCTCCATCCTGGAACAGATCTGCCCTGGCAGTTGGGTTCTTTCTCTGCTGCAGTGATGCTGTGCTTAATCAGCCAAACCCAGAGCCTTCTAAGGAGTTGTTCATTGTGTGTTTTCATTGCCTGGCTTGATACCTATTTGCAGAAATGCCAAGCATTTTTGGCTGCAAACAAAAGTCCTCTAAACTAAACACCACACAATAGTATATCTGAAAAATCAGGTAATTGGCATCAAGCAGGATATTAACTAATTTATCTGTCATGGCTTCGTCTATAAACTGCAAATTATACTGCAAATTACTTTACTGCCCCAACCCCATACATCAAACGGTGCTGACAGAAAAGGATGTTTATGGAGTACTGTAGCAAGCACTATTTATTAAAGATAGGATATGCGCAGTAAATGTAGCTTAGGATGTCGTATTTAAGAATGGGGAAAAATTGCTATTAAATCAGTAATCACCACACATCCTGCACTTCCAAAGAGGTAGCATTCAACTTAATGATTGTTTTTCTTTTATTATGTAAGGAAAGGAACTAGGGACTTAAGCGTAGTTACAGAATTATGACTGACTTAAGGTTTGTCATCTTTAACTTTTGAGGGCTTTAATCTGCAACAGGCCCCGCCTATAGGGCTAAGGCTGAAAGGAGCGGACAGGAACATTGCGAGCCGGACCACTGGCGTCTTCCTCGCCGCTTTTTTGCTCTGCACCGGGCCCGGGCGACACCTCCCTGCGCCGCCGACGGGCACCCACACGGAACACTGAGAAGAGCCAACGCCCCAGCAGCGCCGGAGCAACGGCTGCAACGGCCGCTGCCGCACGCCCGCCCGCCCCTCGTGGCGACGACCAATCGGGCAGCGCGCGGCCCAACGGTCACGGCCGAGAGGGCGGAGCCGCGCGTGGGCGGGGCCTCGCGCGTGCGGGGGTGAGGGCCTCGTTGCCCCGCCCCGCCCCCCGCAGGTGATGGCGGTGGCCGGGGCGGTGGCAGGGGCGGCGGCGGCCGTTGGTGCCGGGGAGGTGAGGGGGACCCTGCCCTGCCGGTGACGGGCTGGGGACACACACACGGCTATTGGGACCCCCCCCCCCCGGGCCGGCAGCATGAAGGTGGAGGCGGGGGACCCGTCCGCGATCAACCTGTCGGTGCAGCAGGTGCTGAGCCTCTGGGCACATGGCACCGTCCTGCGCAGCCTCACCGGTAACCGGGGGCAGGTTGGGGTTGTTGGGGTGGTTGGGATTGGGGTGGTTGGGTTTTCGGTTAGGATTGGGATTGGGGTTCTCCTTGTGAGGACCCCTGCTGCCAGGGGATGCTCGGAGCGGGATGGCCGCGAGGGCTACTGCGGCTCTGCCAGCGGGTTTATTTTTTATGGGTGGCGTTTGAGGGAAAGCCATTTAAACGAAAAATGAACGCTAGAAGCACAGGTTTCTACCGTTCTGTTATTTTTTTTTTCACCCTGCGCAGTGAAGGAGGTAATGGAGTGGCAGGTGTTTGCTGGCACACAAACCTAATTGTAAGCTTCAGGGGTTCTGCTCTGGAAAGGTGAAGTCAAGCTGTGGAAGAGGTCCTCGAGACAGGTCGTTACAGCCTTCTAGGAGAGGGGGGCTTTGGCAGGAAAAAAAATCCCACGGCAGTCCTTTGTACCCCATCTTAGAAGGTACAGAGCAGGGAAATATGTCTGTGCGCTACTTGTCCTGTCCAGGTGTAAAGGGAAGGGTGAGTTTCTACCTCTGGACTAGAAGGGGCTTTGTGTTGATTGTAGCGATGTTACCGAGTAAATTCCCTGGAAAAAATCTTGAGTAAAGGGTGTATGTTTCTAATATTTATGAAAAAGCATTGTCATCTTTTCCCTCCCACCTGTGTGAAAGATACATATAAAAATGTGTAGTGCAGAGGTGGAGTTGAGGTTTGAAGATGTTGCAAACAAAACAATTGTCTTAGGCTTTATGATCTTTCTTGTTACTTTATAGTTAAAAGTATCTTTTAATAGGTTATACATTCTTAATTTGACCAATAAACTTTTTAAAGCGTCACTGTGTCTGGTGATTAAATCTTAGAGGTATTAGTGTGTCCCCACACCAATATAGCTCATTTCCTGAATAGTTATTTTTGCATTCTTTCTATAGAAATACTAGTTGTACTGTTAAAAGAAGGACTTAACAATGGATGTAACTTTGTGTTAGATGCTCTCCAAAGTTTTTCTTATTAGAACATGATGTAATGCAGGCATTTCTATGAAGTTCAATGCTGAGTGTTAGGTAAGAAAAAATATTTCTTGGTGCTTTTGCAATATAAGAAGAAATTGCACAAGGTATTTTTAATGTCAAATGGTTATTTTTAATTTAAAGAACATGAAAAAAATAATTATTCATCTGTGATACTGCTGTAGGAGAGTGTGTTAGTGTCAGTTGTAGATGCAATGTAGTTTTCTGATTGGCCTAATAGCCATGATCAGGTATGTGGCATGCTCTCATGGACTGTCAAAAATGAATAGCTTTAAGTGGATTTAGTTGTTTATATAAGTTAGTGTTCCTGATTATATGTAAGGTGATTTTTTTAGTGTAGTAACTGTTATTAATCAGTAACTTGTTAAACTTGCCTAAAAACTTTTAAAAATATTTACTGACTCTAGAAGTAATTATTGTTCAAAAACAGATGTTCTGCTTTTCTGTGCTGAAAAGAAAGGAGAAAGTGGAGGAGAAATTTCTTCAGAATACTGGAAAAATTATCCATGAATATTCCTCAAGACTGATTTGTGTTTGTTTTTGGACTTAAAGTTGTGGTTTGGACTTGGGAGTTAAATTGTTCAAGCAAGAATTTGTCTCTAGATAAACAATGCTGGTTATGTTTGCACAAAGTTAGCAGCAAAGTTATGTTCTTTATTAAAAAAAATGTATCAACTCTTTTAAGTGTTTTGAAATAAAATACGAGCTCCAGCCTAAACTAGGAAGTGTTTGAAACATCAGTGGTTTAATTTGTGTGTGATTGGTTTTGTTGTTGTTTTTTGGTGTTTTAATGAGAAGTTGAACCAATATTTTTTTATACCATAAGTCTGGTTCATGTTCAATACAAAAAGAGAAATCCAGCCTTTCATGTAGGATAATATAGTACAAAGTACCAGAAGAGACTGCGGACAGCTGAATTCCTGCCATGTGCCCATTACGCTCCATGATAGCAAGTGCTGTTTTCTGTAGCTAAACCCAGGCCCAATGACTTTTGCTTCACAGGTTCCTGGCTTTGCTTGGGTGTGTTTCTGTAAATGGTGGTAAGGCTCTGTGACCTATGGGAGAGGAGAGGGGGCTCCTACCTCACCCTATTTTAGCTCCTCCGACAAATCCAAGTGGCCCCTTCATGTGCACCAGTTATGCACTAAGTGGTAGATCAGGCTTTACTAGATTGAGTTGGCTAATGACTGATTCTGACCTGAAAAATGTCCCTGTGTGTCAGTTGTAGTAAATATTCATGTTATACACTACCTCAAGTTAGGGAACTTTGCAATATTCCTGTCCTTTCTGTAAGCAAAGTAGGTGTTTTGTTTATGTCTCGTTAATTGTGTGTTCCAAAGACTGAAGCCTTCTTCTATTTTTTTCCGAAGCTTCATCCTGCAATTATTTGTCCCGTGATTTTCTGGACTATGTTGTTGTCCCCTATCCTGCAACTTCAGGGAGTCTAGTCTCTAATTAATGATTTAAATGCTCTTCAGCAAGTTCTTCTCTTCCAGTTAATACAGCAAAAATGTTAGCATCTACAAACAACAACTTGACTGTATAGACCTGATAACTTCCAGTGTACCAGTTAATACAATAACTAAAGAAAGGACCTGGTGATGAAGAAAATACCATAATGTATAAAGAGTCGAGTTAAGTTTGCACATAGGATAAACAGGCACTTCTTAATCTGAGTGTGTTGAGTTCATAAATCTGAAAGGATATAACGTTATGTAGTTTCTTAATTCAGACTTCAGCACGTGCTATCTTGTTGGCTGAAATTTGTATCTTTGTGTTCAGGGCACAGATACTTAAATTCTGCACAGAGACTTAATTCTGTAGCAAGTGGTAGATAGTTACTGGGTACATAGATCAGGTACATAGGTCAGAATCTCAAGACAGATACTTGGTTTTGGAGCAATCAGTCTTGGTTTATGAAATGGTATAGGCAATCCCTATTCATCTGGCAAGATAAACTAAGGACTAGCGGGAAGGAAAAATGTTGAAGATGAAGGACTAATGTACTCACTCCCTGTTTGCTGAAGCTGAGTGGCAGTGGGACAGTATGTTCATGTATGTAGATAAATTTAAAAGTGGTAGCATTTACATACTTTAACTTTGCATTTTTTATTTGCCCAAGATAAAGCTGTTAATGGAATGCAACTTCAAATTTGATAAGTCAATACAGATGTTATTTTAAACTTTAGCATCCTTTAAGACTTTTTTCTCATCATAAAAGTCTAATCTTTGAGGTTGTATATGCCTACAGTGATATGTTCAAAGTATATGTATAATAGATAAGCATAATGTGATTTGTGTATTATATGTATAATTTATATATGATAGCTATAAATACCTAAATTAACAGAGCAGTACCCTAAATCTGCAGAGATAGAGCATGAATTCCAAGTGCTTGAGCCCGGCAGCTCTTCTGGGGGGTAGGAGGGAAATTCCACCTGCGTAAAGCCAGGGTGATCTGTGCTATGTACTGGATGTTGTGGCTTGTAATCCACTAAGTACTGGATCTCTTCTAGTGCGCTTTTTGTAATTTCATTTTGTTCAGGGCTCTTTCAGGTAGCTCTATGAGGATGTGACTAAATAACTGAGGCTAGTTTTGTGTTTGGAGCTTTCTGCTAGCTGAAGCCAAATCATTATTATCATACCAGCGAAGTATTACAATTGTGTAGCTCATATCATCAGAGGGGCAAGTTAATTAGTGTAGTTACACAAATAATGAACTTTTTTCACAGCATGCTTTGTTTGTCAAGGTAGTAGCAATTGATCAGGTATGTTTATACCTCTTAGAGTATGAATCTCATATATAGGACATAAGTGTCTGTTGTGTCAGCATGCTCTTAAAACACCGCAGTCTCATTTTTGCCTCATTTGTAGATATTAAAAATCTTTCAACTACTGGGTTATTTTTTTGTCAAAGAAAGCCTTGACCCTTTGGGTTCAGAAGTTCATGTTCTCTTTCTCTGTTCCCTCATGGTATCTCTGTGTTATCCCCAGCCCATTCTTTGCTTCCTTCAGTGTAGCTCTAGCACAGTATTTTTCCAAGGGCCATCTTTCATTGTAATTATGGAGTTTGGATGATAATGAATTTTAGAGAACCTCAAACTCTTACACAGGAGAAAAAAAAACAACTGTGGATTAAGTTCTATTTTCAACCTGTTGGGATAAAAATGACTCGAGTTGCTCTCTAGCAAGAATGTGTGTAAGGGGAAAAAACATTTTAGTCTCTGCTCATAACTCTGTCTAGTAACTTGCTAATTAGCTACTTAACAAATTTGAACGCAAGTTGGTGGAGAGTGGATAATCTGCAACATGTATTTGGAGGTGCACAAATACGAACTCCAAATTGGTGTTGTGTAAGTAATTTGTCTACTTGCAGGATGAAAGACAGGTAACCAGTCCACAACTGCTTGCTGTGTCCCTCATCCTGCTACCTGACTTTTGCATCTAGGAGCCTCACAGGCCTATGTCTTAGAGCTTTTCACATCTAAACAAATGTTTGGTTCCTACCATCCTGAAGATATGAGGGGTTCCTCCCTCAACCCACCTCCCCTCCAACTGCTCTGAAGTAAATACCTGCAGATTTTAGCATCTACAGTCAGTCTGGCAAAAACAGAAGGTGTGAATGATATATTATGAGAAGGTACTGGGTTATTGCAGTTGCGTTGTAACACTACCTGCATTTCTTGCATTGCTGGCTTTGTGATACTGTTGAGCTGAAAACCTAAGGCTCTGTGAAGTCGTGGTTTATAGATGGGTTCTTTAAACGCTACAGCTGCATTCACGTAGAACAACAAATATCTCTGGATGTTCTCTAATTGCCTTTTGAATGCACTCAGTATTCATGTCACTTTAAGGAACAGGAGGGGAAAGTGTGACGAATTCAATTTTATCTAACATTTGGGGCTGGTTCTGTTCTACTGTATTCTGCCCTAAATATAAAGTGCAGCGTGATGCTAATTTTCCTTGAACCTTATTTGGAATCTAAACAAGACCAAGATAGTGGATCATTGTGCAGTTATTTTGTTGTGTAGAGGGGTTGTGAATATGTTTGGATTCTTCCATTTAGAGTTGGTCGTTTCGTAATATTACCTTTTCTTCTATGAATACAGTCATCGTAAGAAGTCTTCCTATGACTGCAAATTATTTTCTTTTTTCCACCTGGCAAGGGTCAACAATGACCACAACCACTGATTTCCTAAAAGGCATTGTGGTGCCTCATAGACCCTGCAGAAACTGCAGGGAATAACCTTGATCAATAGACTGCTGTTATAGCTATGGATTGTCTGGGAATATTACAGCATGCATTTGTCATGTAATGCTGCATAAGAACTGAGCATTTTCTTTGTAAATTTGAAGTACCTACTCTGAGTTCGTCACTGTGATATCAGGTTATCTTGACTTTCATAATAGTGCAAGATTGCACTTTCCTTAGGTAGGTGTTTCATCTCTTGTATCTCCCTTAGTTGAGAAAGAGGAAAGCTTGGGACAAGTCTTGTCCACACACTGTCCTGTACAGGCCTCCCTTTTACTGCAAGTATTTTGCGAATCTGTATAATGTGGATGGAGAACTTCCATGGACTTGCTTAAAGCTACCCCTAATATCCAGACACTCAAAAAGAGAGGTTGTGTCTTGAACTACAGCAGTTAGTAATAACTGTACGTATATTTACCACCCACCTTCCTTGTTGCCATCCTAAGTGGGTCTTTTGATTCTCCTGATTTAGAGAAGTTTGAAGTCCTATGACATGGATTTGCCTTTTATGCCTGTGTGAAAGGGGAAGGGTTGAGACTACACTCCAAGTTCTGCTAAATGAAAAAGTTTGAACTCTTTTTCGTGCTGTGGGTATGTATACGCTACAGGCTTGGACTCAAACGACTGCAGTTACTGTGTGGCAACGATTCTTTCTGAGCATCCTTTTACAGTATGCTTTGTTTAATCTGCTGTATTTGTGTATTATTTTTTTTTTAAGTTAGCTAATTGAGTCATTTCTACTTGAATGACTGTGTGTCAAGGTACAGTAATACAGGCTCACCTGATAAACAGTGTCCTGCTGTTGTATGGAAGCTGTATCTTTTTTTTTTAGGGTGAACTGTGGGAAAAACTAATTACATTTGGGATTGTGACAGGTGGGAAAATGTCTCCCAGTTTGCTAAATTCTGTGATGATAGAGGTGCACAAGATCATCACTATAGTTCACCTTTTTTAAAAAAGGTGGATATATTTAGGGTTTCACTTTTTTCCATTCTTAGTTTTTCTTACCCTTTTGAGTTATAGTAAATGCTTTTAGGAGATTATCACCAAGTAAGGAAGTTTCTTTGATTTTTATGTAGCTTTGTTGATGCTCTCTGCTCTTTTATTTGAAAGTAATGATCATGCCTGGCATTCTTAGAAATGTTTGTACTCTGCACGTTCTCAAGATCTCCTGTCCTTGCTCAGTGACTTAAATAACAGTGACTACCTGTATCTATAAAAGTGTGTGCTAAGCAATTAGAATAAAGCAGCTGGATGTATTACTACACTTCAGTCATTTTTATTTATCTTTTTTCCTTTTGAAGCTAATTCAGTAGAACGCTTACAGCTCCTGGGTAGATAAACTGAAGTCTTTAATCTCATTTTTTGCATTTGATGTTAGCTTGATGTGGACTCTTATTATAAAAGACAGTTCTTGACTCTTTTCTGGTTCACTTGGTTTCAGATAATTTTTTGTTCTGCAGCTGTATTTGCGAAATCCTAGTAAAAAGTTACAATTTTTTTTTTAAAGAAACCTTACAGAAAATATGGTGGTCTTTAATCAGGTGTGTTACAAAAAACTGTGCTAGATTTCTTTTTACAATTTTTTTGATCGTAAGAGTTACTTCTTTGATAGACTGCTAAAAGGGGATAGTGTCTTGAGCATATGCCAGTATTTTCACATTGACTCCTTTTAAGACTGAAATGGGTATTGCTTTTCTTTTACTATTGATTATATGCAATGTTTCTAAATCTCTTATAAATTTATTGCCTGAAAAATATTAATCTTTTGACTGCTTTCTTTCAGAGATGTGGTACTGGGTTTTCCTCTGGGCTCTCTTCTCCTCTCTCTTTGTCCATGGTGCTGTGGGAGTGTTAATGTTTGTGATGCTGCAGAGGCATAGGCAGGGGAGGCTAATCTCTGTCATTGTGGTCAGCATTGGATTTCTGGGTTCTATAACAGGAGCAATGATAACCAGTAAGTCTGTCTTTTGTGTTTTTACTTATGTACTCTACATTTAAATCAATATTAAAACAAATAAACCTTCTGTTAGTGGTTTGGTGATTATTTATTGAGGATTTTGCTTTAGTCATGTAGTAATTCTAATGAAAATGACAGCTAAGTTTCTCTTCCTGTTGTGGGTAAAGATAAAAATGATTCCAGAATTGTCAGTGGACGATTGTCCTAGTCTTTCATCTTGTAAATTTTGGGTACCAAGTTGTTGAAATTTGTACGCTTGACAGGTAATACCTTTTTGAGACCAAAAAGTTCAGTCCTGTCTTGTTGTAGTTGTGCAGACCTTTTGCCAAAGGTTTTTGATCAAGATCACCTGTTAATACCCTTAAAGACAGCCATTTTGTTTGGAAATGAAGCTCTGATCCCATTGATTGCAGGACTGACTACTTGCTCATTTTCTTGAGCCTGCTGGAAGTTTTTAAATTGCATTTGGATAGGATGTTGCTCTCTTAAAGGAAGGAAAGGTGCCATGTAGGTACTGACTTGCAGCAAAGAAACTATTTTTTTTAGTGACTGGATAACAATCTGAACTATGCATGCCACTCAGAGAACAGACCAGTTTGGCTTGTGGATTTGAAAGACCTTCCCAGTCTTGCATGGTTATAATGATAATTTCCAATTTATTTGGTGTAGGGAGGAATGATGCCTTTGTGGGTAAAGCCTTTGAGGGTATGGAACTGTAAATTTAGAGACTGTCATATAGCCTTAAACTGTAGGTGAACAGTGTTGCCTTTCATTCTGTCTTTGAATTGTACAGATCATCAGAGTAGTGGTAACACTTGAGCTTCGCTCACGGGTGTTTTGTAGGAGATTATTTCTTAGTTTTATACTGAAAGTCATTCTAGCCTGTTTGCTTTCAAGATTAAATAAAAATACAAGTTTCTGAAGAAATAGTTCCTTAAGACTTCCCTCAAAGTGGCTTTAATTGCGGTATATTTCCCAGCCTAGAATTTCCAGTGTTTAACAACAGTTCAGTATAATTCTACTTTTTTTTCTTCTTCTTCTAAGGTAATGTAAGGTTCTCAGTGGGTTCCATATATGCCTTGTGAGTTATGCTGACATCAAATTGTTTTATGTATAAAATGGCAGTGGCCCTATTAGGAGGTCAGCTGTGCATGACTGTTTCTGAAGAATAAAAGATAAGAAATGCATTGCTGGATATCCAAGCCGAGACTTTCTGCAGTGTTTGTGAAATTAAATTACTTTGTCTTTCACCTATACGTAAGAGGAGCAACACAGTTGTGTTTTTAGGCATCCAGTTTTACATGTCAAAACATTTAACAAATAAACAGCACTGTTTGTGTGTAAATAATGCATTTCACCTAAGACTTTCTCCAAGATAACACTGTGGACTTTTATTACGCTGTTCCCAATGGTTTTGCACATATCATTGTAACTGGGTTAAATAAAAATGTTGAGGTATTTTTGTTTCTGGATGGCACTGGGTTCTTTCATCCTGAAAGAAATTCTGTGAGGAGCTTCTGAAGGCCAATTATGGTAATACGATATTAAAGAGTATTTTCAATAGCTATTATGCTGCAAGCTGGAATGGAAGTTAAGTATTTAGTCTTTTGGATAGGCCAAATCCAGTACTTATGAAATTCAAATATCAAACTTTTCCATTTGTATTTCCAGTTCTCTGCATCATTTGTGTAGCTGAATGCTTGTTAAATGATGCAAGTTCAATTATGCTCATCACAGATCCTTCAAACTTTATGGGGTTTTGAGAAAAGATGACAAACTGAGTGAATAGTGGTGAATACAGTCAAAAATAACCCCAGGAACAGATATTGTAGGCAGTCTGAGGTAATGATTTCAGTTGCATTTTATCCCAGAGTCTGTTCTTCCTCCTCCCTCAATACACACTCTTGGTGATATTCTTATCTCCTCAATGGCAACTTATTGTAGTATACTCTGGCTCTGTACCAACTGTGCTGAGTTATGCATTACAGGTTCTACTACACACAGTTATTCAACAACTATAAATACTTAATTATCAAGCTATAACACATTTAATGTTTTCATTATTGATGTTTTCCAAAATATCTTAATGTTTTCTTAAGCAAAACAAGTCTGTTATTGGGATACCATAATTTGATGCTACTAGTTAATAAATCTTAGCCCTTTGAATTCAGTTTGAGAGTTCAATCACATGAATAATTTTAATGTAAGTACTGGGCTCAGTCTGAAGGTTCTCTTTCAGTTTTTGACAGTCAATCATAGAGGAACAAATGGAAAAGCTTATGCAAGGTGGCTGAGTAAAATAACATAAGGCTAGCCTTGTGAGGTTTCTGACAAGATATACTTCACTTTTTTTTTTTTTTGTACAGAAACAATTATTAGTGAATTCTTTTCCTACAATGTTTGAGAAGTGTTTTTTTAAGATGGATTTTGATCACTTCAGCAGACTATTCACATTAGTGGCTGAGCAAAACCGAGAGAATACCATTGTTTTTTTTAACTCTTGGTATTTAATTCAAAAATTGTGGTGGCTCTTCAGTTTTCTTAAGAGCTTGCAATAGCATCTTTGTGTTCTCTAGAAGCATTTAATTGTAGTTAATTGGCTTCTCAGACATGTACAAAAAGTTCTATAACTATTTCACAATTAAGATTTTTTTCCAGAAGACCAAAACCTCAAAGGACAGCAAATTCAGTGATCCCTTTTGGTTAGGGAAGCAAGCACTCTGCAACAAATATTAGTTCATTAAAAAATAAAATTTTAAAGAAAGCTTTATTTTAAGTGAACTTCTGAGGTATGGTTTGAGTAAAATTTTTATCCACAGACACAGCTGCATACAAGATTTTTTTTAATGAACATTTTGGTGTCTTTATGCTCAGATGTCATTTGAGAAGAAAATGTTCTTCATCATTAACCTGGTATTTTTAACTGGTAGCAGAGTACCTTTCTCAGACACTTGTTTCAAGTCAACACAACTATCTGCTTGCTGTGTGACTTTTGCTCTTTATATGCATGTGATAAATTCAGCATGTAAAAGACAGTGGGAGGGAGTTAGGATCAACTGGCATTGTTTACAATGCAGTATTTTTTTGCTGGCTTATCTTGATCATGTGATATACAAATGGGAATTGTGCACATCTACAAGAAAAATGATGTCTTAATTTGATATAACTGAAAATCTAATTATATCTGTAGAGATTTCCCATACACATTGATGGATGACAGTATAAGACTTCTTGATCTTTCTTCATGTTTTGCTTGATTTTCTGAACAATTGTTATCAAATTGGTAGTTTAAATCAAATTTAAACTGTCTCAGTTTGACTTGTTATTTAACTGAAATATTAAATGAAGCTGATGGGAATTTTTCGTTGTTTTGTAGACTCCAGCAATCTTACTGTTGTCTTCTCCCTGCTTATGCAAGCACAATTAAACCAAACTTGAATGTTTTTATGATAATTTTTCAAATTAGCAGAAGGCAAATATGATGGAAAAAATATATATATAAAATTTGAGGACACCTAAAGGGAAATGGCAAAATTCACTTTTTTTCAAATCAAACTTGTGTTGTGAACGTTAATCTGATTCAACTGGGGAAAATCATCCCAGAAAGCTTTTCATAAAACTAGAAAAAGTCAAGCAAGGCTAAATAATTGCATAATGCCATGAAGTAATACGGTGTTTGGTAATATTCTAGAAACAGCTGATGCATAAGCACAGTAAATTATTTGTCATATATTTCAGCCTTGGGTTTACATCTGTAATTTGATGGTTGTTTTTCCTGTGATTCTTAGGTGCTGCTGTAGCTGGAATTTACAGAGTAGCAGGAAAGAATATGGCTCCCTTAGAAGCTCTTGTCTTTGGTGTTGGACAGACAGTACTGACGTTAATTATCTCATTTTCAAGGATTCTTGCAACGCTCTGAGGCTTATGTAAAAGAATTTCAACTAGCCTAAAGAAATCTCTGATCTGAAGAGAAGCTTCCTGGAAGTGGATTCAGCAGCTTATGAACTCGAATGCTAGTGCAAGAGAAAGGAAGCGATGTGGAACATGCACTACAAATCTGGAGGTTCAGTCCAATGAGCAGACTGTCCTCTAGTGTCTGAACTCTTGTACTTCTGCATTGTGCCTTATGTGCCTCAGTCATAGATAGGTAAGGTGCGATCCCTGTGTGCAAAGTTGATATAAAGCACCTTGAGTAGCTGCCAGTCAGGCTAATGCTTGGTGATAGGATCATTGTTCTTATCAGTGTTTTAATAAAAATAAAGGGACACTCCTGAAAATTGCTTTATGTCCCAAACTTGGAGTTTAGTTCTTAACTGTTGGTTGGGTAAGCTTTTTTGAAATTGTAGATATAGAAGAATGCTGTGGATATACACTGCATTTGACTTCAGAGGGAATAGTAAGTTAACTTTTGTACTAACATAATCTTGGAACAATGAATATTCTTAGTCAGTATTAAAAACAACAGTTAGGTCCTATTTAAGTGGTAGACAAATACTGATGGGATTTAAGAACTACAACTTCCCAATCCTGATGTAATTAGCATGATCTCAGAATGAATTGTCAATTTACTGAAGATCAACACATCATTTTTTTCATGGTTTTGATTCTTCGGACAACCTTAGTTTAAGGAGACTGTGAAAAAGAAGTATAATCTGTTGTGTATGTACATATGGATCTTAAACTAATGCAGTCCTTTAAATTTGTTTGTCTGAAATATACAGATGGTTACCAGCCCTTCTGAAAACATTAGAAAAGCTACTTGCTGCAAGTAAGCTCCCTTTAAGTACTGATAGGACTGTTAACCCTATACATACTCTTTAAAGAACAGACAAATGTAATACAGACTTGGAGAGTATACCTGTGATGAAAATGGAAAGGGTTTAAAAAAAACACAAGTCTTCTATTGAATAAAAATGTTAAGTTTGCTTAATAAAACAGTTATCTTACTTTGAAAGTGGGGCAGCACTAGTGTATTTACTACCTTGTTTCTGAAAGCTTTATATCCTTGGAAAGGTTAAGATACCTGGAACTTTCAAATACTTAACTTTCAGTAGAGTTTGTGCATTTCTAGTTTAAAGGGAACAGTAGTGTTGTGCACGTGAGATGTCTTAAGTGTGAATGTTTGGAGTGAATAGAAATTTTAATGTTATTTAAGAAGTGCAAAATTTAAAGGGCACAAAGTTCTGTATGAGGAATAAGACATCTTTTACATACTTATTCAACTGAATGCTTTTCAGCGGTTGACTGTTAATACTGATAAGAAGAATAAATTGCCCAAAGGTTTTGCTGTTAAGATGTCAAAAAGACTTTCAGAGTTGTTGAAATCACTGGCATCTGCTGTACAGCTAAAAGAATAGGGTTAAAATACAATTTACAATCCAGCTTTATTGCTTAGTGCTTTAAAACAGTATAATGAATTAACCTGCTTGCTGTTATTTTCTTCCACATAAACCATTATTTTTTTTAAAGTGCTAAGGGTGCTAATATTTTTTTTTCTTTCAAAGTATTTTTTTTTTTGAAAATGTACAAAGTTAGAGGCTATGAAGGGAACAATGTAAAACACAGGTTAATAAACCTTCTCAGTGTTATTCTTTAAGCTTTGAATCACTTTAAAACGCTGTGAAATACCTATACTTTCCTTACTTTCATTTCAAAACTTTTCATGACTTTATTTTTTTTTTACTTTCTGCTGATACTTTTGTGCGTAACAGCCATAGCACTTTAATAGACAAAGTTATTGCATCTGTCAAAATGCATTTTAAACTTCTCCCCATTGTCTTACGATATGAGAACTGGTTTCAGGTATTTAATTCAAATGGAATAATAAAATAATATTTCTCCTAATGTGCCTTGTAACATATTTTTAGGGGAAAAGATTTTAAAAAGTTGATCTCTCTTCATTGTTATTCTTTTTTAGGTATTATGAATCAGCTTGGTTATTTGATATGCCTCATCCAACAGACATTAAAGTGTTTGTGTTTGACAACTTAGAAATACTTGTCTGGATCAAAAACAGCCCTCTCGCAAAGCATTGCATTCAGTAATTTAAAATGTCTTGTGGCTTTACCTCACCCTGAATCTTGTTCCTAGTCTCCAAATTACATTGAGCATCTTGATTCTTATTATATGGGGGTTTTATGCTATCACTGTTCAAAGGCCTGCTTTATTTCACTAATGTAAGTTAGCAGTGGTCTGATAAGGGTTTAAGAAATGTATATAACTAATAAAATTTTATTGATGAACTTCATTCTTCATTTTAATTGTAGTGCCAATGAATTTTTTGCTATTCTGACCTTCCTCTTTTGACAAGGAGGTATCTTTGCAGATGTTGAATAACCTTCCTCCAAATAATTTTTATTGTATTGATCATTGTAATTGCTTTTAAAATTGTTAGGTGCTTATTTGTCTCTGCTTTATATGACATTGTCTAGCAACAATGAATAGGTAGTTAATGTAGTGCCTAGCTGATACAACAGACAAAGTTTTTAACTGTGTCTTGTGATCTTGTGAGGGACAAATGAGGATGACTAGTTTGTCTATGAAATGTTCCTTGATCATGGCATGAACTTAATGAATAATACTTCCAGTAAAGAAAACAAATGCAAAGTGGCCTTACATCTCTGACACTTGGAGGCTTCGTTACACATCCTTAGGAACAGCATTGTTAAACTTGTAAAAGGTGCTCTATTCAAAGCACAATGTGTGTATATATGCTATTTATATAAATACATGTATGAATTATGTTTTGGAGGTGTATTCTGTACTTTACAGAAAGTAATAGTTGAAATAACTTGCCCAATAAAAAGAAAACAACTTAGGATAACCTAGGGGTTTTTTTTTTCATCATTACTAGGCTACAGAGGTATCTTGTGCGTGAATGGCATGGATGGTACTCTGCTTTGCTTTGGACAATAAAGCATTGTGCAGATGCCTACCCAGAATCTTTTAGAGCTATCTTTAAATAGCTCTGCATGTTTCTGCATTGTATCACTAAGCACATTCTGTGCATTGTTAATTATTAATTTATAGTAGAGAACAAATACATCAACACAGCTTTAATCTTTGGAGGAGGCAGGAATACTAAATATACTGTTTAATGTGAAGATACTTCTGTTGTTTTGTTAGAAGCTGCTAAAGATTTATACATCCACACAATTCTGACTTCCTGATACAACCAAAAATCTTGTTTTCAGAAAATCTTCCAAATGATTATTTTTTTATTTATGGGTAGTTACAAGTTTATGAAAGTAATCTGTGTACTATGACTAATGGTGTAATTTGAGGTTTGCTGTTCACTTTCTTAAAGAGACCAATAATTTAACCATTTTTGAATAATCAATGTGGACCAAAAACAGGACTCCTGATTTTGTTACTTGTAGGTTTCTCTTTTTAAAGTACAATGTTTTTACTATTCTGATGGAAATAATACTGAAGAAGGAATACCGATATTTATTTTGGTTACGGTTTATTTGAATTGTATTGGGGGACACATATGTAATGCCATTGGAGAGGAAGCTGGAGTCAAAGCTCTAATACCTGTAAGAATGGTTTTCATTGTTTTCAGTTTTATTTCATTTACTAAGCAGATGCTAATAATGCCTATCTTTCACTGTCTTACTGAGTCACATGGTTTTGTATATGGCCATTCAAAATCACGTCTAATTCCATGGAATAAATTAATTTTCTTCTTCAGACACAACAGTATTCCTAGAGGTAACTGAGTGTGGATGAATCAGTTTAGACCAAAAAGAAGTATAAATCTTAACAAGGTTCTAGAGGAACAATTGTGAACATGATGAGATTATTTTTAGTTACTTTTCTCTTTCTGGAAACCTTTTCATTGTTTGTATATCAGCTATGTGGAAAATGCAGAGACTGGTCAATAGGATGAAAATTGCAACCTTATCTCATACCAAGCAATTTGAGATACAAAAAAAATTGAGGAATTCATTTTTAAATTATAATGGAATGCTACATATATATGAGAGAAATTAAATGCAACTATGAGGAATGCATTGTTTCCTAGAGATTAAGCACTTTCCCATGTTTTTCTGCACCCCTTATTGCAAATGAGAACCAATAAAATGCTTTGACTAGTTTTTATTTTTTACAGAAATGGTTTGGTTAATTTTTACTTCTCTCCTGATTTGTGTCTGTGGTACCACAAGCATGAGAAACAGTATAATAGGTTATTTCAAGTAATTGGGTGATTTGAGAGTTTTACATACAGTGCATGCTTGTGTCCATGGAAATTTTTAAAAAGTCACTGAAATAATGTAGGACTACAGGTAAACTTTTTTGTTATTTCTATCCTCTTGTCAGAGGCGCTGGGAAGCAGTTTGGGATGTTCTTCATGTGAACATGTTATTCAGCATGCTAGCGAACATGCAGAGTTCACCGTTGTGTATTTGCTGAGTCTTGGGTGACTAATAGCTTTGAGGAGTAAAAGATTGGAAGTCCTGTGGGTACTGGAATAAAAATAACACCTGAGCCAGTAGCCCCACTCTACCCTAGCAATTCACTAGTTGCCTGTACAAAACAGAAGCTAATTGAATTGGCAGGAGAGAGATTGAGTAAAAAATCCACTTCTGAGCAATTCAGGGCATGTTGAACTTCTATCTTAAACAGTTTTTTGAATTCAACTTCCAAATAAAACTTCTTTACTATTTTGTGTGTATGTGTGTTGGGGGGAATAATCTTTGGAGCATTAAGAACTACTGTAGCTGGTGGTCATAAATGCAAAAATGCTCACTTTTCCTATGTTCATTCCTTCAGTGTTTAATATCTCTTAGTATGTTAGCAGCTGAAAAGAAATAGCATGTTCCACCAGCTTTCATGAGAGGTCGGAGTCTGATATGTCTGAAAATAACAGCTAACATGAAACATTCTCAGTTCTTCCATGAAGCCAGTATGATAGAAATTTTCATATCAGCTTGCCAGCTACTACTGTTAAGTATCTTTTGTGTGACTCATAGCTCTGGCAGATGAAATTAATGATGAGGCACCTGAAGTAGGTGAAGTAAATCTTGGCTCATTCTCATAACTCCTTTCTCATAACTGATTGTGTTACCTAGAAGAAATAAACACTTTACGTATAATTGGCTTATGAAAATGTACTTCATTTCAGATTAAGTAAATCAACTTGACAATCCAGATTTATCAAAATCCATTTTCTTTGCTGCTGGCTATGGCTTATCTGTGTGTTTTAAAGCTGATCTGTCAAATTCTGATGTCTGCACCAGAGTCAGCTGAGTCATTTTTAGATCATGCTTTTAAATCTCCTGACTTAAAAGTTCGTGTTGCCAAAATAAACAGTCATAGGTAGAGGACAGGGTGTAAGCAGTTTGTGCCAGCAATATTTGTCAAAAATTGCTGACTTTGCTAGCATGTATACCATATTATAAGGTATGCTGCCGAGATCAGCAATTGGAAAAATTCAAATTGGAAATTCAAAATCAAACCAAAAATTTGAAAAATTCAATTTGAAAAGTACAGTACACACATGCAAAGCTAGAACATAACTTTATTTGAACTGTCTCCAGAACTGAACATATATATGCATAAATACATACAGGCAGAATACCTCTTGAATGGTTCCTTTTTTTTTAATGTCTAGACTGGAAGCAGCCCAAAATGGAAATGGCTGTTTAAATCCTCAGCTGTTGTTTCAGAAAGATAGTGTTCTTTGTGTATGGGCGAATTTAACACAGCTGAAAAAATGTATTGGATTAAAAGTCAATTTTTGTAGCCTCTAAGTTCAGTGAGAAGTATTGTACTCTGTTACAGCAAGGAAGTCTTCGGCTAGGTGACGCTTTGTCTACTTAACTGCATGTACTTTGATTAAAAAAAAAAAAAAAGTTTGTCATAGAAGGTAGACTTTAATCTGAGTACATACCATTTGATACTTGAAAGTAAGAAAGATTGTGTGCTGATAGCAAGCTGTTTCCTCTGACTTGTGCCCGAAGTTATACTTGAAAACAGTTTGTGCGTTAAGTTTAAATGTAATGACCAAGATGCCCCAAGTCTGCAGTGATGTACATTTTTACTCTGAAGTCTAGTAAATGATGTAGAAAAGCTCTTTCTTTCAGGAACACTTTTTTTCCCATGCTTCTGGTTGTTCATTGTGGCTACTGAAGGCTTTAAGAAGTTACTTAATGAAGTTACTTCATGAATACTACCAAGACTTATTAGTGGTTAAAAGGAATGGATAATATGCCCTTTTGTGTTTCTTTTCTTGTGAATTGGAAAGGAAGTGTTAAGGCAAAGAGAAGAAGGGAAATTTTGAAAATAAATAGTTGATCATTTTAAAAATGACATTTCTTTTAATTTGAAATCTAACTTTTACTTAATATTACCATTGTACAATCTGTTTTCAGATTATCCATCATTACAATGTATGCTGTTGAAGCTATCAGAGCTAAAAATCTTAAGTCTTTTAAAATAACTTGATAACTTGGCTGAAGGTTTCTACTCATGTGCTTAAATTTATATACAGATAATGTAGTTTCAAAAGTTCTTAATATTTTTGTTGTTTTCAGAGGATAACCAGCTATTTATGTAACTAAACTTTTGATTGTGGCAATATATAGAAAAGCAAATAATTCTTTAGAAACATTTACAGAATCCACTTAAGATAGTTAGCCTTCTTCTAACTGCAAAATAAAGTATTTGACACCTATACTAAGGACTGCAACAGTTGTACTGTAAGTTTTACAAATACAGCCACCTTTATGACCATCCCAATTTGGCTGAGCAAATAAGGAGGGGTCAGAAATGTGAGTATGTAAATCTTTAAAAATGAAGAAGGCAAAATTAGTATCCATTTAGCCCATGGAAAAAAAAAAACTGTACCCTCGCTTGCTCTCTCTCTCTCTCTGGCTCTCTCTGGCTCTGGCTCTCTCTCTCTCTCTCTCTGGCTCTCTCTCTCGCTCTCTGGCTCTCTCTGGCTCGCTCTCTCTCTCTCTGGCTCGCTCTCTCTCTCTCTGGCTCGCTCTCTCTCTCTCTGGCTCGCTCACTCTCTCTCTGGCTCGCTCACTCTCTCTCTGGCTCGCTCACTCTCTCTCTGGCTCGCTCACTCTCTCTCTCTGGCTCGCTCACTCTCTCTCTGGCTCGCTCACTCTCTC
>CM021766.1:66679585-66906198 GCA_011076525.1 Nettapus auritus | reverse complement strand
CTCTGGCTCGCGCGCGCTCTCTGGCTCTGGCTCGCGCGCGCTCTCTGGCTCTGGCTCGCGCGCGCTCTCTGGCTCTGGCTCGCGCGCGCTCTCTGGCTCTGGCTCGCGCGCTCTGGCGCGCGCTCTCTCTCTCTCTCTCTGGCTCTCTCCATAAAGCTTGACTTAAACAGTAGATCGTGCATTATGCAGATTATCTCTCCATTAACTGTTTTGTGGATAGAAAGCATTCTGCCAGTTTGCATTTGAGAACTAAATGTTCATGTTTCCACTTGTTGAAGCTACCTGAGCTAAGGATTGTGACCTAGGCATTGCTGTCTTTGAATTTCAGAACAAGAACAGTGAAGGAGAGGAGTGACATAAGCAAACAGTTGACTTACGCGTTGTACAGGACTATGTCTTTGAAAAAGGTGCTCATTTTAAGTTGTGGATGTACTGCATTTTTGTGTAATAGCTCTAATACAAGAAAATAAAATAAGACTAATGGGTGACACTTAAGCTCTAAATACTGTATTTGGTCTGTGATCATTACTTTTTCATTTTAAAGCAACTTTTTTATTTCCCTATTTGTGTACAGTTCTCTTTACGTATATAATAATTTTTTGAGAACCTTTGGTAGCTAGTTTTCTCATTATATTGGTGGTAATGATCGAAGTACATCCATTTAACTATTTAGCTTTGTTTTCATTATATACTTTCAGGTTCTTTGAAAAGCAGCAATAACAGCTGGACTGTTATTTAAAGTAAAACATTTTTAGCACTGTTTTCACTTCTATAGTTTGGTATGGATGCACAATGGAATATCTATTCTAATTCTAAGATTTCAAGAGCCTTTAAGTAGTTTTAATCTTTTGTGTGTGATGGGAGATGTTTGGTAGTAGCCTTATATATGAAATTGACAAGTCAAACAATTTATCCTTATTTATTGGATTAAAAATTTATGTTAAAATATTTTCAGTAACTTTTCATAGTGTATTGTATGTGCTGATAAATAACTCATAATAAAACTATGCATCGGCCTTCATATGAAATGTACTGTAATGGGCGAAGTTTATGCTGTTTAAAGAATCACCACAAAAAGTATAGCAAAAATGGTTTATTGAAGTAAAATGTTGTAAAAGTGAGGCTTAACATCCAAATTACCAACATTCCCAGTGGTACAAGTTATGCACAGTGTCAGTTGCTTACGAAAGATGTGCAGTTGATAAGGGATCTCGACCTTGAGGAGTATCTGTGAGAGGCATTCCAACTCCAGAGATCACTGCTGTGCAGCCTGCTGCTTAGTAGAAAAGCTCACGCAGGCTATCATGTTTATGGAATAAGGTGGCTGGCTTGTAGTCAGATTACAAAGGATGGAGAAAGTAAGCATAAGACTCCTTGTGCACACAGCTGTTTTTGCTCCTTGATAAATTAGTCTTGGTTTTAACACTCCTGCTATTCCTGCGTTAATTGCATGATCAATGTTCTGCTTTCCAAGCTCCTGCACATCGAAGCACACCATGTCACCTCTTCCTATAGGGGTGTTTCAAAGAACAGATTGGATACAAATACAGTAAAGAAGTGAATGGCCCAGTCAGGGTCTAGGCCTCTACTTCCTTCAGATACTGAACCAAAGGACCACTAGCAGGGTTGAGTTGGGTATATCCGTCACACCCTGGTAACAAAAATTTTATACTCTGTGAGCCCAATTTAAATGTACCAATGTATACATAAAATAAGGCTAAAATTAATACTCGAGTGATGCATATTCCTCTAGACCTTAATGGTGTGTTCCTGCAGCCATCTTAGTTCTGCTTCATAAATGCTTCATAAATACAAGAAAACCCTTAGTGGGACCTAGGTTGGCACAAGACTAATGTGGTGTGAGTAAGACTTTAATTTCTTGTCCCCTCCTCCATGGTCCTAATACTTCCAGCCTCCGCATCCGCTGGTTAAATTTTAGCATATGGGGGGAAAAATGATGGAGTAAATGAAATGTGTGTAAAAGGCTAGTTAGAATGGAATCTGAGCACCTGCTTCTATGACTATAATAAGGATTTGTTTATGCAAGTGGATATGCATAATTTAGAAGCTGTGCCAAAAAAAAAAAAAGGCAGATTGATTTTTCAGTAGTTCATCAGATTGGCAGCTAGCAATTTAATACTCTTTGGGAAGAAATATACTGAATCAACATGATGCAGGTGTTTTTGACTGGTTTATTCTGTTGACCTGCTGAAGCATAAAGATGCTGTTTGTTCCAGTTTCTGTCACATGCATTTCATTTTTAAGGAAGCTTAATTCACTATAAGTGTATTAATTACTACTTCTTGGAGATGCCATTTTGACAAGTTATAATGTAAACTTTGTAATGCCTGTCTTAAATAAGATATAGTTTTATTTGGTTTATATTAAGTCAATCAGAGAATGTTTGCTGGTAATTTTTTTTTTTTTTTTTTTTCCGTGAAGACTGAAATTATTGCTTTTACAGACTGCATTACAACAGCTAATTTCTTGTGAAGAGCTTAGGGGGCTAAGGAGAGTATTAAAAGGTTGCTATAGTTTAAGGTAGTGTTTCTTGTTGTTGTTGTTGTTTTCTTTAATTATTATTATTTGTAAGATAATGTTGCTTTCAAGACAAGCCTTTCTTGCAGAGGGTGGAGGCACAAGAATGGAAATTGGTCTGGAAGAGAAGACTCAAAATACCTGAGTTCTTCTGATTATAAACTTGAGGGCATTGTATATAGTATGACACAATATTATGCAAAAGCATAAACTTTCATGGTAACTGCTAGAAGAAAGCTGCTTTTATTTTGTACCCTGCGTGGGCTAACTGCCTTTGCTGAGCAGCTGGGCACCTTTTGGGTTCTTCTGACCGCAGGAATGCCTCGCAGTGTTTCACACAGTGCTGCAGTATTTTCCTGGCTGCCTGCCCCATACTGCTGTGGGATGCCTGTGGGGAAAGCAGAGCCATGTCCATGTCAGGAACTGGGAGGACCGTGATTGCCAGAGCTGCTCCAAGGTAAGACACCCCTGCTCCCAAACTGGGGCTCTCTCTCTGGGAAGAATGATACCCAGGTGCGGTTTCCAATGTGCCAAAGTTGCTCATTCAGAACCAGTTAGGTAGGACACAATTTCCTTTCTGAAAAATTAAACAGATGTATTTTTAAGAGGTATCTTCTCCTGAAGAACAGGCTTGCTTTCTTTATGGGAAGTTTTGTTCTGGGGCAGTGGTGTTTAGCCATTACTCTTTGCTCTGCTTCACAAAAAAAGGTTTTGGAATCAAATTTACTTTTTTGACACGTGAGAAATAATTTCACTTTTTCAATACCAAAATTAATTAGCCTGCCAAGGTGGATGTTACCAGAGTAAGACTGCACATTAATGTTTTGTATATATGTAGATGTAAATATAATACGGAATTTTGTGTGTGTATATACATGTTTGTCCATGTTTACCTGAACTGTGGCTGTAAATGCTTTGTGTAAATTGTGATTTTTACCATTCTCTTTAAGAATAATACCTGTTATTTCTTTTTGTAAGTATTCCTAGTATGTCTGGGCACAGAAGTGTAGTGTGAGTAGAGCCTATGTTCAACTGTAAAATAGGATACATATTTCAATTATTTAGAGGATTTTCTGAAATAAGTTCCTTTTGTCCAAATTAATTATGGCATGTATCAGCCCAACTGTGTTGACAGGTTATAGAACAACACTGATTACTAACATTCCAGAAGTGATGAACATTGGCAGTAGCATTTTTTTTATAAATTGTTAAAAGCTAAATGAAACTATTGTTGTAGAATACAGCTTAAAATCTTATCAGTAGAAGGGGAGCCAGAGTAATTATTTGTCTGTGAATACAGCTTCCTATTTAACAAGTAGTGTATTTCAACACAAGCATTCCAAAAATAAAGCTATCACTTTGCACAGTGCCTAACTATCAGGTAAAAAGCCCCTGGTCCTGTTTAAAATTTAAAAAAAGGCCATGGAGAAATGAATGCCTCTGCCTGTACTATTTGTTCTTTCCTCAGTGCTTTTCCAGCTAAAGGTAACACATGCTTTTGTGTTTCAAAAGCTGTGTAGTCCCTGCTTTTAATCAATTCCTAGTACCCTTCCACATCATAGGAATTAAATCTTTTTGTCCACATACTACTCAGCATAAGCCATTGCCTAGTTTTTGAAGAGCCATCACCTGGGAGAGGTGTGCAGCCCTGTTCCTGGGGCTGGATAGCCTCAAGTTTTACTCACAGAATCTTTCCCTGTTGTACACTTAGCTTGCACACTAAGCACAATAACACTTGCACACTGTTGTAAGACAACAGAAAACAGTTACGTGGAGATGAGATGGATGGGAAGTACAAGGTACAGATTGGTTGGCATGCCAAAATTATAGGGTTAAAATATTTTTTTAAACCATGATTAAGCCTGTTACCACAAAGCTAAGTAACTTGGGTGATTAGGGATAAAGCAGAATGGCGTTTGACAAGCTTATGTCCACTGGACAGTGACATGACAGACCTGCTGTATGTAGGTGAAAATACCTTTATAAGGTACAGATGGCTCGAGTGGCACAAGCTATAGAATACTCTGGAAAGAAAAACATTGGACCTAGATGTGATGGAGAAGCAGGAAAACAGATGGGATGGCCAGGTCTAGGATATGCTTGGTTAGAAAGAATAGAAATAGAAACCTTTGTAATGTGTGAAAAGGAGCCAGGACTAGGGGAAAAAAAGGTAGTGCAATAAGAAATGAGGATAGATGGCAAAAGCTTAATCTGAAAGGCAGGTTTTCTAATTGTTTTTCCTTTCTGCAAGATAAGTTTATCATTCTACACATGAACTGTAGAAGTCTTTCAAATTCAGATAAATTGCTCTGTCTAAGCCAGCCAAATCAACAGCATGGGCATTGTTGAAATGCAGGTAGAAACACTTCTTTGTTCACAATTTTTGTGCTATGGACAGCATTGGGATGCTAATAGAGAAAGGCCAAGGAAACTTTTTTCTCATACTGCACCAGTCCTTGGAGTCGAAATCCCCATCTCCTCCCAGTCTCAATATAAGCCAGCTGGTTTGCTCAGCTGTGTGTGTCTCCTTGCAGCCCTCTGGGAACTGGCACAAAGGAGGACACCAGTGCATAGAGATGTGGAGAAAACATTAGAAGAAGCAAAGTACTGCAGTGAAGAACTCTTATCATCTTTTACCATCTCTGTTTTTGCTGCTGGGTTATTTCCCTTTCCTCCCCAGCGTGATATAAATTTTATCATCCCAGTAACAATAATTTGCCAGATCCAGACCTCTCTGAAAGACTCCTGACAAGAGGACTGCACTGCAAGTTCCTGTGCTCTCTAATTCACCATTGGGTGTTTCAAATATTTTGATGTTGGCTCTGAAGCTTTTCTTCTGCAGTTTTTGTTTCTTAGCATGAACTTTATGGTCCCCAAAGGTAGATTCAGAGTTCAAAGGTAAGTAAAATGCACTGTCACTGGGTATGCTTCAGGCTCTTCTATATGAAACACAGAAACAGAACAATCTCTTAATTTCCTTCCAAGTGTAACTAAAGGCCTAATTCCAGTAGGACAAAGTCATGCAAAAACCAGTAAAATCCTCAGTATAGCCAGCTGAGTTTCAGAATCACAGAATCTTCTAGGTTGGAAGAGACCTCCAGGATCACCTAGCACAACCTCTTACCTAACACTAACAAGTCCTCCACTAAACCATATCCCTAAGCTTTACATATAAATGTCTTTTAAAGACCTCCAGGGATGGGGACTCAACCACTTCCCTGGGCAGCCTATTCCAATGCCTAAAAACCCGTTCAGTAAAGAAGTTCTTTCTAATATCCAACCTAAACTTCCCCTGGCACAACTTTAGCCCATTCCCCCTCGTCCTGTCACCAGGCACATGGGAGAATAGACCAATCTCCATCTCATACAGCCTCCTTTAAGGTACCTCTAGAGTGCGATAAGGTCGCCCCTGAGCCTTCTCTTTTCCAGGCTGTACAATCCCAGCTTCCTCAGCCACTCCTCGTAGGACTTGTTCTCCAGACCCTCCACCAGCTTTGTTGCCCTTCTTGGTGGAAGCAGTCTTGAGACATGGACTTGACTTCCTCACCCTAAGCATCCTCTTGGGTAGACTTTCTACCACTTCCTCACCCACCTGTCTCTCAAGCTCCAGGGCCTCAAACCTGTTGCATACAGGCACCTGGGAAGGCAGGCTGGTAGGGTGGGGCATTGCCTGCGAGGTTGAGCAGGAACCTGTCCCCATTTCTCAACTCCAAGGTCCTCTCCCTCTGCCCAAAAGTGACAGGGCAGGGGGTCCATCCCCATTTGGGGTGTCTTGCCCCGGTACCTCTCCTTCAGGCCTTGCAGGGAGTTGCTCCACCAGCCTATCTCCCTGATGGCCCTCAACCTCTCCACCTCCTCCTTGAGCTCTGCCACCAGGAGGACCAGGTCATCCACCTGCTCGCACTTCACGCACACAGTGTCTCTGCCTCCCTCAGATGGCAGCAGCAGGCTCCGGCACTCCCTGCATCCACACTTTTGAGCGCGCAGTCAGTCTGGGTGGTTACAGACTTTCTAGAGAGAGCGCTCTGCCTAGCGTAGATCACTGCAGCCTAGCTACTGGTAGACAGCCGTTAGATGAGTTGTTCTTATGGGCTGGGGGAAAAGCTCTCCCTGCGCTGGGGGGCCCTAGGGGCTGCCTTTAAACGTCAGGGTAGAGGGGCGCTGCTGGCTCCACCTACGCCTCGTCACGTCCGTCACAGAGCTGCCGGGTCGTGGCGGCTCCCTCGGCTGCCTCGAGTGGCCTCGATGCCGGGAAAAGAGCCCTGCCTGTCCCCATCCCCCGCTCCGCTGCACAGCACGTCTGCCCCAGAGCCGATAGCCTCGGCAAGTGGACAATTTAAATTCAAGGAAAGATATTTTTACCTTGTTTTTAAAGCAGAGAGAATAAATAACAAGTACTTCGCTGTACCAGATCATATGCTCTGATTTTTTTTTTCCTACTCCTAAAGGAAGCCATAGTCCTTAAATTAGAGGGTTATTACTGTAAAAGGATTGGATGGCTTGTTTCTCTAAGTCAGAAACTTATCTAATATTCAAGTACACCTTTTGCAAAGCAAAAGTTCTGTCACTAGATGGTGATCTTGGTCTGTGCATGCTTTCTCCCTACCTTCTTTCCCATTTTACTCCCATACTGCACTTCCAGATAATGACCAAAGCAATAATCCTCATCTGTTTTAATGTTGTTTCTGAATATTATGTTTACAAAGGCAAGAAGTCTTAGTACTTGAATCCTAATGGTGAAGAGAAACAATGTCTGCATCTTTTTCTTCTCAATATGTATCTTTCTTTACAATGTCCAGTACTCAAAGCATTATTTAATATTCATGGTTGGTACTGTGCTTATGATTTAGCATTGTACTGCAAAACATGAATTCTTTTTCAAAAGCTACAGGAGCAGATATGAAAATGGAGACCAGAGTACTTATGTGATTATTAAATCACTTCTTATATGACTAGCAGAATAAAAGTTTTTTTTGTTTTGTTTTTGTTTTTTTTTTATATATATATAGATAGATATATATAAAGGAATGTAGTAGTCGTGGGTTGGTTTCCTTTCCAGGCAAAATCCTTTTGCCTTGTATAAAAGTGAGAGGAGGCAACAGACAGGAGCAAAAATGAATCACTCCTTGAGACTTCGCTTCTATTCAACTTACTAAAGCATGTGCCTTTTTTGGTCTACCTTCTTTCTTTCCATGTGATGCAGCTCTAATTCTGCATTTATAGACACATCCAGTGACATGCTGGGAATTTTTCAGTAACTTACTAACATGATGGGTTCTGTCTTCTGTTCACTGTTCACTAATGCAAGTCAGAACTCAGCCTTGCACAACCCACTTTTAGACTCACTTCCATCAGCGTAATGCTGCTGAGGATTTTTTGAAGTAGCAAGGAGGCCATGATTTGCTTCAGCTGAGCAAACCAAGCTGCCAGGAAGACTGTGAGGAGCTGTCCTAACGATGAACAGCCAGCCTGAGAAACTACAGGGATGTTGCAAGTTTAAAGGACACTGTCTCCAGGATGTGTTTCACTGGACTGATAACCACAAGGGGTGGTTTTACAATTCTTTGCTTTCTGCCGATAATTTTGCGCTGGGTGCTATACGCCCCTGCTAGATAGCTATAAGAATCAGGCTATCCGGCTAATAAATGAAGCACGATTTAACCATATGTAATGACTTTGGTCGTCTTGCTGACAACACAATGCAATTCTATTAAAACTTGCTATTATTTCATTGTGTGATTTGGTGAGGTCCCCTTTGGCATTCTATTTGGTCACATTCCCTTGCTTCTAAATATGAAATGTTTCTGAAGCAGAGATTTCGGAGGTATTACAGTGTGAACAAGTTTCAAATTGTCATTCTTCAGTCTTGTGGATATACTACTGGCCAGTCCTCTGGCCATTTTTCAAGTTACCACTGTAATCCTTTCCTCCTCCTGTTGAACATCTGTCAAAATGTTCTTTGAAGACACACAAAAAAGGGCAAATTCCACCATTCCTGAGTCTTCTGTAGCCAACTTGACCAGATTGACATCTTTGGCTAGATGTGTTTACCAGAGTAACTGATGTACCAAGTGTTTCCTCTCCCTAGCTGTAGCATGTGGAAGTAGAATAAACCTAATCACCTGTCAGTTAGTTATTACATCCTGTAATGGTACAGAAACCCCTCTTTGATGTTATCCTATTTCCCAGTCCCTGTGTAGGTATCAGTAGTGATTATTTTCTGTAATGTTAAATAGCCTATTTGGTGGGAAAAAAATCTAGAAGTAAACGTGTTTTTCTTTGTGTTTTTTACGTGTTATACTTGTATAGCTCATTCCTTCATTCTTCCTCTGGAAGTTCAAGAGTTCTATCTCAAATAGAAGACACTTGAGAAAGAAACACTTCAGTGCCAAGACAGAGTCCTGCATTTTAATCTTTGCAAAGGACTAACCTTGTGTTTGTCAGGGTAGTTTCTTCACTAACAAAGATCCAGATCAACTAATGGTCCTGACTGGCTGACCTTATGAAGATCAGCTTTGTAAGCAACCAGATCAGTCAAAATACCATTGGAGTCAAAGGTGAGAGAAACCAAACAATTCCCCTTGGAATGTTTGCAGGATCCATTTTGCAGGTTGACTGTTTTTGCAGGGTGTTATCTCCCACAGGGAAGCTTCCAAACTGTCCTGCAGTGAACTTCAACTACATCAGTAATTACAGTGAAAGAGGAAAATGCCTGAAATTCCTAGTGCAAGCATTTATAAAACACTTTCACTTATGTGCCTAAGCAAGCACATAAGTAACTATAATTATGCCCAGAGCTGAGCTGCTCATTTTCATATTTAAGACTTGACTTCAAACCTGACTCTACCTCCCAGAAGTCATCTTAGAAATACACACATTTTGAATGATTCAGTTCATAGCATGCCTTGAACTTGATAAATTTTACTACTTTATATTTTCCAGACTAGGTGGTCACTTTGGGAGGTTGGATTCAGACGAACATGCTGACTTGAGCATGTAGTGTTGCAGAACGTTAGGGAAATTCAACCTTATTTTGGAGCAGAAGGATGGACGCTAGGTGACCTAATGCTGAAGGGCCTTTTTATCAAAAATTTGGACTGGAATCCCAGTTGTCTTTGAAATTTTCTGGCACTATCACAATAAAAATAGCATCTCTCACAATTTTTTTCTGTCTGACAATTTATATTTTGGTTCAGAAGTGTTCTATGATACAGTATTAACAAACACAGCCAACCAGTTTGCTTATGCTATTTTTATTGATTTTGTGAAAGTGTGTAATGAAATGGAGGAAAGGAAGGACTTCAGTCTTTGGAGGTCACTAGCAATTCAATGTGAACTCCATTTTCAGATCAGGAAGATAGTTTAACTTTGTCAGCACCTGAGTACAGATTTCAAGTAGGTTAATATTAAAAGACTTCCAGTTTTCTGATTTTAATTTTTTTTCTAACCAGGGTAAACTTAACTTTTCAGTCTTTGGAGTGCCTCTGATAACTGAAGTCATCCAACTAATGATTTGAGTAGCGAAAAATCTGCTACATCTCAACTGTAAACATCATCAAGATACCCTGTGGAAAATTCCAGTTGAAAAAATAAATGGTGAGTCCCTGTTGTAATTTTTTACTGCTAATAACAGTAATATTTTGGTCTTTACCATAACTCTGAGAGGTGACTTTTCTAGTAAGCTTGTAGTGCAATAGTTGAATGTATTTGTCTTTGAGGGGCCTCTGAGCATATACAGTGTAGTGTGGATCATGTGTCTGAAAGGTACTTCAAATAAACTGTAAAGGTGAGATTTATTACTCCAATAATTAAACAAAAAGGGTAAAGGAAACATTTATTAAATTGCATGACGGGCTGTTGTTTCTGCTGTCAAAACACTAACTTAGTCAGTGAATCTTCTAACACTTCTGTGTTCAAAACTTTCCAGATTTGAACTTGAAACTTGTGGAGCTGTGAATTTCAAAGAAATAACTCTCATTCAAAAAACAACAAACCTTTAAGCTGATTGTAAAACAAGTCCTTACCTAAAGGTCAGGATGAATTCTGAAAGTGCAAGAGGAATGAATACTGATAGCCATCTTTCTTCTGAGACCAAACTGTCCAGTATGACCCCTCTGAAAACCCAGTACTGATCAGCACTGTGATCTAGATGAAAATATTCAAGTACAGCTGATTGAGAGATTGTTGCCCCCAACTTTGGAAGTCCACATGAGAGAAGGAGATGGTCTCTGCTAGCGAAGTCTCAGAGTTAGTGAAACGGTGAGCCCCATTGAACTATGAACGCATGTATTTGAGTCTTCAAAGAGTATCTTTGCTGTTTGGTAAAGTGGCTATTAGAAATTTTAACCTAAAACTCTGCAAGATGAAGCCTAGAGTTAGGCTTCCTCAGGCTTCACTTCTGCAAATCCTCCTCAAAGTGTTTGACATTGGTCTCCCTTGGCTGATAAAGATTCAAGCTCCTGACTTCATTCTACACCTAAATTAAGTATTTATGACTGAATATGTAATAGCCACATGTTTAAAAAAAAAAAAAAAAAAAGGAGATGGTGCAGCACCTTTGTGAAACTGTTAGTGTATTAGTAAGAGATGGGTCATAACCAGGTTAGATTATCTGATCTTTTCAGCTACTCTTCTGTAATCATCAGGAAATTTCTCTTTCCAGGGTCAGCTTCACAAACATGCAATTTAATAGGGGCATGGTAGGATTGCTTGGCTTGTACTGTTACATGAAAGTGATGGTTGAGAGTTTATGTATGTCTCAAGACCATAAGAGCATGCACCATTGGGAGATGGGGTTGGAAGGTCATAGCATTTGCATCTAGAACATTGTGTAGAAGAGCCCTGCTAAAAGTGAACTGGATGTTAGTTTTGATTCTTTCCCAAGCAGTAAATACTCTGAAATCTCCACAGTGCTTGCATAGTCTCTGCTCTTTTGTAAACAGCATGGGGCCCTAAAAGGCTGATCTAAGCTTCAGGTGTGAACAGCTTTATGAGTAGCTTTCTTCTCAGTACTTTCAATTCACTAATAGGTGTCACTCTTATTGCCTTGTCATTCACAGGTTGTTGTTGTGGCTATTGCAGCAGCACTCTGCAGAGAGGCTGTAATTTACCTGCACTGGTCTCTATTCCTATCTGGTTCTTCTGTCATTCTGTAACTCGCTTGTTACAGTGAGTATAATACTAAGTAAAAATATGGGATTTATTTCTTTCATTATTATTATAGTCAGCTGAGGTATATGGGTACAAAATAACTGCTCTAGGCATGCACTGTCTCATATGCATACTTACTAAGGTAACAGAAGCTAGAGTGAAGGCGTAATTCTTCATTAGTACTGGTCTCTCAACACACAATTCTATTTAAATGTTCTTAACAGGCTTTTATGGGTTTCTAAATCTCCGCTATCTGCCAGGTCATACTCAGGTTGTATGTTTGTTGGCACCTCTGTTGAATATTGTCTCTCTTTCAGTGAAGATAACTTTCTTCCAAATTGCTTTTAATTCCTGCTTAAGGTTTCTCTGTGGCTTTCCATTTTAGGATTATGGTGATTCTTTTATTTATATGGTGATTCTTTGATTTATATTCTAACATGAAATTACAGCAGCTTTTGCATGTCGTGGCACTGCTCCCCACAGTTTCAATGGAGCTTTCCTCAAAATATCCAGAATGACTTGTCTTTAATTGCCTGGGACAGTTGGTATTACAAATGTGATGCTATGCATAAACACTGACAAAACATTCCTTTGCGCCGGGATTTGCTTTTGGCTGCATCATATTGGCTGGATTCTTTAAGTGGTCTACGGAAAGTGAACTATTCCGGTATGTAGTTTGAGACAAAAGCTAAGTAGCTTAAAAACAACTTTTAAAAATTTACAAAAATTGTGAATTCAAGGAAAAAATACTAATATACTAGGGAAAAGCAGAATTGTTAGCTCTGGACAGCAGTACTGTGTACTTGCTGTCTGGTAGCCTAATCCATGTTCTAAAGACATGCTGTAGCTGTCTGAAAGTCTCTAGCTCCTTTCAGCTGTAAACAACAACAACAAAAAGTGATAACTGATTTATGCCATGCAAGAGGATATCAGTACAGAGAAGATGGTTAATGGTTTTTAGGAGTGGGGAGAATCATGCAGGCATAAAATAGCTTAAAAAATGAAAATAAAAATCTCTTTATCTTTCCCAGACTATCAAGATACAATCTGCTAAAGAGCAGCAGGGAGATTCAAGATGAAGATATGTGAGATTTTTGCAAGGGTGTCTACTTTACAGTATTATGTTGTTCATTTGCTTTCCTGCCATGAGAAAACTGTGTTGGAGTGGAGAAAGGAGAAAAGATGTACTGATGTAGTTTCATTTTTTTAATCTGAGAACTGGGGTTATTCTTTAGCTAGATGAGCATTACCACAGCTTTGATTAGAGAACAGTCAGTGTCTTAAATATACTTTTGACCATCTGCGTGTTGTAAGATTTCTAGGATGTTTTTCTAAGCCAAAAGACGTTAAAAACAAAAAATGGAAGAAAAACAAAGACAGTCAACAGAATTTTGAAACTTTGTAATAAATCCAGGATATATCTTGAAATATATTGATTTCATCCTTTGCAGATGACTGTTCACATTGCAAATGTCACTGTAACAAGCTATTGCCATGTTCTAAAAGATGACAGGGATTGAATGGGTTTGGGAGTAGAACAGTTTTCTTCCTGTAAGTGTTCATCATTTCACCAGGGTAGTGGTATCAGAGAGAGTCTGAAGTGGCAGGAAAGGAAAACATGAAGTCCTACCGCTATTCTCTGTGATATGTGATTTATGGGTAGAGTGAATATTCTGTCTTGGTACTGTATGAATAATAATGTTAAGTCTTTCAGGAGAATTACTGTTATTTTAAACATCCTCGTATCTTCATCGAAAAACATTGGATCACTGTTTCATGCCACTTGTTTTTGTAAGTAACCACTCCATGTTTTGCTGAAGCAGCTGTAAAAACAAGGCATACATTAGTAAACACTTTTCACCCATAATTCTTTGTTGCTGTACATTTCATGGGTGTGTTGATCCAATGTCAAAAGAAGGCGTCAATTTTGTTTTTAAATCATTCCTCTTGTGATAGCACAATCAATTTGCACATAGACAGGTCCAATCTCAAGTACTTCAGAAAGCAGAGGGGCTTTCAAATAAGATGTGTAATGCTTGGCTTCCTATAGATGTTTTCCACAATACGGAATAAAGGTAAAAAGTAATTCTGAAGTAAGAGGGCTCACATACACAGTTCTCTCTACTGTTTATGACTGAAGTATGGTGGTATATTGCACATTCACAGTCCTATACCCCTTTGCATCATGAAGCAGCACCTTCTCTTCCTCCAAAAGTGGCTTCAGCCCTCAACAATAATGTGCTATGCTGATATCTGGAGAACAAAACTTAGTGTAGCCATTAGGATATGTTTTCCTATGGGCAAATGGGCAACTAGTGAGAGGAAATTCTGTGGAAAAAGTTGCTGAGTGATGTAAGACACTGAAAATAAGTAAATGCATGGTTGGTTATTTAAGGGGAGAGGAAGATGTTACAGGTCATTTCTGGAAGTGGGAAACAAGGTCTTTTAGCTAATAACCTGGAGAAAAATGTCAAGTTTTAATTTCCCGAACAATTAGAATGAATACAAATGTCTTCTGCTTTTTTTGGAAAACATTCCTAAACACATTATGTTACAAGAAGTATTAAGGACCAGCAATAACAGAAATGGGAAGTCTAATAATTAGCTAATTAAACCTAGACAATAGATCCAACCCTCATAAATAAGTTCACTGTCTCTGGCTGGCACTGATTAAATCAAACCTTCTGCAAAACATGTTTTGAATGAAGACTAATTCAATTCCATATAATGGCTTCTCATTTTCTTATATTATACTTAAACAAAGCAGAAAGACAGATCTTGTAAGTTGAAAAGGAAAGCGTGAAATTGTGACAGTGAAATTTTTGCAGAGCTGATGATTCTTGGGGGGAACAGGTCTCCAGTTGGTACAATCAGTGCTTTGTTATTCAGCTTTACTTTGCAGGTTGTTTTTACAGAAGCAGTAGGTTACCCGTGGGCAAGCTAGATGCCTAGTCAGATTGTTTCACAAAACGTAGAAATGGAGAAAATCTTCAGCTATGTTTTGGGGCTATATAGGAGGGAAGCATTGCTTCTGATTGAATGGCTCACTTCCCTTTTATTCTCAAGGTCTTCCCTTTTCATTCCATAGCACGTCTGTGGCAACATCCTTAGTTACTTGCCTGGAGGTTAATCACAGGTCTAAGTGTGTTTAGCTCTCTGTACTTGCAGGACTTCCAGCTCTATTGCTGCAAGTGGAATGAATGGAGGTGCATGCAGCTTTCTGTACCATACTGGGGCTACCAGCCCTGTTTGGCCATTTTGCTTCTCTTAAATTAATCGTGTTAGGATAGACTTTGCCAGAGTGAGTTCCTGGGGTAGATTTTGTTTTTCACCTTTAAGCAGTATTGTAACTGGCATGCATCCAGGAAGGGCAGTGGCTGGGGAGGTTAGGAAGGGAAGAATCAAGGAAATAATTGTGTAGCAGTTGTTTGAGTGTGAGGAAGTTGAAACCAAGAGTCAGACCTATAATAGGTTTGTGATGAGTACCTACATTCAGCTGTAAGTGATGCCTGCAGAGAATACTAATGTGTTTTTGTTTGTTCGTTTGTTGGCTTTGTACCACAGTTCTGTGCTATTCTTGTTTTTTCCCAAATGTATTACTCTCTGCTGGTGTGTCTGAACTGGAAAACTAAGTCTGAGCAACTCTGAATGCTTGGGAAAACTCAGGCTGCAAATCCAATCCCAGATTTCATATTCTTCTCCAGTGTGCATGGATTTTCTATGGATTTGATTGGAAAAGCAGCTGACTACCCAGGAGATTTGGAGTTGGCATGGGACAGAGGGAAGGTGACCAGGGCTTCTAGATAATATCTTACCCTTGCACAGCTCAGGTACTCACAAGGACTGCGTTCTCTAGTAATAGGGGAAAAAAAGAAAGGGGAGGCAAAATGTCTCAAGTTCCCAAACCATCTGGTACTCTTACCTGTTAATGGGAGTGATGGCTTTGTCAGAGAGCATGCCTCTGTGAGCAGACATATGGGAGGAAGGGAATGAATTAGTCCATGGCAGTGAGTGGGAGACATTACAGCTAATGTTTATTTCTATGGCTCTGCCTTTCTTCAGACTCTCAGACTGGGGACAGATGAAATGGAGAAGGCTCTGTTAATATATGGATTACTGGTGAAACAAAGGGCAGGTTATTTTATATGCTCTTCTGAAAACAAAGTAATAATGGCAACCTTTGGGTGTTTTTTCAGGAGACAATTATGCATGCAAATTGTGCTTGCTAAATAGCTTTTTAACACTTTATCTGATCATGAAGTTCACACTTAGCATATTCTTAATTAGAAGCTGCTGGAGTGCTTGAAGATAATTTTCAATCCTTGCAAAATGACAATGACTGTTAACAAGTTAATCATCATTTAATTTTTAAAATATGATGGTCTAAACAGTGTCCTGTGAGGTCTTTGAGAGATCTGCCATGCAGTTGGAGTTGAAAATAAAGCCCTGCATAAACAGCAGTAAAAGACCAAAAAATGGCATAGCCAGACAAAATGATGCATTAAGAAACAGTGCCAGAAATGCAAACTTGCATAGGAGACTCCCACCTGTATTTAAGCTTTGATTTTGTGGTCCGGTGGTGTTACGCCCTTGCATAGCAGCTTCTTTTACAGAAGTTTTTTTCTTTTTCATGTAGATGTGTTTCACATTCAATGTATGAATTCTGGATGCCTTTGAGACGCAAGAAGGCAGTGTTTACCTTAGTTTTGCTTAATGGCTGTCCTAGTTCTCAGGGTTGCATGTGAGAGAGACAGCCTTGATACAGATAGCTCAGCTGCTGTCCTCGTGGTTTTCCAGGCACGTTCTTTTTTAGTATACAGCTTTTCCAGCTGGAATGGAGTAATTCTGATGCTTTTTTTCCACATAACTTTTTCTATTCTTGATTTATTTTTTTTTTTTAATTCAGTGGTGATTAATTATTACAATTCAGCTAATCATCTCTGGCTTCAAGTATTGGCAGGAAAGCCTTCCACCCACTGTGGAAATGGTGTGTTGTGAGGTGTGCTGTGACACTCTGCTACGGAAAAGTCTCTGATATCAAAGAATTTATACAAAGCAACACAACAGAATCTGTTACTTACATTGCTACTGGCAGGAATATCTGGAACAAAGAAACAAATGAGTTCTCGAGTGCTTCAGATCTGAAATAAACTTGAGGTTTGCTGCTTCCAGCACTGACTGAAAACAAGGTGAGGTAGTAAGATTGATGTGATTCACAGAAGTGCAATGTAATTGTAAATTCTGGAATGCTCTTGATCTTCCCTTCCTCAGTTCCCAGAAGGGCACTGTGGGCTGTGCTTCTCCTGTTAAATCTCATGCTGCAACCCGTATTTTGTACATGAATGCTAGAATTTTGTCTATCACGCTAGTAAGGGTGTTTTGTTTGGGTCTCCTCTTCCTTGCCCCTCCTCTCCTGCAGCCTATGGTACTTGGCCAGTGACCCAGAATAAATAATAAACAACAAATAAATACATGCTGCAGCCATTTCATGATCTGTTTGTTTGCACAGACTACTCACTGAACAATGGCAAATAATAATAAAAAAAAAAAACATGAGTAAGTATCTTGGGCTGTTTTGTACTCAATTTATGAGCAGCAGTGAAGGGACTACTTATCTACAAAAGGCAGTACAATGCCTAAATTAAAAGGGTAAGAAGCCCAGTTTGAAGAGATGGGTTTAATCTTCCCAGCTGGTGGTTAACACTACATTCAGACAAGTAGTTATTTGTAATATACAGCGAAACAACTTGTTTGCCACCTCATTTTGACATTTACATTATTTTCAATACACTGTGAAAGCATGAGTGTTTTCTGCATATTTTGTTTTTAACCAGTTAAAGAACCTTATAGCTACTTCCTGCTATCATTTACTTTAGGGTTAGGTTAGTCCCGCTCAAAATCCCTAACTTGCCTGTTTTGTTTTCAGAAAATTGAAGTAACAAAACTTACAAAAATCTTTCATTTCCCTTGAGAGCACAGATGTCTAAGGGAGCACTGCTTTGCAGGGACTCTAGCAGCTTTTGTTTTGAGTCCTCAGGAACGTGACATACTGTTACTGCAGTTCCCTACGAATGCTTTAGTTGCAGGTTTATCATATACTTAAGGCTCATGAACTATTTCCCTCGGGACCACACTGCATTCTTGATTTGCATGGTGTCTCATTGCTAGCCAGCACCATTCAATTCCTGTCCTTTTGGCATCCTGTCTTAGAGACTGACCTTCTACTCTCCCTTAGTAGCTGTTAAGTTGCTATAGAAAAAAGGCCTGCTGTTCAGGAAGGCACAGTGGCATCTGGCATGGGAAAACAGCACTGGAGTCTATGAAGTTTCAGTGATGCATACACAAGTACATGTTAACACACATTCCTCTCTAGAGGACATGTCCAGCTGAGGTCATGGTAATTAGAGATAAAAAGACCCTTTGGATCACCATGTCTTTCCCCCTCCCAATTCTATTTTTTTTTTCTCCAGAGATCTATTTTCCAAATTTTTGTTTTGTGAAAATAGCACTCAACTGCTTACCTTCGGCCAGTGAGAGGCAGTTGTGTGCGTGGGTCTGCTTCTTTCAGCTTCCTTTCAGTGTGGGGTGCGCTTCCTTTCAGCAGCTTGAGCTTCCTTTCAGCTTGCTGAGTTTGGCCAAACCTATCCTCATGAGGCGATCTGTGTCCCTGCCCCTGCGCCATTAGCCTGTCCCTGTTCGTTCATTTTCTCTTCAAGTCCCTGCTCATTCATTTTCACTTCAAGCCCCGGCTCTTCTGTTCAGGCGCCATTTGTGGCCTAATGACCACATGGACACCAGGGTTTCTTTAAGGATCAGTAACTTCAATAACTTTTATTGAGGACAGGCTTCCTTCTTATACCATTAGCTCTACAAGTGGTACTTCCCACTAGCTATTCATTGGTTAATGACTTCGCCCGGCAACAGCAAACGTTTAGCCACTTCCATGTCTTAACAGTTGGAGAACAAGCAGCTTGAGACAGCAAGGGTCTCATGAATCACGCTTCTTTATTCCTTCTAGCTTGCTTACATTCCTCATGGCTTCATCATCAGCAATCTGATGTTATCACCAACCACGAGGCTTGTCAACCCCGCCCATGGCGATACTCCCACATCCATGCTTGTTTAAGATGAAATATGAATTTTAGATGTCAACCACAATTCTCCAGAATATTCCTTATTTTCATTTGGAAACATCAGATGCCAGCCAACACCATCATAGACAGGGACACTGATCACAAACCAAACATCCAAGACCTTGTGCTGTTGCCATTAATACTGCATGTACAATATGTTTTGAAATGCAGTTTTGTATGTATAGAGAGCCACCAATAGGTGACATGCAGACAAGGAGACTGTAATAATATAAGAATTATAATAATTATTATAATTCATAGAAATCTATTGATAGACTTATAATAGTTATAATAAGAATTATAGTTATTAATTATAAGATTATTATAATAACCTTCCCAAGCCTCAGTCAAAATAATGAGGTTATCTGGCCTACTGTACATTCCTCCTTTGTTTGTACAGTCCTAACAGCCAACATCACTGTCACCTTGCATCAACAGCAAGCAGAATGACTTGCTTTACAAAGACAAAAAGAAACGACCACCAACAACACCTTGAAATTTCCTTTCCAGTTCCTCCTTTCATCAATTTAGAAGTGTAGGAAACAACTTTTATGTCGTCCTACTGAGATAAGTAACTAACCTGTTCCTCTTTACACTAAATGGTGTTTTAAAATAACTTGCCTAGTTTCCACATTTATCAACTGCCAACACCTGTGCTCAGATTAAGAATTCAAAAGCAAGTAAATCATTTCCATCCAGCGCACATTACTCCCTCTAACTAACCTGACCTTTAGGAACAAATTTGCTTAAAACAAACAAACAAAAAAAAAGCAAGATACATGCAAATACAGCTGAGCCTGATCATTTTCAAGGCTCAAATTTAGAAGTGCTATGTACAAACACTGCGAAGTACACAGCATTGTCAAATCTAGAGAGTAAAAATAAGTATTTCACGAACACACTGCCTTTGCAAGGTGTTCCTATGCTTTCCTCCTGAGACTACAGAAATAGGAAAAAAGTAAATACCATAACCTCAATGCACAAAGTCCAGAGGTCCTAAGGACAACCATCTTAGGAGACAGGACAGCAACTCAGCGACTCTGCGCAGCAGGAAGGGCGGCTCTCGCCCAGTTGCCAGACCTGACTGAGCTCAGCATTACAGACCAACACCGCCACCAGATGACGGGAGTGCAGACCAGTGACAGTAACACACCGCAGCAAACGGAAAAAAAAAAAAAAAAAAAAAAGCACTAAGACGAATGCGATTGCCCTTGGTAATAAAGCTACGTTGTCTATCCTTACTATCCTTATCGGCTGACCAACAGCAGAAAAAATTACAAATATTACTCCCCCACATGCGCCCACTGTAAATACTGTTTTCCTGTATGTCAGTTAAAAGTGCACCAGGAAAAAAAAAAGCCAAACATGAGTCATCATTGGGTAGCTATACAAACACCATAAAATACCATATAACTTCTCGTCTATGAAAATGAAAAAGTCACCTAACAGCAATAGAAAAACTTGAAATTTACAACTGGAACCATAAGAAGCAATTCAGTCATTAAACGGAGAGAAACATGAACACAGTGAAACAGCACTCTTTAGGACCTGCAGGAAATACTGGCAATCCCAGGAAACATTACACCAAGTGCAGAGAGCAGGACATGGGAAGGGAATGGGAGTGGTAGCAAAAAAATAATTAAAAGAAAAAAAAAAATGGGGCATTACTAGCTATGTTATGTTATTTCAGGCTAAGAAAGTAGTTGAGGGGGTCCCCCAAGATGTTATGCACTGCAATGTTTAGGCAATGGTAACAGGAATATAAAGCGACAAGTATTAACCAGGCAGAGTTTCCGAGCCTCTGGGGGAGGACGGGCAGGAGCCTGGGCCAGACGCGGGTCTGTCCGCGTGCCGGTGCGTGGCTAAGGAGCACCCCGGGCCCCTCCCCGCTCCCGCACCTTGAAGTTGCTGGAGTTGACCCATGCCGCCAGCTCGTCGATCACTTTGTCGAGCCGCTGCGGGTCCTGCTCTACGTCCGGGGACCCCGCGGGGTCGCGCAGGTACTCCAGCAGCTCCTGCCCGACCTGCAGCCTGCGGCCCACGTCCTTCTGCTGCACCTGCTGGCAGAAATGATCCATCCCGGGCGGCTCCGGGCCGGCGGGATGGGGGGGCTCCGGCTCCTCAGCGCCGCGGGGCCCGGCCCGGCCTCCCCCACGCCACACGGCGGTGGGGCCAGCCTGCAGCTCTCATCCCCTCAGACCCCGGCAGCCTCGGCAGCCCCTGGTCCCCACCGCGGGGGAGCTCCGCGCCAACGGCCGTCGCCGGGCCGCCGCCGTCCCTGGAAATCGCGGCCCCGCCGCGAGCCGGCGCCGCACTGACGGGACCGGGCCTGGCACCTGGCTCCGCCTAGCCCCGCCCCTTAAATGGATCCGCCCCCTCCCGCCCCGCCCCCCGGCTCCACTCGGGTTGTGGCCCGCCGGAGGAGGCGCGTGCGCAGCCCGCCAGCCCAGCTGTCCCTGAGGCGCTGAGGGGAGGGGCCCGGGGCTCTGAGCGGGTTTGGGCGGCCGCAAGGGGGGCGTGGGGCTTAGGGGGTGTGCTCGGAGCCCGTCTGGGGGTTGGCTGCCCGAAACTCCGTAGTGGCTGTGATTGCTGTTTCAGTATCGGTTTTAAATCACAGACTCACAGAATCATAAAGCTTGAGGAAGACCTCCAAGATTGCCTAGTCCAACCATCACCCTCCCACCACTGTCATGCGCTAAACCATGTCCCTAAGCACCACATCCAACCTTTCCTTGAACATCCCCAGGGACGGTGATGCCACCACCTCCCTGGGCAACCCGTTCCAATGCATAACTACTCTTCCTGAGAATAAATGTTTTCTGATTTACAACCTAAACCTCCCCTGGCGCAACTTGAGGCCATTCCCTCTAGTCCTATTGCTAGTTATCTGCCTGAAGAGGCTGACCCCCAGCTTCCCACACCTTCCTTTCAGGTGGTTGTAGAGAGCAATAAGGTCTCCCCTGACCCTCCTCTTCTCCAGACTGAACAACTCCAGTTCCCTCAGCTGTTCCTCATAGGAGTTGTGTTCCAGGCCCTTCAACAGTCTCTTAGCCTTTCGTTGGACATGCTCCAGGGCCTCCATGTCCTTCTTGTAGTGAGGGGCCCAAAGCTGAACACACTACACAAGGAGCAGCCTCACCAGAGCAGAATTCAGGGTCTAGATCCCACCAGTGTTGTTCTGCTTAGGCCCAGTCTGTCCCCTCTGCCAGCAGCTGTGCTTACGGGCAGGATTAACAGGTTGAATTAATGAGCTGAGTGACCATTGGTGCCAGCAAGTTGCGCTGGCCCACAAGTCCTGAGGGCAGAAGCAAAGGACTCAGGAGGTGGGAAGTAGAGCAACTCCTTTCAATGGCAGAAAAGGGTGATGTCCATCTGCCATCCCTCCAGCACTTGGAGACATCATATTATGCTAAAATGCAAGCTGCTGTTCATACAGGCCATCCTTTTCTTCCCGTGTTGTCACATATAAGGTCCTTCCCTTGTTCTTACACCCCAGTTGGTGTTTATTTGGCCTTAGATAAACAAGGCCATTTTCCTTTGCAATGATAGTCGTTGTGTCATGAAAGCCCAACTTAGTTTCAAGACAACACAGTCTGGCTGTCTAGCTTGCCTTGTTAGTGCTAATACTGGGAATGGGTGAGACTGCAGGAAGACAAGGTGCTCGCTTCATTTGGCTGCAGGATTTAGACAGGTATGAAACAAGTTTATAGCAACCACACCTCCAAGCTGAGGAGCCACATCTCCAAGCTGCCATTTCACAGCAGCTTATACCAAACTAAATTGGTACTACAGTGGTCCCACTTCCTTGCTTCTCACAAATCCCATTTTCTGGAATTTTGCACATCTGTTCTGTCCCATGCGCTGACATCGGCATGACCTCACACAATAGAGATCTACATCCACAAGCATAGCAGAAGATGAGACTACAAGCAGCCCTTTGCTGATTTTGGTGTGACCTAGCAAATTTAGATCCCTTCCCTGATTGGTCCCTAGGCATTGAAATAATAAAGACAAGGGCATTGAAATAGTAGATACATTTAAAACAGAAATGTATGTGTTATACTTTGAGCCTCTTATAATTGCACCAAAAGATTATCAGTTCCTTAACTTGTTTACACAGCTGGATTTCCCCTTGCACATATAAGAACTATAATTTTGGGTGCAGCTGAATAGTTCTTGTCTTGTGTGTGCAATGCCATTTTCTAAGAAACGCTATGAAATTTTTGCATATTTTTTATTAAAAATGTGACCTATGAAACTGATAGAAATATAAAAACAAACAGCAAAAAATAAATGTCTATATTGTCATATTTTTTTCAGTGCATTAGAAATCTGATTCTGCGGTATTGTCAGTTTAAAGAGTAACTTTCTCGCTGTGAGTTTCAAAAGTAACTGCCGATCTAATAAGATTAGCTAAACAGAAAATAACTGAATAGATTGTACTGACCTCTTAGAATATCAAGAGCTGTAAACAGTTTCAGTCCACCAGATGAACTTTGCAAAAAGACAGCAAAAACAACAAAATGCCCCCCTCCCCACCAAAAAAAAAAAAAAATAATAATAATAAAAAATCTTTTGTTGTAGTCCAAGTTAATGTTGGTCTCAAAAGATTGAAAATCCTGAGCAAAAAAAGGTGGTAGAAAGCTCATGGCAGTAGCTTCTCTCAATTTATCTTGATTCAAAGCAAATAAACTGATTAGATGATCTAATAATCTGTGAATGGCACTGAAGCTGAGGGGAAGGGTAAAGTGTAATAAGGTACACACTTGAAATGTTGAAATTATTTTGTCAGCCCAAAGACAACATTGCACATCTATGTTAAGGGTAAAAAGCCATGCTGGGATATGCGGCTTTTGTTTGTCTCCATTTCATGTCACGAGAACATTTTTGGAAAACACGGGAGAAAATAATTTTTACAGCATTTCTGTAAAATCAGAAGATTAAACTACTGTATTTCATCCTGACAGCACTCGTGCCTTTATATAATGGATGGACATTGGTATAACACTAGAAAAATCTTAGCCATTTTACTGCTGAGGTGTTCTGGTACAATCGTGACGTTTTCCTTTGAAACCCAAACATGGAATGATATGGAATATTATTATTATTATTATTATTATTATTATTATTATTAATATTATTATTATTATTAGGCAGGTGGGGGGAACAAAAAATGTTGGTTCATTTCTTTCTCTGCAAACAAACAGTATTTTCGTATTGCAAATAGAGCTTCTGGTTTTGTTTCTGGTATACATCTGTTTTTTTTTGGCAAGGCACGAGTAGCACTCTAACTCTGCATCTGGAGCAGAACTTCAGGTTGGACAAAGAACATGGTTTTGTTGTTTGATGTTCTCACAAAGTCCTAGTGGACATTATACCCAGGGATGTGGGCTAGGCTCCAAGAAGAAGGTTTTTTTTTTGTTTGTTTGTTTTTTGTTTTGTTTTGTTTTGTTTTGTTTTGTTTTGTTTTCATTCAAGCCAAAGATCTTTTAAAGCCTCTTATTTGCAGTTAAGGGGATTGCTTCCTTTGGAACACAATCTTCTTTTTGATATGCAAGCATGTGAGGCTAAATCCACTACTCTGGTGTATTTGTAACAATGCGTAATATTTTGTAGAGCAATTAAGCACTGTAACTGAATGCTGAATCAAAATTTATTGCAATCTTCTGAGTATGACTGGCTAGCAACAATAGCAATTATACCAGGAGCTGAGATAAATGACACTAATTCACTGAGGCACATTTCCAACCTGAATTGCACACCAAACCTGTTTCTATGCCCCCACCTCATACAAGCATGCTGCACAATTGTTGCATGTAACGTCCTGTTCTGAAATGGGCAAGAATTATTCAGAGAAATATGCTGAAGAGGAAGAACGCTGTGCTCTTCATTCCTTTGATTGATAAGAAAGTTTGTCTCATAGTTTGTCTCTGCCCTTTCTTTTCCTAGCAGTAGCTTCACTTTGGGTATAGGAACATGTTCATGAATGTCAAAGATGGTCCTTTGCCACAAAGAGTAGTTGCCTCCTTTGGTTTACAGGAAGTTTTTCCTTCATTCTCGACATGGCTGGACACACTGGAGCCTTATTGGTTTCACAGAGTCTTCTCTTCTCAAAGTAGTCAGGAAACTGACCAGAGACCTTTTAACATGCTCAGAAATAATAATAATAAAAAAATTCTTAGTCAACATATACTAAGATCTTTAGCAATGTTATTGCATCCTTGTAAGCGAAAAAAATTATTTCCCATGCTTAAATATGAATCAGAATTCTAAAAACAATCTAGTTCTAGGTCTGCCTGTTTAATTCTCCCTGGTTAATTCAAAAGGAGTCTGGGAGCTAAGCAGAATTTTCATAAGGAATATCTAGACACATTACAGAAACAGTACAAGCCTCATGCAAGCCAGTTGTTGAACTCCTTTTGTGTGCCCGTTGGTCATTCTGACAGTCAAGCTACTTCCACACAGTGACATCTTCTGAAAAATCATTCCTATACAGAAGATGTAATCCCATCAGTGAAAGAACCATAAAAATCCCTTGAAAATCCCTGCGATTTAAAGGTCTCTGTCAAAAATAGGAAGCACAGGCCCTAATAATAAAAATAGTGTAAATTTAAATATGAGTCAATCAGAAAGTTCCCACAAATTACAGTTGATGTGGCCTCAGTTTGCTCTGAAGAAGTCTATGAGAAAGTTCTTACATTCCTGGCAGATTCCTCAGCAGCCATGACAGAGCTTCTGCACCATGTTCCAGCCCCAGGGGGCTTCAGGTCGGCGTTGAGACTGGGTCTTGGATGGAGTCCTTCCATCATAAGCTCCCTTCTTTTAGTGGATGTATTCCGGAGCCACCACATACTTTTACCTGTGCATAGGTCAGAGATCATTTCATCAAGGTTTTTCTTAGTGCTCTCAGGAGGTAAAACAGTGCCATATTGTGCACTTTGAAGCTCAAATATGTTATTTTTTTTTTGCTGTCCATGTGGTACAGGTATTTATTTCACACTTTTTCTTACATTAATTTTAAAATGATGATGTATTACTTTTAAAGGTGAATTTATCACTGGTAATAACTTTTAAGAATCATTTGAATTCCCCCCTCCAAGATTAAGAATAGCAGAATAATAAAGTAATAAATATCTTCTGAATATCATTGAATTAATGCACTATGGAAAGTTATTCTGCTGATGCCATATCTGTAGCAAGCTAGTTAAAGTATTAAAGCCCATTTTTGTCACAAGACCTTAATGATGAAATCAGTTGTATCTGTGCTAAAACTGTATTCAGTGCCTTCTAACTTTTGCTACATTTCGGCCTGTGCCACAGATGTTTTTGAAATTACACATTTAGTACGGATAATTTTGATTTGCCTGTTTATGAAAGAGTCAGAAGTTGCAACTAGAAGTCTGGTATTTTTCTTATGTATCCTAAGTCAATTTGATTGCAGAAGTAGGAGGTGAGGGTGTGCAGACTGGTGCCTGATTACTGGATTACTCCAAGGCATTAATTTGTTCCTTTTTGTCAAATATGTTTTAACATGTAGGTGCTGCAATTACATAATTCAACCTGATAAATCTTTTATGATTCATTTGCTAATTTTCTTGATATGTATGATACAGAGAAGGAAGAATAAATTAAAAGATACAGGTAATTAAAAAAATAATAACATAGATCAAGGTAATAGTGTCAGAGTTAACCTGTAAGTGGCCATTACTCTATTATCGTGTCAGTCTGTGACGTGTTCTGTAATTACCCAAAGTACTGCTACATAACTCAATGTCCTCTATGTCCTTTCTGTACAGTGGCAGAGATATTTGTCTGTAGTGGTAGAGATACCTAACTGTTTGTCAAGAGTTGTTTGTCAACATGCCTGTGTTGCGTCTAATACATTTGTGTAATATTGCTGTATAGTAGTTGCTGGAAAAATATTGTGATGCAATAGCTCATCACAGTAGTCCATCAATATAAAATTTTCTATCTTGTTAAGCTAAAGAAATAAATTAAACTTTTAGTTAAAATACTTATAAGAGCTTTTTCAAATAGATGCAATTACCTTAATACTGAAATATTACTGTTTTGACAGCAGTATGAAAGAACTGGAGAGGGATCCAAAGCACTTGATTCATCTGACCTGAAAAGTGAAAAGTAGCCAGCACACAGTGTACTGCACAGCAGTATCAAGGGACGTATCCAGTTGGGTATATTTTGGCCTTGGACTGGCAGAATCTCTATTTTTGCAAAACAAATCATGGCATTTTTATCTACATGAAACTTGCAAGACAGCAAAAAAATAGTGTGTTGACACTCATCCTGGTGACACCAACACGGCTGCAGACTATGCTCACATTTACACAAAGCAACCACTTCTCACTGCATGGGAATTAGGAGAAAGAGGAAAAACAAACAAACAAACAAACACATTTGTTGTCTGCTTTGGCTTTTTTCTTACCCTACTCCCCCCCCATTTTTTTTTTTCCCGTGATGCAAGCCCTGCTATAAATAGAATCAGATTCAGCAATCATTTATTACTTGAGTAATTCCTACATTACAAGATTTGATCAAGAGAGGTTTTGTCACGTAAGTAGAGATTGCAGTGTTCTTCCTCAATAAGAAGAGAAAGTTTTCCATACATACATATAGTTTAATGAATACCTAACGTTTCAAGCATATAGGTTGTTTGTCTGTTTGTTTGCCATAAGGAATTGTGTACATTTACATTTTGGATCGAATGTGAGCTAGATGAATTTTTTGGCAGTTGCATAATTTTAATAGGCTTTTTCTTTAGTAGGTTGTAAAATCTTGTCTGGTTGCTGGAGCGCTCCCTCTAGTGGTAAACTTTCCTGGGAGATCTTAGCAAGCATTCCTGTCCAGAGGCACGTAGTTGAAACTTTACCTACCCTGTTACCGATAATGCTGTGCAGAAAAAGGAAGAAGTCACGACAGCAGATGCTAGAAATATTTTTTGCTTGGCTGTTCACCCTTCTCACATAGAAACCTATTAGGTTTGCATGGATGCAAATATAAATTGGTATTTTTTCGGGATATCTGTGAAATGAGCCTGCATAAGAAAAAATTTAAGCACTCATCTGTGTTCTAGAAAAAAATGTTCATTTGCTCTGACAAAAAGCATGATATGAAGGATCTGTGCAATAGAAGGGTGTGTTTTTACTAAATCACTTTACAGTTCAGAACTCAGGTTGTCTCCCACACTGCAGGAGTACAAATGGCTTGAAAAAAGAAGTTCAGAACATCCTCCCTTCTCCCAAGTCCCTACCTTCTGTTCCTCACCTGTGAAAAGATGTGGTTCTGCAGCATCAAGGAATGAAGCAGCAACCACAAATCCTGCAAATCTCTTTTGCAACGTGGTGGAGTCACTGGAACCAGCTCTTTATGTCTCCTAGGAGAGAGGCTGAGTCACAATTTTTGGTACCTCTGCATCAAGGGAGTGTGGAGGTTGCTTCTAAGCATACAGCTGGTGCACTGATTTCCTGTGGTTGAAGTTAAAAGGCTGAAGATGGCTTGTCCAGGTCTTCCAAGCTAAAGTTAATCATACTGTTTTAGAATGAAAATTAAAATGAGGTAATAGCCATAAATGCAATTATAAAATAACAGTACCGTGAATCAGGTAAAATAGTCGGAAAAGTAAGGTGGGTTACAGGGAAAAATAGTAAGGTTGGTTTTGCATATATGTGTCTTATGCATTCTGAAATATACTGTTTAAATATAGTTGGACTCATAGAGTTGCAATGACCAACAGATAACTTGCTTCATCAATAAAATAAAATATTTAGTCACATATCATCAGAAACAGGTAACAGAATACTTGAATCCAAGCAACTCAGATTCAGGCAATTTTTGAAAACTAGGGTTGGATTCAGACCCTATGGTGCTGACCAATATCAGGATTTGGGCTTGTTATTTTGCTGATCTTTTTTAGAAGAGGCTGAGGTACTGCTGTGGTATGTACTTGTGTGACCTTTTAATGAAAGTATATGCAAATACTAATTAATTGAAATAACAAAAAATGAGTAAGGGTAATATAATCGTCAGAAGTTATACATTTTTACACATACATGCAAATTACCTTAAAAACAACCTGTTTCAAACAGCTGTTAAAAACAACTTCTGACTTTTCTTTGAAATTTTCTGAACCCATGTAGATACTCAGTTTGCTTTCCAGTAAATTCTATAACCACTAATTTATTTGATGTTTGCAGATGCCTTTTGATACCCATGTGTAAGGAATTAGATATTCATTTACCTTAATCCATAAAGTTGCAGTTCTGAGATTCATAAAACAACATTTAGATGACAATTTAGCTGTATTTTATTAATAATTTTAGGTATTTTACCATTCCTATATTCTAGAATTGAAATGATAAAAGAAGTGGAGATACAGATTTGATACATAGGCACTTTGAGGAAACAAGATTTCTTAAAGTCATATTATGAATAAGGTTTCTGTTCCTCTATTAGAGCTTCTGTCTTTCCATTGAGAAAACTCACTCCAGGGCTGGGAAATTATTTCATTACAGATAAATCAAGAAAAATATATGATACTACTTTTTGTGTAAAATCCCAAGTAATATCATACAAATTCATGGCAGCAGTAGACTCTTCTTAATCTGCTTTAATTGAGTAACCATAGTGTCTGTGATACCTCAATGAAAAAATAACTTTTGTTCTCTTTTTAATATTTTATGATTCATAGCAGAAACATTCTTGTATTCATTGTCAGTGTTTAAACACAATAACTGGACTATTTAGAAGTAAATTCCTATGGAAATAAAAATTTCTGCATATGAGTATTTCTGCATGCCAATGTATCCTGTATGCTCTGGATTTTCCAGAACACATGCCCAGCGCATAAGTGTGCATGGGTGCACCAGTTGTCAGAATGTCAACAGATACGCAGCACTGCCTGTCTCCAGCACCTTTGCAGCAGATGCCTAAACCTTCCAGTCTATTCATTCTCACTGATGTCAGGCACTCCAAAAGAATCGAGGCTGTATGAAAATTGGAGTGATTAGCCAACCACCATCTATAACCAGACTTCACCCAGTTTAGATACCTGCTTGTTTTAAACACATCGGCTGATTTTAAACTAGTTTAAATGGCAGTCTACAGCCCAATCCTTTGGGAATGAAAAGACTGCAAAGCCTAAGCTAAAGTAATAGCAATTTGGTGACAGTGGCTAGTTTTGTGTAATAAAACATTTTTTAATTCTACATTTAAATTTTAGTTAATTTTAATCCTCCATTTTTAGGTCTCAATAACATACCAAGCATCCTCCTACTGAGCAGGTGTTCCTCTAGGTTCACCACTGGTAAAGCCATGCAGGCCCACGTGATGGAGCAGGGCAAGCAGAGCACATTCCACGGCAGCACCCAGGGACAGCCACAGCCAGACAAGTCTGTAGTCACAAAGTAGGTCTGAGGTCAAGGCAGTTGGCTGGCGCAGGTACACAACTGGGGCACAAGTACAGCTGTGGGTGAGAGCTGGAGCTGAAATGCCTCTTCCAAGAGAACGGGGGAAGAAGCCCTCAGCATGGCTCCTCACAGCTGTCTAACCCAAGGTGACACAGCTACATCCCATCAGCGCCGGCCTCCAGTGCCAGCAGTCAGACCCCTGTGGACTTAGTGGCAAATTTGGAGTCTTTGGTTCTTTAGCCATAATTAAAATAAGCTAATTTCTTTCCCCAATATATAATTTCTTTCTCTCTCTCTCTCTCTTTTTTTTTTTTTTTTTTCTTTCTTGAGTGTAAAAATACATGCTTCTTTACATGTACAAGAATGGAAATGTTGCTTTGTCTTAAATGCTTTAAGTTCCTGGTGTTGATACAAGTATGAGCACTTGTATCCCACTTCAGTCCCAGAGCTATGTGGTAGAGGAGGAGTAAGAGCAGTAGAACCAGTCCACCCAAACTACTGATTTAATTTTGAGATGGACCTGAATGGCAACATCTAAAATTTTAACATAGAGTTTTCCACCCACAGTTCACTTTTGTTCTTCTCTCTGGTTTTGCTGTGGACCATTTTAAGTGTAAGGAACAGCTTCATGATTTGAGCTGTAGACTTGGGCTGAAATTCAGAAATCCAGCAAATCCTGCTGTGATGAGGCTTAGCGTCAGTCCTTACCTAAGCACAACTTCCCTTGATTGCAGTGAGTGTTGCTTAAGAATGAATTTCAGAAGTATGCCCAAAAATAGGAATGAAGAACATCTTGGCAATAGCTACAGTTCCCCTTATTTATTCAAGCAATCCTAGGGCATGATGACATTTTCAGAACTAGCATCCTGTTACATGTATTTTTGGAAAAAAATCAAAACATTCTTCAACAGAGGATAAGAATGTGTTGTTCTCCCAGTCCGATTTTCCTGAAGTACATATGATGAAAGGAAACCACTTCTGGATTATCCTTTTTATGTCTTTAAGCAAACACTTCAGTTGATCAGATCTTGCTATTTGAGAAGGCTTTTACTGAAGCTGCAACATTCCTGGTATTTTGCAGCACTCCCTTCTTTTCTCTGGGATCCTAGGAGTTTCACAAGGACCATGCTGTCTGAATTTCAGTGGGTCAGACTACAAGGGTGATATTTTCCTTCTTTGGTACAATGTAATTGATATCTTGATGCTGCTTCGAGAAACGTTAACTTGAGCCTAGATAATTAAACAGATATGTTGGCTATGCCTACACTGTGTTCGAGGTTATTCTATAATTCACGCTTCAGAGTGCTTCCACACTATTATAGGGATGTCCACACATACGGATACTCTATAGGTATGTCATAAAACAAACAAACAAACAAAAAAACAACAACAGAACTTTGGGTTTTGAAAGCATTTTTGGAGTATTTATGCAACCTCATGCATTTAAAGATGTGAGAGCATGCAAAACAGAAGCTGCCTCCAAGGCACCATTTCTGGAAACATGGTATTTATGTGGTTTCGTGACCATGTTCCTGGTCAGGCCCAAAAGCAAATATTTTTCAAGAAAAAACAAACAAACAAACAAAAGTATAAAAACAACAACAACAAAAAACAGAACCTTTTGCTGTCCTTAATAGCATAAGCTATACCCACACAGAGGCTATCACTGTCAACTCTAGAGAACAATGCTGCATTGATTTGGTCCCCTGTTCTTCTTCAGAAACCACCCAAAACCTAAATTATGCCTCCCACTGTCCAGTTTTAGAGTATCTTAGAAATCCGGCACCTATCAGCCAGCTGGCCACCCATGTGTGTATTAAACAAAGCACCCAGACACACCATGCTACTGCTACAGGCTCTGCAGCAGCATCTTGCTAGGCAGTGCTTGGCATCCCAGGGTTTGATAGTCAGTCAGCTGAAGAAGTGAAGATACAGATTTGATACATAGGCATTGCTGGAGGAAGGTCTGCAGCCATGGATGAAAGCCAAAGTGAGAGCATAGGTACAGCTGCCATGGTTGTGCTTGTCTGCCAACAGTGTGGCTTTTTGCTTGTCATCATAGACGCAAGGCAGACTCTGCATCCAGCAGTCACCAAGCACTTAGACCTTCTGGAGCTGGCATGTGGAATGAGGTCCTCTCTTGTGTCTCGTGGACAGTGCGGTCAGTACTGCAAATGAGGGGGAACACCCCATCTGTGTGGCAGAAAATGTGAAGAAGCACATCACAGGTGAAGGTATGTGCTGGTGGTGCAGACTGTGGCATGGTCCTGTTGCCATACATTGTCCCAGCAGCAGTGCTCTCAAGACCAGATCAGCCCAGATCTCCTGGCTGTGCGTACTAGTGGGTGCTGCCAGAAGGATGCTCTGCTGGCTTCACTGGGTTACTCTCTCTCAGTGCCTTGGGGTGTGCAGAAACAGTGGACAGTGGGGAGTCAGGGCTTCTGGCAGTGCACAGTGTGATTACGTGATGCAGCTGAGACCACAGAACCTGTACCACAAAATACAGTTGCAAGTAGTCTCCATGCCTTCCCTGCCAAGACATGTTCATTGCATGAAAATCCAAGAACAGAATAATTGCAGAAAGTTTTCCTCAGCTGTAATTTTTTCCAGAACTCCATGTAAGCAAACATTTAATCCAAACAGTATTTTTCCATGAAGAGGCACCCCCCATCAAAAGATAATGCAGACAGTATCACGCAGAACTATGCAGTGGCTATGTAATCTTTGCTTGAATCCAGACTGTCTTTATTGACTTCAAAACGTGTCTGTAGTCACTCTTTACCAGTGTATGGATCTCAGCAGGTGTTTTGCCTGAAGAGTTGTACAACCACGGGCTTTCTGAGAGTAATCAAGTCAAAACTCATCATATGGTTTCAGCATAAAACTGTTACTGATAGTTTACGTGTCTTCTACCTTTAAATAAGTTTAACTGCCATTACTCAGTCTTATTTAACGTACCACTATTGTAGTTTAATTGCAGATTGACTTTCTTTCCATAACCACTAACTAGCAGTTGGTTTTAAGAGTCCTGTTTTTCTCCCACACTGATAAAAGTCTATTATACAATAAAACCCGGCTTAATTTCAAATGACTTCTGGTCACTGCATTTTATTTCATATCAGTAGTAATAAGTACAGAGTTGATCCTGCAACAAGGAGAAAATCACATATTAAATTCCTATACCAGAGCTTTATCAGTTTAATCTCTTTACTCTGAGGTGAATTTTGTCATCATGGCATTTGCAGTTGGTAGTAAATTCATAATATACGCTACCAATCTCAGGATATAAATCAACAGCCTTGCATGAATATTATTACTTTTATCTTTACCTTGTGGCTAGAAAAAATGAGCTTCCTGTCACTTTTATTAGTATGCCCTATTCATTTAGGCAGTGCTGAGGGTGAGGGTGGAAACAACATTTACGTGTTAATAGTTTTAAAAACTTTTTCATTCCCTCCTATAAATAATTTTTTTAAGATAGAAGGGAAAAAGTTTTCATGGACAGTTACAGAATTGTGGATTGCACAATGTGGCATTAAAGCTACCTCTGTGCTGTAACCCTCCATATACTATGCTGAGATACAAAATGAGTTGGCTTGGGGCTGTGCTTGTAAAGATTTCTAGTTTGGTAGCTAGTTCCGGTGGGGCTACGTCAGGAATCTGCATGGTGTGTTAGATAAGTAACCTTGGACCTTTCTGTCTATCTCCATCTGCTGGCTCTTTGCCACTGTGTGTTGTTTCAGACAGATTTATTTATTTATTTATTTATTTATTTATTTACTTAATTTTATATGCATGTACAGTACTTCAAGCAGCAGCCTTGTGTCCCATGACTGAGTCTTCTCTGCAGAACAGTAAGAGAAACACAGGAAAACTGAGACAATGTCAGGCAGGTTAGATCCTCTCAGGTATAAGAAATATGTAGTTATCTCCATTCTGAAGTTGCCACAGGCCTGTTTGGTCCTCGGAAACATTCCAGCTACCCTAAGAGTTGCTGTAACTTGTACCATAATTGCTGTTTCCCATAGGACTTTTCAGCACTATGCATGAGAAGTATTGAAGGACGTCTTGACCACACCTCAGACTGCTTTCATGCTGGCTTACTCACTAAAAGGTCCTTAGCAAATACTACCAGCCTAGTCATTTCACTAGTCAGGAAAACCTCTTGTGGTAAATGTGTTCTCAGGAACGTGAAGAGAAGTGAAAGGGGAGAGACAGTGACAGCCATAATATATTCATTAAATCTACTCAAACAGAAGTCTCTGGTTCTTCTCCTGGGCCTGGAATGAGAGTTCTTCCAGCAAATCACTTCTGTCCTATATTTAAGACGGATCTATTAGTGTGTAATTGCTTCAATTATTGCCTAGTTTAACTGGCATTTACAAAGTGTTCCTAAATCCTTGCAGAGACCTCTGCAAATAACTATAGTAATATAATAGGTATTACAGAAATACAACCACACTCTCAATGTCCATCATTGAACAAGTAGAAGCTGGAGAAAAATTGAGGTTGACTTAATTGGGACACCCAGAATGTGATGCTTTTTCACAACAAGTATTCTGAGTCATCACCTCAGCTTGCAATAATTGCCCAACAGTCCTCCATTATTTGCAGCATTCCCTTTGCCATTTCCTAAAGTGACAACATTCCTAATTCCTCTGTTTCTCTGCATGTAATCTGGCTAATGTGCTATTCTCAGACATGATTTATTATTATGTGTTGGACCAAACTTTGTGTTTGCTGGTGACGAGATACAGTGTTGGCATGCTGCTCCAGCCTGAGAGTATAAATTACTGGGTACAACTGCAGCACTTTTGAAAAGAAGCCTGAAGGCTTCCCCTTCGGTTTTTATCTTTCCTCTTAACAAACAGTACATCACAAGTAAAATTTCCCCTCTCTCTCACTGAGCTGTTTTTTGGACACAATGTGAGTTCTGTACAAACAGGCATGGTTACCATTGAATCACTTCACACATTTCTGGGCAATAAAAGAGAACATTTAAATAATTAGCATATAAGCACTAGTGTGTTGAATGAAAATCATATCTACATAGTAAAGAAAAAAATTCTTCCACTGTTTCATCCCTGAAAATAGGTACCTCATTAATGACTGATAAATCACCATGCCAAACAGGTAATACTGGTAAGATTGACCTGGAAAAAATGACAGTCATGAGATAAAGCAAAACATGCCATGGGAAAATGAACTGATCTTTTATGATGACTCACATTCAGCTAACCAATCTGAGCGTAGTCTTTGAACTCTGTTAAAAGTGGAAGACGCAGATGCTAGAAATAGATGTAGATATAGAGGTAGAGACAGAATATACAAAAACACAAGCCTGAAAGTAGACAGATGCATGCATATCTGTCTTGTAACCAGAGTTACAAAAATGTGAAGGATTCTGCTGGTAAATAAGCTGTTAATCTGCACTTTTTACTTAAGACACCGTGAAATTCACTTGCTGTCCCAGAGTGACTCCAAGGACAATTTTATATCAGTTATGCCTAGTCATTGTCAAACACCTAGCTAAGTAGCTTGTAGGTAGTGCCAGCTGATTGCAAAAGTGGCTGCTGATAAACCTGTCATGCCTGCATGAAGAATGGATAGTAATTAAACATTCATTTAGACATAATATTTGAAGCAGGAATATACTATCTTGTATTTCTTGAAATATTTTATTTGTGCATGTCAACATCTCTGTATCTGGAAGTAGAGGAAACAGTGTTAAGCTGCCAGGCTTACTACTTTGAAAGGAATGCTACATAGCTTATACCAATCAGCATGAATGAAAGAAATGTTGCATACACAAATCTAATGAATATCTGTCTGATTTCACAGAGAAAAATATTGCAGTTAATAATTTTTGTTTGTTTTCATTTGTTTGTTTGTTTTTCCTCTAAAAGCAACTCATTACACACATTTCAGTTTGCCCACATGCCATGAGGAACTTCCAGGAACATCAGTGAGAATGCCAGGCAGATGAACCTGGGAATTCAAGAGGTGAGCCCTAGAGATAATCTCCTGAGCTTTGCAGAGCATAATTTGCATGCTGAATTCCTTGCAGTAACATCTTACCTGCTGGTATTAATCAAGGTATATCCAGATACATCATGCCAGGATGAATCATAAATGTGACAACCAGTGGACTAGAATCTGCCCTAATTTATGTAACTTCTTCAAAGGCATTGTTGGCTGAAGTGCAGTCCCCTAACACAAGCTGGCTCATCCAGTGCCTCAAACTCTCTCCTTTAATATCTGAGTCAGACTCTGTGATGTCCTGAGGGTGTCCTACCATGATTAAAAGCAACTCTAGTCACATTTATCTCCTTTCATGAAAAAAAAAAAAAAAAGAAAAAAAAAAAGAAAAAAAGAAAAAAAGAAAAAAAAGAAAAAAAAAAAAGAAAAAAGATTTAGAAAAAGACATGTACTGTAAAAATGCCCTTGATCAAACCATCCTTCCCTTCACTTTTTCCATGCAATTCAAGTACACTGCTAATGCTACGTTTTGCTGGCTGCCTGCACCACAAACATCCATGTACAGCCAGTAGAACAATCAAATAGATTAAACCACATTTTTTGCATCCTACTTTTTGAAGTCTGTGCCAGTCTGAGCTTGGATATCCTTTCTCCTTTGAACATTGCAAGGCAAGCATTTTTAGGAGGAATACTCTGGCAGTGTTGTTGGCAAATCCTGTTGCCATTTCTTCATCCCCAGATTTTTGTGGCTGAATGAAACTTTGCAAAAGAGCTGTCTGTGCTGGCTTTTGTTACCTTATGTAACAGAAAACTTGTTCTGATTCATTACCTTTGGAATGTGTAAGATAAAATGATATTATGGCAAGTTTAACAGCAGGATACAATGATCTTTGCTGCTTTCAGAAGTGGATTCCCTATATTGTTATTAGTGGTGGCTCTTTGTAAGACTGGCAGTGCGGGTGTTAATGAGATGTCTTGAACTGGGAAAAGGCACAAACCCCTCTGGGGATGGGTCATGGAACAGCCATGCTCTCAGTGTCTTCTGTGTTTTGTTTGATCTTTCCCCTTTTTTTCAAGGTCTGTTGTGGAGTTGTTCCCACCAAATTGGGCCCGCATTCCAGTTCTTCCTCTACTGTGTTTGTGGGGAGCAGTTCATTCAACTCACGCACTAGATGGAGAAACCTTGATATTTACAGCTTTTAAATCAGTTTCTTTCTTTTCTCTTTGCATCCTTACCACTCCCCTTGGACACAGAATTAGGCCTTGGTTCCTGCTGCTGTCTCTGAATACTGCCCCAGCAGTATGGCAGGCTCTACCCTCTGACTGAGAGCTCCTTTCTGAGTCACACACAGATTTCCTCCACGCAGCACCAATGGGCAGGGACACAGAGGACAGGTCCATAGGAGCATGCTCAAAAGTAGATCTGGTTTTGGATTTAACACCACACTTGTAAAACCCTACAACTTCACTGAGTAGGCAGAGCACAACCTCACATTGCTTGTCCCAACGCATAGGTGGCGAATAATGCAGAGAAAAGGGAGCAGCTGCATTACACATTTGGCTGGTCGTGGAGGTCGGTGCAGTAGCAGAGGCAGATGCCCCCAGCTAGAGGACAGACGCTTCCTGCCCTCACACAGGAGCGACAGGCTTGTCTCAGGGGAACAATGGTGGTTACAGTTTTCTCAAAATAGAAGGCTGCCTTGTGCAGTGAGGGACTTGTCGATATTTGGACTGTGATTTACTACAGGCTCTTCCCTACTTGAAGTGCTGAAAATATAACCCTTCGCTGTCTGTACAGAGGGTTAGTGTACAGCTTAGTGGTGTGAACCTCCCACTCACCATAAAAAGAGACAACCGAATTTCAGCGGTGCTTTTTGGGAGAACTTCAAGTGAAGGTATTTCTGTCAAGATCTTATTTACCATCTTGCTTGCTCCACGTAGCAAGATATGATCTCTCTACAGTAGCACACATGATGATGCATAATGACTGACTGCCTAATTACCTACGTCCATTCCAGACCTATTTCAAGCTATGTGAAGTGATTTCTAATTGCATATTTTATAAGATGTTTCAGCATAAGAAATACTCCAGATAGAAAATACTATTAAAATAAATGCTAAGTGAAAGATGACTTATAAAGGATCTTCCTCAATTATGCAGATGTAATTTCTTTCATGTCTTCAATGTAATAAACCTCCTAGTCTTCAAATTAAACATGGAGTTTTCTAGTCTAACTTTGTAGTTGTCATGTCATAAACAGGAAAAGGCATTTTTTTTCATTAAATATACAGGCAAAAACAATATAAAATTTAATCACACATTGTAAAACACCAACAAAGGAAAATATTAATTTCTGCTTCTTTGAAGGCTACTTTGATGCAAAAATATTTTAATTTGATTGATCATGTATTCAGACAAAAATGTTTATAAAATGTTAAATAAAATGCTTTAAATAAAGAAAGCAATATTTTACTATGAATAAAACAAAGTTGTCACTTTAGGTACACCCTGACCCTGTATTGCAATAATTAAGAGATTTAAAGTTACCCAGTTATCTGTCATCTATTTTCTTACTTCCCATTATTGACATAATTTTTAATTGAAAAATTAAAAAGATTTAAGTGAAAACTTTCTGGCTTTCAGATCTTAAGGGGCAGCTTAATTGGCCAAGTTTGTAAGAGCAATTTGTAAAATCAAAAACTGGTCTCTATTCTGGCATGAATTTAAAAAAACACATCTTTAATTTTATTTTGTTTCTTATTTTAAAATTGGAAGCAGTAAAACCACAGTTAGGGGAATGATGTATTGGAAGAGCTTCTGTTTTGAGGTCATTAATACTTTTAACTTTTAATTAAAGATGTGATAACATAAGAATGCTATCCATCTCCTGTTGGGGCTTCTGAAATCCTATGACAGTTCAAGGAAATGTTCATAGCAAGAATAAGTGCAATGTAATGCAAAATTTAGCCCATTATCACAAAAAGCAGACATTTGATTTTTCACCTACTTCTAAAGCAATACAACAGGTACCTTGTTTTACATTGGTAAAAAATATTTTAAAATATGTAATTTACATATGCAAAATTGAATTAACAGTTTACTGAGTAAAATCAACACTTCAACACTGAACAAAGATAGAACAAATCTTTTTCCTTCTTTCAACAAACTTTCAGAGGAAGGCCATGGACATTTTTCAAACCACACACCATAAACACCTCACCAAAGTGTTGGTTACAGAGTTTTCATGCCAAAGTCTAAGTCAAATATTCATGCATGACTTTGGATTTTTCAGAAAATTATATGCAGGGTTGGACTCAGTAAATGGCTGTGCATATATCCAGCATCCAATCACAATGATATTGCCTGTCCTTATGCATAACTGCCCCTCAGGGTAAGTATCTTCACAAACACAGATATACTGACTTGTATCAGCGTATCTGTAGCAGTGCACATTTATGCTTTGCCTGGTAACGAGATAATTTCCTATGCAAACATTTCATCTTTGTAAGTAGAAAGCATGTATCTGGAGGCAGAGTGTGACTTTACCTTAGTATAAAGTATATAGGACTATGACGATATAAGTAAACAGAAAGCAGTTTTCTTCAATGCATTGCAAGAAGCATTTTATGCTTATATTGACATGTTTTGTGCTAATCCTGACCTTCAGCTTCTATGAGATGTTTTAATAGCCTCTCAACTATTTAGTAATGTATGTTGCTGCTGTCTTCTACAAGCTGTTCTGCTTTGTAAATCTTCTAAACCCACAGTGATATGAATAGTATAAGCAGGAAGAAATAGCCATGTTTTTTAAATCTTATAAGATTATAAATCTTTAGAGTGGAACATAATTTTACCACAAATTTTTAATAGGATATATAATTTAGCAATGATTTTGGTGCTTATTATGAGGACCCAATACCACATAACATGATGTAGGACAGTTAAAAACTACTTCTTCTTGTTAATGTGGTGTATTTGACTAACAAACACAGGTGCAATTGTTATGTGATTGGTAATATGGCATATTTCTAAAGCCTGCTGAGATGTGAAGAAAATTCTAGGTAAGCTGCACTCTAATTGGCCTAGTAGCTAATATTTTTGTAACCACTTATGGAAAATACTGTATTAATGCTGGTTGGATTCCCTGCTTGCTCCACTCTAGACCATCTACAATGCATCATGTAAAATTATTTACCTAGGTCAACAATTTCCAGGCCTTGCATAACCTCTCTGCCTTTCATATCCGATCTAAGTTAATATTACTTCACCTCTATCTTCAGCCTTCTCTGATGCCTGCTTTTGCTTCTGCTTGATATTTATCTTATTCACTAGATTCTTTTCCTTGCCATCAGCTACACATTTGATGCTCTTCTTATTCTATTTCATTATGCCAGCACTCTCTCTTCGAGTAAAAGACATCTTTATTTAGTTTGTGCTTGAAATGCAACTTTGTTGGAATCACCATGATACACAACTGTTTACCCTAAGTGAGAGCACTGACAGTACTGATTTAGACCTATTTTCCCTGTCCTCCATTCTCTCACTTCTTTCTGACCTGTATCACACTTGGAATTTAGACTGAAGATGTCTTTTTCTTATTCAGTGCTGGAACAGCAGGAGGGTGGTATTTAGAGTGTTCTTGTGAATATGGCTCTGCAAGCACAACAATGACCATGGTCTCTGCCTGACAGAGTTTGCTATCAGTTTATCTTCTGTTTCAGGTCTCTCCTCACCTTTGAGAAATATAAAACCCTAATAAATCAAAATTCAGGAAAATTGGGACTGATCCTCTGCATTTTGACATAAAAGATAAGGGAGTGAGGAATTTGAAGGAAAGGGTAGGAATGTTTCCATGTCCTTTGATTATGGAGAAATTTCATTGACAGATCTTGATTGTGGTGGAAAAATTATTAAGATTTGAGAGGTCTGACTAATAAATCTCTCAAAAGGAACATTCCCTTTGACCAAAAGCTAGCAGTCTGTGTCTATCTCCTAGTTCTGAGCTCAGACATGAGTGGGTGCACCACACACAGCCCACAGCACAGTGTTAGCACTGTGGCAGTTAGCAAGGCACTTGAGAAGCCCATGCCTCCCAGGAGAGGGTACATGGTTAGGTGTGCTTTGTTAACATGTGAATGATTGTCTGGAGTCCATTCTTCCCCAGAACACACAACTGGCTTTGTTAACACGAGCCTGGTTTTCCTCACCTCTCCCCCATCTTCCAAGCAGTAAGTCTGGTCTCTGCAGCCGCCAGGCAGGGAGCAGGGGCAGAGGGCGATGCTGCCCAGGTGCACTCTCCCCACAGTCACGGTTAATAAAGCTGCTGCCTGACCTCTCTTACATCGCACTTGTGTTGTTACATGCTCGAAGTCCTTATATATTCTGTCAGGAGAATTTTACATTTGCTTTTAAATGGGCAGCAGGACTAGATGGGTTATTTGGATCCAGTCAGAGCTTTTCTGCAACTTCTTTTCTTCTTCTGAACTTTCATACAACTTTTTTTCTGCATTCCCCTGTTTTGGCAAGTGGAGATCACCACTCTTGAAACTCATAGTCAAAAGATAATAGTGATAAAATTTCAGGATTACCTTTTGTCACCAGAAGATTATGAGTATCAAAACGGGGAGGAACCTGAATGATAAAGTGGCATGATCAGAATCTACAGAATAAAATCTTGCCTCAGTGAAATATCTGTACACAGAATTTGTTAACAGAATGCAAGCATATAATAGGATACCAGACTTCAGTGAAAACATTTTGTCCAAAAATGCTAGACAAAATATATGAAGCATGCAGAAAAGCCAGATGCATACTGAAAGCAAATCTGGCTTTTAAAAATACTTTTTGCAAAACTGCAGTGCCTACATATACACAGGGGTTGTTTAGGAAAAAAAAGAGGAAAGCTAGGGACATCTAATCATCTGTCTACACCAAAATTAAATATATCAGTGACCTTGGTAGTGCTTAAATATGGCTAACTTGTTTATGCTGCATTACTTCAAACATTTTAGGGGAAAGCTGTTTTAAGCTGGGTCCTTTAGACACCAGCATAAATCTGTTGAAGAAGGAAGTATGTTGTTTAAAGCGCAGGACTCTGAGTCAGAAGATGTAGATTATATACCCTGCACTGCTAACTACCGGCACTGTGGCTTCTTCACACTAAATTGGGAAATAGTACTTAACTGGTCAGAGTTAACGAGGAAACAAGTCATTAAAGCTTACAATGATTGTAAAAATCAGAACAAGTGCATTAGGGGATGACTACTGACAAGAAATCCATGGGAAAGAAGCAAATTACCTGTATGTTTGAAATTCTGGTAACTTAGTCAGAAACAAAGTGAAATTTCTGTGTTGTGTTGGTAGATGGTCTAGGAATGTAAAGTATCAGTGGTTGAATGCGTTAAGCAACATCATCTAAAGGTCACCGGGGCCCCAAAGTAAAACTATGATCTCATGGCTGCAGTTTTTGCCCTTCCCTGTTCACACCCCTTCCGTGTTTATGACTGTTACACTGGGAAGTATTAATGGCCTCTGTCTCCCATATATAGGCAGCTGTGCATTATGTAATGATGAGTAGGCTAACTATACCCCATAAGGTGTTGATGCTGGAAACAGGGAGGCAACAGCCCGGCTGACTCTATCTTGAGGCTGATCAGGATCTGAGCTTGTGAGGGTGGAGGTGTTCTCTGGGACTGGAAAATGCTGTCAGGGCAAGTCTGATTCAGGCTCAGAGACTACATGCTTACAAGTGCACAGACTGAATGCTTATGGGTCAATGAAACCTGGGGAAAAAAAAAACAGTGAGGAAGTCACATACCAAGATATGACTAAGGTGGGACACCTTACTTTCTGTATTCATTGTATGATAAAATTCCTTTACTGTGTGTTTTGGATTCAGCTATGAGAAACTGATTGAGGTGTTTACTCTGTGTGGGGCACCAACACATATATATAAATATACACCAGATATAACATGTTGATTTTTATTTTTATTTTGATTCATTCAAAATCAATATATATTGATTTTTATTTTTATTTATTTATTTTGTGAATGCAGTTAAGGTTTGCAACAGAAGCAAGGTGGCAAGGCTGTAAATAACTGGCTCACTACTTGGGCCCATGCAAGCAGCAGCAGGAAGATGACTTCATCTCCTCCTCCCCTGTGCCAGTGACCTGCAGCTCTGGATTGAGTACAGCAGCTGCTAATGCTGGAGGAGCTGCCTGTCCCAGTGGCAACAGCAGTGGCTGGGGCAGACTTCCCAGGCTCTACCCTCTTTCTCTGACATTCATCAGATAACAAAGAAGGTCACCCTCCTTGGCGTAGTTCACCTCCAAATAGGAAACAATCTCTGATTTTATAGCAGAACTCGTGATCAGTTTGTAGCAAAATGTGAGATGCAGAGCAAACCCTTTAACCACATTTTAAAAATAATTTTACCACTCCCTTTTTGGTATCATCGCTCATGGCTTAAACAGTAAGAAAATATCAGGCTCACAATTTTAGCTGTCTGAAACAAGAAATGGGGAACAAGAAAAAAAGATCAAACAATCCTTTTCAGCCATCATTCCAGCAAGCCTCATGGTCTGCCTGCCTTGCGTATTTGAGCCACACAGGGCTGATTCAGCAGAAAGCGACCACAATGTGCATGACATATCCTCAGCCACAGAGACACGTGAAAATGCCCTTCAGCATCAGGAGAGAGATTTCATGGAACTGCTGTTTGAGGTGGGAAGGGGCTACTGGAGGCCACCATGTCTAAGCTCCCTGCTCAAGCAGGGGCACCTGGAGCTGCTTGCCCAGGACCATGTCCAAGAGGCTTTTGAAGATCTTCAAGGAAGAGGCTCCATAACCTCTCTGGGCAGCCTGTGCCAGTGCTCTGTCACTTCCATAGAGAAAAAGTGTTTCCTGATGTTCAGAGAAACCTCCTTTGTTCCCGTTTGTGCCCATTGCCTCTTGTCCTGGCACTGGGCACCACTGACGAGAGCCTGGCTCCATCCTCTTTGCACCCTCCTTTCAAGTATTTACAGATATTGATGAAATCCTTCTGGAGGTATTTACAGACATGGATGTGATCCCCCTGAGCCTCCTTTCCCCCAGGCAGAGCAACCCCCTTCTCTCAGCCTCCCCTCACAGCAGAGGTGTTCCCGTCCCTTCCCCACCTCCACCACCCTTTGATGAATTATTTTTTTAAATGAGCGATCCCACGACGCTTTTGGAGCGATTCCAGCCCTCCCTACAGAGAACTAACGTATTAATTTATTTTAAAGGGCAGTTTGCAGCACGAGTTGTAGATAGGACCCTACTCTTCCCCTCATCCCGTCGGCGGTTGGTGCCGTAGGGGCGGGGAAGATACGCGGGGGAGGGAAGAGGGCTCCGTGCGTACGTACGTGCGTGCGTACGTACGTACGTACGTGCGTGCCCACGCTGCGTCGGGAGCGCGCGCGGCGATCCCGGAAGTGCAGGGCGGCGCAGCAGCAGCAGGAGTCGGAGCTGCCTTGGGCCGCGCTCTGGTCCCCTCCCCTCAGCCCCCCCCCCGCCTCCCCGAGCCACCCGGCCATGACGAACTTCATCTCGGTGCAGCTGAAGAAGGCCTCGGAGGTGGACTTGGCCAAGCCGCTGTGCAAGTTCATCCAGCAGAGCTACCCGGGCGGCGACGCCCAGGCCGAGCACTGCCGCGCCGCCGAGGAGCTCAGTAAGCTCCGCAAGAGCGCGCTGGGCCGCCCGCTCGACAAGCACGACGCCTGCCTCGACACCCTCCTCAGGTACGGCACGACACGACCCGCCTCGGGGAGGCCGCCCGCGGGCTTCGAGGCCAGGCCGGGAGAGAGGGAGGGCTGGCGGGGTGGGGGGGGGGAGGGAGGAGGAGGAGGAAGAGGAAGAGGAAGAGGAGGAGGCTGCCAAACCGACTTCCCCTTTCTGAGTGCCTTCAGCGTACCGGTGACCCCTGGTTCTGTGTAGTCAAGAGGCTGGCCGCTTTTCTTACAGTCCCCCCTGCCGTCACGCCTTCCTTCGGCATGCACCGGCAGTGTGATGTTTTTGCGTGGTCATGTTGGTATTTTCGCTAAATTTAGTGTGGTGATGGGAGGCTGGGTGGTGCCTCCCTCCTGCAGGGACTGCCAGACGTTAGGTGAGCAGAAGGTGAACTGCTCGTTGAGCTGCATCAAGGCAGCTGCTGCTGTTGGACTGACTGCCCCGTCTCCTACAAAAACATCCCTTCTTTGCCGTCTCTGGAACATGAACGGTTTGTAGTCTTGATTTACAGTGTTAATCCCGTTGTTTTTCTTTGTGCGGGAAACATTTCAAGCCTGTCGTAGCTTAAATCACTGAAGTCACTGTGATTAACCAAGTGAATGAACTTCCAGTACAGACTTCACTTTGCAAAGTTGGAGTCAAAGATTTGCAGTACCAAAATAAGAATTTTTACATGGTGGCATTAAGGTTTTTTTAATTTTATTTTATTATTTTTTATTTTTTTAGAATTTGATCAATAATTATTTTAAAGTTAGGATGAATGGAAAAGAAATCAGTAACACTGAAGAAAAGACTTGTAATACACATTGCTCCTTTTTATTTTTTTGAGGGCTTATCAAGCCCTCACTGGGTGTTTGGACTATAAAAGCTATGACTGTGCTGATTATGTGTTACAGTATCTCTGTAGTTTCCTGTTCTATTCCTGTTTATTACTGTGCATGCTTTTGAAGGTATTACTGTGTATGCCTTTTGAAGGTCAGGGAAATAATGAGAATCTATGAGGTGAAAGATTGATTCAACCAGCCAAGTTGGAAGGCTTAATTTTATCTTCTGCTGGAATTGAGCTCCCTTTCCTGATGATGCTAATCAAGTTTGTGATTAGTTTCTAGCAGAAATCCTTGTTTGGCCCACCTAATTCATATGATCTCACAGTAACAACTCTATACAGCTGAAAGGAGAAAGCCCTGCCCTGTCTCTTCAGTTCTGGTCCTCTTAGTCCATTTCTGAAAACCAAAAGATGTATGTCACTTTCTAACAACATCAGTGAGTTCAATGTGAGGTCTGATCAACATCAGAGTAGGAGTAAAAGAGGGTCAAAGGAGTGTGGCTGAAAGTCACAGCGCTGAGCAGGACCTCCCTTTTCTGGTGTCAGTGGGTCATTAAATTAATTAATGGTCATGGTATGCAACTTCACCGTAGGTTTTCTCTGTAGATAATGAAGGGAAACTGCTTGCAATGCTGTAGGTAACCACTTTTCAAGTAAGTTCCGTATGCAGAGACCTGTTTTCTCTGCAGGTGGCTTTGACTTGCCCAGGTGTTGTTGGTAGTAGTCAGAGGTTGAATGTGGCCTCTCACTGGTGCCACAGATGGGAAAGGCCATGGCTGCTGCTTCACACAGAAGGCATAAAACACCTGCATTTGAAATGATGTGCTTTGAGATTGTTTCCTCTATAGTGGAAGTGAGATACAGTGGTCTGAACTTACTCATTAATTCTCATTTTACATTTAAAAATATTTTTTTACTTCAGTCTTATTCATGGGAACAATAGAATAGGCATAAAATGTACTTAAATGAGGGAGAAAACCATCAGGTTTTCATTTCTCTCTAATGAAAAGTTATGGTTTGTCCCTGTCCGGCTGTTTATATTAATTACAGTTTTTGGAAAATAAATTCTTATTCTGTAAAAATACTCTGATTACGTTTTCTGTTCATGTTCTGTAAGGCGCAGACATGCGCTGACAAGCTTGAATAGAAGTATCCAGCTGCGCTTGTGACTGCAGTAGCACAAGCTTCAGACTGCCTTGTGGTTCCTCTGAAAATTCATTTCCCTTTCCAACTTTCAGTGTTTTCCTATTGCTATTTGTGTTGTATTAAGTCTTGTGTTTTGCTAACAACGTGAGCAAGACTTGTGTTTAAGTTGGATTTTTACACTTGCTGTATTTAAATCTGGTTTGTTAGTGAAGTAAGGTTGGAAAAGTTGATTAAAATGCGGATACCCTCTTTGTACATTTACTACTTTGTGGCTTTTTATAGACCATACCACCTAGTGGAGCACAGTAGACTACTTAACTGTTAAGAAATGAGGGGTTTATCTTCTTCTAATTAGTCTAGGGATGCCCACTGTTTTGCAGTCTTTTAGAAGCCTTGCTTTGATGAGTAGTTACTGCAGAACTTTTAGGGAAGAAAAGTACTCAGTTGCAGCTCCATTATCTAGGCAAACACCGAGCAGTGAAACTTCGAATGTGTGAGACAGGCTGTTGTTTGGCTGATCAGTGCAAATGCTTTTTCGAGAAGTATTTGAGATACCCTGACAGAAGGGGGAAAATGTAATTCGGGGAAAAAAGCCCTGCTTGCTTCCAAGCTTTTTTTTTTTTTTTTTTTGTGTGTGTGAGAATTTGGCTGCTCTGCAGGTGACTAGGTAAGCTTGGTATGTGTTTCTCCTTAAATTCTGTCATACTAAATTTGTTTTAGTGCTTTTTTTCCTTAGCCTAATTACAGCTTCAAGGGATTTCTTGCTTCCTCCCCTAATACTGAAAATAACCAGGACTCCATTTCCCTTTTCTGGTGTGGTGCTGTGGTGGTATGAGTTTAATTGGTCTAATAAGAAGTGTGTGGCTTTATTTTGAGAGGTCAGATTCTCTGGGGACTGAAATTCTTAGCTCTGGTTTCGAGCTACAAATTCAGGACTTCAGTTCTTATCTGGGAAAGTGAAGACAGATCTTGGTCTCTTCTATCTTCTTTTGAAGGATTTTTTTTTCTTTGTGATTCTTTGAAGGAGGAAGAAGATTTCAGGCTCTTAATGCATGAAGCATATACTAAACTAGAATTTCATTCTAGTTTAGACCTTGACTTCCAACTCACTTAGCTGCTGTAACTCACTTTTGTCAGCGTTTGGGAGCATGTAATGCCTGTTTTAGTGAAAGAGTCCTGTACTTAATGAACCAGATCTGTGTTGCTGACATCTGTTCTCCCCTTTTGTTGCTGTAGTTGGAACTCAGGCAGTTGATAAGTTTGTGTGACTTTCTTTAGTTCATCACATTAGCAGAGCCAAACACACGATGCTTGTTGTATTGTGCAGGAACTGCTGTTTTCTGTGTCTTGTTACTTCGAAATTACTGTAAATTTTAAGTAACACATTTGTTACTGACTCATGCAGCAGATGTGGCCCTTCCTTTAATATTTTTTCTTTGCTAGCTTTGTTTTTACAGTTAATATCTGAGTTTACCATTGTGTTAACCTTTAGTTACTGCTCAAGGACGGTAAATGACTTTAATTGATTTTTTTTTGGTCTAAAGAGTTTTAAAGAACTCTTAGTCTTGAATAGAATATCATGTTCTTTAGTATAAAGAAACAACATTGTATGCTTGAAATAATAAAGAAAATTGTAATCTAGGAAGTTGTGTTCTTTTTAAACAAAAATCTCCATGTTGTTGGCATTCATAGGTAGTAAATGAGGCAGTGTGCATTGGTAGGAATGTATACCTGTTTGTTTTCTTCGGGGTCCTGCCTCCATACAAAGCATAGTCTGGCAACATACTGACTTCCCAAGGCCATTCATCAAGCTTTGCATTTTGATTTTGCCCTAATGGCAGTTGGTGACAGGGTAGTTGTGGAATGTGGAAGGACAACTTGGCTTGGTTGGTGTCTTCTGGTTGGCAAGTTAAGTTGGGTAACAGGAGGAGATTAAATAGGAAGTCCCATTTTCGGTGTAATACTAAATGGAAAAGGCTATCTAGACAGCAGACAATGAAGAAGGTGTTCAAGTACATCAGTTGAAGTGGTATTCTGTGCTGGTATTTATTGAATTTATTGTTTGTACTGTCTGTGTTTGTATCAGTGAAATTTATTAGGAACTGTGTGTTTGTGGAGTGATCGTGTGACAAATAGGACCAAACTTAAACTGATGAGAGCATAACAGTGCAAAAATTGAACTTGACCTACAAAAGGGAGGCTGTTTTGTATGACTTTTGTATATCAGGCCTGTGGTGTAAGGTCACTTAAAGAAAATTGTACTTGTATTTAAAATGAAGCAGTAGTTAAATGTGCTTTCAAAGTATGACCATCTAATGAAAGATGAAGAAACCAGACAAAAATAAAAATATTTTTATGAAAATAAGCAGATATTTTTGGAAACAATACCTTTCACGTGCTAACTTCATAAGTGATTACCTTAGTTCTTACCTTTCACAGAACCACAGAATGTCTAGGTTGGAAGAGACCTACAAGATCGCTGAGTCCAACCTCTGACCTAACACTAACAAATCATCCACTAAACCATATCCCTAAGCTCTACATCTAAACGTCTTTTAAAGACCTCCAGGGATGGTGACTTCCCTGGGCAGCCTATTCCAGTGACTAACAACCCTTTCTGTAAAGAAGTTTTTCCTGATTTCCAATCTAAACCTCCCCTGGCACAACTTTAGCCCATTCCCCCTCGTCCTGTCTCCAGGCACGTGGGAGAATAGACCAACCGCCGCCTCACTACAGCCTCCTTTCAGGTACCTGTAGAGTGCGATAAGGTCGCCCCTGAGCCTCCTCTTCTCCAGGCTAAGTAGTCCCAGCTCCCTCAGCTGCTCCTCGTAAGCCTTGTTCTCCAGACCCTTCACCAGCTTCGTAGCCCTTCTCTGGACTTGCTCAAGCACCTCTATGTCCTTCTTGTAGTGAGGGGCCCAAAACTGAACACAGTATTCGAGGTGCGGCCTCACCAGAGCCGAGGACAGGGGGACAATCACTTTCCTGGACCTGCTGGCCACGCTGTTTCTTATGCAAGCCAGGATGCTGTTGGCCTTCTCGGCCGCCTGAACACACTGCTGAGCACACTACCTTTGTTATGAGTTTCTCCCCCAAATAATTTATAGGAGGCGTTATGAAATTTAGTATCAAGTTTGAGTAAGCAACCAGCAAGCAAAACAGCACTGGGCGGCAAGGGAGTCTCTGCTCTGCCAACGGCGCGCACCTCACCCCTACCAGAGTCCCCTTTTATCTCAGTTCCTCTGGTGGTCGTGAAGATGAAGGCCGTAGTCTTCCTCTGCGTTGTGGTTCAGGAAGGCAGAATGTTGTTACACTGGTTTAGCAACTTATCAGGAAGTTGTTACATGAGTTTTGCACCAGTGTCTTTAAACAAAAGACAGAGCTAAGCAGTTTGCAGCTCCTTATTTCAGCAAGAAACCTTCACTACCCCCATTCTTCAATGAACAAACACTTATTGTATATTACACCTTTAACCTGATCACATAGTATAAATTTATCAGATTTACTGCTACTATTTTAGTTCTTTTGGGAAAACACCTTTGATTTATAGAGTAGGAGTAGGTGTCTCAGTGAGGCATATTTGAAGTCTTACTTCATAATGGCTGCCCTTGTAGTAGCAATCTCATTGCTGCAGTGCGATAATGTAGAATGCAGTTTTATAGATTTGTGTAGACAATAGAAAAATTGCTACAAGCTTTGAAATCCATGTTAAGTGTCTTTAAAAATGTCTTAAAAAAAAGTGTCTTAAATTGCAGTGCTTCAGCTGAAGCCATAAACCTGTACATCAGCAGATGTAATCTGCTGAAGATAATGCTAACACTGTTTTTATTGTATATTAAAAATGCTTCCTGAATTTTTAAACAAACATTCCTTGCATGTGAGATATAGACCTTGTACATCTGCTTCATGTTTATCAACAGTGGCAAATATTTAATAATCTGGGAAAACAGGAACAATGTTAACTCTTTCACAGGTTGTGAAACTTGCTGCTACAAGGTGTTTTGGATATTGGGAATATAAAATGTTTTTTAAAGAAACAGAACTTGACCAATGGGCATGCAGCTGACATTATGTATGGCAATTGTCACAGAAGGCATATAGGAAACAGGCTTCATATGTTAAGTGTTTTCATTTGGCAGTTTAGTGGGTGTCTGTTCTGTATGTAGCCTATCATGTTTAATAAGTGATGCAGGTCTAGTGCATAATGTGGGAGAACTTTGAACTGCTAATTATTGTCTTGATAGATTTTGTGGGGGACTGTGCTGTACTTGCCATCTTTCTGACACTCGTTCTTAAACATCTTCCACCCAGTAGACAAAATACTGGTGCAGGGAAACTTCTGGTTTTAATTCAGTGACTGCTATAATATACTGTAATGAAAACTAAACTTGGAACTGGAAAAAAATTATCAAAGATTAAGCTCTTCAACTGATATGTTGCAAGGCAAATGTCATCTATTTCAAATGCATTGAACTTTAAACAGGTGTCAAATTGTAGGAGACTGGGTCATAATATTCAGATCAAGGGACCATAGGGTAGCCTGGTAATTGTTAAATGTCCTTTAGAGATTAAGTCATGCTCCAGAGATGATGTACTCCTTTATGTTTAGGTATGCAGGGGCTTGTTTCCATAACATTTTTCTCATCTATTGTTCATCAGAAGGTGACAGGTGACAGCTTATTCTGTTATACTCATCTTCTACTTCGGATTGTGGCAGGGTTCCCACATTATGTGTCCCTTTGGACTTTTTCATACACTGAAAAGATCCCTCTAGACAGGATTTCTGTCTGTCCTGCAGTTCCTTCATAGCTATGAGTGAACCCCATAGTTTATTGGGTGGTGGTGGGGAGGTTGTTGTACCCTCTTCTTTACTTGCTAGTGTAAGAAATGAATCTCTTAATTTGATGTAGCTCATGGATCTCTTCCTTTTTTTTTTGTAGATATTATGATCAGCTGTGTTCAATTGAACCAAAGTTTCCATTTTCTGAAAATCAGGTAAGAAGATGTGTCAAACCATTAAACCGAATTGGGATCATGGCAACTAGGATATGACTGCCAAGCCTGTACCTAATCCACTAAACAGTACTTCTCTCAGGCAACACATTTAAACTATGAGCCTTCTTTTCCCAACCTCTGTTTATTTTCTATACTGAAATTTCACCTCTAGTGACCAAGATTGCCTTCATATTAAAGATTCAGAAATGTTCTGCTGTTGGCTGGTGGTTATCATGGTCTAAATTGGAAAGAGGGTGCTTTGCCAAAATATTCCTCTTCAACTCCTTTCCTTTTCCCAAGAAGTCTATTTCAGACTGTTATAAATGCTTTTAAAAAATCATAATTTATATGGGGAAAGCTTTAGTTAGTAATGGATGGAATATGATGTTTGTTTTTTGAGGCAGAACAGATGTTTCATTCTTAGCAATAACAGAGTAAACCCACTGTTTTACTACTATTTTTCTGCCTCTACATCTATAAATTACATAGTTACTCTATAGATGTGTTAAGTTTTTCTTCCCCTAACACTCTTCTTTAGAATTCTATGGTTTTGAGGATGAATTCAGCTTAAGAAAATTTCTTTCCTCAAGTGGAGACTGAAATAGATCTTTAGGCTCCTATATTTTGGGGTGGAAAGATGTAAATTTTCTTTGGAAGCATTTACAAGTAGGACGATTTCAACAAGTAGGACGATTTCAGTTTCTTTAGCAGGTGATATTTGAATGGCAAGGTTGTAATTAAAACATTTTTCAGACTTAGGGGATTACAAGGGAGTGGTTTTGATGCAATTCAAACTGATTTGAGTTTCCTGTGTAGCTGCCTTCGCTTGTTTGTGAAGTAAAACCAACCTACACTGTGGTTTTAATGTGCAAATGTTTTGATGTGGTGCTCTGTTAACTCTGAAATGTGGAGAACTGGGAAACTTCAGGAACAAGATTTGCAGATCTGTAAACTGTTCTCTCAAATGGAACTAGTCAGTGGAAGAAGGAATGAACAGTTGGGACCAGAAATTTCTGAACTGGCATTTCTGCTGGAGGAAAATGTTATTGAATGGTACTGTGTGCTCTCCAGTTATTCTCCGAGGGCATTTTAAAATGAGGGATTTTGTTATCTTTCCTGGGCTGATACCTGTGGCCTACAACCAGTTTGATCAGCTGAATCAAATTGTGGAACTTAAAAGCACATTCTGTGAAGTATTTGCATCATCTATGGAATGTATGGTAGAAGTGTAATATAAAACAATTTTTACCTGCTTTCTCTTCCCTGAGTGCATTTCCTGGCAATGCTGCTATTGAATTCACTCTTAATATCATGTTATAAATATTGTAGTAAAAAGCAGTTCCAAATGTGCTAGTAGTTTGGAACAGTGGAAACTGCCTGGTTGGATAGTTTCCTTTAACTGTGACTGCCATGCCTGGCTGTCAGACTTCATGTGAGAAGAATATCTTAGTTTGGAAACAAATTTGTCTGTCACTCTAAGGAGGAGTGGAGCTGCAGGTCTGTTTTGAGAATTTATCTTGCTTTAAAAAAAAGGTTTGAAAAAAAAGTATCAGGAAGGAAAAAGATATAGTAATTTTTTAAGTAACTCTTGATGATTTTTCTGACGCTTCCAGAGTGTTTGTAATGTCACAGGTGAATAAAATGTTTTATATTGTTAGAATTGAAAAAAGTATAAGTATGTGAATTTGGGATATTTTCTGAAGACTTGATTGTTTATTTTAGAAATAAAGATGTTTCTTACAACTTTCAGGTCTGTGTAACGTTTACGTGGAAAGATGCTTTTGATAAAGGATCACTTTTTGGAGGCTCTGTCAAACTGGGTATGTAATCACACTGAGAATGCAGGTGTTAATGGTAAAATTTGAGATTTTTTTTATAGCTGAAAGGTTAATAGTCTTTCTAGTATTATCAGTATAACTTTAAACGAGTCCAGTTATGTTACTAAGAGATAAATCACTTCTGTTCCTTGGACACCCCCAGTTGACTTTAGTGAAAACAATTCAAGATGACATAAAGTTTCAAAGGTAGGCTTTTGGTGAGCCATCTCTTAATTGCTTTATATGAGTCAGATCCTCTTGAAAAGTGCAATGTCTAAGTGAAGCAAGTCCCCTCCAGAAGAAAAGTGTTTATCTGGCTTCAGTAATATAGTTGGATGTCACATGCTTTTCAAGAGACTAGAAGGACCTGCCTCCCAATGCACTGAAATGATTCTTCTATTACTTTATAAAATGTTTTCAAACAGATTTGAACACTTAAAAAAAATAAATTATATTTGTTTTCTGCAAATGTTCGAGTCTGTTTCATTTTACTTGCATGGGGACAGTTCTGCACTGTAATTTCTGGGTCATAAAATGGATTTGGAACACTTGCCAGTACAGAAACTAGGACTAAATGCTTTTGAATTAAGTGTAAAGCTGTCCAGTTGTCATCATTCTCTAATGTTTCTATTTATACCTAAGTGTTCATCATGGCTGATGTTGCAAGATGACCTTTGCAATTTTGAAGCTGTAGACAAAGCCTGAAAAATCTGTTGCAATACTTTTTTTTTTTATAAAAAAAGTTCTTTTCTATTCTGCATGTGGTTTTCTGTTAGCAACTACTGAAAGTCTATGCAACTTGCATGTTCTGAATACAGGTGCTACAGCCATGCTTGGGTGAGCTATATGCAGAACAATATACCACATCCCTATGTGTAAGCAAATGCTGCACGTATTTCCTTGCTCTATTTTCTTAACTCTTCTAGAAAGTTCTTCTAGATAATCGTAGGATGGGTTGGGTTGGAAGGGACCTTAAAGCCCCTCCAGCCCATCACAGATGCTGTGACTGCTTGAAAAGTGACCCAGTTCATGGCATATAACATGAAACATGTTGGCTTAAGTTAATAGGTAGAACTATAAACAGATGAGTCCGAGGAGAAGCAATATTGCTAAACAGCTGTTCTCACGTAGTAAATCACACTTGAAAAGCAGTCCAAAGTGTAAAATATTTCTAGATACAGAGTATTTTTGCACTTACAAAACTTTGAAATCATATTTTCTTGTGTTTTAGTCCTTTGAATGATGTATAACCTCTACAAGATGTTTTTTTCAGAAAAAAAATTGGGAAATGCACTTCAAAAGAGATTTTCAAATTATTTCATGTACTTATGTAGATCTTTATACTATGGTCTTTATAGTTCCTCACTTAAAACATTTAGTGGAAGTACTAAACAAGGCTCTGTTCAGCCTTCAGACTAAAGAGGACTTCAACTTTAAAACTTTGTTATGATTTGCTTTATTTTTTGGTTTGAAACTGTGGCTTCCTTTGCAGGATGCTAAAGTACTGAGGATTATTTTCTTAACAGTGTGGGTAACTCTCTCTTGATTGCAGCTCTGGCGAGTTTGGGGTATGAGAAGACCTGTGTTTTGTTCAACTGTGGAGCATTGGCAAGCCAGATTGCAGCAGAACAGAATCTAGATAATGATGAGGGGCTGAAAGCTGCAGCTAAACACTATCAGGTACAGAGGCTCCCTGCTTATGCTTTTGAATTCTGTTATTTATCTTAGAACATCAATTTTATAGCTGCATGTGTTTTTTTCCTTAATTACAAAGGTAGGTTGACTGATTACCTGGTGTTGGCTTGTGCATATTTGCTAATTTTGGAGGATTTAATTGCATAACAGTTTCCATCTGCTCCTTCCCCTCAAGAGTGTTCGTAAATAACAACCTTCAGCTTAGGATTTAGTGACTTTGGATATTATTCTTAAGTTCTACAGCAATAATCTCTTGTATTCTTCTTGGTAAAATGCAGTGTGTTTTCCCCATTCTTACGTGATTAGCCATAGCCAATATGCTTTTACTTGTAGTCTGTCTTGATAAATGTCTCAGTGCAAGTTAACTTCAAGAAGTTGCAAGGGATTTTTTTTTTGGTAGCTAAACAGTAAATGGGATACTGAACAAGTTCTATTTTTTGAAATTAAGTATTATATTTGTAAAGGTAAAAATCCGTTGGAGAACGTGAAGGATAATACATTGTTTTTGTTTAGTTCGCAAGTGGTGCTTTCCAACACATTAAAGACACTGTTCTGTCAGCATTGAATCGAGAACCTACGGTGGACATCTCTCCAGACACAGCTGGAACTCTCAGTCTTATTATGTTGGCTCAAGCCCAAGAAGTGTTTTTTTTGAAAGCAACAAGAGGTATACTTTAATATTTGGGTTAAATATCTAAGTGCTCATTGCAACTTCCATAAAAACTTAAAAGCATATTATGTTACGAAGAGCTGGTAAATGGCTTTTCAAATGTTTTTATTTTTCCCATTACGGATTTCCACACCATGTCCACCTGCAAATGCAGGTCATTAAACACAAACTACAGATGTCGTTTTAGAATTTGTCTAAGATTCATTTGACAGTGCATTTGTTCCATTTGTTTTTCCTTTTTTTCTTGTGTTCAAAACAATTAGCCTTGCTTTACAAAGGATTTTGTTGGTTTACATATTTTTCCTTCTTGAAAGCTAAAATCATCATCTAAAAGAACCAAGGGTACTAGAAATAGTGCACAGGAACTCCCCTCTTATATGTGGGGAATGATTTCATGAGAATTTAGAGAAATGACTGTACAGGGAAGCAAAGGACATTTCCTAGAAGTTAAGTGGAATTAAATTGCTCAATTGCCCCTCATTTTTAAGAGGGAAACTCTTTGACCTTGTTTAACTTTGAGAATGCCCAGTTTATCTCTGAAAGTGAAATTCTGCAGGTAGAACAAAAATTGGGTCCATAACTGTTAAAGGCTGATTATGAAATACTCATTCAGCAGCAGTATATTTTCATGCAGTTATTGAAGAACATATGCTTCCAGGAGCTTTCCTGTGTACCAGTACCATCTTCAGTACTAGATTTTCTTGCTTTTCTGCTCCTCTCTCTTGCAACAAGCTGTACATCTAGAACTTCAAGGTATCCAAAAGTAAAACTAAGGACCTAAAGGTCAGATGTGATGGTCACACCCCCTACCCCTGCTCTCCACCCTATTGTTTGCAGTACAGTGGAGGAAGGCGATGTTTATCTTACCTTGTATGCTTCTTCACAGGGAAGATTTCTCAAAAGTCTCACAGCCTTACTGCCTTAATCGTAAAAGAATCTTAACCAGAAATTGATGTCCTTCAGCTAACTGATAAACCATGATTATGTTCTTTATTAGGCTGTTTACCAGTATTTTGGTCTCTGGATATTTGGACATTGCTTTTACATAAGTCCACAACTTGGTCGCAAAACTCAAATTCAGCTTCTTGCTGTGCTGAAGATTTGCATGACATGCAATTTTTTTTTTTTTTTTTCCAAGCATGAGATGATCTGTATAGCAGCCTTACCCAGCTGATCTTGTTGATTCTGATGGAATTGAGTTTATTCACAAATTGAAAGCAAAATTGTTTCACAAAAACCAAATTGATCTGCAAAGTCAAACTTCATTGCAGAACTACAGATTAGTTCGAGAGTTTCTGAAGAAATTAATGTTTTAAGTGTCTCCAAGTGTGAATGTTTGATCTTCCATCTCTAGGCTTGCATAGTAGCTTTGATATGTTAAGGATATGTGAGTAAAAACAAAAGCCTCTAATGGTGAAGGATCTATTTTGAGCTGCTTACATGGAAAAATGAATCTCTAATGTTTCTGTTGTTAATGTGGCTAATGTACTAATATTTTATTTCTGTTTAAGCTGTGGCTTTGTGAAAGAATATGTAACTAGCACACACTCACACACTAGATGAGGCTACAAGGATGTTTTATTTAGGTGTTTTGTTTTTATTAAATATTTAGTGTACTGGAGAGAAACACTTTAACAAAAAAGTAAGTTGCCAACTCCTTTCTTTCCCTATGTCTGAATCCTGTTCCATGGTGAAAAGGTCTGTTGGGCATATCTTAAGTACATATACCTCATAGAACATAGATATATAACATCATAGCTCATCTCTGCAGTGTTCTAGATGTGTGTGTGGGCTGGAATGAGCAGCCCACTTGGGATTTGATTTTAGTAAGTGTGCCCTGCAGGCTTCTTAATCCCCCCTCTCCCATACATCCCACTAATGCTTATCAGTCTGACAGTATATAAAAATCACCCGAATCGGGGAATGCTAGTTTATAAGAGCAGCTATTTAGATGGCCAACACTTGCATTGATTGCCTGCCTTGTCTGTGGAGGCTGAATTGCTAGTGTAGGCCAGAGGCCATTATGAAAGGAGATGAGAATAGTGTGTTCCCACTTTAACAGTTCTAGCTTTAGGAACAGGGTGAGAACAAGAGGCAGGAAATGCTGCTGAGGATGTGGCTCTGCTGTGAAATAGTTGGCGCCAGTTGGAGGAACTGTGGTTACTGATGTTTAAGAATGCTATCTATATTTGCTGTAAGTTCACCTCAGTGTGGGCTGCTATGGAAAGGACTGGTCCCTTCTCTTCTGCTTCACTTCAGGTTTTTGAGTCTTGACATTGAGTTTGAGTAGGGAACAGATCCTGCTGAAAATTGAATATATTTTTGCTGGGCTATATTTTGGCTAAATTCTTTGAGTGACCGCACAAATGCATGTGCCGGTACAAGGAAAGGTCTGAGAAGGAGCTGCCAAACCCAGAGCGGAACTGTGCCTGTTACTGGCAGCCTGCCCTTGGTGCAAGGTGAGGCATCACTCTTAATCCTGCATAAATGCTACCAGCTACTGAAAGATTTCTCTTGGACTGACTGAACTTGCAGCTTCATGACTGAAGTGAAAAAATCTGGAAGCTGCAGCTGGATATCGAGGGAAGAATGGGATGCTACCCTTGTAAAATTATACCCTTGTAATACAGTTGCTGCTTAAAAATAAACAGGTAAATTATGTCATCTTCAAAAACTGATGATAATCATAATTGTTCTTTGTTTTTTCTTCTCCAAACCCAGATAAAATGAAAGACGGTATCATAGCTAAACTAGCTAATCAAGCTGCAGATTATTATGGCGATGCTTACAAACAATGTCAATATAAAGATACTCTGCCCAAGGTTAGTAACCCTCCTAGAAATAACATGGGATCTGCTGTTGTTCACAACATGCTTGATGAAGAACATGTAAAATGTTATCCTCAAGAAAAGTTGACCATCACTGCTACATTTATGTTGTAGTTGAACCTGTAACTTAAAAAAAAGTGAAGAATCGAGGAGGAAAAATATATTGTTTTTTAAGCAATTAAAATGTGATGTGTTTACTTGTGACACATTTCTTTAAAGGGATCTTGGGATATTTGATACATTTAGGATGCCTTCTTATTTAAAACACTAAATCTGTTTTTCAAACTAACACTTCCTAATGGGGCTTAACTGGCTTTCATTTGAAATATGTTGTCTTGGTGACAGGATGAATATGATATCATTGATCACCTATCTGTTAATGTAAAACATGGCTGCAAGTGTGTCCTCTGTCTGCTTCCCTGCCATCTCCTCTTCTTCCACCCCAAAACAATTTTGATATTTGTAAGTTATCTCTGTTTAGACTTGACTGTGTGAGTGGCTCTGGTTTTGACAGATACAGGAAGATTTTTTTTCCATACTTTGAATATACTAAATAACCGGTACTTGAAGAATGAGCAAGTGAAGAAGGCTTTACCCATGATATTCAAATAATAAGACAGTAGAAATTCTTCTGTACAGTGTTACTTTAAACTTTGATAAAATCCAAGTTACTTTAAACTTGGATAAAATGGATAAAAAAAATATTTTTTTATGTTGACTCCTGACAGTTACATCAAGCAAAGTAGGAGATTGGTTTACATAATGCTTTTTGGTTGAATATCTGTGGGAAGTATCTCACACTGCTGATGTTCAATTATTTCTTGTTCGTTGATAGTTTCAGAACTAAAATAACCATTCCAGCTTACAGTGGTTGTCTTCTTACAAATGTGAAATATACTAGATTTACTAAAAGCAAAAAAATGCCTTCCCTACTAGAAAACTTAGTGGAAATATTTTTACCAGTGATAAATGAAAAAGGTCAAGATCTGGTCCTTCAAGTTGATATATGTTCTTAGCCAGATAAGTCTCTTTAGTAAATACTTGGGCAATTACTTTCTCTGGAAGAAAATCAGGTCAGTTTTTTTTTCTTGTACTGTAGAATAGAAACTTGAAATTTATACAAACTGTAAGTGCTACTGTACTAAAGTGAAAGTAGTATTCATTTTTATTTTTAAGCAATAAATCCCACAGAAATGCCTTTGCTGTAGGCTAGTCAGTGATTATTTTAATATATGTTTTGGGAAAAAATTAAGCCTAATTTACCTTTTAAATAGTTATTTTACCTGGCTGCAACTTTGGGTTCTTTTGTGTGTGCATGTATTTCCTCTTGTACATTCACTGGCGTTTTACAGATTGGGCCAATTTCTTGCTTAGGTACTGTGGTTGTAATTGAATTCTGAGGGGTGATGAGATTGAATGAAGTTATTGCTTTGTCTTTTGTGCTTGTGAATCTCTCTAAACAATAGATTTGCTGCCTATTTCAGTTGTGCTGTAATTTGTCAATTGATTATTTGAAATAACATAAGGTTTGCTGGTTCTGTGAGTTAACATCAGCTCTGAGAGCTGTTACATGTTTAGTTAGGAGTGTGAAATAGAAGGTGATTTGATGTGTCAGACTCCAGTTGCAACCAGCCTCCCTGTCTGCTTCTCTTTAAAATTAGTCCACTTTTTTTTTCATTTCTGGTGGGGGCAGCGAGGTTGCACAAATGTGAAGAAGCGTTTTTTATGTACTGAGGTCTTTAAAACATCACTCTGCTTTTCCAGTGCTCCTTGATTTAAGAAATAAAACAATAAGGCCAAATCCTTGATCAAAGACCATGCCTAATGCTGTGGGGTGCAGTATAATGTTTTCTTCATGTCTTGGTTGGTACTTCTGTGAAGATAAGTGCATTTATATAAAAGTCTAAAAATGACTTTTTAATGGCTTACATCTCAATATTTTGGTCCTTTTATTTGTTCTTTGTTTTCATGATTCTGGAGTTACTTTCTTGATAGCCTTCTGCTGTTATAAGTGTAATTGCCTCATTAAATAAAAAATACCTGTTTTTTTTCCCTCCCCTTTCTCCCTTCTTTTAAGAACACTGTCTTGGCTTTGTCTTGGGTTTGGGGATATGTTCTTGTAACTATCCTTTCTAATATGTGCATGCATTTCTAATCTTTTGAGTAAATGTTGCGACTTCATGGCTTGAATATAAATTGTAGTTCATCTAATATAATAGACATTAAGAATTTTGCAGCAACTTTTTTTTTTTTTTTAAATCTGGATTCAATCCATGCTAAGTCGCATGTTCTCTGACATTTACCTCTAATATTTTAACCTATCTAAACCATTAATTGGGTGATTCTAATTTCCTTTTCTTCCTTTTTCTTCCTGCATCCCATGTTGTCTGTGGTGGTTTATGTGGTTGGACTTTCCCCTGGTCAGTATTTTTATTTCCAGGAGGTGTTTCCTGTTCTGGCTGCAAAGCACTGCATTATGCAGGCCAATGCAGAATATCATCAGTCTATCCTGGCGAAACAGCAGAAGAAATTTGGTGAAGAGATTGGGAGGCTACAGGTGTGTAAAATGTATACTTGTTTTCTCGCATTTTTCAGAAGAAAAAAATAAGTCATGTTTATCAAGTAAATCAAATTAGTAGCAGCTGCCAAGATAAATATCTCTGCACTTTAATGATTTTTGGACAGTTTGATACTGCTTGACACGTTAAGTCTGTGTTTTTGTATTTACATACGCTTATCTCAGAATAGTTAACATGACAGGTTTGCTAATAAATGTTCCTAAGTAATTTTATTAAAATAAATGATTTTTTTTTAATTCTGTACTTAAATCCTTTCCTGCAACCCCAATTTAAATCTTAATTATTTTTGAAAAACAGGGGAATTTTTGAGATGCAGGATTATCACACTGACATTTTAAAAGTTACTGTTACACGTTTATTGCTTGCTTCTGGATGGAGCTTGACTTTTTTTTTGCATGTTCATATAACAATTAAGTGCCTATATGAACTTCTAATAGCAACTACTATGACTGTTACTGGGTGGTGGATGAAGATATATACCTGTTGTTTACTCTTGAGTTTGAAATCTGTCTAGCGGAGCTCTTTCTCTAGGATATCGCTGTAATGGACTATTAATGCCTTCTTATGTTCAGTCCACATAATGCTCTGTTATAGGAAGTATCCCTTCATGCTGAGTAGTTAAGATTTTTTTAGTGAAGTCTGAAGAGAAATGTCACTATTACCTATTTTAACACTGTCATGAATGGCGTGTAGGCAGAAGTTAGTCCTCTCTTTTTATTTGAATACATTTAGTAAAGTAAAACTTAAATCCTCTCCTCTGTACTTATTACAATGCTGCTTCCATAATTAAATTATGCTAGAGATCTAGTATCCTTTCTGATGAGCTGCTTTGAGAAATTAAGGTGAAATAAAGTAATACTTTTTGTTTGTTTTACTAAATCAAAGATGGATTAGGCAGGGGGTGGGGTAAGAACAGTTGTAGATTTCCAAATTAAAGTGTATAAGACTGTAAGTGTATAAGTCCTGTATCTTCTCCTGTCACCCTGTTTCTTGCAAATGCTAATTAGACTTATAGTATGGAGGCGGGAAGGAGGGAGAAAAGAACAGAACTACTGTTGAGTGCTTTTTGGCACAGTGGAAAATAGAAAAAAAAGTCAGCAAACTTCAAATATATTTCTAATATCTCTTAGGTTCCACTTCTCAATCCTCAGAACCTTGAGTTCTTGAACTGGTATGAGTTTACATAAATCTTGACTAAAATTGCCTCTTACGTGTTTCGTTTTTATGTATTTGGAACAAAAATGTGATCAGGATGAAACAGATACAGTCTAAGGACGGTGTTGTCCTGCATCACTCTGAAAATAAATTGGGTGTAGGAAAGCCAGATAAATCAGGGTTGTATGTAGATGCAGCAAATGGAAGTGAAGAAACATCGAACCTTGTATTTTATTTTACTGTGCAGTAGGATTTCAGCAACATTTTTCTGCAGCTTCTGAGTTTGCAATTAGGTGTTGGTAACAGGTGTGAAAACCAGGACTCTGTTCTTGCCTCTTCTGTGCATGTGAGCAAGCGAGCAAGATTTGAACCTTATCTGCAAAAGATTGAACCTTATCTGGTTTCATAAATGAACATGAAAATGACGTGGTGACTTTTTCTGAAATTGTATTTTTGTGGTGTTACTGCCTCTAACCCATGTTTACTTCTTTTTGGTTTTGGGGACTCATAGTGAAACTATTGTGGGATATTAACTTGTCCACTGTCTTTTTTTCCCGCTATATTATTGTAATTAGTTGATTATTTTTTCAATTTTGATACCCAAAAAATATCTTCCACATCATTTATGGAAAAGAAGAATATCAACCATATGCTTTGGAAGTAAAGTCACTTGGCTAACTGGGACACTCGTCTGTTTTCATTAATAAATATAATGGAGAGAGAGAAAACATTGTTTTAATTTTAACTGTGTTTTTTATTTTCTAGCATGCAGCAGACTTGGTTAAAACAGTGGCATCTCGTTATGATGAATACATAAATGTTAAAGATTTGATTGACAAAATCAACCGTGCACTTACAGCTGCCAAAAAAGACAATGACTTCATTTATCATGACCGTGTTCCTGACCTGAAAGACTTGGAGCCTGTTGGAAAAGCTAGCCTTGTGAAGTCTACTCCAGTTGTTGTTCCCCTCAGTCAGAAATTCACGGGTAAGCAAAGTGTGTGAAGCTTGGCTTAATTGCTATCTTGTGAAATGCACATGGTCACCAATGCTCCTCTGTGCCATGAAAATGTAAATGTTTACTTCTGAATCTATGAAATTTACCACAGTCTTTGAAAGTATTATTTTTTTTCTAATCTGTTGTTTTACTGCTTGATGACCAACATACTAGGAGATTAAACACAGGTTGAAAGTCATTATCTACAATGTAATCTTTAAGGTATTCTCAGATTTTTCTCAGCTGTTGTTCTTCTATATTAAACCAATCTTTTTACCTTCAGAAAGAACACTAACGTAGGGGATCATATAATCTTCACTAATCTAGTTGCTAGCCTTCGTAAAGCTCCAAAATATCATTTTGTTTTCTGAACTGGAAAGATCTGAAAAATGATCTGCTCGTCTTTCTCCTTTTCTTCCTTTTAAAAAAAGCCTTAAGGAAGATACGACTTGTAGTCATACACATGTTTTCAGTGTAACTCTTTTAAATTACTTCAACTCAATTTCTGTCTTAGATGGAAATCTAAATATGTTAGCTAAAGACCTGTAGAAATAACCCCTATATTAAGCTAGAGAATTGTAGAAAGAGATTTATTTTTTACCAGATCCTGGGGAGCAGAGGAGAAGTATCTTACACTGTGTAGATCGGTCTCTGTATTTGTTGTGGTTTAACCTGGCTGGCAGCTAAACACCACCCAGCCGTTCGCTCACCCTCCCCTCTCCCTCTCTGTGATGGGGAGAGAAACAGGAAAGTGAAACGGGAGTTGAGATAGTCAGTTTATTAAGATAGAAAACAACAACAACAATAATAATAATGATAATAGTGTGTATGAAACAAGTGATGCACAATGCAATTGCTCACCACCCGCTGACCGATGCCCAGTCTATCCCGAGCAGCCGCCCCCCCCCATCCCAGCTAGCCACCCCTATCTATTGTTTAGCATGCCGTCAGCTGGTATGGAATACTCCTTTGGCCAGTTTGGGTCAGCTGTCCTGGGTCTGTCCCCTCCCCGCTCTTGCTGCACCCCCAGCCTGCCTGCTGGCAGGACAGATTGAGGAGCTGAAAAGTCCTTGGCTTGGTACAAGCACTGTTCTGCAACCACCAAAACATTGGCATGTTATCAGCACTCTTCTCATCCTAATCCAAAACACAGCACTCTACCAGCTACTAGGAGGAAAATTAACCCTGTCCTAACTGAAACGAGGACAGTATTGCAACCTGTACTAAAGAGTAAAGAGCCATGAAGATGTTTGTATCCGTTTACTTTCACAGTGCAATAGCAGTAATTTATGCTCCTTCCCTTGTAGACTTGTTTGAGAAGATGGTTCCATTGCAAGTTCAGCAATCTGTGAGTGTTTATAACCAGAGAAAGGCAGATCTAGTAAACAGGCTAATAGCCCAGATGAGAGAAGCCACAAATTTGGCAAATGGGTAAGTACGGCTTCATGTTAACTTTATCAAGATGATCAATGAACAGCCTCTTAATACTAGTTCCCTTGCAGCCTGTCAGCATCCAGATTACAGTAAAGTTTTTTTATTCCTGTGTAGTAGGCTGGCAAATTTGAGGTGTATAGTGGTGTTTAGAACTACTTCATTGCATCTAAAGAACAAACAGTATTTCATTTTCTTCAGCCTTTCATCAGTTTCTAGGAATCTGACACTTGCTCAGAAAGAGTTCCACTACCATTAATCTACTGGGATTTTCATGTTTCAGTGGTCAGCTTGACTGAACCATTTGAACCATTGTATGGTTCACTACCTGGTATTTTACCCCCAATATTTTGTTCTTTAATAATAATAAAATCTTATCAACCTGAAAGATAGGAATGTAACTCAAGGCAGTTGGTTATTTATTTACCAGATAGTTGTTACTGAAAATGTTTGCCACTTTTGTAAGAGCTAGAAGACTAGGATTTGTTTAGCTTTTAAGAGATATGAAATTTGCTTTTGGAGAGGTGTACTCTAGGAATAAGGTTAAAGTATTCAGTCTGACCGTTCTATCCAAGTGTACATTGTACAATGTGTCCATTCTGATAATGGATTGTGAGATCATTTATTTGGATAGCAGTATTATATAGAGGGTATATTACAAGTCGTACATTACACATCCCACAAGTTGCTGTATAACATGTTGACTTTTTCAGAGTGTTGGCTTCCCTCAATCTTCCGGCTGCTCTTGAAGATGTGTCTGGTGATACTGTTCCTCAGTCCATTTTGAACAAGTCCAAGTCTGTGATTGAACAGGGAGGAATTCAGACTGTTGATCAGCTGATCAAAGATTTGCCTGAGCTGCTACAAAGGAACAAAGAAATCTTAGATGAAGTAAGCTCAGCAACTGCTAATACAAGACATTCTTAAAAGAAAACCCCCGCTACCACTGAACTTATTTTCTTTAAGTGGCAATAGAAAAAGTGCACAGTTATACAAAATACTTGTGACTTCAGCAGCATTTTAAAACTGCGGTACTTGTAATAGCAATAAGAATACTGCTTGTAATAGTACTTTAAAAACAGGCTGGTTAAGTGTTTAGTCCACACATGCCAAAACCAGGCTGTCACATATGGATGTTCACTTAAGACTATTTTCTTTAAGATTAAGTTGGGGGAGGCAGGGAAACATTCTGTACAGATTTTAATCATTTGTCTTATATATCTTTTATTTGCCAAATTAAATTATACAATATATTTGCGTTGGTGGTATTTTCTACACTAGCTATATGCTGTAGCTATTTTGTGTTTACAAGGGGCTATAATGCATGTAACACTTCTAACTCTTGCAGTCCCTACGATTGTTAGACGAAGAAGAAACTACAGACAATGAACTCCGAACAAAATTCAAAGAACGCTGGCAGCGAACACCATCCATTGAACTCTATAAGCCTTTAAGGGCAGGTAAAGTTAATATTTCTTGGCTTGGATCTTAGGAATGTTCAAAAAAATGTTCATTTTCATTGTGTAAATTGAAGTAGTGTTCAGTGTTGTGATACTGTCTTTAAAGTTACAAATCACAGTTTCGGAGAGGGTGTGGTAAAACATATTTGTTGCTGTCTGTGCTATTATTCGGAGTTGAGGGTTATTATTGTAGTAGAGAGCTTGCTGCTTTTGCTCCCATGGAGCGCAAGTGAATGCTAAAGTTTCAGAGATGGTATATAATGAAAGATAGCTGCCCTCCTAAGAACTTGGTTTCAATTACCACTTACATGGGTGTTTTAGTTCAGTGTGTCTGTGTGTGTTAACATCTTTTATTTGTATTTCCTAAGGTGTTCTTTTGTCATTTTTTTTTCCAATGGTTAGTTAAATTACTTATGATATCACTGTATCAGGCTTTCTGTGTACTTAATGTTTTGTCTTGAAGCTAGCGAGGGACTGGTACCAGTGCCTTAGTTTAAGGTGAAGGCACAGGCTTTAAAATCGGAGTAGCTCAAACTAGTGTGTATTAATATGCTGTCATATGCCTCTCTGGATAAGAGACGGTTTTCTTAAGCACTTCTTGTATAGGAAACTTATGATGTTAAGATTAACACAAAGATTAAATGTGCTGATCCATAAAAATGTATGAAGAATTGCTGAAGAACATTGAAAACCAGTCTGGTGTGAGACAGGTTTTGAAATGTTAATGCCTGTTTTCTCTTCCCATCACCAGAGGGAGTCAATTTCCATAGTGTCTTGAATAAAGCTGTGCAAGCAGATGGGCAAGTTAGAGAATGCTATCAGTCTCACCGGGATACAATTGCACTTCTGTGTAAGCCAGAGGCAGAGCTCAATGCAGCTATTCCTTCTGCTAACCCAGCAAAAACATTACAAGGAAGTGAGGTAAAGCAAAGAAATTATTCTCCATTTTGGATAGAAGGGCTACTCATTTAACAAAGTAGACTCAAGCTGACTGATGTGGAGGCTGATTCTTAACTACTATTGTTTCTATCCCAATTGATGCAGAACTTCCAAAAAACTTGCTTGTTCTGTTTAAAGTCTGCTAGAGTACATTTTGTTATGCTTAATGTAAGCAAGTTCAGTTGCTAAGTATAGTAAGACTGGGTGACAACTGTAAAAGGAGCAGTATTTGAATACTTTGTATAGGGTGGTAGAAAGTAGTGCTCAGACTCTTGGGGCAATTAGATTTAAAAATAAAAATGTTTTCTAGTATTTTAAAGTATTAGGCAATTACACAATTTGCTTTCTGAGGAAGTCTTGGCTCATATTGTAACTTTTCTCATAGGAATTGGTAACTTTTCTCATAGGAATTTGAAGTAAATGTATCTTATTTCCATGTTTACAGTATTGTGAGATGTCTGATCTTTTTTTTGAAAAAAGCACATTGTATTTCTAGTAATTCATGTTATTAGTGGAAGCAGATACTGTAGAGGAGAATATACCTTGAGGAATTCTTGAAGGTCTTTGTTACTTTGCATTTTGTCTCTAGTCATGAATCCTTAAAATATGTCATCTTAAAATATATTTGTAAACAGAAGTGCATGCAGTATTGTTGGTATCTGTGAGGAGTACAAGATAGAAACTAATAATGGATTTCTTACTTTAGCAGTAATTCTTCAGAACTCCTTAACTTGACAATTTTATTACGTAGGTTGTTAACGTCTTAAGAACTTTGCTGGCTGGTTTGGATGAAGTTAAAAAGGAGAGAGAACAACTAGAAAATGACATGAAAGCTGTAAATTTTGACATGACGAGCAAATTCCTGGCTGCACTTGCACAAGATGGTGCTATAAACGAAGAGGCTATCTCTGTGACTGAGTTGGACAGAATTTATGGAAGTTACACACAGAAAGTGCAGGAGTCCTTGAAAAAGCAGGAAGAACTTCTCAAAAACATTCAGGTACAACAACCTATCTGTATGTTGTCTTTGCTCTCAAACTAACTAGCAGCAATTCCTCAACATTTCCAGTGCAGTAGAAATCTACAGCTTTTTTTTCTGTAGATATGCTCTCTACTCCATTTTGCTTATGACTGTCATAGAACAATTAATACTCCTTTATTCCTCTGATCACGGAAAAATACAGGGTTTTGGTTCTGTATTCACTGGAAAGAAATATAGTTTTCTAGCAGACTCTGCCAGAGCTCCAGTGTCAGTTCTCTTGGCTCAGTTCTGCAGATGGTTTTGCACTTGAAGAAACTTAACTGTGTAAGAAGTTTCGGTTTGGTTTAATTTTTTTTTTCCTCCTCCTGTCATCCAATCTTGATAGTTATTTGTGGGATAACAAGCGACCTGTCTTTGCTGTCTGTTAGACATTTTCTGTCTCTGAAGAACATTTTGGTTTACTTCTAATCGTTGTTTTTAGTGTGCTTGACTTCCAGTGTCTGTAATGCTCAAAGTAAAAATTTCTGAAAATGTCTTATACTGTGACTTACAATCTCAGTCTTAATTTGTCAGTAACACTAGGGATAGGTACCCGAAACATCTGGCAAAAGAGAAGGTCCTAATGCTTAGACAAATGAGAATAATTGGTTTGAGTGATGATGGGGCCTATTTGTGTGCAAGATTACTTGTGACTTCTGACTACAACTTGCACTTAATTTTTCCCGTTCTGAAGAGTTACTGCTTCTAGATGACAATGTGGGATACTGCTTTTATCAGGGATCTTATATTCATATGTTTCTTAACATAGATACTTCTAAAATCTTGATGGATATTACTTTGATGTTTGAGTGTCCTGAAATACAAATTTGATTGCTGCTTCTGGCAGCTGAAATAGTCTTTTAGATTTTTCCTAAAGAAATTAGATGAAAGTGAGCCTCTTGTCAGTTTTCTGCTTCTCTGTCCTCTTAATAGCTTGCCAATGTCAACCAAATTTGAGGTAGATCTTCTTTAAAAAAAAAAAATAGTAACTTTTGAGATGATTTTATGAATATCAGTGGAGTATAGTACAGCAGAGAGCCTAATTAGTGTATTCTCTGAAGGAATCTCTACAGTAGGAACTAAAGAATTAGCTGGAAGTCAACAAAAGAGAACAGATAATTAGCTGATACCTCCTGTCTGTCAATTGATAAACGTTTAATTCTGAAATAGCCACTGCACTTGGCAGTTAGCAAGTATCAGGAAGTACAGTGTGTGGCTGGAAGGTGATAAAGGTAGGCGTTGGGGAAAAGGGGGTAGAAGCCACGAGTAAAATTAAGAACAGGAGATACAGAATCTTACATGGAACCAGGCTGCATTATTATCACTGCTCATTTTTCCCTTCTTCCTTTTAAGAATGCACATCAAGACTTTTCAAAGATGAAACAATCAAACAATGAATCTAATTTAAGAGAAGAAGTTTTGAAGAACTTAGCTGTGGCAAATGACAAATTTGTGGAACTTGTAGCCAATTTAAAAGAAGGCACAAAGGTACAGTAATTCTTAAAGAATTGGAAGAACGTTTTATTTACACAGTGAGATGTGAATCTAAAGTCATAATAAACGTCATAGTAATGCTAGATAGGAGGTACGTTTTTGAAGATTGTACTGCTGAAGTGAGGACAGTGAGTTGCTTGAATTTTGATTGGTTTGACAGTTGTGAAACACTTTGTTCCTCTCTGAAAAGCAAGCTTTTCTGAGTGTTGGTTTATATTAAAATAGGAACAGGTATTGATTACAGCTGAGTAACTAATGCTCAAGTACCCAGAAAAGCCATTTTATCTGAAAAATTCTTTCATTTGTTCTCCCATAATAATTAATCAGTTTATCAAATCCGTGTTTCATATACTGCTACTGCATACATGAGGAGGGTTTTATTTAACTGGCTTTTTTTTTGATCTGGGCTTCTGGAATGTGTCTTACTGCTTCAGTACTAAATGCTTTTACTAATTTATTGAATTGATAGTCCGCTAAAGGAAAAAAAAAAAAAGAAAAGAAAAGAAAAAACTGAAATGTCAATGAAAATTGAATGCATGGAACTGACTGAAGGCAGTAAAATAATTATAAAAAAATATATCCATATAGTTCCTCACTAAGTGACCAAATTTTGTTCCGTTTTAAATAGAATTTCCAGTCTTGAACTATGTATGTAGTTTTTAATCTTACAAATATGTGCAGTTGTACAATATTAGAGGTAAGTACAAGAGCTGACTATCTGCTTTGGAAAAGAATACAAAGGCACTAGCAAACTTTGCTAGAATGTCAGGTTCTGGGCAATGTAGTAATGTAATGCCTATAAGGGGGTCAGTATGTAGAAATACACTAGCATGGAGTCTAAAAGTATTGATTGAGCATGTTAATTTTTTCTTTACTAGTTTTACAATGAGCTGACAGAAATCCTTCTGAAATTCCAAAACAAATGCAGTGACATTGTCTTTGCTCGCAAGACTGAAAGAGATGAACTGCTCAAGTAAGATTTAAATACTTTAAGCATTATAGAGATTAAGTAGTTACCAGAAGGTAATCCTTGGACAAGGTTATTATGGTACTTGATGACACAAGAAAGGAAGAATGTGTTGACTATTTCCTCTTTGCCTTGTGTATTAACCCTACTCTCCCTTCCCTTGAAAACCTACAATAATAAGACGTAAATAGTGAATGCTACTTACAAGTCTGTTCTCCTGCTCCCATATACAGTTTAGCACGAACACGTTTCATCTTACCGTGATTTTACTCTACTGCATTTTTTTGGTGTGCATCTGGTGGTAATTTTATTTTATTCTTTTGTTTGAGGAGCTTTTGATTTTCTGCACCTTGCCCTTGCTGTCATCTTGGTTTGAGAAGTTATCTAAGTGCTTCAGCATATAATTTCCTTCTGTGTCCCCCAGTAGTGTGGTGGAGGGAAAAACACTGGTCTCTGCTCTGTAGTCTGATCTGGTGTGTTATTATTTAGATTGTGGGTTGCCTGTGCTACTGAAGAAAGGGAAGTAGTTTTTATCCTTCCTGTGAAGGGAACAGTTGTGTTGCTTTTGTCCCTTGCATGTGATCAAGTTGTGTAGTATGCTTCAAATGTAATTTTTATGCACTTGGTGTAAGAAGGATAATTGAAAAGGCTCGCCTTTTCCAGTTTTCAGCTTTCTTCAGCAAAGTGTATAGACTTTAGTAAAAAGGGCTAGTTTGTAGTACAATTATAATTGGTGAAACTGCAGCTGTTCTGTGCATGTACCTTGTTGTTAATGCTCAGCCCTCAAACTTTACCTTTTCTAACATCATCCTTTTTGGAATTGCCTTTTATCACTTGGTTATCATGATTTTTAAATACTTGGCAACCATATACAACCCCTTCCACTTTTTTTTTTTTTCCCTCCCTTCCTACATACATGAAGTTTGGAAGCTGTAAGCTGCTGAACCGAGGCTTAGGTCTGAATATTTCACATCCCTAATATGTTCGAATTCAGTGTTAAAGATGTAGGTTTAGTGTTGATATAACATTCAGCTGAATCTTGCCATAATACTCTTTTACTTCCTCACATGTTAACTGTTCACTGACATGAAACTCAAGGTTTGCAGAAATGATCGGATTTGGGATATTTGTAGTATGTCTACCAAATGTATTTCTCAGTATGCTCAGCCTATGGTTTTTGAGTGACTGTAATGGTCTGTGTTGTGCACTGTGTCCTACCTGCCCTTCCACCCCATTAAAATCAAAATACTGGCTGTGGGTTCTGTCTTGATATACCAAAAATGAATTTGTTGAACTGATATCTCATGTAGAGCTGGAGACCTTGTTTCATGATTGCCCATTGGACGACCAGTTTTAATACTGTTTTAAGCTCTACAATTGATGTGCTTGGTTGCTGGCTGGCCAAAATAGACTTCATTCTGAAAGCCACCAATCTTTGCAGCTTAGTTTTAAGAAGAAAGTTGCTAATTCCTTCCCTTAATTATTTTTCTAAGATGGTAGATAATGGTTTTTATAGTTTCAGGATAATAACACTATTGAATAGTTATTCCACTGTCTGCAACAAGTAGTTTGATATACGTGTGTGTAACAGTGCACGAAGACAATATTTCCAGCTTTTTCTCACCATTCTTTTTTTCCTAGTGATTCAGTAGGGATAACTGCAAAGACAGTTTTCTTGGAGCTCGTTTGTCTCTTGTCTTTTTTTTCCCTACCAGTAAAGTTGCTAGTTTTGTTCTTCTCTGGAGCTCACCTTTGCATGCTATATAATAGGAGCCTGTAGTTTGTTGCTAACTAGACTGTATGCCTTTATCAGTTTCTCTTGTCTTCTGTTTCAGAATACTAGGTATGGAGTTCTAGCTGTTATATGTTGCTATGTATCTTATCTACTATATTTTTATGTGAAGTTTTTTGAAACTTTAACTGCTTCCTGAAGTGTTTTGGAGGAATCTGTCAAATCTCAAGTATTAATATTTTGCATAAAGAAATATACTCCATTCATCTGAATATGTAACTTAGAACTGCTTCTTCAATTTTTTTTTTGACAAGCTGACTGTAGAATCTGTTCACTGTTTAATGGAAGCTAAAACATGATACCAAAGCCTCCTTGTGTTTTACCAAAGTAATATCCAAGAGTAGTGATCTATACCTAGTATTGAGCTGGAACATAAAGGTGTTATTAGAAAAATAAATGTAACATTATTCAAAGATTGGCTGGAGGATTTTCTGTAATGAAAGCAATTTGTACTCTAAATTGTTTGAGCTAGCTCACTGATTATGCTTTAAATATTAAATTTATTTTGTCACTTTCTTAATATAGTTTGCCGAAGTGTATAACAACTTGTAAATAAAGCTGTATGCTTGCTTGTCTGTTTTTAATAGAGATTTGCAGCAAAGCATTGCTAAGGAGCCTAGTGCACCCTCTATTCCTCTGCCTACATATCAGACCACACCGGCCGGAGGAAGTAAGCCTGCTGCATCATCAACTCCCACTCCAGCACCCAGAACCATGGTGGTAAGTAAATGCTATGGGATTGGTGAGTTGGAAATAGAAGGTTCATACTCTGGAACTCTAATCTACACGTTGTTTATATAATTCCTTACTGTACTGGTGTATTTAGAAAACTGTAGAAGTGAAATAGAGGGAGAAGTCTCAAACCTTTGTGGAGAGCTGGTGGTTTTCATAATTGTATATCTGAAATGGAAAGTTCATTGCCTTCCAGATGCTATGCATCATCATCTATATAAAGGGAATATAGAATGTCTCTTTTTTTCCTAAAAAAAAAAAAAAAAGAAAAAAAAAAAGAAAAAAAAATCATATAACTCATATAACCATAGCTTTTAATTCTGTGACTTCCTGAAAGAAACTCCAACTTAATTCATTGTGTTTTGTTAGGGTACTAAACCACAGCCACCAGCACGGCCACCACCACCGGTGATTTCTGCGACAAGCAGTTCTCCTTCTGCATCAGCACCATCTGGACCAACTGCAGCTCCTGCTGCAGCTCCTCCGGTTGCTCCTGCTCCGGGAGTCAGTGCATCAAGCACCGCACCATCACAGGCACAGGGACCTCCTTACCCCACTTATCCAGGTTTCCCAGGGTATGCTATTGGAGTACTTACACTGTTGCATGTTATCCCATAATTTAAAAGCACTTATTTGTGTGACATATTTAAATTGTTTTTTATCATTGAGCATATGTTTAGTGTTCTTGAGGCATGGTGATTTTTTAGTTTTAATTACGTAATTCCTGTTGGAATCATTTGCTGATAGTATTTGGGGGGGGGGGGTCATTTTGGTTGCAGGGTTTTTCCTTTTTTTCCATTTCCCCTTTTAAAAGGAGGAGATATGACTGCAGTTCCTTAACCATGGTTTGTGGACTGTTGCCACCCCTTGCATAATTAGTTGGCGTTTATCTCCTAAGTGTTGGCATATCATTTTTCAAATCATGGTATCTTGCTAAAGACGCTGAAGTACACAGAACAAATTGCATTTGAGTAGTGTACTTTCTCCCAATGCTTTTTCATTTTTTTTTTTGGAGTCAGGGCAAGGGTTTGGAGGCAGCTGCTATCTTTTTCAGTAGCAGGCTCTGAAAATGTTAGTATATGTACAATGGTCTTAAGCATAAGAGAATCAGTTCGCATCAGTTCTTCAAGTTTTAGCAAGTTACTTTGTTCTACCTTTGGTCTCCATTTATGTTTCATGCATTATACTTTATTTGGTCCTTAAAAGTTGCCACACTTTCTGTTGCACAGAGTAATATGAAAAGAAAGCATTTGAAGTGACTGCATTTTTTGTCTATCAGTGAGTTAAATTACTTGCAAACTAGCGTCATCAGTGTTTTGCAACTAAAGCACGCTTTTTCTTCACACAGGTATTGCCAGATGCCGATGCCAGTAGGCTATAATCCATACATGTATGGCCAGTATAATCTGCCATATGTGCCATCACCTGTCTTTCAGAACCCTGGACAACCACCATATCCAACACCTCAACAACCTGGATACCCTTTTCCTCAACAGCCTTATTACCCTCAGCAATAACACACCTGCACAGAAGCTCTGCTTGTTAAATTGGGAGAAAATTGCAATAAGGATACTAAAACTTCAGCTTCAGTTAATGTATCATACTGAACTGTAGGCAGTCTATAACTCTTGTTCATTGTTAACTGCTCAAAAATGTAGATCAGTTTTTGATTACATGAAACACTCAAAGATCTGTGGCAGCAGTACAGACTGTAGAGTAATGCCAGAACTAGAACCTAATTCAGTGGTCTGAAATTGTACACTACATGTTGGCTAGACCAAAACGTTTCTTTGCAAAAATCCTGTAAAAAATGGGTTAGATGAGAAAAATGGAGCAGTGCTTGCACTGGGTGTTATATATTCTATGGAACTACATAGCATTTCCTTCTAGACTCTTACTGGTTTGTATTTTTTGAGTTTAATTAAAATAAGCTATTTTGTCTAATAATCAAGGCCTTGTAAATCATCAGTAAAAAATAAATTACATAAGAATGGTTTAAACACTTGGCATTTTCATTACAATGAAATTGTATTTTGTGTGTTTTTAGATTCTTTCATTTGTCCCTTGACTTACATGTAGCTGTAATGCCAAAATGATGTCTCAGATGCTTAGCCTTACAACTGAATTTACACGTCTTCTTGAACCTCCGTGTTTTTTGTGAGTCTATAACTAACCATTTTGATACTGGTAGATGAAGTCTTGTGAGTAGAATCCTGTACCTTTTGAAGTGTATTGGACTAAAAACTTTTCATGATCACTTTAAAAGAACAGTTACTCTCATCTCAAGAAAACTTTTTAAAAGAAGGGAGGTCAAGGTCCCTTTTAGAGGACCAGTGGTTGGTTGGTTTAACCCCTGTTTTTCGAAGAAGGTAATCAAAAATATGTAATTGATTAACATAGGGCAACTGTTGATTGTTGGAGTTTTTCAAATTGTTTTTATATGGTATTTTTTTCCCCAGTAAAGAGCTCAAAACTTTATGCATATTCCCTCAGGGAGCTTATCTGTGGAGAGATTTTTTTTTTTATGGTAGAAAAAATTATCTTGTAAATTAAAGCACACTGAATATTTACTTTTGGATCCATTTTCTTAAGGGACTACCTTGCATTATGTTTTGCATTAAGATAGTGAAGAATATAAGCTTGTGGCTAATGGCTTCTACCAAATATTTGCTAAACTTCTTTCATATTTTTTTAAACATGCTGTGTAGTGGGGGAGTCACTCCTGTAACCCTTAGTTCTGTGGGGCAGTTAATTTCTGGAGTGCTTCATACAAGATGTTCTTGCCATACAGAATAGCTATCACAATACCTATGTTAAATGTTACTACTTTTGTTTTTCTATTTAAGTGCCTGATTAAAATAGCAAGATATACTTTAATGTAGGGGGTTTAGAGGATGCCAGTTACTGTAGCATCTGGGTGTGAACTTTACTGGATCTTGAATACTCTTCTGCTTAAAGAAAGTGACATACTTATCCATGTGAGCTTCTTTCTTTGTCTCAAGTTCTTGCTATGTGATCCTTCCAATTACTTTGTGAAGGCTACTCATCTTTAATGCTTCCTGTGCTTCCTGTCCCTCACAGAAAATGTAAATCAAAAAGTAAAAAGTAAACATCTCTCAGAATGTATCTAATTCTGAAGAGATTTACCAGCTCTGTAGAAGCTCAGTCATGTAGGGGAGAAGGATGGAATAGGTGAATTGAACGCCACAGATGCAATAGTGCACAAAGAGAAGTGCTTTGTGTTTCTGTATAATCACGGGTGAATGGGGTGGCACAGGGACATTTCCAATGTTTTTCATATTAATAATACTTAAGAGGCAAGTAAGGACAATGAGAAAAGGCTAGGAAGGGAACTCAATCAACAATCAGAATTTGATTTTACTCTTAACTCTTGGGAAAAATAGAAGTTTTCCACTAATATCACTGTGTCTGTGAGCAAGTGCAAGTTTAATTCAGCCATTTTAGTTCTACATTTCTAGTACACTATTGCCTGTGGATTGTTCCGTTTGCACATTAGATGCATTTGAGCTATTGTCTAAGTTTTGTTTCTAGTGCCTCAATTTATAGAACTTATTTCAATGCTGTATAAAAAAGTAACTTGTTCAGCATAAGGGTTTCTAGAACTGAAATTTTAAGGTTTCCTAGATTTGAAATCACTGTTAAAACATTTTTCCAAATGTTACTGTTTTAGTTTGCTATTAGTTGAATATGTATAGAAATCTGTGCATTACTTTCAGCTTTCACATGACTGTTTTTATTTTTTCTAAAAAGAACAAAAATCCAGAGACATGTATGTATCTGCTTTTAAGCATGCAGCTGTCATGACTTCAGTTGAAATGTTATCTTGTTCTTCTATAGTTTATTAAAAAAAAAAAAGTCAGTTAGAAAACCTGATTTCATGGCTTCTCTCTTGAGTACTATGGCTTCAGACAAGTCTTTACTTTGCAAAGGATGGAAATAAATTATGGGTCCCCACATGGGTTTCTGCTGTGATGAATGCACTTAGCATATCAGCTACTGTGTGAAACAGCATCCTGTGTCCAGCACCTGTAAAGCAGGTGCTTTACAGTACAGCTGCTGTTCTGTAATAATAGCAGTACTTAAATCTTTGTAGTGGTACTGATTTTCAAGGCTAATTGAAAATATTTCCCTTTGGTTATATGAGGAGGAAATGGTAATGCCCTTCTGCCTTCAGATTGAAGTATGTTTTCACTGTCTTGCATTAGGCTGGGTTTCATACTATTCGTAGTGGCATGTTTTTACTGGGCAAAGGTGTTAACTTCACCCTTACAAGCCTTTAGCTTACTCCAGCAGATAGGTGGCCCACATGAATGCTCCAAGAACATTTTTATTTTTTAAGAGACTATATAATATCATCCATATTGTAGTTGCTATATGGAGATAAAACTTTACAGTTTTGCTCTTCAGAGGTTTTGAAGTTGAACATTTATTTTGTGTAAAAGCTTTCAAAGCAATTCATCTGAAAAGCAAGTCTTACAAAGCAAACTAATAATGGATCATCAGTGAAATACCAAACAATAGGAGGTTTAGTAGCTCTTTCCTTTTTTTTTTTTTTTTTTTTGTGTGTGTGTGTGTGTGTGTGTGGTTTCAGGTCATATGAAAATATTCCTTTCCTGACCACCAATTTCTACATTGCCACCCTGTGCTGGTTCTTTCATAGTCCTGAGTAGGATACAGTAATTTCTCTGCTTTCAGGGCTGATCCATAGGATCAGCCTGAATTATGTTGAAAGTTGTCCACTGCTACTTCAAGGTACCCTGAGGCCAGTATTGGGGCCTGGATATTCTGAAATAACATTACAAATTCCTAGGTAGCTGAAAATTGGAGGGAAAAGCAAAAACACCTCTTTGGGAAGCAAATGTTTTTCTATTAGCTGAGTCATATACTTGTTGGATATTAAAATGTACATGGTTCTGAAGTGACTTGTAATTCATCACCTGTTCTCTGGCATGTATTTATCCTAATAGAACACTGAAATAGTGTTAGTGATGGATCACAGCAAACTGAATTTTAAATTTTGGTTCCGTTACTATCAAATGAAGTTATTTGAATTTTCAGAACTTTGTTTATTTTTTTTTAAATTCTAGTTTTAAAAAAATGAGTTATGGCAGAGCAACACTGAGTTCTTACTTGTGTATTCATTCAGGGGAAACATGAGAGGATTTGGGATATTTTTTTGTTATTGTCACTTCCGGATAGCATACTTCTGGATAGCATTAGACAACTGCTAGCTTTTTAGATTTAGTAATGACCATTGAAATTTGTATTTAAAGTGGTCAGGGGTTATTATTTTACCATGTTTTCATTGTTTGTCACTATAGTTTAAATACTGCTAGATCGCAGAATAATGAAAAATGGTCAAAAATTTTGTTTTGGACTCAAGTTTTGGACTCAAATTTGGAACTATTACCTTCATTAGCAAGTAGTTGCTGTTAATTCCTAATGATAGCTTTGTCCTTGCATCTAATTCCCCTATACTGGGTATAATAACCATTGATGGTAACAATTGTCATCTCAGTTGTACCTTTAAAAATAAAATGGTGTTTCTAAATCCTGGGGAAAGCTGGCCATCAGTTTTATTAACTAGGTTGTAAGGAAAAGTTTCTGCAATCAGGTGTGAAAGGGAAGAGACTTTACTGTTGTGAAATCAGTACCAGGCCATAATTATCACAAGACAACTGCTATCAGCTCTTTCCAGCTCTCTCACCTTAAATCAGTTCAACCATCTCATATGGCAGTACTGACTGAATTTGAACTCTTAAATCCACACACTTATTTTCCTCTCAGTACATCTCGGAGTGACAGCATATAGCGTGCCTGTACTGTGTTACTGCTCATTTGCAGCCTGAGCCTGGCCAAACAGACTTCCCTTGTCCCTCCACAGACACTTCGAGCAATGAGCACATCCTCTGGTTTCAAGTTAGACTGCAAGCTCACATTTGGAGCTAAAAAAAAAAAAAAAAAAAATGGCAGAGGAGGAGGAAAGGAGGGTGGCCACTTGTTCATGTGAGTTGTTGTATGGGCCTGGACTCTAAAGGGCAGTCTCACTGGAAGCTGATATCTTGGCCAGCACAGTGTTTATGGCTTATTGTGATCTACTGACAGCCTTCCTGCTTTTCAGCATGTGATGGTATTTATAGCACACCATGAGCGAAAGCTCTTATGTAAATTTCAGGTCCTTTTTCTCTGGAGAACTACCAAGAGCATTATCTGCATGAAGATGTCTGCAGATAGCTCAAGCTCCCTTGTTGCTCTGTTTTGTATTTCCTATGGAGGATTTCCACCCTACGTGTTGTCACACCTTGTTGGACCTCTTAATTTTTTTAATCTTAAACCTTCCCTGGGTCAAACATTCAGATGAGGAAGGGCCAGGCCACGGAGTTAACAATCTCAGAAAACATTGCAATGGTGGTTTTGTGGGCTGGGTGCTGTGTGCTAGGCCTGCAGCAGAAGGCGGCCAGCCCTCACCACACAAGTCCTCCACGTTGCCAACAGCTCCTCTTGGTGTGGCTGTAGGCAAGAGGAGATTCCTGAGCTCACTTTGGTAGAAGAACAGGCGAGTTGCTTTTAATGAAGCACTGCCAATTTTAAGTGAATGTAGATACCAAGAAAAAGCCTTGATTGATTACCTAGAGCCTGAATTGTAGAGCCAGCATAGTGCAGAGACAACTATGTTGACTGCCCATGTCCAGCACCCTGCACTAAGCTGAATTGAGGGTGCTCTGCTGGGAAGGCAAAAAGATAGCCAAGATCTCATTGTTACCCCTACCTTCCTTATCGCTCTGCAAGAGATATATGGCTTTTTTTTTTTTTTTTTTTTTTTTTTTTTCTTTCTTTCTATTTTATTTTAATCTCCCCAGCGTAAAAGATGGTGTGTGTGCTCCCTTGCTGATGCAGTGCTGTGTTATCTGGTGCAAGGAAGCAATGTTGGGGTAAAGTAGCTGAAGAGTTTTACCATGACCCATCTGAGAATGGGAACAGAAAAAAGGAGAGCGTGTTATGGCAGGAGAAAGGCGCAGCAGCAGCTCTGGCACTGTGGGGCGGCCACAACAGGAACAGCCGATGTTGCATCAGGGAGAGGGGAGAGAAAAATGTGGACGGGAAAGGTGTCAAGGTGGTCAGACAAGGGCCAGGAGAAGGCCTGGGATTTTGACAGGAAGATGTTGTAAATCTCATCATTTGGGGTGGTGCGAGGAAAACAGAGTTTGGGATGAAATGGCTTCAGAATTAATTGAAACAGAAGAAAATGCAGAGAAATTGTAGTAAAGGGAAGGAGAAAAGGGGTGGTGCTGTAGCTGTGTGGGGAGGCAGAGGTTCCAGTAAAGGTTTTAAATGTGAAGGAAACTGATTTTTCTCATCCTCCTTCAACAGGGAGAGAAGTAGTGTCAAGGAAAGGTGGTAAGGTGATTTCCAGAAGCAGAAAAGGAATATGCAACTTAGCACCAACACAGATGTAAATCCAGCGGAGACACTGCGTCTTCCAATGTCCAAAGACACAGCTGTTTTCCAACATCATTATATGGCCACGCTGAAATATTTTTTTCTGGTTATACTAAAGTCAACAAAACTTTGCAGTGCAGTTCCAATCCCCAAATATAATTAAGAAATCAAGAAAGGCTGGCAATTTCTTACCGCTAGGTGGCATTATATGGAAAGGCATCAGATGATCCAATGCATACTGCGCTGCTGTTGAATCCTTGTCTCTCGATGGCATCATCAGTTTTGTGTGGAAAATTATGAACAGCCTTGTTAAGGGCTCAAGATGAAATGATACAGGCTTATGGAAGAAAAAGTTTTGTTATGCTATAAAAAGATTGTTGTGAAGATATCAGAGAAAGCTAAACAGCACCTGTAAGAAGACAGTTTACTGAATTTAGAGTTGTGGTTTTTTGTTTTGTTTTGTTTTGTTTTTCTCTACCTCATTTTTGGCTATGCTAAACACATGGTATTTGACCCTGGGGTTGCCAGTGGTGATAACAAATGAAGCCACCCAGTTTTTCCTGAAAGGACACCTCATGCCCCTTATTTTCAATTAAGGGGCAGAAGGGCAGTAAGGTGTTTGATATACTGATGGCAATGGCCTCCATCATCAGTTAATAACCTTGATGCATAGAGTAGTATAAAAACTTTCCCCAAATCTCTAAAGAGGAGGTGACAAAGGACGTGTATCTTCTCCTTTCCCCCTCTAGACATGAGCCACCACTTGAATAACTGCTTATGCTGGAAGATAACCAAAGCAAAGTGTGCTGCAAGTGCCCATGCTACTGGCTGCATAGTGGTTTGTGCAGTGATGCAGAGCTGCCAGGAGAAGCCTCAGCACCACAGTTACGGCAGAGGAAAAGCACGTGGTCAAGGTGAACTTAGATTGTACCACTCTGGGCTTTTTACCTCCTGCGGCTTCACTTTGTGTGGTCTATCAAACCTTGTGGAGAGGAGCATGAGATGAGCTGGAAGCTCATAATAGAAGTTGAGACCTGTGCCTTTGCGTACTATTCCCTTGAGTTGTATTTGCTGTGTTTTGGGAACAGGAGAGGGCAATATTCTTACCACATCATGCATCAGTGTGGCAAAAATGGGCTGGCAGTAGACTTTACTTGTTACTGAATGTTATTTATGCACAGGTTATAAAACTCATCAGTGTATAGCAGAAGGCACAAAGCTGCTATTGCAAAGGGGATAATCCTGAATTTCTTCTAAAATCACCGTGGGAGCAAATACAGTTTTTTTCAACCTGTGGCACATCAGTTAATACAGTTGTAGTGGTTTTATATGGCTAACTTAGGCACAGATTGTTTTGTTTTTTTTTTTTTTCCAGTCCTGTTTGAGGTAAGGCTGATGGGGCTTTGTGACAGATATCCTATGTGATAAGCTAGCCACTGAAGCTTTTGAATAAATGCCAGCGCTCCAGCCAGCAGGTGTCTCATTCAGCGAGGTTCCACTGCCTCTATATATACTCAGCAGTACCTGGTACCAGAGCACTGCTTGGCATCCTGTACATTAACATCATGCATGAGACCAAATACAGAGATTTTTCTATGGGATTGACCTTGAATTCAGACTGAGAACTGTGCAATAATAGCAGGAGAAAAATTGGGCTCTGTGGAAAAGCATCTGGTGTGCATCTCTGCTGACAGTTTGTGCTGCAGCAAGCAGAGAAATGGCTGCCAGTTCTTGCAGAGAGCTAATTAGAGATTAGGAAATGTAGTAAAAGAGGACAAAGGCAGGGGCTATATGCTTGCAAGCCCTTGCAGCCTACTAGGGTGCAGTCTTGTATAACTTTATTTTTGCAATTGGATAACAGTAATGGAGGGGCATAAAATCTCAGAATATAAAGGTATGCTAAAGGATTTTGTATCTTTCTGAAATGAGAAACATGGTGACAGATGCTCAGTGTTTTTTCCTAATTTAGACTGATAATCCAATTTGTCCTTTTTCTTGCATGCATTACCGTGAGTGGCAGTGTGGTACCTCATTTCTTCAAAATGAGACAATGTTGGTTGACTGGTTCATCTTCTTTCTCTGAAGTAAGTGTTCAGGTGGCAGGGCAAGATACCCCCAAAATATGGATAAACAGGGAAGATGGACTTCGGTTATTTTGTTGGCATCCTGAACTTCAAGCAGAACTCTTGCATTTTACAAGTTTCTGAACAGGAACCTTGATTTCTGAACACAAGAATCAGTTTTCCATGGATCTGTGCTGCGTGGCACAGAGTGGCTGATGTCCAAGCAAGGATGACCTTTGCTGGTGAAGCTCCTGCTGATGCAGCAGTTAAGAGGTAGCCTGGCTCTCCTTCTGCTCTCAGGCAGTCTCTACCATCTATTTAGACCTCTTTGTCTGGGAAACCACAAGATCACTTCTCCCTTACCTAGATGCTCTCACAGAACTGGTTGCATCTGATTCTCCTTGGAACTGCAACTTTGCTGGTGAATTTGTTCAAAGTTGAAGGAGGCCAGAAGAAGAATACACATACGAACATATACATGTGTGAATACACTCAGTGCCTTGCAGGACAGCGTCATCACTTAAGCGCTGTTTCTATGGAAACAAGGCTAAAAACACAGAATAATGGAAATTAGAGATTCATCTAACAAGTATTTTCTATCCTGAACAAGGTTATCCTTGTCTATATACTGTGATGCCTGTGTTTTTGTGGGTTTCTGAAAGAGACTGGATTTTATTTTTGTTTTATTGGCACTCCCTTCTGCTCTTACACGCAGAGAAAGACCCTCAGCACTAGCCCTGCTCTACCTTCTTCTGAAGAAAAATGCTGCATTGCATCACTACGTGCCATGGAAGCACCTTGATGAGATCAAATTTCACGTTAAGCATTCTTCCCCAACTCAGTCACTTTGCAGCCACGTCCCTGGGGCACTGCAAGAGGTGTCCCAAAGCAAGCTGCATGCTGGTGGCTCTTGGTCTTTGGATCAGGGGCAAGCACCTGCTTTGCTCTAGCAGTGGGGGTGTTGGAAAGGCCTATCAGGCACTGACCCATCCATGCCCATCAGATCTCCCACATGGGCATCTGGGGCAGCTGGGCTCTGAGCCTGTGGTCTAACACATGCTGGCAACTGTCTGCATGTGCCCTGCCCCAGGTGAGCTGTGTGGGTCAAACAAAGCCTTGAAAAACCTACAAAAGTGCTCTTGCTATTTGCATAAAAGCAAGACTCTGAATAGAAAATCTTACATTTTATTTCATAAACATAGGCATCTGCAGCTAATTAAAGTAGCAGCATATAATTATACCCTTTCTTATTAGTAGATGTGGAGTCTGACAGTTGCTTAGATACAAAATAAGCAACTACAGATTGTCTTCTGCACTTTAACAAGCAGAGGGATATAGAACAATAGAATTGTAAACTTATTCTGCATTATCTTCAGTAAATGTGCCTGAGAAAAATGTTTAATCTCATTGGTAACTTGTAATTTTAGCTGTAAGGTTCTTCAGCTACCTCTATGCTTTACTCAATAAAGTACCAACCAAAAACTTCTGATGGAGAGAGCAGCATATCTCCTTGGGGAAAATATCAGGCACAAGGAACAATAGTGCAGCTAGCAGCCATCATTTTGCAGAGACCCCATTTTCTGGCTTTTTGTTTCCATGAAGGTAATTTTCTTTTTACTGATTAAAAAATAAAATAAAATTCAGGAGCTGGTGCAGTTTTCACTGCAGACCCTGGCAGATAAACAGGAACATAACAAACCACGCACAGAGCATAGCTAATATTTTTTAAAGGCTGATGTTAGGTGCTGCAAGGTGTGGTTTTCTTACTTCTTAATGGGTTAAGTTCACAGCCGAAGCAGTCCGGATGTGACAAGATGGATCTACAGGTTTCCTAACAAAATCCCTTTTGTTTCTCATCAGAAAACTCATGGCGCTATATTGAGAAATCACTTTTCTTGCCCCCCTGAATGTCAGCTGCACCCTGAGAGGCACATTTTAGTGCGTGACCTTTTATTTTCTCACATTCTGCTAATAACCCCCAACTTTCCTTGCTCACAAATCTAAAACTCTGTTGATATATCTACAATCTCAGTGCTCTTGTTATTAAACTGTAGGGAATGTAATCAGAGCAGTTAATGCCACAATAATCCCCCTGATCCATGTGGTTATCTTTGAAGACATCAGAAATGATGCTGCCTGTAAAAGTGATTATATATGTTCCAGTTAATTCTGCGCCAGGAAGCCTTCAGAGGAATGCACTGAGATAACCCTCAGGGTGTTAAATGCTTGAAGCTGCAATGAGATTTCAAATGCTTTTCTTATTGACTATCAAAGAAGAGCAGTATGCCTTGGTAGAAGCTGCTGGTTTATTCCTAAAAATACATTTTTTTAAAAAAGTTCATTTTGGAAAAGGTTTTTCTTCCCTCTGCAGCATGGAGGTAAGGGATGAGGCTCACAGGGCTGGGCTGCAGGGTGAGGCTGGTGAATGCAGCAGCAGCCTTCCTCCTCTGGGAGAGCAGCGGCAACTCAGCCCTCCTTCCTTCTCCCTTTATGGAGAACCTGGGGCTGATGAATAATGTGAAGATTCCCCTTTGCTTTGTTATATCAGCTTTAGCAGCATTTAGGGCACTGTTGGGCAAAACTCTGAACACAGAGTTGATGCATGGAGAAGCAGCTGTAGCTTGCTCCTCAGAAGAGCAGGCTTGGGCAGGCTGTGAGCTGCTGAGGTGCTTGCTGCACAGCCTCTCGTCTGCACCAGGCAAGGAGAGAATGCAATTTTTCCATCAGCTCCGTAATTTCTAAGGTCTTTCTTTAACTGAGGCTCTCTACCACCCTGGATCAGGGGAGAAATGAACAAGAACCTTAATTTCTGGCTTTCCTCATCCTTCCCAAAGACGTGATGATAGCTGCTATTTGGGCTAGCTGCTATTAAATATTTAGCCAGCAACAGGACTCCTTGACAGGTGAAGTTAGGCTGTGCTGAATACTTAATAAGTTTGTTACCATCACAGCTAAAGAAAAAGTGAAATGAAAAGGGAAAGAAGTTTCTGAGCATGGTGTAGACACTGAATGTAAACACTGTGTCGGCACCCCTTCCTCACTCCAGATGGACTTTTAGTGTTGGTAGGTTGTTGCTGCTCTCTCTCTCTCTCTTTTTTTTTTTTTTTTTTTTTTTTTTCCCAAGTTTCACCAATTTTAGGTTCTGTTACCATTTTGGCAAGCGTGTCTTCCAGTAACTGGCACAAATATCCAGTCAGCCTACTTTGCCCTGTCTAAGCCAGCCAAATCAACAGCATGGGCATTGTTGAAATGCAGGTAGAAACACTTCTTTGTTCACAATTTTTGTGCTATGGACAGCATTGGGATGCTAATAGAGAAAGGCCAAGGAAACTTTTTTCTCATACTGCACCAGTCCTTGGAGTCGAAATCCCCATCTCCTCCCAGTCTCAATATAAGCCAGCTGGTTTGCTCAGCTGTGTGTGTCTCCTTGCAGCCCTCTGGGAACTGGCACAAAGGAGGACACCAGTGCATAGAGATGTGGAGAAAACATTAGAAGAAGCAAAGTACTGCAGTGAAGAACTCTTATCATCTTTTACCATCTCTGTTTTTGCTGCTGGGTTATTTCCCTTTCCTCCCCAGCGTGATATAAATTTTATCATCCCAGTAACAATAATTTGCCAGATCCAGACCTCTCTGAAAGACTCCTGACAAGAGGACTGCACTGCAAGTTCCTGTGCTCTCTAATTCACCATTGGGTGTTTCAAATATTTTGATGTTGGCTCTGAAGCTTTTCTTCTGCAGTTTTTGTTTCTTAGCATGAACTTTATGGTCCCCAAAGGTAGATTCAGAGTTCAAAGGTAAGTAAAATGCACTGTCACTGGGTATGCTTCAGGCTCTTCTATATGAAACACAGAAACAGAACAATCTCTTAATTTCCTTCCAAGTGTAACTAAAGGCCTAATTCCAGTAGGACAAAGTCATGCAAAAACCAGTAAAATCCTCAGTATAGCCAGCTGAGTTTCAGAATCACAGAATCTTCTAGGTTGGAAGAGACCTCCAGGATCACCTAGCACAACCTCTTACCTAACACTAACAAGTCCTCCACTAAACCATATCCCTAAGCTTTACATATAAATGTCTTTTAAAGACCTCCAGGGATGGGGACTCAACCACTTCCCTGGGCAGCCTATTCCAATGCCTAAAAACCCGTTCAGTAAAGAAGTTCTTTCTAATATCCAACCTAAACTTCCCCTGGCACAACTTTAGCCCATTCCCCCTCGTCCTGTCACCAGGCACATGGGAGAATAGACCAATCTCCATCTCATACAGCCTCCTTTAAGGTACCTCTAGAGTGCGATAAGGTCGCCCCTGAGCCTTCTCTTTTCCAGGCTGAACAATCCCAGCTTCCTCAGCCACTCCTCGTAGGACTTGTTCTCCAGACCCTCCACCAGCTTCGTTGCCCTTCTCTGGATTCACTCGAGCACTTTGATGTCCTTCTTGTAGCAAGGGGCCCAAAGCTGAACACAGTACTTGAGGTGCGGCCCCACCAGAGCAGAGTACAGGGGGACAATCATTTCCCTGGACCTGCTGGCCACACTGTTTCTTATGCAAGCCAGGATTCTGTTGGCCTTGTTGGCCACCTGAGCACACTGCTGGCTCATATTCAGCCAACTATCAACCAATACTCCCAGGTCCTTCTCTGCCAGGCAGCTTTCTAACCCCTCATCTCCCAGCCTGTAGCGCTGCTTGAGGTTGTTGTGCCCCTGGTGCAGAACCCGGCACTTGGCCTTGTTGAACTTCATACGGCTGGCCTCAGCCCATTGGTCCAGCCTGTCCAGATCTTCCTGCAGGGCCTTCCTACCCTCGAGCAGATCAACACACGCACCTAACTTGGTGTTGTCTGCAAACTTATTGAGGGTGCACTCGATCCCCTCATCCAGATCATCAGTAAAGGTATTAAAGAGAACTGGCCCCAGGACTGAGCCCTGGGGGTCTCCACTAGTGACCGGCCTCAGACTGGATTTAACTCCATTCACCATGACTCTTTGGGCCCAGCTACCCAGCCAGTTTTTAACCCAACGAAGTGTATGCAAGTCCAAGCCAAGAGCAGCCAGTTTCTTGGGGAGAATGTTGTGGGAAACGGTGTCAAAAATCTTACTGAAGATTTTTGGTAGACCACATCCACAGCCTTTCCCTCATCCATTGAGCGTGTCACTTTTTCATAGAAGGAGATTAGGTTCATCAAGCAGGACCTGCCCTTCATAAACCCATGCTGACTAGGCCTGATTGTCTGGTTGCCCTGCACGTGCCGCGTGATGACACTCAATCTGCTTGGTGAGCTTCCCTGGCACTGAAATCAAACTATCAGGCCTATAGTTCCCCGGGTCTACCCTCCAGCCCTTCTTGTAGATGGGTGTCACGTTTGCTAGCTACCATTCAACTGGGACCTCCCCTGATAGCCAGGACTACTGATAAATGACGGAAAGCAGCTTGGCCAGCTCTTCCGCCAGTTCTCTCAGTACCCTCAGGTGCCCCATCAGCCCCATCGACTTGCATATATATAAGTGCTGTAGCAGGTTGCCAACTATTTCCTTGTGGATTATGAGGGCCACGTTCTGCTCCCCATCCCCTTCCATCAGCTCAGGGTACTGGGTATCCAGAGAACAACTGGTCTTGCCACTAAAGACTCAGGCAAAGAAGGCATTAAGCACCTCAGCCTTTTCTTCATCTCTCATCACTAAGTTTTCCCCCACATCCAGTAAAGGATGGAGATTCTCCTTAGTTCTCATTTTCACATTTACGTATTTATAGAAACATTTTCTGTTATCTTTAATGGCAGTAGCCAGAATGACCTCCACATGAGCTTTGGCCTTTCTAGTTTTGTCCCTGCACAGCCTTACAACATCCTTATACATCAAAAAACAACATTATACAACATCCTTGTAGTCCTATATAGAACTCTGTCATTTCATGGTCACTCTGCCCAAGACAGCCCCTGACCACATCTCCCACCAGTCCTTCTCTGTTTGTGAAGAGAAGGTCTAGCGGGGCACCTCACCTGTAGGCTTACTAACCAGCTGCGTCAGGAAACTATTTTCCATGCTCTCCAGAAACCTCCTAGACTGCTTCCTCTGAGCTGTATTGTATTTCCAGGATATGTCTGGGAAATTGAAGTCCCCCATGAGAACAAGTGCTGGTGATTTCACAACTTCTGCCAGCTTCCTGTAGAACTCCTCATCTGTCTCCTCATCCTGGTTTGGCAGTTTGTAACAGACCCCCACCAGGATGCTTGCTTTGTTGGGCTTCCCGCTGATCCTAACCCATAGGGACTCAGCCTTATCATTCCCAGTCTCGAGTTCCTCAACATCAAAACACTCTAATATAGAGAGCCACACCATTACCCCTTCTGTGCTGCCCGTCCCTTCTGAAGAGTCTGTAGCCAGACATTGCAACACTCCAATCATGGGAGTGGCCCCACCACATTTCCGTGACGGCAACCAAGTCATAGGTAGCCTGCTGCACTATGGCTTCCAGCTCCTCTTGTTTGTTGCTCACGCTGCATACATTAGTGTAGATGCACTTCAGTTGGGGCATTGCCTTCTCCACTGGCCCTGACACTGTTCCCCCTGGTGCACCTTTAATGAGCCTTATGCCATGCCATGCCATGCCATGCCCTGCCCTGCTGTGCCCCACACTGGTTGCCGCGCTCCTTAGGGGCTGCTTTTGAACGGCCGGGGAGGGGGTGCTGCTGCCTCTGCCCGCGTTTCATCAGCCTCCCTAGCGAGGGCTGCCGGGCCATGGCGGCTCCCTCGGCTGCCTCGAGTGGCCTCAATGCCGGTTTGCTGCTCATCTCTTTGATCTCATGCATGTGAGAGTTGCATGAGATGATGGCTGTTTGTTTTTTTTTAGCAAATATCTGACGAAGCTACTTGTAAATTTTGTCCCCCCCCCCCCGGAGCACCATGGGTCCCTTTCGGGAAACCAAATCTCAAAACAAGGTAATTTTAGAGGTTGCCTACCACAGCTTCTCTTGACATTTTGGCTGCAGGCAAGACATGTAAGTGCACTGGTGTGCTGTGCCAAAACCATTTCTCTCTCTTTTTTAATATGAAGCCTCTTCTAACCCAAACCCAGGTGATGACTTTACCCAGTGGCACTACAGTGGGTTTGTGGGGGTTTGCTTTATGGTTGCTTGCGGATAGGGGCTCTACTGACAGAACATGTGAGGCTCACGTATGGTAAGAAAACCAGCCACCAACAAGCTTACACAATCTCTCTGTTCCCTGATATCCCTTTCTTTTTTTACCTAGGCTTCTCATTATAGCTTATTTTCTGTACTTCTCAGATCTCTCACCTTCTTTTTGTGAGAGTTTTAAAAAAATCTTTTTAACACACAGCTTTTTTCTAAGATTGCCTCCTCAGCCAACACACCTCTCTCCGGGTACCACCCAAGCATCTCACATAGCCCTCGGACGGGCTGTGGACATCCTGTCCATTAGTTTGGTGTCTGTTTGCCTGACACCCTCCTGAGGGCTACTTCAGCAGCACAACAGCAGCAATTAGATCTCATCTGTCTTAGAGAGGGTGTCAGAAGGGAATGGAAGGCTGGCTGTGGTGGGCTTCAGAATGGTTATGCAGGGGCTGACATAAGACTGGTACCACCTTGCCCCATTATTACTGGGGTGGGCTAAGCAGGTTCAGTCTGAGAGCCCCTGAAGCAGATACCTCTCATTACATGCAGGCTGCAAGTTACTATAGATCCAGGAGCAAATTTCTAATACAATGATCTGGGAAGAATGGTATCTGAAGGGTGGAAATGTGATGGGTAAACGTGGGGGGTAAAACACCAAGGTGCCAAAACGGCTTTGTCCATTCCCACATGGGCTGAGGCAATATTTAATTGTGCTCTCCTGAATGCACAGAATTTATCAAAGCTGTAAATGCAATCAGCCTCTGTAAACTGACTAGCAAAAAAAGAACAAAGCTGGGGACCCAGGAACTGCTCTGAAAATTCAACATATTACGTTGATAAACTGCAGGTACCACCAGTGCGAAGGAGAGCCTAGAACAGAGTCCCTTTAGCATCGTTTCCCTGTTGCAGCAAAGGGATGTCTGAGAGGTACAGCTAACTGGGATACTTAGCTGTATGTATCTTAACATATGCAGCATCTCTAACATTAGTAGTTATCTCTGTTAAAAGGTGCTTTGGAGAAGCCCGCAATAATGATCTTGCAGAAAATGAGAATTCAAGTACAGGATATTTGCCTCTACTTACTTCATGCTTTTCTTTTGTGACTTTACTTCCAAGATGTAACTTAAGAACTTGTCCCATTGCTTTACCAGAATATATATATATACTTTTCTTCTTCTTCTTCTTCTTCTTCTTCTTCTTCTTCTTTTTTTAAAATTATTTTATTTTTATTTTTTTTCTCCAAATCTTGTTGGCTGTTCAGCACAAACTTCAAAGAATTTGACAAATCTGGTATGCTTTTGCTTCAGTGGACTAAAACATACCCAGACAAATGCTGTTACATTGAAAACAGTTTTTGTGTCTGCAAATGAGGCAAAGTGGGTAAACATCTGTATTGCCACAAATGTTGTTCCCTCTATTAAAAAAAAAAAAAAATCATGGTATAGGTTACTACAATTTGTCACGGCATGTTTGAAAAAGAACCTCCAATTTCCCTGTTAGCTAATGCTCTTCCCTTGCTGTAAACAGTAATGCTCATTCAGACATCCTGATGCTGTTATAATGAGCTGTATCTAACACCTTAACAAAAACATCTGTGTGTAGGCTAGAGGGGAGGTGAAACCAATGCACATTTTATTTCTGACTTTACCAGCAGCTTCAAAACTCTGTACAGTCCAGCTAGATTGTCTCTGTTCATGTCTTTCCCTGTTGACTTTTTTTTTTTTTTTTTTTTTTTTTTTAAGATCTGCTCTGGCAGCATTGGGTGTCCATGTCCAGTCACAAGTCACCAACCTGTATGATGTCAGTGGTGAGGAAATCCTGGAATGACTGTGATGGCTCTTGGTGGTTTCTCTGCAAGCCCATCCCATGTGCTGTGTTGCTGTTTTCTGATCCTCTTGAGTAGATGTTTTGATTTCCACGTCATACACCTTGGACTGCATTTCAGAATTTTCAGACTAATCTTCTGTTTCTCCAACTGTTAGTACATTTTCCATGCTTACTCCATGCATCTCTGTGCGTGAGGGCATAATTTAACACACAATACCTCATTCATAAACTTTCCAGGCACTCTTCTAGGTGCAGATGGCAAAGGCATTTGTTAACTGAAACACAATTTCAGCTTGTGCGAAGCAGTATCTGTGGAGCTGATCGAGCCTGTGGACAGCTGACAAGAGATGATTTCATTCAACTGTGAAGCCTTGAACCATGAAGTTTGCAGCATTGCTCATACTTTCAGAATACTGTCATAATATATCTTAATCAGGGCTATTTAGCAAGGATGCTTACCTGGCAAAACAATTCTTTAGCTTTTGTGTCTCAAGTACAAAATCCAAGGCCAGTGAACAGCTGCATATGGTTCAACAGCACTATTAAACTTCAGTACTAAGATGTATGTGAATTTTATGTTTCATATGTGACTTTTTTTCTCCTTTGATGATACCTCTGTATTTCATCTTTGCTGAGGTGCATGCTTCATTGTAAGCCACACTGTTGATCTGATGACATTTATAGAGCTTTGTGCCCCAGCAGCATTGAGAAAATGTGTTTTTCCTGTCTCTGGTCTACATTTGTTATTAGCAGATCAGAGCATGTCACCATTATTGTTTAAAGGGCATTTGTGCTTCACATCCTCCACTGTAGGGTCTGCTGACAGCTTTGAAATCGGACTTTCTGCTCTTTCCCACTAAGCTTCCTAAAGCCTGTCCTTGGGAGATGACCATGTCTCAGTCACAAGGGGGTTCATGTGTGTGTACGAGTGTCCTGATGTTCAAATAGTTTATGTCCCCAGGAAAGATTGTGAAAAGTCGGATCCTTACTGCTAACTGTATGCAACACGCTCGGGTTGGACTTGATGGCTTGTGAGTCCTCCTGCAGCCCTCTGCATGCCAGCCAGATGTTTAGGCTTCTTTCTTCTCCCATCTTAAAGTGATGCCAAAAGCAAGCTAGCTTTCTGCCTTCTTTCCTACCTGCCTTGGTCTTTATACCATGATCTGTGCTTTTGTCACCTGTGCGGACAGCTTGTATTAACAATTTGATTTTAGTTTTCATCCTTTGATTTGCTCTCCTCTAGTTATTAATTGTCTTATCTCATTCATCAGTGAGACTGCTCTTCCCCTGAGAGGAGATGCTCTCTTCCTCTGCCCTGTTTTCCTTCATGTTGCTGCTATAGCATGTTCATAGTGCCTGAACTTAGCTCTGCAATGTATTTTTCTTTAACTCCTTGCTAACAGCAGAGTGCAGCTCCTCAAATGACATCCCATCAAATGGACTCTCTTTTAAAATAAGTGTAATTGTATCTGAATATCACCATGCTGCAGTCATGTCAGGACTGAAGGGAGGAACATGTTTTGCAGAACGGCAGCATTGTATTTCAGATTGGAGTCAGCCCCTTGTGAAGCAAACAACACTTCTGCTCTGACTAGAAAATGCTGATGCCTCTCCTCTGTGATTCACTTGAGGCTACAAGTTTAGCTCAATAGCATCTTATTTCTGGTAACAGTGATCTTCAAAAGCTCCCCAGTTTTGGAAGGCTTGGATCACATTTTTTCTCCAAGGGAGCTCCAGTGTAGTGGGATTAAACAACATGGTCAGGTTACAGCTTCTAGACTTCAGACCTCAGGTCTGTTTTGATAAACCAAAGGCTTAATCTTTTTCTTAAGCATGCTCCTGCAAAATGTGTTCTGTTACTTGAAAGCCCTTTCTAATTAACATATTCAGGGTACCATTCTGAATGGCTACTAATTCATGTTTGGTCTATTTTGGCATAGTACCCAGTATCAAATCTTTATTTAGCTATTTATTTTAACCATAGCGGTGTTGAGAGCTCTCCCAAATATTTTTTTTCACTGTTTAGGTAGCTCGTCAATACATATACTTTAATGGGCCCCGCCCCCCCCCCTTTTTTTTTTTTTCTTTTTCTTTTTCTGCAGTCTTGCTGCAGTCAGTCCTGGAAATAGCCCAAACCATAGATACTCCCCTGTGCTAATTCTGCAAATGCCATAACATCTTTCTGCTTCCATATGGTGGCTTTTTTATCCTTCTCTGATGCAGAAAACAATTTCTGGCTGCTGCAGAGGAATACAGCATGATCTGGAATTTCAATAAAGACATCAATTGGATTGCTAGATATTCAACTTCCAAAGGAGAGGCAGTTTTAAAAGTATAATTTTATTAAATTGTCTATTTCCTCCCCTTCTCATAACAAAATAAAAAGCCAGTTCATCAGGTGCCTCAGACAGAGTTGGCCATCAGACATGAAGGAAGCACAGACCCCACCAGGCAGGAGGCCATTACACTGCCAGGTTTCCACCTGTTCTCTCTGCACACCTGCCTATGCTGTGTGGTATACACATGTGGGAAGCCCCAGCTTGCAGCCAAATTTTCTCCAGAGCTGAGGGCAGCTTTTGAACTGGAAGACACGGGCACTGATACTATTGTGGCCAAGCTGGGGCTTGGGCCTCTGTGCTGATGTGACCTTCCAGCCTTTGAACCAGCATCTCTGACTGGTGCTGGGCAGCTGGAGTCAGGGCCCATTTGGGAGCAAGAACAGGTGACCTCTGGGTGCTCCCAATAGAGCAGTAACCTCAAATAAGCTTTCCATACCTAACATTTTCCTTTGCGGAGCCTCATTTTTCAGGCCCATCCTGTCACACAGGATGATGTGTCTTATTCTGTGTAAAGATGGCTCAGGCAGCTCCTGGGAGGAGAGACTATACTGCTTTCTACTCTTCTGACTTAGCATCATGCCCAATGATTCCCTCTTCAGTCTTGCAAGACCCTCAATTACTCTCAGATCTTCAGATAAGAATAGATGCCAGGCTGTTCTTTTCATTTCTCATTGTCAAAAATACAAGACCATTTTTTCTACAGATGAATGTGAACTTGCCTTAGCTATCCAAGCCATTTCCATTTTCATATTAAATTACTTCAGCATATTTCTGCATAGGGCTATGCTGAGTAGAGCATATAGGAAAGTTAATAATGAAAAAGCAAGGAAGTTAAAAGTAAATTGGGAGTTTTAAAATTCATTCATGTTAATAATGCAAACTGCTACTTATAAAAATATTTTGTGTGTTTCTACAGTGTTCTTTCAGAAATGTCTCCATTAAGAAGGCTAAAAATCAAATGTGACTTTAACAGAGAACCCACTGGTTCAATGATTCACCCACAGATCTTAGGAGCATAGGAAGAAGTTAAGGAGAGGTTATGCATTTATTTTTGTCTTTCTCTTGCATGGAACACAGCTGATGTTTGAGTTGTGAGCATGCTGCCAACTCCAAAAGCTGTTGTAGCATGAGTTGTAAAAAATAAAACATAAATTGTTTCTTCTTGGCCTCTCCTTGGGGTTTGAAGTATATGTGGGAATATTTTTAAGGCCTGGAGGGATGGATGTTTGCACGATGTTCTCTCCCTTTCTTTTGGAAAAAATAGCTAAATTTCCTGTGAGATTACCTGACTTAAAAAGCCTTAAGAGAGGGAAGACTTAAGGCCCTGCACAATGCTGGATGAGCATCCTGGTACACAGGATGGCTGTCAGTGCAGGAAGATGTGTCTTCATGATTTTTCATAGTGCTAGAGTTGTTCAAAAGCTTTTCTTCATTTAGTGGTATTTAACAAATACATAGAGCATTCAATTTGGGGCAATTGTACAGATTAACACTGATGTTGAGTGTTTAACAGTTCTTAGGTGCCTCCCATTCAATGAGCTGGAAATACTTGGCAGAACATACATGAAAGAAAGGAAAACATTTCCAATATCATTAAGATATTTTTAATTTTTAAAAATAAAAATAGGTGGAAAAGCTTCACAAACAGGATTTGAGCATTTTAAGTGTCAGAGCCGTTAGAAGTACCAAGCCAGTTTTGGGGTCTTGAATTTTAATTCCTGAGGAAAGTGACGGTAGGGATCCAGCTTTCACCGAGGAAACAAAATGGTTCCCAACAGCGCTTGTTGTCAGCATGGCTCCTGCTTCTCCAAATGCCTCTCTAAGGAAAGGCCAACACAGGGCAGTTTGCATGGACACACCAAGAAGATTGCAATTTCACTGATGTTTAACTTCAAAAGGCCACCAGCCTTGTTTTAGGGCCCTGCTGGTTGAAGATCACAGTCAGCAAAGGAGGAACACCAGGTGAAGACAAGGTCTCTCCAGGGGTCACACCTATGGCCTTTCCCCATCCCTGCCCACACCCCAGTAGCTCCATTTCAGCTCCTCTCAGAGCCTGCCTTTATAGGTGGCTGATTTCTGTTGCTTCAGGTATGTGTTTATATGATGCTTTGGTGTTTACCTTGCTCTGTGCTAGCCCTGGCCTGGCTGGCAAAAATTAATCATATGTCACCCCTTCGTGTGAGTCTTGTATTGGGGTTTGCATTATACTTGCTGCATGGCTGGTGTTTGCTTGCTTGCTGTGTTCAAGCTAGTCATTGTCTAGCTGTCATAGACAAGTCATAGTCTAGCTGTGTTCAAGCTAGTCAAAGGGTCATCTTTGTAAGTCAAGGGGATCTTCACCTGAGGTCTTCTTCTTCTCCTGCTGACCAAATTGTCCCAAGTTGGAGGTGGCTGTTCTCTGCCAGTTGAGGCATGGGTGGTGGTAGCAGTGCAGGACTTCATTGGAGCTTGCTGTTTTCTTTTCATAATGTTAGCAGGGTCAGCTGAAGAATTTAAAAGGAGAGGGTCTAACTTCCTAAGTTGGAAACTGGGGGTGTTGGTAACTCTGGGAGTCCTTTCTAGCCTTGTATTTGCCATTCACTTCCTCTGTGGGAGGCCCGAAGGAGCAAAAGTAATCTACTTCCTACTGCTTAGCTGTATTTATTTTCCACTGCATGCCTCTCTGCCTGCAGCACCAATAATGTTCCCAAAGCACCTGAAGTCATTTATTTTCTGCCTCTGCCTGTGGCAGTAGTATTGCACCCTAGAATGTTTTGTTTGAAGCTTGGGCTTTGTTGGAGTGCTCTAGGCATGTGGGAAAATAAATAGACTTCGGAGCAGTATGTGTTAAATCCACAGCGGGTATCTCCACTGCCTAGGTTTGTGTATGTTTGCACTTTAATAAGTGTACGTAGATATATCACTAAGTATCTAGTAGAAAAACATACTCTAGATGCTGAAAACTTGTTGCTTGTATGGTCCTCTCAGGAGCAGCTTGAACAGCATCATCTTCCCTTTATAAACACTGTAACATTTATTTAAGAACTTAGATTACTTCTGATGTTTTCCATTTAATTAGGAAAATCTCTGCTATGTTTGTCTTGTTTTATGATTTTACCTGGGTCATCCGAAGTCTTATGGGAGTAAGGAAGATTCTTGGTTGTTGCTGGGGTTGTTCAGGCCTTACTGCTTTGAACTGAGCATGCGTGCATAGATCAGCATTCATGGTTTGGGGAAAGACCAGCTGAGGAAAGGAGCCAGTCAGTTGGGTTTTTGTAGAATAATGAGGTTTGGAGTGATTAAATGGTTACAGGTTTCAAAGGTAACAAGACTTCCATTCTTCTTTGTGATTATAAATGGCTGAGAATCAAAGTAAGAAGATTTATTTCCATGACTGACTGCTCTGGAAGTGCATGGTTCATGCTCTGAATAACTCATGTGTTTCCCTCAGCTTCTGCTGATTTCTTGTAGATGTACCTACACGCAAATATATTAGCTGTTCCCTCAACCCAGCTGGTGTCACTAACATGACTTCTAGATCTACATCAGCAGATCTTTTGACTGCCACCTCAGTCATTAAAAACACACAAATAAACTAAAAAGTCACTGGCTCCAAGGTGGGGCTGATGATCTGGGCTACTGTCCCTAGTTTGTAGCCAGCCTGGCCTGAAATGGTGCAACCAGTAAAGACCTGAAGACAGCACATGGAATGCAAAGCCTGTTTTCTTTTTATTACCCTTGAGCTGTCTTTTGTGCTTTTCCTTTTTCCTTCTCCCCCTGTGTTCTGCCAGTGGAGGCACCTGCTTCTTTGCTGACAACTGGTTAAGACTCAAGCTGGAAAAAGCTCATGAGATATTTAAAACTTCTGTAATTTGAGCTCTCATGTAACTTCCCTGTTTACCATAGGGGAGATAAGTCCTCTTACCTAACTGTCAGGTAAGCCCAGCAGAGGAGCTGGAAATGAGACAACAAGTTGTGCATGACCATCCAGTCCCTGCTGATCCTTGCAGGTGTTACTGGGAGCACACTCTGCTCACTCTGGTGTTGGAGATGTTGCCTGGATCTTTACAGGGGCTTTTGGGATCTTTTCAGGCGCTCTGGTGCTGAGCGAGTCCTCTTTGCTCAGCAAAGTCAGCTGAGGTGACAAAAGCAGTTTGAGCAATTGATACAGCTTAAAGTTACAGATGAAAAAGGGAACTTCTCATCAAAGGCTTCAACTTTTTCTGTAATGTTGCCTCTGAGTTTGCTCTCCCAGTGACCCTCAGCTAGCCTGTGATCACAGGGGTCATAGGAAAACCTATTTTTCTGTTGAGGAAGGGGGAGAGGAGGAGGAAAAACTGATAAGAAATTGGTCCTATTTTTCCTAAAATGGAAAGACATGAAGATTTCCAGAACATAATGTCAATCTGATCTTGTTATGGAGCAAGATCAGTGCTGTACATAAATAGAGATATTAGGGGAAAAACTTCACACAAAATAATGTCTTGTTCCCCTGCAAGCTGGGATGGCTGTGTAATAAATACAAGGCATCTAGTGTCTTTAATGTACTACAAGAAGCCATTTAAAAACAATCAAATACCCCACAAACATCTACTGAATGCGTATGTAAGATGACAGCAGCTCTAAAATCCCTCTTTGGGAGGTTTCTGAGCCCACAGGCTCTGCTGTAATTGACATTGCAACATCTTCCTGTCTCTCTTTAAAACTGAAACATCAAAAATGTTTTCTCCAGTGTGCTCCCCCAGACCATAATTCAGTCACCACTGCCTGGTGGCAGTGGGGGCACCTTGCAGGAGGTGAGGGATGGCACTCTATGAACTTCACAGCCTCTCTGTTGAGGATGTGCCCAAGCCAGCTTCTCCTCTAGGTCCTGCTGAGGACTCATACAGGTGTGGCTCACAGCATTTGTCTCCAGGAAAAAGCAGACTTCTCAAACAAGAAGTGTAGTATTGAGACCTTTCAGAGTCCTGAATTGCTTACCTCAGGTGGGGTAATGAGCTGCAAAGCAACAAGGCATTCAGTAAGAAAACTTGCTCAAAAAAGCAGTATTCCTCAACTTGCCAAGACTGGGCTGACTAAAGACTGACTAAATCTGCTATTTAGTCAGCACCCATCAGGATAGCAACTAATTGAAGCCAAAGGGACCACTCACAGCATAAGATACTAGGCAACATGAGTAATGGTAATACTATTTGGCCTTTAATTAGTCATTTACAGTTTACTTCAGAGCTAGAGAGCTCTGGTTGTATCCATTGCTCCTGCATGTGAACTCCTTGTGGATTAATTTGTGTCTCCCACAAAAGGTATGAAGGGCTGGTAACTGCAGAGCTGCTCATGTCTGCAGGTGTTTGCTCCACTCTTACCCCTTCCATTCATCACTGAGAAATCAGGATTTTTCTTCTTCCTTTGCCACAAAGTATCTGGGGTGTCTCAGGTGTCTCAAATAAATCTTGCTGATTTCTCAGTGCCTGCTAAATTACGGCAGCTTTGCTGCAGGATAACAAGCTTGGCTGACTCCCAGCTGGTTTCTTTGCTGGCTGTCCAGCTGTTAGCCTGACCAGGAGATTGTTGTGGATGTCTGTCACAACACAGGGTGTGTGTATGTTTTTTTTTTTTTTTTTTTTTTTTTTTCTTTCCCCCCCCTTTTCATTTCTTATGTTGCTGTAAGTATATTTGATTAGGTTTGAACACATGAAATCTGTGGGAATTAAAATTCTTTGTCATTGCCAATTGTGAAATGTGTTAATTTGATTCGTGTGAGTATGGAACAATGCTAGGGCCGCATGATGAAATTTAACCTTCTACCTAAGAAAAACAGAGTGATTAGTGTACATAGTTCTTGTATCAGAAGAAGGAAATATACAGCAATTCATGTAAATAGAGAGTTTGAAGGATGAACATTGAGACTTGTGTCTGGGAGATAAAAAACAAGGAGTTTTTAGGAAACTGCTGACTTTTGCATGGGACGCTGTGCAAGCCTTGGGTATCTGACAAAGATATAACCAAATAAGGAGAAAGGGGGAGTTGAAGGACAAAACCTGGGAGGAACACTATGAGCCTTCAGCATGAGCGACCACCAGAGACTAATACACGTGCATCTGGGAAATAATTATAATAACCCTGCCTTTTCTAGGAATAGTGATGAATATGTATTAGTCCAGGAGCATAAAAACCAGGTACCTGATGTAACAGGTGTGTGTCTTGGTGGAGCAGAGACTCCTGTCACACCCAGTGCTGTTTGCTTGCCTCTATTTGTTTAATAAATTGTAAAATTTAATTGGAATCCTATTTGGGACCCAATTATTTATCACACCATTAATATCTATGCAGGGAGACTGGTACTCAGCAGGGCTCGTTGGGGATTTATTTATTTATTTATTTATTTATTTATTTTTACTGCTGGGTTTGTTTCTTTTTTAACATATCTTCCTGGAAATGGATTTTGGTTCTCCTGTTGCTGTCTGTGTACTTTAACAGGTAGATAGAATTCTTCAGTGACTGCCACTGCTGAAAAATGTTGGATAGAAAAACAGGGTTAGTAGTAAGCTTCAGAGCACACTTAGCTTGTGTCCCTTGAGGTCTGGGGTCTTTGCTTGGACCCATGGCTGTTGTGCTTTTCTGTGGATTGCTGGTGTGGTGTTGCCTCTGTGCATTAGATTTGACATTGCTGTAAGTATAGAGACGTGGTTTACTGTTTCTCAGCTTCTCTATTCATCTCAAACACATCCCCCTGCTATATAAAAGCTCCTTATAAACTTGTGCTGGTGTCTCTCGTTGTCTTTGTCTCCTTATTTCTGTTTGTGCTTAGCATGAGTAATTATATGTATTGCAATGAGTAACATATCATTTACTGAATCCTGCCAAGGAAGAAAGTCTGCTATTCTTCATAACTTTTTGTATAAGTTGCCTTCTGTTGTATCGGTCTTTGTTTGTTCTGAAAAATTAATCCTTTGAAAACATTTTTCACCAATACATCATGCTGTACTGTTACCGAAAGATAGTCTCATCTTCATGCTTTCGCAGTGCTCACTTTAGAAAATGTGATTATGTCAGAGGAACCCATTTAGTACCTTTGGTCTCCTGCTTATCTGCTGCTGAATCATCAATAGGAGATGCTTTCATTTGAGTTCTAAGTGGGCATAGCTTCAAAGGAAAGCATGGTGGGCACTTCAGGTCAATGTTGTGCTTGATTACAACAGCAGCAATTAACTCAAACGTGATTGCTGCAAGATCTGTTTATTCCCACCAACCATGTCCTCAAACAGAGCCTGCACTGTGAACTACTGGTCCTAGGGATGAGATGGAAGCTGCTGAGGGGAGGTGGACAAAGCAAAAAGATGTACATTTTGTCCACTTCAGAAACAGACTTAGATCCTGTCTAAAGGGCTGGCAAAAATAACAGTCAGTACTGAATTACATCTTCTCCCAACTCTAATTTGTTTATGAAGCTGGAAGGCATTGCTTCCCTCCCTCTGTCCCCTTCTCCTGCAGCTGCTGAGGAGTTTTATAAGAATGTGTAGCTGTAATTCTTGTTAAATGGGTGAGAAAAATGAACTGCAAACAGCCATGTACTTCATCAATTAGCAGATTGGAGCAGGAAAAAGAATTGTGTCTACCTGTCCTCAACAGTTTCCTGTTTACTGGATTTATTGAGCCCATTCCTCTTGGCTGAAACATACATCTGGGTATGCAAGATTTCCTGCTGCTGCTTAATATGTGTGAAGCAGAGGATTTTAAAATCAATCCTTTTGAGGAGCAAATATTTTCAGCCCTTCACTCTTTCACATTTCTGCCTTTTCATTCTGTTCTCCAAGCTGTGAAAGCTCTTAATTTCTCTGTGTTTGACTATCACCCCAGATAATGTGACTCATCAGTCACAGAATGGACAGGAAGTTTATGTTCTGTGCTTTCTCTGTAGGGACACATCTGTCCTCAGGCAGTTCTGGTTTTTAAGTAGTAGGGGGCTTTTGTGGGAAGAAATGTGTTTTAGATTTGGAATGATAAAGGCTATCTAGTAAAGGCTTCTAAGAAATATGGTCCCCTAAATTCCTTCAACTGTGCATTAACAGGGCTTTTTGTCAGTGAGCATCCAAAGGTAGAGTTTGGTAGAGACAGCACAAAAGGATGTGGGCAACCTAGAAGGCCTTCTTTCCTTACACTGCTCTGGTTGGAAGGGTGGCTTCTCTGGTTTTGACCAGAGGTCCATAAAGAAAGAGGTAGACTTTATATACACTGCAAACAAAACTATGGGGTGTACTTGGGCTCTGACACAGAGCTTCACAGATTGCTCCCAGCAGTAGTTTTCTATGTGTGATTACTTATTTTTTCCTTGGTCCTTTAGTCTGATCCCATCATCATGGTGCTGGGATGTCCTGGGATTTTTGCAGTTTAAATTAGCTCATGCTGAGTTGTTTGCCTGAATATAACAAGTAGCTGGCTTGCTCTGTGGCACAAACACTTATGATTTACCCCAGGCATTCAGCACCACTTGGAGCCAAGTTGTCCTGGTTTCAGCTAGGATAGAGTTAATTTTCCTCCTAGTAGCTGGTAGGGTGCTATGTTTTGGATTAGGATGAGAATGTTGATAACATGCTGATGTTTTAATTATTGCAGAGCAGTGCTTACACTAAGCCAAGGTTTTTCCAACTTCTTACCCTGTCCTGCCAGTGGGCAGGCTGGGGGTGCAGCAGGAGCCGGGAGGGGACAGACCCAGGACAACTGACCCAAACTGGCCAAAGGAGTATTCCATATCATCTGGCGTCATGCTAAACGATATATAGGGGTGGCTAGCTGGGGTGTGGGGGGGCGGCTGCTTGGGGATAGGCTGGGCATCGGTCAGCGGGTGGTGAGCAATTGCATTGTGCATCACTTGTTTTGTACATGCTATTATTATTATTTCCTGTCCTAATAAACTGTCTCTAGCTCAACCCACAAGCTTCATTTTCTCATTTTTTTCCCCCATCCCAGAGAGGGAGGGGGGAGGGTGAGCAAATGGCTGTGTGATGCTGAGCTGCCAGCCGGGTTAAACTACAACACAAGTCATGTTTGCTTCTGGTCAGACATGGAGTACTTGTCCTTGCCAGTGAGAAGGTGACAGCCACACGGAGCTAGCTGGCAATCTGTGGTCATCCCTTGCTTCATAGCTGTTCAAACCCTAGGGAAAGCACCCAGACCTTCGCCAAACAGAGATCAGCTCAACTAACTGGCAAGGAGTAATGCGTCATGGGAGGAGTCCTGTAGGTACTCAGATCCTAAACAACTTAGAGTTGGCATGGTAGGTGCTGCTTGAAGGGTGTTCATGAAGTGAACGGAGAACAGGGATATTAGGTTGGGGAGCAAGCAGGAGATGACCACATAATACAGTGGCATGTCCTGGTTTTCAGATCTGAGTGAGAAGCATATCAATCAATAACAAATCTAGAAGCACCTTGTACATGTGTTATTGAGATCGGTATCACTCATCATGCATAACTGACACAGAGAAGCTGTAATATTGACTCCTAGTGAAAGGTGCTAAACACCATCTTTTTTTTGGGGGGGGGGGGGGGGCGGGCCCCCAGGTGGTGTTGGTGGTGTTGATGCTGGTATGTGGAGCCAGTCAAGCATTTTGAAATGTCCTTCACCTCCCACACACAGCAGTAGGCAAGATGTTGGATAAGAGTCCTGTGGAAAGGAAAGTGGCTCAAAGCATTTCTTGTGGTTTTGCTGACTGGGCCGCAGTTCCTCTTTAAACAGATCAGCCCCATGTTTCTGAGAGATTTTGCTTTATTTTCCAGTTAACTGCTGTGTTAGGGCATTCTGGGAAGATATTTTGATGTCCTGAAAAAGTTCAGCAAATGCATGTAATGTTTCTCAGTCTTAAACTCTTCCCCTGCCATTGAGGGAACCTCAGGGATTTTGCTTTTTTATTGATGAAGACTACAGATGTATAGGAATCTAACTTCATAAGCTCATGAACTTGAGGCAAATAAATGCATTTCCTCTAGTTTCCTATGGCTCTAATCTCAACAGGCTTTGATAATATAAGAACAGGGAAAGGACAGCTTGTTGTGATGGACAGTTTGATCTTACCTGCCTGCTGTGAAATACACTGGCCGATCTGGAGATCTGCAAAGTATAAATTGCATTTTTAATACTGGTAAACAGTGGGGGGTGGGGGTGGGGAACAAAAATTTAAGGAAATATTACATCTTAATTGTAGTTCTCTGCTGGGATCAACAAATCTGGTTCATCCTTGATCTTCCACTGTTTACTATGTCTCTCAGCCCCACGGTAATTATTTCCTTAACACTTAAGAGGTTGGTGCCATAATCTGGAGCACAACAGTAATTGTATACCAGCTTGATGATGACACTTTTGTCCATGTTTATTATGTGACCAAAACAACTGTCCAGATAAGCGTCCTTCTGACTTTTTAAGGAGTTTGTATGCAAACTCATAATCTAAATGATGCCTTAATATAAGGAGAGGGAGGTTGTAAATAATTTCCCCCCACACTCCCTAATCCTTGCAAGAGAATAAACTGAATTTCTTTCTGCTTCAGCCCCCTTGCATGGGAAAGGGATAACAAGGGAATAGATGGAAAATACTTAACTTGGTTTAATCACAGAACTGTAGGGATGTCAGTGACACTTCATGACTTCATCACGCCAAGCCCTTCTTTGTACACTGAGAAGAGGCAGGATCCTCTCAGGAACTCATTACCGTGCATTGCCTCTTTATCATAAGGCATTAGATGGGTCTTTGCAGATTGTCAGGTTGGTCTGACATAGGTGAGATAAGTCCTACAACCTGTCAGTTTATGACCAAGTGGCCTACAGGTGCCATGGCTTGGGAATACAGACACTATGGAGGGTGGAGATTTGTTTGAAAAGGTCTAACATGAGAAAAGAGAATGAAATTGAGATTAGACAGAATATCAGAGCAATGTTTCCCAGCAGTGAGGTCTAACTGACTGCAAAATACATGTGAGGAAACAGCAGAAATGCTCCTATGTGTGTGGTGTGTATGTGTATTTTTAAAAAACAAACTCACAAATGTGCATACTGCCCTTTAAAGGAGGAGAAGCTTGCTAACCTATTTAAGTGGTGATTTGTGGATTAGTTGATTGATTGCAGTCTAAGGAATGGCCCAAGTGTACTTCACAGGGATGGATATCATCATTAATCCATCCAAGAGGAGGCACTGCTGGTACGTCTAGAGAAAACAATCCCCTTCAGAGGAATGGGATCTGCCATCCCCCATGGTATCATGTGGAAGGGGTGATGTTAGCCTCTGAACTTCTCTAACACCTACACAGGTCGCTGGTGGTTCCCCAGGCAACTAGCTTGCTGTGGTGTGATGGGGAATGATGACTTTGTGTTTTAAGTGCAACCTGCCTCTACCTTCTGCAATTGTTTGTGCAAGGCTGGGAGGGCAGGCGCGGAGGCATCCCTTTCTTTCAGAGCAGAAAGGGGCTTGTTTGGCGTTACTTGTGTGCTTAACACGTGCGATAAACTGAAACATCCCCTTCAATTTTCTTAGAAGAAATCCCATTTGCATGTTACACCATTATTAACAGAGACAGTGGGACAAACATTGATATCCTGTTAATTATGGGCCTGCTAATGATATACATTTCTGCAGTCAAATAGCACTGTAATTCTGTTTCCTGTCTTAAGTTTGTGCTTTGTTGTTTGAAATGTTAATGAAGCCAGAATTCTCAAAGGTCATCCTCTGAATATATCGGCTGCTTTTTTATTTTGTTTTGGAACAATTTAAATGAGGTTTTGTTCCTAATGTTGCTAACAATGTTAACTTTTCTGTTTAATTAATGAAAGTGTAGGAACACATCTTTGCCTTGGTCAGTGAGTTAAATGAGAAAGCTTGAAGGAGACCAGAGCTATTCCTTGGCATTTTCTTTTGTGATGTGTGTCCTGTTGCTTCTGTTTCCCCCAGCAGCCTCTACTTCTTTCTCTTCATGGACTGTGTGAAAGAATTATTTAAAAAAAAATAAAAAAGAAGAAAAAAGAAAAAAAAAAAGAAAAGTGCTAATTTAGCAGAACTGAGCATTGCATTTTTCAAGGAGCCATTTATCATCTTCAGAAAGTTTTGGTTCTCCACAAATAATAAAGAAAAGAACTGGTAATTGCTGGTTTCTGGCTAATTGACAGAATTGTGTTGTGAAAGAGGGAGAATTTCTGCACTGCCTTTGCTAATGACACTTGAAGGTTGTTTTAAACTTTCTACTAAATTAAGAGATTGTCCCCTGCCTGTGTTCATCATTAATCCAGTAGGTGGGTTTTTCATTTGTTTTTAATACTGTTAGATGACAGGGAAGTAGCGAGTGTAAAGAATGTTTCCATCAACTCAATTTGTGTAATAAGGTTTTCAGGTTTGTAATATACACCTTAATATTGTAAGGTAGTGCCTGACTGGGCCCCCATTTTGCAGTCTCTTCACTGGAAAATAGATGGAGGCTCTTGATTATTTGGTACTTTAATGCCTTAGCCTCCATATAGCCTTCTGGGTGTCTTTCATACCTCTTCTGGAGCAGAAGGTGTTCAGGGGGTGAATAAATGCACAAATGCTTTGTCTGTCTTGTTCTGTTTCAGGGTTGATGGTAGTTTTCAGCTCTGGGAAGCTTTAAACTGGCTCCTAAGTTTTAAGCCTCTGATATGATGGAGCTAGAAAGGGACTGGCCAGAGGGAAGATGCAGATTTTTGTTTCTAGTAGGTTAATCAAAATTGGAATGAAGGGGAATAGCAGAGAGCTTCAGCTAGCTAGTTTATTGGTTGTGCTTGCATGTACCTACACATATGTGCATGAGAGGCAAGCTGAGACCTTCTGAAGTAAGCCTGTTATTTTCATGTTTAGAGCATCCTGCATGTGGAGGGCAAATGTGTGAGCAGAATTTTACCTGCTAATATAATCAACAGAGTTTGTTTACTTCTCTTGTACACCATGAAAGTGACTTTATTCCACTTCCTACATTCCTCACTTTACCACTGAGATCGTCAGTGTTTTTTAGCTTCACTGCCTAGGGCTGGAGAGTTCCTCAAATACTATTTTACTACACATATTTCCACATACATCTCTAAATTTGAATGTTACAGTGCTTCAAGGGCAGCTTCCTAGCCTACAGACCCAACTGTTGTTCCGGCAGAGGACATTTAATGAAGTCTCTGAATGGAGTTCAGCAAGCATGCACAGGCATTGCTGTTTTTTTTTGTTTTGTAGAAGCTGGGGCAATACTTAACCTGTGGTGAACAGCCCTGGAAACAGATATAAGAGCTTTATGGGAAGCAGTCTGTGGCATTCATAGTTTGAGAAACGCTAGCTTAAAAACAGGGTTGCGGGCATGTAAACCTCCAATACAGCAAAACTGCAGAGACTGGAAACCTCTTAAAATAATAGTACAAAGGAAAAACGATTTTTTTTTTTTTTTTTTTTTTTTTTTTTTTTTTTTTTGCCAGCTACTGGTAAACTTTTTCTTGGAGGATGGCAATAATGGAAGAATTAAGCAAGAACACTTTGGCACTCAGCAAAGCTCTGGAGACAGGTTTTTGGACATTCTTCCCCATGAAATGCAGCAGTAGAAATGCCATAGACCCTTTTCCATATGCAATGGAGGAGAAAAGCTCTTTCCTTTCTTACTCTTACAGAGGTTTTCAAGCCATGGTTGGTACAGACTGATCTTGGCTTACTTTGCACCTGAAAACAGACCTGAAATCAGGTCTTCAACTGAGGTTTCTTACACCTCCACTTGCAAAGTTTAGAGTGGTATCTTACCCTTTCCAGGAAATAACAAATACAAAATCAAAAGCAAACAAAAAAATAAATCCAACAAACAAAAACAACAACAAAAAACAACCAACCAACAAAAAAATAACACAGAATCCATAAAAAAAAAACCAGCATGTAGTGAAGCTGGGGTGAAACTCTGAACTACTGGACAACGTCCTCTGCAACACTCCTCTTCTGGGAGGTAAAGCAGTTCAGCTATGTGGATGTTTGCCATGCTAATATTGGCCAGCTGGAACTTTTTTTTTTTTTTTTTTTTAGTATTATAGATTTAGTCACAGAGTCCAGCTTGTATCCAAAGCACTAGCACATCCATCAAGATGCATTATGCTCCCCTTTATATATTTTAAAATAAAGACTGTATATTTGGTTTTATATAAGAAATCACCTTTGAGAGAAGATGGATGTCTTCAGCAGGTTTTGGTATTCTATGATATTTCCAAGAGACAGAAAAGTGCAGAGGGGAAAAAATGTGACGATAACTTTTCATGAGTACTCCAAATATTTAAATTTAAGTTCTTTGTAGTCCCCTGTAAAAAATGTCTTTTTTGTTTCATGAGGTAATTATGGATTTTCATGAGCACTTCTTGCTAATCAGGTTTAATGACAGTAAACCCAAATAACATTTTCCAAGGCTATGTGGGAGACATGCCACATTAACGCAAAAGAACAAAGCTCACAAATGACTGTGGTGGTTTTACTCGGGTGGGCGGCCGAGTTCCACCACAACCACTCTCTCACTCCCCCTCCTCAAAGAGGAGCGAGGAGAAAATACGATGAAAGGGGCTCAAGGGTTGAGATAAGGACTAGGAGATCGCGCAATAATTATCGTGATGGGCAAAACAGACTCAGCATAGAGAGAAAGTAAGATTTATTGCTTATTACTAACAAGCTAGAGAAGTGAGAAACAAAGGAAAGAAACCAAAAGCACCTTCCCCCCCATCCACCCTCTTCCACCTCCTCCCCCCGAGTGGCGCAGGGGAATGGGGGAATGGGGGTTATGGTCAGTCTACAGCAGTTCTCTGCCGCTCCTTCTCGGTCACTCTTGTCCCCTGTGCTGTGGGGTCCCACCCACGGGATGCAGTCCTTGCCGAACTGATCCAGCGTGGGCTGTCCACAGGCAGCAGCTCTTCAAGAACTGCTCCATATATGGGTCCGTACCACGGGGTCCATCCCTTTGGAGCAAACTGCTCCAACCTGGGTCCCCCACGGGCAGCAGCTCCTGCCGGGTCACCTGCTCCTGCGTGGTCTCCTCTCCACGGGCTGCAGGTCCAGCCCGGAATCTGCTCCGGCAGGGGTCTTCCACAGGCCGCAGTCTCCTTCGGGGCACAGGCTCCACTGTGGTCTCCTCCACGGGCTGCAGCGTGGAACCCTGCTCCACCGTGGTACTCCATGGGCTGCAGGGGGACATCCTGCTTCACCGTGGTCCTCACCACAGGCCGCAGGGGACTTCTGCTCCGGCGCCTGGAGCACCTCTCCCCCTCCTTCTTCACTGACCTTGGTGCCTGCAAGGCTGTTCCTCACTCCTCTCACCCTCCCAGCTGCTGAGTGGCGCAGCAGTTTTTTCCCTGTCTTAAATATGCTCTCACAGAGGCGCAAAACAACATCGCTTATTGGCTCAGCTCTGGTCAGCAGTGGGGCCCTTACCAAACATGGGGCAGCTTCTAGATCCTTCTCACAGAAGCCACGCCTATGGCCTCCCTCCTACCAAAACCTTGCCACGTAAACCCACTACAATGACGACAAGAATAAAAAAGAAAAAGGGAAGAAGTAGAGAAGCAGGATTCTTATTACCTGTGGCTCTACCCATAGCACAATGTGAGTGATACAGGACTAGAGGAATAGGCCCTGATAAAAATGATTGAGAAATAGCATCATCCTTGAATACTTTGGAAATCAAAGGGGTAAATTTGTCAAAGGATCAACTAGACACTGTAATAAAGAAGGAAAAAAAAAAAAAAAAAAAAAAAAAAAAAAAAAGATTAAAAATGCGATGTAGGTTGTATTATCTTATTTTAAGGTACTATCTCTTCTTGCTTGCCAAGACTAACCTTGTTCAGTTGTCTAGTACCAAGGTTATGAGTAAGCCTGGGTTCTGAGCTCACAACCTGAAAAAAAAGGTTGGGTATTTGAGGGATGGAGGAACTGTCCATAGGAAACTGATGGTAGAATCTCATACATACGGTTGTGTGTAAATCTTTAGCAGATGTGCCTGAAATGATGAAAATAGATCAGTTCTACAACTACATGGAAAACGGACACATGCTACTCTGACCTCCTACTTCCTCAGCAAGCCATGTGTTTTTTTGCTTCTGGTCTTTGCAGATCTGTGGTGTCTTCTGAGGATGGCATGTGCCAGTGTAACAGTAAATGCCAGTGTGGGTTGCTTGCCATTTCTTCATCACTATCTTGTCTTTACCTCTCCTCTGTATATGTAAAAGCACTTACATGTATTCCATACTTAGAGGCTGAATAAATGTTACCTGTGGTTTTACATATTGGTTATAAGTTCTCTAGGAAAGTATTGCTTTAAAAAAAAAATAAATTATAATTGAGCCAGTTTCAAAACGAAAGGTGTGTGTGTGTTTATTTATTAAATCTTCTGCCCATCCTGGTAAGACAGTAAAATTTGTGAAGCCTGTCCACCCCAGCTCTACACCGAATAAGGATTTGATAGGAATTAGAGCACTGAGCTGAGGAAGGGATATGATCAAGCTGTATCTTAAAATTCATACATGGAGCACCCTTTAATGTACATGCACATTCTTCGTTCTTCTGAGAAAATAAAACAGTGCACTTGCTCATTTGTATCCATTTTGCTATTTTGTCGCATGCACTTATTACTTAAAATCCCCTTGTCATCTTTAATACATGCTGAGGGAGTAAGATAACTCATGACATGAATTTCCCTGTGCTATAACTTTTGCTTTCTGGCTTCCATAAAACATCATGAGAACTTCATCTGTAATTAGTGAGTTGTGTGCAGTGTTGTGAAGTACTAACCTGCTGTATCTGTTGTCTTTTTGGCTCTATGCAACTCTCAAAAGTGGAGATATGGTCTAGGATATCATTAATCTTTTCTTTGTGGTTCAGAAAAGGAATCTATTTTCTTTGATAAAAGACCCATTGGTCTTTGTGATCCATAAATCATTCTTTCAAAAGAAACCCTTTGAAATATTTCAAGATATTTTCACAGAATATCGCTTTATAGCTTTTTCTAGTGATGGAAGATAATCCATGTGCCTATCAAAAAGGAAAATCCATGTTATTTTTCATAGAATTTTGTGACTTTAATAGACACTCTCTAAAGGCCCAACATTACCATCTCTAGTCTTGTGTATGAAATCAGAGCTTTTGTGTCAAAACAGCATTTCTCTAATATCCAGCAGGGTCTGAAATGTTTAAATTAAAACCAGAACCCCATAAAACAGCATTCCTTGTAGTGATGAAAAGCCTTAGCACCTTTCATGAGGAAGATTGGTGTTGTGTGTTATTTTATTTATCCATTTTTAAAGAACTGTTTTTCTGTCACTGGAAAACTGCTTTAGGGAGCTTGATGAACTGTCCCCTCCATCAGAGTCATTTCTTACAAGCCACTTGAAAGGTGTCTTAAGTCCCATGGAAGTACTTGATCTTGAATAAACCTGTTCAGGATATACCTGCCTGTGCCAAGACTACAGGCCAGTACTTGGTAATGGTGTGGTTTTTGGTGAAACACCTGAAGAGGAGGTGGTAGCTGTTGGTGTCCCCATGCTGTCACAGTGGCCATCAGTCCTGCAACTGGGAAGTTTTTCAGGAATAAATGAGTGCTGGGGTGGGTCTCAACCATTCATATTTCTCCTTATGATATAAGGGATAGAAACTTATATTCAAGTAATCTGAAAACTATGGCCACAGATTTAAGGAAAGCACCACATCCTGTAAAAATGCCAGATGCAATTGCCAGTGGAAGCAAGAGAGCAGTCCTGGAGTTGCTGCCTTTCAGTGGTAGAAGTAATAAGCAATCCTTAAATGCATGGAGCTTCATTCCTCAGAGGACTTCAGGAACCTGCTGTACAAACCAAAGAATAATAATTAAACAAAACAAAACAAAACAACAATGCAGCTCTCTTACATAAATAGTCCTTTCTGTTTCTAATTTCCTGGTATATTCCTGCAGTGGCATATTATTTGTGGTATTTATCTAAAGGGACTGTTATTGATCTTGTTTGTGCTGCTGAGGAAATGCATTTATCTGCATGAACCTGTATTGCCGGAGGGGTGCCCTATGACTGTGTTTACAGTTTACCCCTTTGGTGATTATACCTTTCTTTCCTGCTTATCTTGGGTGGCTGACTCAGAGCACTGGGATGTTTTGGCGTGTGGTGTGAAACTGATTTGGGAAGTCAGAAGTACTTTTAATCTAGCCCTAACTTCTTCATGATTTGATTTCATAGGGACATCTGTACTTCATGCGTTTCCAAATAAGCGAGGACTCAATAGAAGAGGGGAGAAGATGGTGGTGGGGAAAGACTACTGAAATTGCATCTTTAGTAAAGATAAAAACAGTAGTCCCAAAGGGTGAGAAAAGGATCAAGATCTGAATCTAGCTGGAGGCCACTCAGGAGGGATGGGGTTTTATGGCAGACATGTCCCTCAGCCTTTATTCTTCTCTGTGAAGAAGATGTGAGGTTTGAAGGCTTGTTCAGAGTGAAGCCTTCAACACACAGTTCTCATCTAAAACTTTATAACAAAGAGTGAGAAGCCCCTTAGATCTGATGCTTGGATGAGTGGATAGAAGAGAAAAATCATACTTCTGTTCACTTACCCTTTGCAATAACAGAAATAGAGTGGTTGTTTAGTTTTTTTTAAGTCAATTATTTATTGGCTTTTTACTTGGCTTGTGTTATGGGTAGCATCAAGGTAACTGACAACTAGCAAAGCTCTTGTACTATTCCCATGGGATATCTTATCCTTAAAAAAAAGGGAACTAAGCAGCTTTTGTGAGACTTAGCACTCTGAGCTGATAGTCTAGAAGATCCAGAGCAACCATGCATGTGTCAGCAGCTGGTTTCTGGAGTCAGAAAGAGGAACCTCCTGGTGATCAGCCCTAGGCCAAAAAAACAACCAAACAACAACAAAAAAATCTCCTGCTGGCAATGGACAGGGTTCATTTGTCTCTAAAGGGGATGAGGATCTTTGCTCAGGAGTTAGCAGGACTCATTGAAAGGGCTTTAAACTAGAATTGAATTGGGAAAGGGATGAAACCAGGCTTGCTAGAGATAAGCCTGGGGGCAGAATGCCAGATTCTGTGGGATGGTGTTCTGGCAAGGTCCTTTGGTCCCCTATCCCAGTAGAGGCAGGGGATGGAGAACCATGCAACAACAAAGTCACAATGGATATTGATGGGTTAGAAATCATGAAAATGCCTAAGAATGGTTTTATAGGAATTAGGGCTTCTCCTACCCCTTCCTCTTCCTAAAAAAAATAAAAAAATAATAATAATAAAAAAATATATATATAAAAAAATGTGATGGGGTCACTAGCTCAAATGAAGTACATCTACACCAATGCATGTGGTATAGACAAGAAAAAGGAAGAGCTGGAAGCCATTGGGTGGCAGGAAAACTATGACATAGTTGCCCTCACAGAAACATTATGGAATGACTTGCATGACTGAAATGCTGCAGTGGATGACTGCAAACTCTTCTGAAGGGATAGGCTAGGAAAGAGGTGGTGGAGTAGGCCTGTATGTTAGGGAGTGTTTGTATTGTTATTTTCTACAGCTACCTATCTCAAAGGAGGCTATAGTGGGGTGGGTGTCGGTCTCTTCTCCCAAGCAACAAGCAATATGACATAAGGAAATGACCTCAGGTTGTGCCAGTGGAGGTGTACATAGGATATTATGAAAAAATTCGTCACTGAAAGGGTTGTGAAGCATTGGAACAGGCTGCCCAGGCAAGCAGTTGAGTCACCATCCCTAGAGGTCAAAAGACATATGGATGTGGTGCTTAGGGACACCTTACTCCTGTAAATATCTTGATTTGGTGGAGAGCTGCTGAGAAGTCAGGGGATGCTGCTTCCTTTTGCTTGCTCACTGCTTTAATGCTAACACAAATTAATGAAATTTATTTCAAATACTGTTCATTAATTAGGATTTTGATTGCTAAATGTGACATTATCTTGTGCTTTGTGTAACCATTTATCATCATATAAAGGAATGACTGTGCTGTTCATAAGAATTTAATAGAAATTAAAAGAACGTTTAAGCCAGCCCTATGCTAGTTGCATATCTGCAATAAGCTTTCTAGGTATTTTATCTGTTTTGGCTTATTATTCTTTGGACATGTGTTACTGTTAAAGTTTTTTTTTTTTTTTTTTTTTTTTTTTTTTTTTTTTTTTTTTTTTTTCCCCTGGTCTTCTATTCTTCTCATGGCTTCTTGTTTTTAAGTATCACAATTTTTTCCTCTCTGCACAATGATGAGACCTTCTAGTTTTCTTCTCAAAGGTTTGGCTTGTTCTCTACTTAAATCTTGGAAATTAATTTGATTTGCAGCTGGCAGATGCATAATTATTCTTTGTCCATATAGCTCATGTTCTCTCAGAAGCTGCAGTTTCTTACAAATTGCTGAATACCTGCAGAGAGTTTTGCCTTCTTTCTGTTTGTGCCAGTTTCATAGCAGCTGCCACCATTGCCTATTTGTCATTCCTGTAGTCTGTTCTCTGTTCACTGACATCAGTTTTCTCACTTATACAAGCCTTTGATATTCCATTTGTCCCATGTGAAGTCTCTAACAGACCCAGTCTTACCTACTGAATGTCCATTTCCATGTCTTCATGATTCTAAGCCCCCTGAGAGTCCCCCTAGAAGGAATTATTTCCCTGTACCATGAAGAGGTGTGTGTACCTGACTAGATTGCTCACTTGCCAAAATAGCAATATGAAGCTGTTACCTGGAGGCATTTCTCCTGCTGTGCCTTAAAAGGGCAGAGGAAGATAATTGGGCTTTCCCATGAAAGCAGTTTGTTAGCAGCAGGTAGTCATGCAAAAGTCTGTTTTTGAGGACAGGAGTGAGTTCTATAAAAGATGTGTCCTCATGGTCATTATTACTATTTTTGTTGGGCAGAAAAGTCAGGCTTTACCTTCATGATCTGGAAGCTTTAATTTTGGTTTGACAAAATGCCTGGATGTTATCGGGAAAATCTGAATACTTATGCTAAAAGTTCTTCTTTTAGTGCTTCAAGCTTATATAACTTTTTGTCAGTTTGATTGCTATAATTCAAACCCATTTCATGCTCTTAGGGGTTCAGTAGTTGCCATTAAAAGTGAGAAGCATGATCCATCTTGTCTGCTCTGTTTGCAGGAGAACATGCAAGAACACAAAGTTGACTGTAAGCTGTTTCCTGCAGTGTTGTGGTTTGGTTCACATCCTGAAACATGGAAAGACCACATCCCTGAGACTTTCAAATGATTAGTGTGTACACTTTTCATCGTCCTTTGTTCTAATGTTGACATGAAACACCATGGCAGTGATTTTTGCAGATCATTTATGCACTGATTTAAACTTAATTTTTAGATTATACTTGAGGGTTTGAAAAATGTGAAATTTAATTATTGTAGCTGTGCAACAATCTGTAATGGGGATCTTTAGAGGTAGTAAAATGAAGGATTAAGGAATAAAATGTCAGAAATCCATTGAATGACTACGTATGGGTTGTGGGAGACCTGTGTGGTTCTGTACAAGGAAAGCATGTGGCTAGCAACATCTACAGGTAATAGCTAATAACACCAGCTGAGTCCATGGTGCTGCTAATGAACGGAGCTTGTAAACATTCTTTTCATTAGGGGAGTAGGAGGTGAAATTAACTAAACAGAAAATGTATCAACATCAAGATGATATGCAATATAGTATGCAGCATACTGATTACATGCATATGATACAGCCTGTAGCTTGGGCTCTCCACATTCAAAGAGCTGGAATACTGTGCACCACCACAGGTTGTTTAGCCACCAAAGTGTAATATATGCTTGCTACTTAGCAAATATGATAAATCCAGTATCGAGTTGAATGATGTGGTTGTGTAGGGTTGAGGGAATCAGGCTCATTGAAAGAGGAGGGGATAATAAATTGCTTCAGGACCAGTAAAAGAGAGTCAGTGGGCGATGCGTTGTATTCTGGAGCTCTGACAGTGTTTTTTGGGGTCCTAGCAGTGATGGTCTCTGAAGTGCACAGGCAGAAGGTTGTTTTTGCTTACTTTAAAACTTATTGCCTCTTGGTTATTTTATTTTTTCCAGTCACTTTATCTCGAGGAGAAATAACTTGAGTACCAGCTCTATTTGCCCATTTTATTTACTATGTGTGTAACTTTGCCTTGTTCATATTTTTGCTGGAGGGGAATGTTGTCTTCTGACTGAATAGGAACCTAAACTTTTGTAATACATCACTTTACAGGATGGAAGCCTGGTTCTTGGCTCCTTTACAGGGTGGGAAGTGCTGCATTTTAAAATTGTGGAACTGTTCTGTTGCAAAACTGCCTTATATGCATTAGGATCAAGGTAAAAGAGTTTCTTCAGCTGCTTGGACCAAACTGGTTCAGTAGTTCTGGACCCATTTGCAGCCTCATCTTTGTGTATGATAATTTTACAGTCAGGCTCTGGTACTAGAGAAATTACTGGAGCCCTTGCAGATTTTGTTTCAAGGAACTCCTCTACAGTCTGAGTAGGTATTTCTTACACTGTTGAAATTATATTCACAAATAACTTGTCTGTATGTGTATATACCTACTAGCTCTGTGCCTCAGCATGCACCATAGTTTTACAGATGAATTCATTAAAATGCCTAGGCATTCATGGCTGACATTTGTTCTGTTTAATTGAAATAATTTCATCACCTTCTAAACTTAGCTTTTATGGCATATCAAAACTTTGGAACTTTCTCTTTTTCTATTATTTATAAGCCTTACAAGATATTCTTAATTTCTTGTTTAGTTGTCCTAAATTATATTTTTATGTGACTATGTATTCATGTAATTGCATATGCTTCATCTTAGGAATGCTGCCTAACTTCTAGCTTTCTAGACTTTCTTAGCTTTCTTACAAGCTGTAGAATGGATGTACAACACAAACCACTTTATTAAAATGCGTAGACCATAGCAATATTAGGCTTTTGAAACAGGAGTGCTCTCAATTAAGATGAGTTTCTTTGTGCTATATATAACCTGTCCATTGATGCAAGTGACCTAATACCTGGAGCAGCCTAAATGAAGATTGCATTGTACACTACAATGACAGAAAATGCAGGACATGTTTTGTCTTCACTTACCTTTTTTCCAATTTAATGAAAACTTATGGCTGAGCCTGAACCTGGTTACCTTAACTTGCTGATATGTAAGCCCACACTTCCATGATACATCCATTCTGAGAATTAGTGATTGAACTGGAACAAAGAAGGAAAAGAGGGTAGGGGTTTATTGACAGAACAGTGGTTCCGTGTTTGCAGATTTCACTCTTTTGTATTATTAGCTGGTATGTTGCTTCCCAGCATATAGCTGTTCTATGGCTGTCTCAATTGTTTTGCATTGTAACCTCAACAGTGCCTTCAACATGTTAGTAGCAGCAGGGTGGCTCTGTAAATGGATCTGAAGAAACATTTCTTTTTGTTGTTGCTAAGGGGGTAGAAACAAACCATTTCTGCAGCATAAAGAGCCTTTGCCTGAATGGAGCAAACCCCTAAGTGTGTTGAATTTTTATAATATGGGAGTATCTTCCTAGATTCATACACCTGTAGTCAAGACAGTGAGGAAGAAGTGCAGCTTGGGGAAGTTCCTCTGCCTAAACAAGTCCGCTGTCCCTGGGAACTGCAAGGGTGTTTTTTTTTTTTTTTTTTTTTTTTTTTCAGATTTTTTTTTCAGATTTTTTTTTTTCAGTCTTTCCCCCCAGCTTTTTAAATATAGTTCAGCCAGCTACTTGAAAGGCAGAGATAGCACTGAGGTGATCTGCAAGACCAAGTCCTGAGAAATTGTAGACTTCTGTCTTTGCTCATGTCGAAAGTGTGCATCTCTCAGGACCTGTGGCTGAGGTTTGTGTTTGATTTTCAGTGTAGAAGTTCTCTTGGTTTCTGGGGACTGTGTTTTTTGCTAAGCAGAGATTTTTTATTTATTTATTTTTTTGTAGTGTTGTAATTAGTGATCAATATTGGAACTAATACCTTTGCTGTGGGCTGGGCAAGAGAGCTTCAGAAATTGGAAGTGGTTGTTGCTAAGTGCAATGAAAAGCAGCAGTTTCTTCTAAAAAAATAATTTTCAGGAGCTCCTGTGGAGTTGCCTGTTTCTTTATCTTCATTTAAGTGCTCAATATTAATGTTCATAAAAAGATCTTAGTGCTAATCCTCCTGTAGGTTCCTTTGAAATATAATGTTAAACCTTTTTTTTCTTTACTCCTGTGAAAGTGCCTCCTACACTTCTTTCACTGAACAAACAGTCTCTGATTTATTAATGCATAATGTGTCCCAGAAATCAGTTTAACTGATTCCCATCCATCGTTCAGCATCACTTCTATTATATTGCAGAATGGATTTTTTGAAGACCCGTTTTGTATACTCTGGATGATACTTCTGTCTAACTAGCCTGAAAAAGGGTATAACGTACCAGTTTTATTATTTATGATTGAAGCGTGCATTAGTAACAACCAGAAACCTAATTTCCATATGGATATTGAGTTCTGTTTTTCAGAATCTGCCTTTCATTTATACTTCTTCAGTCTTAGGAAAAAATATAATGATTAAGAAAGGACCAACAACACTAATTAAAACAATAGTTAAGGCCAGGTCTGTGTAGAAATGCAAGGTGTGTAATCATTATGCTTTCCAAATCAATCTAAACTGGAAATGTTATGCCACAGAGGCATAACATAGAGCGCACAAGCCTGGTGCAAAGACTGGATTTCTCAGGCAAGTGTCTTCTGTTGTGTCATGTCTGGCTGTCCCCTAACAGTATTCATAGTTGCTTGTCATGAAGCACTAATCTCTGCTGAATACAAAGTATGTTGATTTGCACTTCTGCTCTGTGACATTATTGAAACCTGCATAGAGGGATGTAGAGGTAGTATTTGTTTTGCTACTTCAGTCATAAAATACTACCTGTACCAAGACAATCTAGTGGTCTCTGATGTTCAGAAAGCAGGCAACTACAAGGGTGCAAAGACAAACCTGTTACTTGCAGACTTGTTTTAGCTGGCACCTGGGAATGATTCAGAGCCTTCCCTAGCCAAATACATCTGAACCTACATCTGGAGCTGGAAGAGCTTGGCTGCAGTTAGGAAAGACTTATGTTCGCTTTGTGGAGCAAATGAGAAGAGAAGCACTGAAAACAAGTCAGTGGTGGGTTATATCTAAGGTAGAAATACTTAAAGCAGAATCCTGCAATTCACATTGAAGCAAAGAAAGTGAGAGACATCAGAAATTTCTGGTGCTTAATCCTACACCCTGGACATGACAGTGACTAAAAGTAGTTCCCTTAGGGTGACCCTGTTTGGGTTTGTTGATGGAAAAGCTGTGCTACCAGAATTCCATCAGCACCGGTATGCACTGGGAAATTGGGATTGTCCATGCTTGAGCCAAGTAGCTGCCTGTCATTTAACAGGTGTTTGCAAAGCCTCAGGTCAGGAACAGCCTGGCTGTGGATGAACTGTTTTTCATGGAGGTGAAATCTCAGTGAGAGTCCATGAGCAAGGCTCCCTTTTGCTGTCTCACAGTGAAATGGTGCCTACAGCTCTGTGCCTTTCCCCAGACCGTGTGGTGTAGTTGTGGAATTTATAACAAACAGCAGCACTTAGCTAAGGGACAGGCAGTGTGTTGGCACCACAGAGAACTCAAGCAAGCAGTTCATGGCCACCCCACAGAATTGACACATTGCTGTGTTAGAACAGTAACTCCTGCACTCTGTACAAAACGTTAAACAGGCGACCTAGGCTTGCCCAATTGACTACACTTGTTAGCAGTACAAAAACATGTGCATCTGCATCTCTAAAATTGGAAAAAAATATAGAAGCCTGGAGCATGGAAGTTTTACATATTGGTAGCACCCACTTGCTTTAATCAGGATTGTAGGAGAACAGCTGAGGGTGACCTGTAAAGGTAGAAAAAAAAGGGTGGTGTGTGCATGTAAGAGCTGAATAGTAACTTAAAGTCCTGAGAGAAGAGCTCACTATCAAGGCTTGCTCGTGAGGAAGAGAAAGCTGCAGCTTTGGGATGAGTACAGACCTCCTAACCATTCAACAGGAACCCATACCATTTGAATGCAGACTCCTCCTTCCTGCTAACCAGAGGCTGCTGGAACATTATAATCAATTTAAGCCTTTTCCTGTCCTTTTTTTATGGTTAACTGAAGGGATCAGGCCAGCCTTGTGACCATTTCCAGAGGAAATGGTTCAGAATGTCTCCTTTTTTTTGTAGGATATATTGCTTCTGTTCAAAGACCAATTCTGGCCTTTTTGAAGCCCCACAGGAAATCTGTTGTGAACTCTGGTACAACAGGTGGATGGACAGTGGCTGAATTTAACTGGTATTTAATGTGAGGAAAGAAGCATTAACTAATGAATCTTAAAATGACACTTAAGAAGAGTACAAATGGAGATTTGAGTAGCCCAGGCTCTCATCTGAAAAGAAGAAATGATATGGAGATGAGGTGACATACCCCTTACATGGGAATAAATTTCTGGACAAGGTGCTGTACATGGATGTCAATACTTGATTTGTTTTCCAGGCTTCACCTACGCTGAATAACTTCATTCTGACAGGCTCCTGGTAGTTGCTGGTGGTAGGATTGTTGGGTCGTTTATACCAGAGGGTGAGTTCCGATCTCGATGTCTGGGCTCTGCACTCTATATGCGATGTAGACATCAGCATTTGGGCTTATGACCTTACTTTGACTAACATATCCTATCCCATGCCTTGGAAAACCTCCACACACACCCACCGCTGCACATAGTTCACAGAGAGGACATATGAATCACATAAACTCTGTTTTGAAATCTTTGGTCTTTGCCCTTTGCTTTTTTGTTTGTGTATGTTTCCTTGCGAGACTCTGTTCTGTGCATGTTTGTGCCTACTTGGTAAGTGAAAAAACGTGATCTCACTCTGCTCACACTTGTTTACTTCCTGATGACGGTGTGATACAGGTTCTAACAGAGGTGAATCAATTGTAAAGACTCAGATTTTTCCACTCAAAATTGAGTTCAGCTACTTTCTTCTTGTGATTAAGGCTTTTCTACTGCATGATGTTCAAATCGTATTTGCAGTCCAGTAGGACAGTCAATGTCCTAACCAAAGCACAAGGACACTTATTAGGTACTTTCTTCACAATTTAGTCATGGCTTTGGATGGTACATAACACACTAGTAGTAGGTGGCCAGCTAGTAGAGAAAGCCAGTTCCTATAAATAAAAATAACTTAAAACAACAAAAACAACAAACAACAACAAGAACAAGAACAACAACAAAAACCACAAACAAACATTCTTTAAATCTCAAGTCATTAGAATGAGGAGTCCTATATACATAGTCCAGGATTAGCAGATTAACACCAGGGGAAAGTAGATGGAGTACACTGTGACTGATTAACTCTGCAGCTAGTCAGCACCAAGTGTAAATGACCATGTAAGGGACAAGATAGGAGAATTGCATGCAGAGGTTTGATAAGTACTTTGGGTTGCTATGAAAACTTGAGTATAAGGGAGGCAGAGAGGAATCGGAATGGTTTTTATTTTTATCACAAAATCATAAGGGTTGGAAAAGACCTCCAAGATCATTTGGTCCTACCATCCCCCTATCACCAATGTCACCCACTAAACCATGTCCCTAAGTGCCACATCCACCCTTTCCTTGAAGGCCCCCAGCAATGGTAACTCCACCACTCCCTGGGCAACCCGTCCCAATGCCTGACTGCTCTTTCTGAAAAGAAATTTCTCCTAATTTCCAACCTGAACCAACCCTGATGCAACTTGAGGCCATTGCCTCTAGTCCTAAATGACAGCAAGATGAATCATGCCAAAAAAACCTTCACAGCACACTTTTGTTTTTCCTGTTGAACAGTTTCAAAGGCCAAATATGAAATTTGTGTACGACCATTGTTCATTTAAAAATAAAGATATATTGCATCTAACTTCACTGTGTAACCAGACACAAATGTGAAGTTTTCTTGTGTTTTATGTATTTTGTGTGTGTGTGTGTGTGTGTTTCTTTCTGTGTGGATGTGTTGCTCTTCCTTTGAAATACCATAAAAATGTATTTTCTCCTTTTTCAAAAGATGATCAAGAAGTATGTGGTGCACTGACATATCAGCATTTACACAGGGCAATTTTCCTTGGATAGGATGCTAATTAAACTTGAATCAAAAGAAACTTGAACTCACCTTCTGATGAGCGAAGCATGTAATATAATCAAACTCATAGCTTGTGAAAAATGGGACACGTCTAGTGGCTAGACTTTTGTGGTAGGAAACACTCTAAAATTCCCCCAAATTAATTTGAAGAGTATATTACAAAGTGTAGTGGGTAATAAGTTGGTGTCTATTTCACTCCCCATGAAAAGAGTACCCTCAACTGTTCTCTTAGCCATTGGTAGTTCTACAGGCTCCTTCCAGATCTTACTTAAAAACAGCAAAAAAACACCTCTTGGGGAGGTGTGCAATACAAAGACATAAATTGTTTCATCACCTGCATTGTCTCCACCATCTTGAGGAAGGAGTGGGTTTGTTGTCTGTACACAAACAGATAACGAAATAAATTACAGGGGAGTTAGGGCTGTGGACTTCTTAGATGCTTATGACTTCAAGGAAGTAAGTAAACTTAAGAAATTTGAGATATGTCTATCTTCTAGGTGTTCACTACTGACTGAAATAGATATTCTTTTTGTTCCAGGAGTGCTAGCCCCAGGGAACCCCCTTGTGTAGCCCTGGCCATTGTGCTGCACCAGAAATTTCAGTTCTGAACACTGGCTGTGAGTTCCAAATTCAGTGCTCAAATTCCTGAAACTTTCTTCCTGGGTCAGGCCCATGTTTATTCTGTGTGCATATGCCCACCTTCTTCAGCTGTGCTTCATTTCAATCTGATAATGGCTGTTTATTTATGAAGCCCCATTGCATAGTAAAGGAAATCAAACAGTAAAATTGTGTCAAAGCAGAAGAAAAAGTTTGTTGGACTCTACTGTGTCAAGAACAAGTGTTGTCTGCTTTGAACAGGTGACAGAACTTCAGGATTTCCAAGATCTTTGGGCTACTTGTTGTGAGGCCATATTGCAGAAGGAGAGTTTTTTTTTTTTTTTTTTTTTTTCTTCCCTTTCTTTCTATTTCTTTTCTCCCTGTTCATTGAATTTCTTTGTGTAGAGTACAGTGTATTATCACTCAGATGTATTCAAAGAGATGCAGCCTTTAAATAGAAGAAAAAGATTCTTCAAGTGCAGCTGCTGGGGAAGAATGCCATTTGGGCTTTACAGCTTATTATTGTGTTGGCCACAGAGCAGCCTTTGATTTGTTTTACTGTAATGCAGACTAATTCTTCAGGTAAGAGGAGATTCATGTGCAATCTGGATAAATGTTCTTAATAGGCTCTTTCATTTGACCAAGCAGTAATAACAAACTCGTAGTTGTTGTATGTGTATTTCAGACAAGTCAATAATTTGCTTCTAAAACTACTCAGAATTTCATTTGACTACTCCTAATGAGAAGCTTTATTCTGGTTAATCTTCAGCACATATCTTTTTATCTCTCATTGAAGATTGAGCTATGATGCCGAATGTGGTTCTTGAAAGTGACAAATTTGTTATGCTTTGGTAAAATAGTATTTGTAGTTTTGAAGTGGATTAAATTAAACTCGACAATACAGCTGTGAAGAGGAAGTAGAGAGAGACCGGAATCCCAAAAGCTGCCTTTGGAAAACAGCATACCTCTTCACCAACACCCTGGTAATCTCGTTATAATGAGGTATGGGCAGAATCTAAAGAAAATAACATAAAATCTCATTTAACCTCAGGCTTTTAAATTTCTCAAGTAAAAAGAGTTTTCCAATCTACATAGATGCTATAGAACAAAATACGTCCTGCTAAGCCCTTTTTGATGGGTCTAATTTAACCAACTATAGTCAAATTCCCAGTCTCCTGAGGGTGGTGCTCTAGGAAACACTAAAACCACAAGCTTCTTAACTCATTTTGTTAGTGCCAGTTTAAATTGTCCTAATAAATTTCCATTATAAGCAGGTCAGAGGGAAACGTGAAATACTGGTTCTTAATGCTCAGAATGTGTAGAACTATTCGGAGTTGTTGGGAAACAACTGACCTTCCAAACTTCCACACTTGTGAGCATCTTTTGAATGTTCTGGTCACTCACTGCCTTTAATGAAGCCTGCAGAATTCATGGCATCCTAATGACCCCACAGAGCGTCTGGCTGATGCCAGGACTTGGATCAACTGACTCGGTGTCTGTGGGTGATGGACAATCAAGGAGGAGTCTGCTTCATGTAGACACTATGTCCTCAAATCATGTGTGTACTGACTTGACAGTTCTTTGTTCCAGTCCTTTTCTGTCTGAATGTGCAGGAGAAAGATGCTCTTGTGTGGAGATGGGGAGCCACAGAAACTTGGAGCCATCAACATCTGATTGAGGGATTCATTTGGGACTGAAAGATTTGATAGGTTTGTAAGGATCCTTGTACTGTTCTAGTAAGGACACCATGTTTGGGGCCTGCCCTAAATGTTAAAAGAAAAGTTTCTGGAAGTTAGTACAAAGCAAGCTTATATGTTTTGTTTTTGGACTGCATATGTTTAGGTATGTATATGATATCCAAATTCTTGTTATGGAGATCTATGGCTTGATTCTCTTGCCTCTACATCTACAAGTGACCTCATTTTAAATGACCTACGATATCCTACCTGACCTCCAGCTGTTGCTCTGGGTCTGCCATGTGACTGTTTCTGATACTGCAGAGAATCCCAAAGGTCGGTATGTGACCCCTGCTCTGACATCATGTTCAGGAGATACCTACTCCTTGAAAAGTAAGGCTGTTCCTGCCTGCTGGAGGCTGAAAGATACTAGCATGATTGCTCTTCCTTGGAAATGTCTCTCTGGAAGAACAGCTTTAAATAAAGGCTCAATTTTGTGGGGTTTACACTTAATGAGGTCGCCTAGAATATACCAGGTACCTGCAATACTTTCTCCATAGCTAGACTGGACACGCCTTGCTGCTGAGCTAGGTAGTTGTGTGTCCTTCATTATTTTGACTATCTGCGCTCTCCAGACAGCGCTGTGATATTTTGGTGGATCCTAGAATGAAGATCACTGCAATCCCTCCCCTTTCTGATCATTCTGGCCATCTTACTCTGACGAAACTGAAATTGCCTTTTTATGCTCACTTCTGAATGGAAAGCTTTTGCATGCCTGTCATGTCTACACCTGGGCTCTGGGTCAGATATTTTGCAGGCTCAAGGTTTCCTTGGGGAGCAGTGGCAGAGTCCTTTGTGTTAGTTTTTCCTTCTTATGGGATGCTGAAGTGTTTGGAACTGTAAGGGAGTGCTGTTGTCACCACACAGTTGAGAAACCCAAGTCTGTGGGTTCCTCAGTTCCTCAGCACATCAGCTGCAGAGTGGCACATGGTGATTAACACATCATTTAAGATGATAAGTTAAAGGAAACAGTGTTGTTGCATGATGTGCTAGAAGACTTCTACTCAGTATTATCGTTATATTAAAATTCTCCATAAGTGAATTGTAATAGCTCACTATAGACTTTGCCTTAATAAGATGAACAACAGATATCAAAGATTGCTTTCTGAGAACAGTAATTTATTTTTAATGAGAACTTTGACTTTATTTCTTGACCATTTTAAACTGTACCTCTTAAACTATGTTTTACTCACTGTTAGTAACAGAAAAGCAGTGTGATGAAACATGAAGTTAACTTCAAACAAACAAACAACTCCAAACCAAACAGAAACAACAACAACAAAAGAAAAAAAGCAACACCACAAGCATTGTTGAAGTCTTATATGGGCCCTTGATGTTGAAACATCTTCTTACCAGTTTACAGACACTTAAAAAGTTGTTGTCCTATAAGGTTAATAGCTCCTGCTGCTGACACTAATGACAATTGCATTGCCTGCCTTGTATTGAATTAAACCTTTATATACTTGTATGTGGAGTCACATGCTTCTTCCATTTTAAATGTTCTTGTGTATGTTATAGAAATTAAAACTCTTTAGACAGGCTTTTAAAAGGTTGATGTAACTTTTAAGTCATGGCTTCTCTTTGCATACTTTATGATCCAATAAGCAGAGAGGTCTAAATGTAAATGGTACTGTAATATAGTTGATGTCTGATTAAATAGGAATTTTGGCATACTCAACTCTTACCCCTGTTCTCACTCTGGAATCATTCTGTTCTTTTAGCAGAATTGAAGAGGATAGTTTCTACTCTTAGTAGCTTGGGTGCAAGAAAGGACCTATGGGGAGTTGTAAACAGATTAATTTATTATCTACTTGAAAACAATAATGCCAGAACTGCTGTCCCTTCAGCATATATTAATAGGTGAGGGAAAGACCTCAGAATGAAAAACCAAGATGACATATGCCATGATGACTCGTTACTTGCATATAAGCATCATCAATACTCTGTAGGAGCATTTACTTGCATGTTGTCCTCCACAAGTGAGCATGCAGGCACAGGGCAGCTTGGCACGTGGCTTGCTACCTGCTATATATGCACAGCAGCTTAACAGAATGCACAAAATCTGATTTGTGGAAACATAAAAATATGTGCTGAGAATCTAATTCCTCTGGAGCAAGTGAACTGATGGTTTGGCTCAAACTGTCTCTTAACTGAAGCACAAAACAGCTCTTCTTTAAACTTCAGACTACTTGAAATCATGTCTGTTAGGAAATATATGAACTATATCTTTGAGGAGAGGTATGTCTAATTTTTCTCCCCAGTAGCAGATGCCATTTGAATTAACAAATAAGGATTCTCCTCACAGCAGCATTATCTGATGAGGTTATCAAATTCACCTAAATTAAAGAGAACTTGACCATTATATCAATCAGATGTTATTGCTGCATATACAAATGTTCATTTGCTAGCCCAGGTGGTAGCTCATCTTTGCACATCTGACGAATTCCTTTCTTTCAAGATTTGGTAATAGTTTGGTGTATTTGAGCAGGTTCTTGAACCAGTGCTGTGGACTATACAAAGCACCCAAGAACATTTGTTCCTCATTTGGGGTTCTCTGTCATCAGAACTTAGGCATGGGGCAGGGTAATTTCAAGCTCAAACTTCCTTTGGTAGGTTCACAGATGTATATAGGAGGAAATTCTTCACTATAGAAGGGTGGGGAGGCTCTGGAACAGGTTGCCCAGAGAAGCTGTTGCCCCATCCCTGGAGGTGTTCAAGGCCAGGCTGGATGGGGCTTTGGGCAACCTGGTCTGGTGGAAGGTGTCCCTGTTCATGGCAGGGGGTTGGAATGGGGTGATCTTTGAGTTCTCTTCCAACCTGAGCTGTTCTGTGGTTCTATAACCCTAGCCCCCCCCCCCCCCCCCTTATATTTTTTATATATTTTTTTTAATTAAACATAGGTCTGCGATGTTAAACTCCAGTTATGATTAAACCTACATCAGATCAGAGGGGACTGGACCTGGAGCTTTACACTTTTTTTATTACAGAATAGGGATCAGGCTTAAATACCCCTTTACATGTCTAATGTTTGGAGGGTGTTCATCACTAGACTTTTGTTGTAACCTTGCCTTGTGTTTTGCAATATAGTGTGGCTTTTTATACAGTTAAGTATGAGTGCTCTATATGTGGATAAAACCTGGGCTTAACAGTTTTCTCTGTCCATAGCCTTATCAGCAATAGCAACAGTTTCTGTGTAGCAAAAGATTCTGCCTAGGAAATACTCTCCACAGTTCTTTTAGTTGACCTCCTCTTAGCACTGGAGATCCCAACAGGACAGAAATATCCTATGTGTATTTCTGATTTCATAGTGGAGATGTTCGTCACTGCAGCGCCTTTTCAGGTCTTGAACTTTGAAGAGCTCCATTTCCTTATGGCTGCTTTTACAGGAACAAATAAAAAGATAGTCAGAAAACAACCAGCATCAGCCCACAGCAGCAGTACATTAGCACTCAATGCATTGTATTAATTTTCTGGGCTGTTGTGCTAATTTGGCAGTGTTTTCCAATATTTAGTAGGTGGGAGTCAGAAGAATTTTGGTCCTTTTTGGTTATAGCAGTTCTGGTTTTAGAACAGTCTTGAAATTAAGTAATGTCCTGATCTCTCCATAGGTGGAAATGAAGAAAAAGGCTACGCATCTGTGTGAGCATAACCGTGTTGTGGCACTGGGGTTTAGAGCCCTGGTGGTGCTACTAAACGGAGGGAGAGTCCTCCCATCCATAATAGTCCTGGGCCATGGGAATCAATTAATTTTTAACAGGTTTTAGAAGAAGAATTAAGGAAAACTCATGACCATTTCCATACTTGGTGGTGGTGGGGAGGGGGCAAGATTCTTGGAGATGCAGAAATTGTAGTTTGAAGAAGCTCTAAGAAACATTTGCTTTTTTAGATAGTCTTTTATAAAGGTCTGTCTATATTATCTGTAAAAAAAAAACCAACCCTATAACTGCCCAAATCCCTTTAAAACCTCCCTACAGTGGTACCGGCTTTGAAAGGTACAATCTGACCCCATTTTGCTCACATTATTTCTAGTTTAAAATGTGCTGTGAGTAAAAGCAGTCACAGGGTAGGATTCATCTGCTTACAACTGAGTTTCCTTTACAGTCAGTGGAGATCACGTCAGGACAGTCAATAAATTCTGGAGTGAAATTCCTGCTATCCTAAAGCAGCATTTAAATAGGTCAGATTAATCATGCCGGAGAGGTTTATTTCTTCCCACTGATTATACAGGGAGAGTAGGTCGCTGTGTTACCATCATCAACCCTGTAGACACTGAAGTTTGGTGATGTGCATCCCACCTGTTGCGTCAGTGCACAGTTGTTCCTCCAGTGGGGGTCCCTCTCACCTACTGGGTTTCTAAGGGTTGGGCTTGTCTGCCCATACATTTCTCCCTTGACATTAGAATTCTCAGACATGGAAATGTAGGGTTTGTTTGTTTATTTTGTCAAATGGGCCTTTTTCTGTTTTGCCTAGAGCAAGTCAGCCATTTTTGGAGAAGGGTTGGATTACGTGACCTCCAAAGGCCTCCTCCAGTCTAGTTGATTCTATGACTCTTCAGCCAAAATGTCTTCTTAATTCATTATTATTTAGTGGCAGATTTGGAGTCAGGCAGTCTGTGTTTGAACAGCTATCCAGATCACAACTGTCAGTCTCAGGTGGGGACTGTATCATGCTTTCTGACCTACTGGTCTTTTAGCTTTTCTTTAAAAAAAATATTTTTTCTCCCTAATATGAGTCAGGATATTGTGTAGATACCCAGGAGAGTATTGTTTTGCAGCACCAGGCTCTCCCTTCTCTCTGTTCCTCTGTAAAGAAAAAATATATGAATTAGAGTGAGATAAGATGTTTTTCTATTCTGCTAAGAACGTTTTATAAGACTTGGCATGAGTATCCTGGGAATCTAAGCTAACGATGGTGAACGTACAGGAACATCCAGGGGAAGCACATAGTTTTAGTTCTCAAACCTTGCTCTTGGATGGTTAAGCTAATGTAATGAAAAGACATTAAATGAGCTGAGGTTATTAAACCCTACAGGTTAGCAAGCACTGGGAATCACATTCAAAATGGAATTAAACCAAGTCCAGATATTTTAAGATCTAGCAGATTTTGAAGAATCAACATGAGTTGATTCTTTTTCCAGTTCCGAACTTTATTGAAAATAGGCTTGTTAATTTGTTTGTTTCTTTTTAGTAGTAACCAAATAGACATTGTTTAGGCTCACTTGGCTCTAGTAAAACAGTAAGTACCAGTATCATAAAGTCGTGGTTCAACTCATATCAAGTGTCTGGGAAGATAGACGCTGTTATTAAAATGTTACTCCCCCTAAACCATGTAGAGTCTGCAAACTGCTATCCATTCTGATGCTCCAAAGCCCTGGCTGCCTGCTGTTCCAGATGGTCCATTGCTGATATAATGCTCTCCGTTGTGGTGTGAGAGAGAACAACAGTCTAAACTGCTAATTCTGCATATTAGGAATATGGGGTTACATTGATTCATATGGGATTGTTTCCTTGTAAAATGTTACAATTTTCATTGTAACATGAGCTAAATGATTTTAACTAAGAACGCTAAATATGTTTTTTAAAAAAGTAAAAACTCAACCCTACCCCCCCCCCAAAAAAAAAGAAAACACCAAAGCAAACAAACTAAAAAACAACCAACCAACCAAATAAGCCAGAAAACCCAAAACAGGACTTTTTTTTTTTTTTTTTTTTTTTTTTTTTACTTCCATTGGACTAGCTTAGCTGCTCTTCCACGAGCAAGCAGGAAGTGGATTAGCTCTGCAATCTGTTTTCCTCATGGGTGAAGCTGGCCTAAGGGGTTCAAGTCCCAGATGCTGTACTTTACAAGTCTGGGCTGGAAAACCGACTCTTAAGATGACCTGGCTGAAAAGGATGAAATCTCTCCCCTTACCCCAAACTAATTTATTTCTTTGACTGTTTCAGTGACCTTTTTCGACATTGTGATGTTATGCAAAGTGAAAAGTTTCTGCACAAAACATGACTTGAATGTGTCCTGTGGCTGCCCCAAGGTGGGGGGTTCTTCCTCCTGGTGGTGTGATTCCCATTTATACAGAGTATGAGATTTTTTTATTTATTTTTTTCTCCATTTTTTTTATTGGAGAAAATAGACTGATACCACAAAAACGTTTAGGTTTTTGAATTTAGGCAAAAAAATGGGATAAGGCAAGCCACCTTTTAAGGAAAACTTACTACTTTTGCTACTCTTACAGGGGTGCATCTATTTGGGCTGTGTAGGGGTGGACTACTTAGGTGACTAACTGTATCAAAGACAGTAATTAGGGAAAGAGTCAATTTAGGATACCTTCCCCTCAGTCAGCAAACAAAGAAAAAGAGAGGTGTGAATTTTGCACTTGAATCCAGACAAGCAGGAAGCATGTGGTAATGTGTGAGAATAGCCTCAATGTGCAGAATGGCTTAGACAAACTAGCTCAGCAGCAGATCTGGATGTGGGAGTCAGCCAATGCTCCCATATTAATGAAGTGAGGAAAGAAATGGAAATGTATGTTCTCCAAGTTCATTCTCTACAGGAGATTTATCTGGAAAAGCTTCTATGTAGATTTAATGGAGATCTACGCACTCCTTAAGGAGTTTGTACATATGGTTCTGGGCTATTTGAATGGAGGTTCCAAAAATAGAGTGAGGTGAGTGATGATAGATTTACCCCCCTGACGGTTTATTTACTTATTTTTAATATTATTTCTTAGTGAGTGAAAGTGCCACGGATCTGAGGGCAATATTTGAGGCAGTTATTCTCCTGTCCCCACTGGGGGCACAGTGCCCAGCCCTAGGGGCTCCCCACAGGAGCATTTCCTGAGGAGGAACTGGCTGATGAGTGGGGAGTAAGAAATCTGATTTCCCTCAAGAGAGCAGCTCTGGTAGTTTTGTCTTGAAACAGGCCAGTGTATGAGTCTATTCCATATCCAAAATACTTCATGAATGCTGGCAACTTGCCTGTGCATTATAAAAGAAAGAAAAAAAGGGAGTGGGTTGAGGGCAGGGTTGTGTATGGAAGAGGAGAGTGCAGCAGCCTATAAAATATATCCAGGCAAAAGGGATAAAGTGAATGTGCTGCGGGTGAGGTAAGCTATTTTGGGTGAGGTCAAAACCAAGGGGGGGGGGAGCAGGTCATGAACACCAGCTTGAGAAGGTCAGCTTTGAAAGGTGTTCAGATGGATTTTCTCTGCACTAAGGAGAGGCAGCAGCCAGTCGAGACTCTGCTGAGGCTGGATTTTTGAACTGCTATGTGTTGTGACCAGAAAGATGCAAAACATCTTCCCCAGAATGTCATCTGAGTGCTGCAGAATTGGGTTTTCAGGGAGTGCAGGAGTGAATCAATCGATTGGCTCATGAGCTAACACGAGCAGAAAGTGGGTCGCTGCAGACAGTTCCCCGTGGCAGCTGATGGCTCTGCTCCACGTGTTCACGGCAGTTCGACACTCCACTGCGTGGTGGGTGGTGCTGGCAACAGAGGCAGGCAAGGTGTAAGTCACCGCTTTCTTTATTAGCGCATGCTTGATATTGTACTATGCTCCTTTTTATGCTCTCACTCACATATATGCACTTTGTGAGCCCCTGTTATGGTGGGGGGATAAGAGGTCTCCTAATACAGTCTGCCAGGCTTGGCTGGGTTGATTTGAGCACCACATTGTATTTACTGGCTGATGCTTATTGTTTTTTTTTTAGCTGTCCAGTTTGCAGTCTCTTGGTGGATCTTTGGGATTTACTTTATCCAGGCTCCTGGTGTTATAGTGTCCAGTGTCTGCCCCCTTCCTTCTGTGCTCAGGCATCGCAGGGTACTCCTAGGACCGTTGGTCTTTCTCCACCTGAGGTAGTTGCTGGAGTCCAGCTAATGATATCTTGCTGCTCCAGGCTGTGGGAAGAGTAGCTTTTGCACAGAAAGATGTCCTCTCATGCTCTTCTGAAAGGGGAGGGAAAGCACAGGCTGCTCTTGTTTGAGGCAGGGAAGGGAAATTGTACAATAAATCTTTATTTTGTAAATGTGCTCAATCAGCTGCTAGTTTTGGGGTTGCATGCCAACAAGAGAGTTCAGGATACTGTAATACCCAGAACTGAGCATGTAAATGCAGAAAGTTCTGAAGCAGGCAAGTGCAGAACAGGCTCAAATAGTCAAAAGCCTGGAAAAACACTGCTAAGACATTCTTGAAGCTTTAGCTTCAAGCAGTAGTATAAGCAATAATAAAGAAAATCCAAACATCCCTTGTTTCACTTAAAATACTCCAAAACAAACAGCACCTTCAGGACTCAGTTGTTTTGGAAAATTAGCAGGGCCACAAATATTCTTATACAGCACTCTGAATGGTATCATTATTACAACTTTCAAAGAGAAAAAAAAATATTTTGTCACTTAATGCATTTCCATGCATCACATTTCACTTTTTGCTGTTGTTTTGTTTTCCAATTTAAATTTAAATTGGAATTTCTTCAGTTTTGATTCTTGTTTGAGGGATTATTACAATATTCCTATAAAGTTTTTGCCTTCACTATACAGCTGTGATGCCAGATTAATGTGGGTTTGGTCTCAAATATAGAACAGAAGAGAGCTGATGCTGGAGTTTGAATGCATTCAAAACTGTGCATATTTAAAAAAGCCTTCTGTTAGGTAAAATTGTTTGAATAATGGACAAAAGGTACCACTATTTTTTCTGCAAATTGATAGGGAAAGTGCTGGATAAACTGGAAATATTGTTCAATCAGTCCTATTGCCTCCCACTCTTGCATACATTGCTGAGTTCAAGCAAGAACTCCAGGGACTGAAACTGACTTTATAGAGTAAACAGGTTCTCTTTTATTAGAATTTATTTCCTCAGTTTTGCAGAACTAAACTTAGTGCCCTGCTGTTGATTTCATTTTAAAGTCTATCACTTAGGCATTTAAAAATCTTTGACAGACCAATTATAATTAATGTGATGGGTCTACATCATACAAGAATTCTCATATTTTCTCTTTGAGTACTTGGTACGTCAACATTTTTAAAAGTTTCTCACTTCATAAATTTTTAAGGTGCTTTACTCTTCCGTCTTTTAATAATTCTATCTCCTGAGGTACTTGTGCCCTTTGTTTTGCTGCTGGTTGTTTCTTTTAGGCTTGGTGTCTGTGGGACCAGCAGTCCTTAGTGGCCTCAAATATTCTGTTGAAATTTGAATTGATCTTTTCTTTACTTTTTCTTTGTCTAAATGAGCATGGTTTAAACTAGTTGGTTGAGGAGCAATGTGTGAGGAATGTCCATTCTTTTCTGTAAGAGCTGTCTTCAGACCTCACAAGCCCTGGAAAAACTGCAGCTGTGCCTTGCAGTAATTTGGAAAGCAGGAGAAAAGTGAAGTTGATCGGGAAATAAACTTAACCTCCAAAATATTTGAAATGGGCATCTTTCCTCTTGTTTCTGCATATATTTAAAGTTATTCTGTGATGCCTCTTCTTTCCCCACCAAATGTTTTGTTGTGATGCTCCTTGCTTTGAAGCTCTAGCTACTGTACCAGACTTTGAATCTGAGGGTCAACAGGCTGGTCTCATTCAACAGCGAACTCTGTGGTCACCAAAGTGTCACTGATGCCATGCCCCAGATACATCCTGGTAGGGTTTTCCACAAATGAAAAGATGACAGTTTTGACAAAGGCCATCAAATGGGAATTATCAAAGTAACATGAAAGAGGAGTGTATTCACTGAAGAAAGGAGAAGTTTCCTTCTGGGACTTGGAGGAGGGCCAGAAAGGGAATAAATCTTTCTTGTAAATGTTATACACTGGGGAGAGGTGGAGAGAAACTCTTCGCAAGCTGGGCCGAATGACAAAGCTGGCATGAAGTGAGCTAGACAATTAACTGTGTAGACAGATGAATAGACGGACTGTGAATTTCTTCATAAAGACCATTTCCTGTGTGATGTTAATGCTGTTGACAAAAGAAGGACTCCCAGTGTTTCCTTACCTCTCCAAAGGTTTGCTGGACCCAACCTCTGATGATTATTATAAACTTTTTACAGATTGTGTAGAGCTAAGAGTTTTGTTGAATGTCATTGGAGCTGAACTTTTACAGCCATGCACTAGCATCTAGAAGGCGGGTTATTATAGTGGGTCCCTTTTTTTCTTTACTAACAGTTTTCCTATCAGTACATCACACAGCTTGTGATAATTTTTGATTCAGCATTACTTTTAAGACAGATTGTTTCTGTAAGCAGTCAGAACTGGCATACATGGAAAAGAGAAAGTTTTAAGAGAGATTGTTTCTGTAAGCAGTCAGAACTGGCATACGTGGAAAAGAGAAAGTTTTCCTGTTGTCCTCTGATTGCAGAAACATGGTGGCACCTAAAAAGAGCATCAAAGAAATCATGAGCTGGATGTGAGTTTGCTGAATGGGGTTGTTACACACTCCTTAGTATAGAATGACGAATGACTTAGAATGGAGACCCTGAAGAGACATTCAAAATGGAGAACTTGATATGCATCACGTAAAAAAGGATGACTTAGTGGAAGCCATGCATGACATTTTAATATTTACAGCTTTGCAAGGGTAGAGGAAAAAAAAAACCAAGTGGCTACTTCTAAATGAGTTCTAGCAGTGACCCATGCAGTCCACCTTCTTTTATGCACACAAAGGATCTCTCACTGTAGAGTGCTAAGTTGTCATGCTTAAATTTAAAATCCTGATTAAATAGAGTTTAACTGAGACCTTAACTCTCTTGACATTAGACCTAATAATAATTAAGCAAAGCAAGTACTTTCTTTTATTAAACTAACTGGTAAAGCAGGAAAAAGTAAATGAGAGGTTCAGGTTTTATGTTAGTGCAAACCTTTAGCTGGCAAGACACTTGAGCCTCTTTCTCCTGCTCAGATGCTAAAGAAGGACTGAAATCTGCTTGGATTTGTCCGGCTGGATTTGTCCAGTTTAAAAGAATTTTAACTAGCACAAAGCACATATAAATTGTATCTGTGCCATGCTCTGTATCCCTGACTCATTGTCAAGGTTAAGCTACGCTTAACGGTATGCTGTTCTCCATCTACCTTTGGTCTTGCAGGGCAGTTTTTGCTATGAGCAGTCCTGAGGCTGAGTGGCACAGGTCTCCCTGGCCAGTCAGAAAGCCCTAACGTGCACACCTTGCTGTGGAAACAAACTGTTCTTCAAGAACTGTTGATTCACCTGCATTGTTCTGAGGTGTCATCTTCCAGAATAAAATGGAAGCACTGCTAATGAATTTCATTGAACATACTCCAGATCTGCCAGAATGGGGTCAAATACAGGTGGATCTAGTATGAGACTCAGTAAAAGGGGATCAAGTCTCTCAAATGCAGAGGTTATATTCTCTCTACTGCTCTATACTAGCCAGCATCCTAACTAAGCTTGGTAGGGTCTCCTGTAAGTAGCTGGACTTGATGAACCATATGGGTCCCTTCCAACTCGGGATATTCTATGATTCTATGATAGTGCTTAGCATGAAAACTAGGTCTGGGTCTGAGTAGGCAGTGATTTATATCAGGGTTCAAACCATGTGTAACCCATTTCTATGAAATATTTATATTCTCAAGAAGGATTTTATCATGGGAGGATTTCCCAGCAGGTTAGGTGCATACCTGTGCAGCCTTCATTTTTCATGCTCTGATTTAACTGGGTCTATTCAGGAAATGAGTAATTGCTACACCATTGTGATTTTTGCTTTCTCTTAAAATCGCTAGTTTAGCTGTTGTCTATGAAGTTCTAATCTGAACCTGTTAAAACAAGAACAAGGTACTGCCTTGGACTGGCGTTGAATCTTGACTTGGATACCTTTGCATGATTTCTGCTGTAAGCTGCAATGTTTCCAACACCACAGATGCTTACCTTCAAGAAAGAGTAGCTGCTGACTCCTTCCAAGTTGACAAAAGGTCCTCCAAAGTCTGGCAAAGTCAGGCCCCACACCTCAAGTAAGACTACACTGTTCTGGCACGCCATCCTTGAGGATGAAGTGGGCCTGGCAAGTCCCCTGCAAGGGACTTTCAGCCGCAGGCTGTGCTACTGCCTTTCTGCAGCACTTCTTTGTGAGGGGAAACTCTTCAAGCTCCAACACTTCCAAGCCGTTGTAGTCCCAAAGTTTTCACTTCAGGTTGAAGGGCTGAGAAAAGCAGTTTCAGTGCCTTGCACTATTAATTGTTGTCATCTTGTCATCTGGTAACCCTGTTTATCTGATGGTTTCAGGAGGCCCTGAGACTGAGTGGCATGGCTATGCTGCCTGTGCATGATCTGGACCACATCTGCTGGTTATTTAAAATTTTCCAGTTGTATGCCCCTCCCCCCCCTCCCCCATAAACACAGCAGCAGAAAAATATGTAATTTTTGCAGTAATTGTGATTGTAACAATTGCTTGTAAAGATATTCCCAGTGCATCTATAGCAGTAGCTGAGTATCTTCTCTTTACCTTCTCAACCTTCTGCTTTGAATTGAATTGAACACTTTCATCTGAGATGTGTATTGAATTATTTAGAAGGCTGTTTTGATCTTGTAATCATTTTCTATCATCTCTATTTTTTTGGTGGGCTTTTTCTGCCAACCATGATAATTCACATAGTCATTAAAAAAAAAATAAAAATAAAAATATAGAGACCCCAAAACTCCAACTGTTACTAGTATTGCATCACAATATGAATCATAATTTTCACCAGCCACAAAAAATCTTGTAATTTAGTTTTGGCTTATCTATAACACAAGGCTGAGCTATGCAGAGAGCAGTCTGGATGAATCTACTATGTGTAGTTGTTTGAAGTACAATGCCTATCTCCCTTTGCATCATTAGAATTAATTTTGCATCTTCAGAGTACTTTCAGGCCATTTGCATTTAGTCCTAATACCTAGGAGAAAGTGGCGTTATGGAAGTTGTCTGAGATGGAGAAGTTTAGGGACCTGCTTTGAGCCATAGAAGGAGTCGGTACCAGGGCTAAAATCTGTTTTCAGTCATTCCGGTAATGTTTTGAAGACCCGTGGTGTACATTTGATTCCCAGTCCAGAGTTACGCCTCCCCAAGAAAAGCCAACTAAAACTTATATCTACTTTTAAAATTTTTACGGTGCAGTGGCTATATTTTGTTGTTCCACCTCTAGTACAGCACCACTAACATAAGTTTCATTGTGGCAGCAGTGGGAATAAGAGGTATTTGTTACAGATGACAGCTTAGTGTTTCTCATAATGACATCTCTGTGCAAATGATAATTCAACAATTCTGTGTTAGAGTTGTCTGATGGCAACAAAATTTTCAGAATCAAAAGTATGGGGATAATTAGGACTTCTGCTAATGATTTTGTGCATTTTTATTTTTTCCTTCTCGTTGAAATGAGATTCACATGGATTAATTGCTACCTGCTATAAATAAACCCTGAGAATGGCAATCTGCGTCGCAGAGGCAGAGGGTAGCTGTCATTTAATATATCACAGCTTTCCACGCACCTGTTCGCCCAATGCTGTTGCTATGGGAACCACACTTTATAAAGGAAGCTCTGCATAATTAGCATGGATCAAGGTCTATATCAATCAGAATAATTTGGAAGAGTACAGAGAGCCCATAGGAGAAGGCAAAGCTGCTTGTCTCAGTAGGGAAGGGATCAGACCTCTGCTGTGTGGTAAATAGCAAGGCAGTTACTGGAAGAATTCAGCAGAATTAGCAAATATAAGGGAACCAAATTATACAAAAGAAAACTTTGTCCCTTTGGTTTTCATTATGAAACAGTGTTAGAATGGGCTTTGAAAAGTGAACAAAGACCAAAAAAAAAAAAAAAAAAAAAAAAAAGTGTAATCAACTTGGAGGCTTTGTCACAAACTGGGAAATTTCATAGGTTGCACAAATGCCATCAGGCTGGGATGCCAGCAGTGCTGGTTGGTACTGCACAGCTATACCTGTTTGGCCTTTGTGCCTAGAGGTCCTTGCTTTTTGTCTAAACCTGCAAGGCACATGGCAAACCTACAGATCCAGGTATGTGACCAATGCATTACCGCAGTCACAATTCAGCAGATTAAGGGTAAAACAACAGCTTTAACTTCAGTTTCATTATGTTCTTGTGTCAGAAATGTCACTGTAAGAAGGAGTGCTCAGTAGTTTTATAAAAATGCCTGTAAAAAAAATGAAATTTGTTTTTAGAAAGTCTGGAAGCATTCTGTGTCTGCATATGTGTGTGTCCATATACAAGTGAATGATTGCGAGTGAGTCTTCTGCTGATACTGTCTTGGCTGTGAGGCTCAGCTGGAAGTGATACAACTTTAATGAAGTGACTGCAGAAGAAGAGCTGTGTCAGTCTCTGTAGCTGTATGTGAAGTTGTAACTTTGAATTCTTTAGGGGTCAAATCTGAATGCAAGTGACGATGGCGTAGCGTCATATTTGTGTTAATAATAAACCTTAATAATATGAGCTATCAAAGCAGTTCAAAAGGAAAAAGTGATGGGAACTCAAAAATTTGTGCTATTCAGCATCAGTAATGCTAGAAAATAATTTCAAATACAGTGAGTGGTAGAGGTCATCCTACAGAAGGACTTCTGGTAAAACAGTAATGTGGTGGAGTGTAGTACGTGTATTGTCTGGGCTTTTGAAGATACAGTTATTAAAACCAGTCTAGGTTTGAGGAATTTGTAGACCTTACACGTTAGACCTTACACGGCAAGTTATAGTTCTCGTGTGACACTGGAATGGCCTATGCTAATTCATTAAATTTACTTTAGAAGATCGTGGTAATTTGCTGTATTGACCAGATCATGAAGAAAAAAAATGAATTAAAATTACAAATTGCTTTGGTTCATTTGCATATTTTAGTCCATGTTCATAAAATCCTCACTGCTAGGATTTTATTCATATGGAAGCTTGTTGCCTCACTTAGTGCTGCACTAGATTGCAGACTCAAGAAAACTCCTTTGCTACACACAAACAAGTCTAGAAGAGAAGGTGAGGCGGTTCTTTACCTTTGCTGATCCTTGGCACAAGATGGAAAGGTTTCCACCCATGCTATGTCTGCTTTTTGTCCTACTAGGGCTAAAAGAGAGAGGGTGCTTGACAGACACAGGTACAGCTTTGGATGTCACTGTCACAGAATACAGAAAAAACACACCTCTTTGCTGTTATACAGGACAGGGCAGGTACATGAGCCCTGGATGTTGTGCCCAGAGGAGTGTCCTCACCGCTGGGTTTCAGAGCTGTGCTCTGTCTGCCTCTCTTCTTCCTCCCCCTTGAACTCCCTCTTGCATAGTGTCACAGCTTCAACAGAGCACTGAGTGCCCTCTCCTGAAGCAGGTGGTTAGAGCACTCATTTGGGAAAAGCAGTTTTGAATCCTTCTCCCTAAAGTGGGGCACTGGAAAGTAGAGCCAGGGATGCAGCCTTTCTTTCTTAGCAGTGCTCCCTCCAGCCTGTCTTTGCATTGGGCCAAGCTGGGTGCTGCTGTGGCCATCCTGGGCAGACTCAGAAGAACTTGAGGCATTTGACAATTGCCAGTTAAAAAGAAAAGTGCGTAAGGAGTTCAAGTTCTTCCAAGGAAAGGTTGCAATTGAGCCAAGTCTTTTGGGTTGTAACTTTTCAGTGAGGTACCTAGATTCCACAGAAAATCCTGCTTTTAGGAGCAAATTTAGCTTCAAGTCACTATTCCAAGTTAAGCATTATAGCTATGAGAGAAATGATGCAATCTAAGTACTTTTATAAATTCAATTCATTAAAATAATATTTCCTCTGGCCTCAAAATTGCCAGATCTCATAAACTATCCATTTGAAATTGTTATATACTTTTTTTTTTTTTTTTTTTTGTATTGTTTTCAGTAGAAAAATGTTGCCTCAAGACTAGAAACATTTGGTACAATTTAGTTGATTTTAGATATATGTTCTCATTGGAATTATTCCTCATTTTACTTTTGTATAAAGGAGAGAAGAAATAGGTCTGTAGCTCCAGTGCTGAAAATCTGCTTATACCTGTACTGTAATCATTTTGAAAGAAAGGGAAAACATAGTCAGAAAAGCTTAAGTGGTGTGGAGACATAAGATTTGGAAGGTAATCTTTGTGCTGCATTAAGATTGAAGGATGGCATAGACAAGCAGTTAGAAGAATTTCCTAACCTATGTGAAATTATTCTGTGATTTAGTAAAACAGCAGGCTGGATTTTTCTCAGTGTGTCAGCTTCTATTTTTCTTCCAAAGTTCTTTTTTTTTTTTTTTTTTTGATTTAAAAACTCCATCTATTTTGTTCCGTCTATTAAAAAACAAGTGTAAAATGAATATAAATTTTCCTTATATATGTGACCATGTATCTATGCATCACATACATACCTGAGGGAAGAGGATGAGTAAAAGTCTCCTGGTATGAAGCCTTGAACAACTGCATAGAAACAAAGATTACTTTTAATCAAACATTTCTAGTGTTTATGAAACGGGCTGGATTGTGATGACAGAAAAAAAAAAAAAATCCTGTAGGAATTTATTAACAAAGCAAAAGTCCACAGCCTGGGCAATTTCCCTGGGTGCAAAATTAGAGGTATTTCAATAGTAATTGTGAGGGGATCATCGCTCACGGAGATTAAATAAGAGATTGCCCTACCCCCCTCAGTTTGGAAAGGACCACCATTATCCAAAAACTCAAGTGAAATCACTGAATCATTTCATGTGTACCTTCAAAACTCTATTTCATCATGGCAGACTCTAATCACTACTGATCACTATCTGTACAAGAAATTGAGGTGAAATGAAAGCCTGGTATTTGCATTATCAATTCCCAAAGCCAGACAATGAACTTGACTTAAAAATGTGATCATATTCTAGGCTTAATTGCAATACATCTGAAAATGAAGACTACAGAAATCATTCTAGCTTTGGACTTACTGTTGATTTATGGAAAATGATGAATTCATCTCCTTCCCAGGTAGGAAAATGGCATCAGAGATGTCCTGATGCCTCTCTTAGTCTGTGGTACAAGCAGCAATGGAGTTGGTGCTTCTTGTAAACTCACAAAACATCAGTAAATTCAGAAAATTTCATCCTTACTCCAAACAGGTTTTTCAATGAATAGTTTTTAATAAACACCAAGTGATGACACAGGCACAACTGTGGGAAAGATCTTTAAAGGTCTGAGGAATAGCATAATGCATTTGGAGTTTGATTTTTGCTTGGAAATTGCTTGGTCCAGTTTGTCCCTCATGGACCCAGCATAATTAGTGGTTTTTTTTTTTTTTTTTTTTTTTCCTGGAAGCATGACTCTGTTTTGTTTTGCTTTAGCTTCCAAACTTGAGACCTGCTTAAGTGTGTGTTGTGTGTGTGCCACACTGGAGAACAGCTGTTGTCAGTTTGCCTTTGATTTCTGCCCTTTCCCCTCCTTTTCTTTTTTTTTTTCCCTCTGTTTTTTTTCTCTTGTGGTTTTCTTTTACTCCTCATTCAGGGCTAGACACCTGGAGTGGGAAAAGCAGCGAGCCAGAATCGGTTCTGTAAGCTTGCCTCTCTGGCAAGGCACATGGCACTAGCTCTAGCTCCTTATCACCGTCATTGTGGTATTATGCAGGGTTACCACACTGACTTTTCAGTGTAAAACTGGCACAATGGGCTTTTTGAAAGTGGTGTGTAATTCAGATATATCTTCTGTAGCCATGCAAGTCATATTCTGGGGTTCCGCATTGTGGAGGAAAAAGGGAGTAGGAAAAGAGGCAGATCTCTCCAAATACTGTTACCTCAAGCAGTGGGTTCATTTGTTTCTGCTAACATATGGAGGTGCTTTGGAGAGCAAAGGAATCCAGAATTTTCCCATTTGGATGGCACTGGGCGTGAAATGTCACATATCCTCACTGAGCTGTTAACCCATTTTGAGCTGTCTGTGTTGGGCATGAATACAAACACAGATCTTGACAACAAAGAATGAGAAGTAAAAGAGCTACTTAATGATGGTGCAAGAAAAATGCAGCATCCTAAACCTTCCCTTTGAAACTCAGGGAGTGTTTAGAGATCTCTAGATGGCAAGTGCTGTTTGTGTTGCTTAACAGTGTCTTCTGCCACTGGCACAGCAGCACTTTGCTTTTATAGTTAATGTAGTGGATGCAGTCCCTTTCAGATGCTGATGGAAGTTATTTACAACCTCAGCAGAAAGATCAGATAACACTGTGATAACTGGCTCCTGTCGACACAGTCAGTTTTCCAGGTCTGTAAGACAAATGTTGCTTCTGGCTTGCAGCACCCCGTGTGCTATGCAGATTTTTTTTACCTGGCAGGTGGCTTGGTAGCAGTGGATGGGAAAAAAGGGCTGAGATCAATAACAGCAAATGCTCAAGTTGTGTCAGAGAGAGGTCAGCAGGCAGTGGTCGTGGAAGCTGCCCCTTGACATGACTCTTGCGGGGGAGGAAATGGCCTTGATTTCTGAAAAGCATCACCCTGTGTTAAGAGTACCTAATTATTGCTGTCACTGTAGCCATCTAAAATAACATAGGGCTTTGAACAGGGTTGGTGAATAACTGCATGTGCTCTGATTGTTGGTGCTGTTGCTACCATTTCTTGGTCTTGTGCTGGGCTCTTGCTGGCCTGGGTCCCCTAATATGCAGGCTCTGTCCTATGCTAGTGCCGAGGGGCTGGGAGAGGCCCCAGGAGATGGAGTGCGATCTGACATTGACTGCAGCCATTTTATGCCTGAGATAAGCTTAGCCCGTCTGCTCTTAAAAAACTTCCCTGTCACCTTCCCTTAATGCACTCACTTTTGTGTAGCAACTGGAGCTGCTACTATTCTGTCTGTAGGCATTTCAACGTGGGATTAACTCTTCCAGCTCAAAAAGGCAAGTGGCTAAAACTTTTGGCAAAAGAAATGGGCTGCTATCGTGCTTTTATCTTGCTGTACTTCTTTCAGGATCAGGGAAGACCTGCTTCCTGCAGTAAGCCTGCAGGTACTATCTGATTTCAGTGATGTACTAAAACCCAAGGAAACTGTTAAAACACAAAACCCCAAACTGACCATTTTTGCTCTGGTTGCACAAACAAGGCTACTATAGGGAAGGGCATCGTCAAAGTTTCAGAGAGAACCGGCAGTAGATTTAGCAACCACTTCATTTTATCATGGTTTATATCTCCTTGGAATTAGATGAGCAGCAGATTCTGCAGTTTTCTTCCAGCACAATTCAGAAAGATGTATGTAAGCAATTTCTGCATTATAGTCTCTATTTATATCCATAATTAAAGAAATAAGTATCATAGTTATCTTTCTAATTTCATAATTACCTCTTTGAAGTAATAGCCCTATTCCAGGTGTTTTCAAAAATAAAGCAGCTAGGGAAATTAATTTCAATTAGAAAGGAAAAAATACAAACTGAAGTGGATTGTTTTTTTAATACAACAGCAAACCAATGACAAAACATAACCACAAAAAAGGAGGGGGGGAGGAGAAGAAGCCTAACATGCATTTTTTTGGAGTGTACTTCATTTAGGTAATTAAATCTGTGCAGTGTGAATGAACCATTGGCAGTGGTGCCCTTTTTCAAATGACATTTAGAACACATTAATCTGTTCAATTCTGAGGCATCCCAGCAGCTTAAAACACATCTGGAGGCAAAAAAAATCAGTGAATTCTTAATGAGAATGAATAGTGTTTTGGTACTTAGTACAGATGCTCTAGGCTTTCTCACTTGGAAGAGTTAATAATGTTGAGAAACTTGAGCTGTATACATGTAAATTCATAAGCAATCACAAGTTTATGGCATCTGTATATTGGTGTTTAGAAGAAAGTTACTTTTCATCTCAAAGAAAATGAGAGAACCCATGAAGGAGAACACTCTTATCTTGACCACTTCTTTCTTCTTCTTTCACCCTAATATTATTTCCAGCACCTTTCGTATTGTGTGTGGCCACTGCAAATCCTATTTTCTTCCTGAGATAGGGTTGCAAGGGCAAACCATTTGATGTGGGTTATATGGAAAGGAGCTCTTAGGGAGCTGCCAAGGCTGGCAGATTCTGAGAGAAAGTCATGCTTGTTAAAGCTCAAAGTCTAAAGTTGAATTCTGTAGCAGCAGAATTACTGCTCTCTTCTCTTGTCTGGCTCTTGACAACCCTTCAAAATGGCCACTGAAACAGAGCTCCTGAGAACAGATAAGGCCTGAAAGCAAATTGTTAGGGTCACAGCTCTCTTCTGGAGTCTTTCAAAATATGTCCACTGCCCTTTCAACCTTGCTGTTCCTGTCAGGAGTTACATCAGCAAGGTCAAGTAGGATCCACATTCCTGCAAGTCCTGTTGTGAGCTACTACAACTTGAAATTTTGGAAACTTATTCCCAGGTTTGAATTCATCATTGCAGGACTTGTAGTGGTCTTGATGATGTTTCAGGTTTAACCAAATGCTTGGTGGAAGTGAAGGTCTCAAAATTTGGACCTTTGAATGTGTGTGACATTTGAAAGTGGCCTGGCCATCTCTTAAGGTAGGATCCCTGAACTTCTGAGAAAAGAACGAAAATTGTTCTCAACAAGCATGGGCAAGTACTATGGCTGATTGTGATAATGAACAAGGAAGTTCATCTTATCTCTTTAGAGATGTAAATTATGGTACTGGGGATACTCAGTGTCTGAAAGTATGTGCTTGGAGGTTTAGACAGAACTTACCACATCTGTGTCTTATGCTAGCCACATACTATTTCAATTTTAGGGTAGAATCTGGCACACACTGCCTCTTCCCATCACACACATCACCTAAACTAAATGACTGTTTTCAAATGCATCTCTTTCTTTGAATTAAATATCAGTCCTTTAACTAATAGTCTGGGACAACAAACTCAGCAGGGTGGTCCTGGGATAGGCACTGGGGAGGAATAGAAGGAGAAATGACTAGGGTTCATTCACAGAAAAGATGCATTTCAAATGGAGGGTGGGACTGCAGATCAGAAGAACATAAAGTGAGCATTTAGTGCTTTAAAAAGTATTTGCTTTCTACGAAAAAAATATCATTTGAACATTGCAAGACATAAATTAATTTGCATTGAATGTATCTTTCATTATTGTTCTTTTTCTTTTTGTTAGTAACTAAGGTTATTGCTGCTTAAGGACCTGATCCCTTGCAGCCTTTTTCTCTGTCCTTGATCCTGCAGTGAAATCATAATACTGCATTTTTTTGGGGGTGATATTACTATCATTTCCATGGCAACAGACTGATGTCCAAAGTATGAGATCATGACTTTAGAGTGGGATCATGCAAGGGGAGAAACAGTCCTTGTTAAAACACACACTTTGTCAATAAGAAGGAACTTATTAAAAATCCATTAATTTTGTTACGCGTTTCCCTCTCCAACTGAGTATAATGCAAATGAAAAGTACTTTTTTTAAAGGGGCTGTTTATTTTTTACTTTTCAATGTTGATCGATAAAACCTTGTCTTTAAAGAAAACTGAGCTAAAGAATTGTCATATAGAAAAAAACTTATGTAAAATCCTGATAGTAATTTTTCTTTGAAACAAATGAGTGCTTTCTCATAACAATAGATCTACATAGCTCAATGATCATAGAAAAAGACCCCAGAAAAGATTAACTTTATGCATTTATATTCTCCTTAGGAAGTTCTGGGTCACCCCAGCTATATTTACACTCCACTAGGCTCCCTTAGTCATGATATTTCTTTCTTAAGACTTTGTAGGGCTCCTAACAGTTGTTCTGCCTCTGGTCACCCACACCAGGGTAAAGGAACCATAGCCCCAGTGACCTGTGCTGCAAACCTTGACGTGCCTGGCAGAGGTGACCACCTTCTGACCTGCTTTGGAATATCCCAAACCCACCAGATGTTTTGGAGTGTATCATGAAGGCCAGACAATGTTAGAAGAGGTCTGTATGCTATTGACAGTTCAGAGGCATCAAAAACAGCCTTCCCAAATAAAAACTGTCAGGGTCACCTTTGTTTTGTGTGTTCACCTTCCCTAGAACTGGGGATAGCTTGGAGAGGTCACTGCATGAACACTCTCTAGATATTTCTAAAGAAGAGCAAGAAAAAAGTAAAGGATACCCTGTTTTTAGTGGTCCTCTACTGCAAAAGATGCAATGGGATTAGTGGACTCATGTCCATGCAGTAGTTCCTAAGGAGAGGCTTTACCAGCATGAGGTCCTGCCTACTCCCTCCAAGACCTAGTTCTAAACAGCTGTCCCCCAGCAAGGAAACACCAGGTTTTCTGTATGTCTGGGAAGTACCTGTGGAATGGCTGAAACCCCTTGAAACCCCTGAAACTCTCCTCTGGCAGAGGAGAGAGATGGGGAAGCTGAAGCACGAGTCCCAGCCTGCCCAGTGCTGTCATCTTCTGAGAAGCCATCATGAGTCAACCTGTGTTACTCTGAATTCTCTTTCTGACTTTTGCCACCGGAATAAGATGTGGAGGTCTCTGCTCTCATCCCATGGGCCTGATTCTTCTCTGACTTATGCTGATGCATGTCAGAAGCACACCCCCTGAGGCCCATATATTGGTGTAAATGAGGAGAGAATCAAACCCTTGCTGCAGTGAATAAAGGTAGTTGTAGGCTTGGGGATCTGTTCTCCCATCAGCGCATTCTGTGATTTATGCACAAAACTCCTACTAGTATCAGTGGGCGAAGGGATACTTACATTGCTAAACAGGATTTTTTTTCTTGGCTGCCTGAAGCTACTTAGCATAAGCCTGTTGTGAAAGTGATTGGAGATTTAGGAGAAGGAATGTCAGAGAGAAATAAGAAAAACAAAACTAATCCTAAACTAAGCAACTGTAAGAATTGTGGGCTTCTTAGCTGATTTTTTTTTTTTTTTTTTTTTTTTTTTTTTTTTCTTGAAATCTGGAGTTTTTTAGCAACTGAAAAACTGTTCTTAGTAGTTCTGAGGTCTTGGAGTGGCTGCATGGGTGGGGATTTGCAGAGCCATTGGTGAGGGTGCATGTACAAGAACACGGAAAGTTGCAAGCTGGAAACCTGAGATCATTGCTCCTTTCCTTCATCACAATGTTCCTTGTAACAGCAAAACTCTGTGGAAATACAGCTGTAGCCCTTGCTATTTTGTAAATCAGATTTTGCTCCCCCTTCCTTTCTGATCAGGTTGCCAGCTTCAGAGTTGTTACACTGAAGATAAAATTTTCCTCTTCTTTCTCTGCAATGTCTTCTAAATTTCTATGGTTCCTTCTGAATTTCTGATCTTTAATAGAAGGATTACTGTCTTGCCTTTAGATAGATATGTAAGGGCAAGCTAGTCCTTGATGTCTTGGGGAGAATCTACCTGTTTTGCTACTGTCCCGGCATTGCAGGAAACTGGCTAGAGTTAATCTTTATTAAGCAGAAGCATACAGGACCCACACATCCTCTATAATCCCACTATATTCTCATGCTTACCATTTCCTTTATTGATTTGCCTGTCTAAATGAGTACTTCTAAACTCTGTGGGAGTTTTCCAATTAGATAAAAGGCAATTCATGTCACCCTGCTGCAGCTCTAACAGCCATAACCAAGAGAGTGCATTGAGGACTTCTCAGCAGAGCAACCTAGTTTAATCAAGGCAGCCCCCTTCAGCGCCACCTCATCTGCAGGATATCTCTCTCAACATGCAATGCTTGTTTTACTAGAACTTTAGAGGAATGGGTTGCAGCTCCACTGACAGCTAGGTGGGTGGCAGGGAAGATGCATGAGCTTCCCTCTCAGAGGCTGTTGGGGAAAGTGCTGCTGCTTCAGAAAGGCAGGCATGATGCACACAGAGCTCAGCATCCTTGCTCCTGTTAGAGCTGCCCGCAGCATTGCCCTTTCCAAATGAGAACAAAATGTCTCAGAAGATAGGCACTGGTGCTTATGTGAATGGTGCTGCTGCTGTGAGAGTCGAGCCTGAGAAACCTGCTAGCAGAGAGCTGAATGAGCATTTGCTGAGTGCTATGCATTTTCTGGGGAATTACCCTTTGTGGGAGAAACAAGTTTTCTTGTATGCCCAGAGAGCATTTGGGTTCTCTAACCTGAGATAGTGCACAGCTGATGGACAGAGGAATCCACAAAGGGAAGGGAGGGCTGAAACTGAAACTCTGTTTAGCTCTGGAGTTGCTAAACAAACAAACAAAAAACAACAGCAAGAAAGCACAAAACTCTGTTGCCTCCCACCCTCCTCTGCTGAATGCCCTGTCCCACGGTCCTCTCTTGCTGAAAGCCCTGGACAGATGCTCCTCTTCTCACCTTCAACAGGGTCTTTTTGGTTTACTATCCAGGACCAGGTCCCTCCTGCTCTCCTTGACTGTTCCAGTGATGCAGCCTACACAACTGTCTTTTTGAGGCTGGGAGCAGTCTCCAGGCTTCATGTGGTTTTTAAAGGCAGGCGACTCCTTGAGCTGCCTCTTGCACCCATCAGCAGCCCCCCAGCAGGTCCTTTTTCACCGTGGGCCAAACAGTAGCATTTAACTGCTGCTGAAGGCAGGGTGGGAGCAGGGGGAAAACTGAGAGGGATGTAAAATGCCTCCCTCTCTCAGCCGGGAGGAACACGGCCTGCCCAGGTGCTGGGGCTGCACCAGTACGTAGAGTAGTGCAGCGTGGTCCCACTAGGTGGGAGCCCAGCATCAGGATTAGGGCTGTTTACGGTTCTTCTCACCTCTTCCTGCCCTTCTTCGGGAACGGTTTCTAAGCTCCCTTGAACAGCACAAAATGAAGCTATTACCGGCTTTACTTCATTTTTTCTCTCTCTCTCTCTCTTTTTTTTTTTTTTTTTTTTTTTTTTTTTTTTTTTTTTCCAAGCAAATAAAGTGCCTCTGAAGTGCTGCTTTGAAGCCTGTGCATCTGCACACCTGTGAAGTGTAGGAGAATCTGGGGGACAGGGAGATGGCCTGGGGAGGACAGTATGGTTGGGGGAATGATCAGCATGTGCTGCGGGGTAGCCTGTGAGCCTGTTTATCGCCTATATATAGAACTGCTGGCGTGAACCTGTAGTGAATAGTGAGCAATCAGCTGTTCTTCATGCTTTGCCTAGAGCTCTGAGAATGACAGGAATAGAAGGGGAAAACATCCTTAGCCCCATGTATTTGTTTTTAAGAGAGGAATGTGACTAGGTAAACAGAACTTCATTTGCACTGCTTTCTACCTGTAGTTCTCTTGGGAGATACTGTGGCTTCACACAAACTCAGAGTTACCGAATGACACTGAACTGAAGGTAGGGGATGGGATTCTCTTTGTGTACTCCACGATCTCATCTGCTGTCTGGTGTAGGGTAAGGTGTGTGCATAGTGTCCTGCAACGCAGGAAAAGCTTGTAGCTTTGACTGGAGAGGACAGAAGCAGGAAAGTGTAAACTCATATGTGACCTATCTAGATACTGGCCAAATTTTAGTTTCTTTAACTGTGTAAGGTCCTTCCCAGAAACTTTCCAATATCAGATGGTCTTTACCAAGGAATGGATCCATCGAAGTGCTACTTGAGACTCCTGGGCAATGCCACCATGTGCCCCAAACTGTGATCAGAGTCTTGTGGAGTACTGGTTGGTCAAGGAGTAGTTCTCAGTTCCAGCTTCCCAGACTGTAACCACAGTTTTGGTGAGGAGTTTTTTTTACTATTGATATGGTTTATCACTACCAAAGTTAATGCTGTATTTTTTTGAGTAGGAAGGAAGAAGGCGGAATCTTGTTATTCTCTTTATTGTCCAGTTTAATTTGTGATCTATAGGAAGAGATGCTTTTTGGTGGTGGTGCTGCTGCTTTTGGCTTTTATTTTGAGAGAGGGTGAGGGTGAGAGAGAGTGAATAGCGTTTGGTTCTGGTTCTCCATTATTTCAGGTTAGGATGTGCCTGTGCATCACCTCTACAGAGCAACTACAGAAAATATGCTGTGATCTAAGAAATTCTGTGTGTTTTGGGTCAGGTTCTTTTCATTTTCCCTGTTTTTTTGAAGCAAGATGACTGTTCCCTCTTGCTTCAGAAAGTGCTAGTGCTCCTTCTGCAACAACACGAAGCTACAGAAGTACCTCAGGTCCCCCTCTTCAGGGTGCTGGGACAAGCTACCTGTAAGAGATGAGATGCCTTGGACTCTCTGTGGCTTAGAGCTCACCTGGTGCATTCTGGCTGGGGCAGTATGGACAAAGCTGAGAAGCCTGTCAGTACTTTTTGTAGCTCAGCAAAACCAGTAGTTGACTTTTCTGTGTTCGCAAGGTGCTGCCACGTCACCTTTACGTTGTAAAGAAGTGAGTCACTGTGAAAGGTAATGTGCTTTGTTGGAGTAATGTGGCTCTTCATTCAGCTTTAGCAGAAAGTGTTGTGAGCAGTTCTCCTCCCATTGCCATATGTGTCAGCTGGAATGAACACTGCAGTAGCTCTGCAGTCTGTTCCCCTGCAGCGCTTTTTCAAAGTACATTAGCTGGCTGCTTTTGAAGTCTCATTCTGCTGCCCTTCATTGCAAGACTACTCGAATCCTCCCATCGAGTATGGTGCCACTAAGTTGTATGTTTCCAGGCTGTCACTCTCAATCCTCAGAGTTACTGGAATTTTCTGAGGAAATGGTGTTGAGTTCCAGTTGGCAAACTTTGCTCATCTGCAGTTTGTCCCTCCTGTACACATCAACAGCAACCCCCGGCCAACCTGCAGCTTGGCATTGCCTGTATGTTAATGCCACCTGGCTGGTGTAAAGCAGAAAGGGAGATGGCTCTGCTCTGCTCCCCATTTTTTTGGGGGTGTCGCCGGCCATGTTAATTCATGTCTGTCTCCTCTAGCCTGCCCGTTTTTCCATTAAACTTGTAGGAACTTAGTTACTATACCCTCCTTTTTCAAGTTTGGGTGAAATTAGCTATTGAACTCAAAACGTGGGGGAGGATTTGCAAATTCACACATTCACTGGACAGACAGCATGAACGTATAAGCATCCTATTAGAAAACTAGGTTAAAAATAAATAGTAAAATGCCTGGAAATTTACAGTGTAGCTCTCCTTATCTTAAACATCATCATATGATATGATACTTGTCTATATAAGTCATTGTAAAAGCTTTCAGTGGGGAAAAATAGGGGAAAAAAAAAAAAAAAAACACAAAACCAAATATTCATGGCAAATGGTATTTTTCAGCTCTCACTGGAGCATAAGCAGAGAAGCAGAAACTCGACATCCCCAACTGAAATTACTAGTGTGTTACTGATTTCTCACATCAAGAGACTGAGAGCAATGTGAAAAAGCAGATGTTAAAAAGAGTAAAAAGGGAGTTGAAAATTCTTTGCTGGCAATTCTTTACATTTTTTTTTTTTCCTACCAAAACCTAGGGAGGTTCTTTTTTTTTTTTTTTTTTCAAAATCTGTTTTGAATGCGTCTAGCTGTAAATCTGTAAATGTTACAAGTATACTGAAGAACTTTATTAATTTTAAGTATACTTTAACCTTGCTTTACGTCATCTGAGAGATGTAGCTTTACTCATTTTTACTCGGTGTAATCTCCGAGCAAATGCTGCATCAGAGGGCAAGATGAATAAAATTAACGTTGTCAGGGGTACTTCACTTTCAGATTTCTTCACTTTTGAATTTAAAGTCTAAACATAAAAATCCCAGTAATTTCTGGTTTTTGTAGTTTAGCACTGAACACACACATAAATGAGCAGCTTACTCATGGCTGCAGTGTAGCTATTACTGTCTAATGTATAATTCCCTGCACACAGATAAGCTTTGTTTTTACTTGTTCTCTAAGTTTTTAATTGCCTAGTGGTTTGCAGTACAACATAAAGAGCAGGTGTTTGGAAACCATGTAGAAATGAAGGGGGTGGAAAAAAATAAAGGAGACGCAGGTTATCTTTTGACTGAGAAATTTCCTCTGGAGTCTGGAAGAACAGAGTGGAAGATAAATGAAGACCAGCATTCGGCTGGGGGTTTTATGGAGACTAGTGCAGGCTATAAAAAAAAATAATCAGAAGGACCCTGTGAATAAAGGCATGTAAATGTCATTGATTAGGGGAATATCAAATTGCAGAGTGTTTCTACTCCTTTATGCAAACTTGGGAGAGCAGTCTGTTGCTGGGAGGAGGTTAACTGATTCTAGCCTGAAAGTTTGATCAAAAAGCTGTACCAGACATTTTTGATGTTCACGCCGACACCTCGAGGGGCATGTGGGTAGTGCAGTAGGTGCTGCACTGAGATATGGGGAGCTGAAATGCTCCCAGGAGGCCTGGACTTGCCTCCACTGCTGCTCACTGCCCCTCTAGCAGGGGCTGCAGGCACGTGATGCAGGACGAGTCCTTGAAATTTGTGTTCTGCAGTGTGTTGCTGAAACATGGGCGGAAGATGCTGAGACCCCTTCAGGCTTAAAATACAAGGCAATACTCTCATCTTCCGTTGAACAGGCACAGGCGAGAGACCCAGGCTACACCTGGCTGCCAAACTCTTTAAGGAATATTTCCCTCACAATATCCATATCCATAGCCAGAGCCAGGCAGCTGCTGAAGGAGCTGTGTGAGCTCTTAGTCATGGTGTAGCTGCTGGGGAAGCCTTTCCTTAGTGTTGGGGAGAGTCTTGCAGCCTCTTTTGCTTCTTGCATTGCAGCGTGAGAGGGTTGGTGGCCACATGAGCTGCAGCTGCTGCCTTGGGTATATCTCTGGCCTGGGTATATCTCTGGGCATTCTTGATAGGCTGCTCTCCTAGCTAACGGGTCCTCGAGGATGGGATGCTCCCACATCTGAGAGATGTGAGGAACCTCATCCTGCCCATACTCTTGGCTGGCATGGGATTGTTCCCCATGGTGTATTTTCTTTCACTTGATTAATTGATTCCAGTGGTGGGGTTTTTGTTCCTTGTCTTGGGAGGCAAATTTCAAAATATAATGGACTTCCTTGTTGAAAAATATTTCCTGATATGCAGCCTACGCTTTTGCTGGTTTAATTACTACTGCCATTTTGCAATTGCCAAAGCTAATTACCATTGCCATGTTCATTTGTAAAACAATGTAGTGAGTGCTGAACTAAGCTGGCATCTTAGGATTCCTACTGACTCTGAAAAATGCAGCTGGATGAATGCTCATCCTGTGGGAAACTCTCCAGTAAAACACAACATTTTATTCTAAATCAAAGTAAAGCATTGAAGTGAAAAAATGTCTTGTGAAATAAGAAAAACAAGAAAAGGAACACTTAAAATCAAAATAATTTTTTAAAAGTAAATTTCTAATTTGACATTATTTTTTAAAAATAGCCTACATTTTAAATAATTTTCTGTTTTAATTCTTTCTTTACACATTAACTTTTTTTTTTTTTTTTTTTTTTTTAAATGACTGTTACTTTTAGAGCAAGAGAAGCATTCTCAGATTCTCAGCCTGGCTGATGTGTCCCTTGATTCAGATGTGTGGTGATGCACCGTTCATTGGAGCACACAGTTGTTTCCTCACTAATATATTAACTTCCTTGGACCCCAGGGCACCTAAGGAATTGAGACCCTGCCTCTGAGACAGTCTCCTGGTAGGATCCTTTTTCATGCAAGCACTGACTCCTTGACTTCATAGAGGTCCTCAGTTGTTCAGCCAAAAATCCAGGAAACCCAAGAAAGCTTCACTGAAGGTCAAGGAAAAATTGGAATTCTCTGAAATTGCCAGAGCCCCATAAACAGCTCACTTTTTAGTACCTTCCAATGGAAAACTATTTTGCTGGAAAAAATTATGAGCGTGCATAAGGAGGGCGTATTAAGGGAGTAATGTACAGGCAAACAGACATGATGGTTATCGTGGAGCACCTCTGCTGCTCCTTCTGATTCTTTCTGATTACTGGAGATACATTGGTATGCTCTTCTGCCTCTCCTAGTCTTGTGAGACATTCCAGGGGATATCTTTTTAATGATAATGGCCACACGTTATAAGATATGCCTTGAGACAAGCTGGTTTTTATATACTCTTACCTGCATTACAAATGTGACACTTGTGGTATGAGTTAGTGAGAGTTAGTCTTGATAGTGTTCAGTTGTTATTTCAGCTTCAGTGCATTTTAATCATGCTTCCACCATCAAACACAGCGAATATTTCCATTATTCATTCGTGTATTTTTTTTTTCTTTTTTCCCGTAGCTCTTTGAGACAAACCAAAGCAATAGGATTGTTTCAGTTCATCTCTATGTTTGTGCATCTCTGCTCTTAGCAAAAAGCACAGCATTTAAAAATCCAAGTCTTTTTCGGAAACTGTTGCTTTTGCCCTAACTATGTGATATTCCATAATTCCTCTAAAACTGAAGTGTTCTGGAGTGTTTAAGGCTGGAAGAATATTTAATAACAGGAAAGGAACCTATACAGAGAATTTATTTATTTATTTATTTATTTTTTAAGTCCGGTTGCTGGGGAACTTGCAGTTTCTAGCCAAAGCAAAACAATAGTGGGCAATCAGAAGTGGAGGAAGACAAAATCTCAGTAGGATCAGCACTGCTCAGACTGGGGGCTGGAGGCAGGAACTCTGAAGTTCTCCTGATTTGGTCCCTGAAGTATGTTCTAGTCTGGGGCAAATCATCTACTTCAGCTCTTGCTTTGGTTTTCTTGTCTGTAGAATGAAGATGACGATGCTTGCAATGATTAAGATGAGGAATGTTATGCAAGTGTTTTTCGTTTGTTTGTTTAAGATTTAAAATGAATATAAAGCAAGTTTTCTCTTTTAGCATTTTCTTTTTCTGATTTATTTCAGGATTTGTATTAGGAGCCAGTCCTCCACAGGGTTGGTAGACTTGTCACAGTTCTACAGTATTTTTGTTTCTTTTGCCAGTATACAATAAGGTAAACTCTGCTCATGTGAACAGAAGATGAATGCTGGTGAAGAAGGGAATGGGAAAGGGATGGTTGTGAAATGTCAGTGGAGGATATTCTCAAGTAAAAATGACCTGAAAGCAGTCTGCAAATAATTTATCAATTCAATGGTAAAGTAATAAATCCATGAAGACAAGCAGCTGACAACAACAGAGATCTGGACATCCCTTTTGGCAGGGCTCAAACTGTCGGTGCCATCCAGAAGGAAAGCAAAGCCCTGACAGGAGGTCACCGTATGCCTCTGCCTGTCTCAAGTTCCCTCTCACCACTGGTTCTTAGAGTAGCATCATTTTGGACTTACCTGAAATCTCTGGCACTTTACACTGTTTTTCTATTCTCTCCATTTCCTCTTTGGGTTAATCTTTTTATTAAGTCACAAAACTGGCTCAAATTCTCTGCATGCTGTGGAGGGGAAGACTTGAATAGAAATCTCAGTAGAGAGGCTGGTTCTTTAATTCCATATGAGGGAAAACAGCTGGAGTGGAAGAGCATTTAGGAGAGGGCCTGATTTGCAGTGTCAGAAAGGGCAAGAGAAATAAGATGAGCTCCAGTGAAAACAGCTGAGTCACATGTAAGTAAGAACGGGATGTGAAGTATATTTCATGCAACAATTCTCTTCAGAGGAGAAATGGAAAAGAAATCTATCATGCACCCACTTTACCTTGATGTGTTCCTTAGCAGGCTGGTTCTGCATGGCTTTCTGAATACTCATCCTGGGGTGCCACAATGTACCCATTCCTCTTTAGCCCCCTCTGTCTGTTATTTTAATATTTCCTTTGGGTGTCTCTTGTCTCCTGTGGATAACTAACCACAGGCTATCCTGAGCTCTTCTTAAACTGAAACAAAATTTTAATATCTTTGATATTAATTGGAGGTTGTTTCCATTACAACAGGCTTAGTATTTATTGATGTGTATACTGAATAAAGCCCTGTTATGTAAACATTCTTCGGAGGGTTATTCCCTGTAGTTGAAATTTATAGTTCCCTATAGTCTTAAAACATCAAAAGTAGGTTTAAAGAAATTTCTGCATGCAGTTTTACCATTAGTCTGGAAGCTATTTTATATATATTCTTTGTGCATGTGCATGGGCTCTGGAGCTTTCTTTTATTAACAAAAAAAAAAAAAAAAAAAAAAAAAGGAAAAAGACAAAAACACACCAAAAACCCTTTAAAGTATTTTAAAAGGTTTTAATCAAAAGTATCAAGCAACTAAAATAAAAGTACTGTTTATGTCGTTCCATGGATAAGTACAACATTTTTCTTTTTGTATGTCAGGTATATGACAAACCCAGAGAGGTTTGTCATATGGCAGCTGAGGAAAGGAGCCATTAGAATTAACATCTAGTTGAACTTTGAAAGAGCCTTGTGTGAAAACAATGCCACACAGCATAAGAATAATTAATTACAGTACTCTGAAGATGCAAAGTACTGTAGAAATCCCCGGCATTCATCATAGCATTTAGACTCAAATGGCTAATAACAGATTTGATTTTGCTTTCAATGAATCATCATCAAAGAATTTTTTGTTTCTCTGAATATTTTCACTATTTTCCATATTTGTTCTATTAGAGTCTGAGCACACACAAAGGAGAAACATTTAATTTATTAAAATCAGACCCTGCCAGTATTGGTGTAGGCACTTTCAGTGCTTTCCCCTGAGAAAATCTAGATAATCTTGGACAGAATTGCATGTCTGAAACCTATTTGATGATGCTGAGATGTTTACCAACTTTTCTTTATTAAGAACAGAGTAAGCAATAAGATCTACATTGGCTTTATCCAAGGGAAAGATAGTAAAAGTCATATTTCCTTGAACTGTGTTATTACTATTTGAAGAGCTTATAGATAACATTATCCTGAGGAGTATTTTCTCTTCTCATTTAATAATTTTAATAAAATAGGAAGTTATTGTGCTGTGGCCAGCTGCATATCCTTTTTTTTGTTAAGGATGCAGTCTGGCTGACATCAGTAACCAAGCACAGATTATGTATTTTTTTTTTTTTTTTAATCAGAGATTTGCTCACTGAGCTGCCTTGACATGAGCAGAACAGTTTTGTCTGTCTCTCGGTGCACCCTGACAAGGGGCAAAGTGCGTCAGGAGTTTTGTTACGCTTCTTTTTTGTGAGAACAGTAATGGTCAGATTTTTAGTGCTTTATCAGACTTGGAGGAATTTCTGTTGCACAGAGGCATGACAGGATTTTTGTTTCTGTTTTTCGAAGCTACTTCAGTGTTTTCTTGGTTTGTCACCTTTCTTTTCAACACGACTGTTGCCTTGTACCATTGGTTTACAGACAGTGCTATGATAGAGATATTTCTTGCAAACTTCTTGTAATGAATTTTGGACTGTTCCTGCAAAGGCGTCCTCATAAGTGATCTTTTTCCTGTAGAGCTCAGGGAAGGAAGCCAAGATGTTCAGCTCTGCGAACAAAGATTCCCCAGACATTTTTTCCTGAAAACAAACAAACTTTTATCTCTCTCAGTCTCTCTTTTTTTTTTTTTTTTTTTTTTTTTTTTTTTTTTCCTTCCCCCCTCCCTCCCCCTTTTTTTTTTTTTTCCTGTTAGTAGCAGGAGTTCTTTTGCACTCTGAGTTTTGACAGAAGTGACCCACTGAGCACCAACATTGCTGTTATGTGCAGTGAAATCTCTCATATCCTCAACTGGTGCTCAGGTGCCCTTTACACCTTCTGTTATGGTCCATTTTCTTCTTGAGGTACATTGGCCTGACCAGCTTCTCTGAGGTAGGAAAGCCCTGGCTGTTCATACAGGTCAAAGGGTCTTTCAAGCATGGTTGTCGGGTCAAAGTGCCTATTAGCTATTAGTGTTAATCTTCCTTGTCTGAGCACTTTATTTTTGCAGCAATACTTTCTTTAAGGAAGGGTTGTTAATGGTTATGAGATGCTTACTCTTCATTTTACTTTATTAGCTGATGCAAGACTAATAGTATACAGAATTTTTAAAAATAATACAACTATTATCCTTTAGACTATTATATGTTGAGTGATTTCTTCAGTTGATGATTCATATTTTTTAAAAAAATTCAATTTGCCTGTTAAACATCACATTTTTATTTTTAACATCTATTGCTTTTTGGAAAAATATAAATTTTCTGTCATTGTCTCATAATAAAGCTCGCTGTGCATACTGTATAACTTAAAAGACACTAGTAAGCAGGACACAGCACAAATTGTTTCAAATCTCTGGTCTTTAAAGCAGACGCATTGAACATAACTGTGATAAAACAAAAAGTAAAAGAAGCAGCAAAATCCAGTGGTCTGCAGAAGAGGTGCAAGGGTAAAAGGTATGGGAACACCAATATTAGTAAATGAAACTTCTGTGTACCTAGCCAAATCCCATGAATTAGAAGAGGCTGTATTTTCCCTTGGTGACGACCCCAGCAACCAACTCCCTGAGATTTCCCCTTCTCTGCTTTGCCGAGTGGATCTCAGGTGTTTCATGAACAAGTGAAAACCATGATTTGCTTTTGTCCTATGTTGTTAGCAGGGACAATTTTCTTTGTCTGCTAGAGCTGCTGCTGCACAAAGCCAGCAGGAGAGCGCAGCCTGTTGTGCAGGAATGGGAGTTGATATTCTGTGATTGATCTGAAAGGCAAGAAAGGAGTGAAGGTAATCGTGTGGTCTCAGCTGTTTACTATTTGCAGTATGAGACTGTGAACAGGAGACTTTTTCTACCCTTCTTAAGTGAAGCTGGTGTATTGAATAAACAATGTTAACTCAGGCCATAGTCCCTCAGTTTTCTGTGGTTTGGTAAATAGGTATAGTGATTGCAATTTTTCATTTAATTCCTTAAAAATACTACTGAAAACTAACTGAAAGCTGCATGACTGTGCTGTCTGCTGCTATGTCTTATATTTCATTTCTTTCCCAACTACCTTGTGGCTCAATTAATTTTGAGGACATTTGATGAAGAGGTAGAATATTCAAAAATAATGAGTTCCTAATAGTTTTTTGAGAGTAGGTAGCTGGTTGGAGAAGGTGGGTCTTCTGCAAGACCCCTTGAAGCAAAAATTGTTGGAAAATGCACACAGAGTGAAAAGCTGTGTTTTGAGTTAAAACTTCCTAGAAACCATACTTCCTAGCTTTGGCTGCTGCTGGCTCTGATTGCTTTTCATTTTAGTGCATCAAGTTCATCTTTGTGATTGCAGAATGAGGGGTTATTCCATTCATTTGGTTTATTTGAAGAACTTTTCCATACATGTTATGGTCCAATTTTAGGTAAATTTGGGTCTCTTCTTGAAGAAGAGACTTTTTTTTTGTTTTCTTTCTTCTTCTTTCTTTCTTTCTTTATTTATTTATTTTTCCTGTTTGATTAACCATAATATTATTTTTACCTTTAAACATTACTTGTTTCCCTTTCTAATTTGTATAGATAATATCCAGTGGGTACTTGTACAAACCTGCAGTTTTTGTTCCTTTACTTGTATTCCAGAGAGGTATATCTCCCAGAAACTTTCTAAGAAAAGGCCAGGGAAATAAAAATTGTTGATGGTCTTATAACCACACCACTGAAGTGTTTTAAACTGTTTATTGTTACGTGGATTCATGCCTGCAAGTAATCCCTGTGACCAAGGTTTGTTCTAGGTAATGGAAGTGGCTTCTGTTGATAGATGGGACTTGTCTTTTTAGAGACGAAGAGGCTAAATATTGCATGGTTATGGTTTCCTCTTTTGTTCCTGCATATGTGAACTTAATTCAATATCCAGTTGAGGAGATAAGTCTTCCTGGTGAGTCATGTGGCACTTGAAGGAACTGGTAGGATAGAGCTGTCTAAAAGTTTTTGGTAGTTAGTTTTTATCAAAACTGAAATGACTTGGTGGTTTCTTTACAGCTGTTATCTCTGGCTGTAAATATGCCTGGAGAGAGAGCAAGTATACAGCCACAGCAATGGACCAGGCAGAATAACTCTGAACCACTTGCCCCATATACATCGTATAGATGAATGCCCGAAGTATAGAGGCCCCATTCTGTATTCTCCCTTTGCCAATAAGTACTTGAAATATATTTTCTTTTCGTTAGTATACAAATAGATATTAAATTAAGTCTGTTTTACAACCAGTCCCACTGATACATAGTGTGGACTTTCTCCTTTGAGGAGCTCCTACAGCAGCATGTGGCTGCAATGGTACAGGGGTTATCCTAGGTGGTAAAACTTCTCTCTGTGCAGAGGGTCAGCACCAAGCCCAGAGGAAACCTGCATGCCACAGGAATACTTGTCTGAAAGTGAACAAGGAAGGAGTTTAAATTGGCCTTTAGGGGTGTATTTCAGTGGTGGTTTATATCAAAGATCAGTCACTCTATTTTTTCCCTTTTCTTGTGTTATACGTGCCTTCTCCGCTTTGACTGTCTTTGAAAAATCTATGCTTGATTATTTTCATGGATGTAAAACTTAAGTTGTTTTCTTTTGTGTATATTTAACTGTACTCCTTCCCTCATTCTAGGCTTGAACTAATAATTTCTTGTATAATTGCCTTTATGACTGAATTTTTGGAGAAATTAATCTCTTCAAGCTGTCAGGTAGCAAGACAGCATTTGTATAATAAGCAAAAATGTAGCTCTGGAGGAAAATATGGAAAGGGTACGCATACACAATGTGTGTGTGTGTCTATACAATGTACATAACTCATATTTTAAATATATGTATTCACATATGAATATGCATAAGTATGTGTGTGCATACATACAAATATCTACATATGTGTATGCAGGCAGATTCTTTTGCTAGAAGTGGGAGAGCTCAGCTGAAATCTGTGAACCAGTAAAGCGATCCACATATTGCATGTTGAAAACAAGAGAGCTATGGAGCAGTGAATGTTCATGAGAATATCTGACTCAAAAGATCAGGTAGCTTTACAGTCAGACTAAAGGTCTAAAAGTTTTAAGACAACGTAGGAAAAATACTCATCAAAATTGCTCACTTTGCAGTTGCTGCCCTATACAAACAGACTGCAGAGCATTTTGGAAAGAGTGACCATTATCAGTGGTGTGTTTTCAAGAAACTGCTTTAGATCTGTAGTGGGTTTACGTGGCAAGGTTTTGGTAGGAGGGGGGCCATAGGGGTGGCTTCTGTGAGAAGGATCTAGAAGCTGCCCCATGTTTGGTAAGGGCCCCACTGCTGACCAGAGCTGAGCCAATAAGCGATGTTGTTTTGCACCTCTGTGAGAGCATATTTAAGACAGGGAAAAAACCGCTGCGCCACTCAGCAGCTGGGAGGGTGAGAGGAGTGAGAAACAGCCTTGCAGGCGCCAAGGTCAGTGAAGAAGGAGGGGGAGAGGTGCTCCAGGCGCCGGAGCAGAAGTCCCCTGCGGCCTGTGGTGAGGACCACGGTGAAGCAGGATGTCCCCCTGCAGCCCATGGAGTACCACGGTGGAGCAGGGTTCCACGCTGCAGCCCGTGGAGGAGACCACAGTGGAGCCTGTGCCCCGAAGGAGACTGCGGCCTGTGGAAGACCCCTGCCGGAGCAGATTCCGGGCTGGACCTGCAGCCCGTGGAGAGGAGACCACGCAGGAGCAGGTGACCCGGCAGGAGCTGCTGCCCGTGGGGGACCCAGGTTGGAGCAGTTTGCTCCAAAGGGATGGACCCCGTGGTACGGACCCATATATGGAGCAGTTCTTGAAGAGCTGCTGCCTGTGGACAGCCCACGCTGGATCAGTTCGGCAAGGACTGCATCCCGTGGGTGGGACCCCACAGCACAGGGGACAAGAGTGACCGAGAAGGAGCGGCAGAGAACTGCTGTAGACTGACCATAACCCCCATTCCCCCATTCCCCTGCGCCACTCGGGGGGAGGAGGTGGAAGAGGGTGGATGGGGGGGGAAGGTGCTTTTGGTTTCTTTCCTTTGTTTCTCACTTCTCTAGCTTGTTAGTAATAAGCAATAAATCTTACTTTCTCTCTATGCTGAGTCTGTTTTGCCCATCACGATAATTATTGCGCGATCTTCTAGTCCTTATCTCAACCCTTGAGCCCCTTTCATCGTATTTTCTCCTCGCTCCTCTTTGAGGAGGGGGAGTGAGAGAGCGGTTGTGGTGGAACTCGGCTGCCCACCCGAGTAAAACCACCACAAGATCGAAGAGGAAATGCTGTCCCATGCATTGAAATACTGTGTGATACTGGTCTAACTGGATGGAGAAAGGACTTATTTCAATTAGGCTCACATTGAGCCAAACAACTTTCTCTGTGGAGGTAGTGTGGATGCAGGAGTGCGTTTGTAGGAGCAGATAGAGTGTGGTTGTCCTTGTTTATGCCAGACTCACTTGCTTCAGTGAAGAAGAAAATAATTTCATGAATTAAATCTGGAAACGTGGGACATGATGATATGACCTTTTGTGTGCAAGAAACTTTGTTGAAATCATTGTTTTTCCTCTGAATTTATACCATTGTGAATGAAAGAATGGATTAAACTTACAGCAGGATCATGTAGGCACAATATAAAAAATGTCAAGGCACAGAAACAACAACACAAAAAAGTAATAGGAAATTGTTCTGCAAACAGTAACAGGATGACCGAGGGAAGAGCTGGTCTTCTGCTCCAGGGAATAGGACATCTGAGCAACAGATGATGTTGAGAAATAATTAATGCTCCATCAACTTTCACAGAAGAGGTCACCCACAACTAGTGTTAGAAACACTTAGAAATGACAAAGGATAAGATTGCAGCTTTTAACAGAAAATAACAAAATGGACACTTCGTGACTAATTTGATATTTTTAAATTGAAGTAGCCTGAGAAACTTCATCCAGGGCTATAGCACCACTGAAATGCCACAGCAAGTTACCAGCAGTCAAAATACAGGGGCTATCTTAGACCCAGTATTATTCAGTATTTTCATCAGTCACTGGGAAGACAGTGTAGAGAACATTCTTGTTAAATGTGCAGATGACATTAATCCAAGAGGGACTGCCATAATATTTTATGGGAAGATATGAATTATAAATGGTAAATTGAAACTCCTATCTGAAAAGAAAATTTAAGAAAAAAATAAATAAAAATAAGTAAATAAATAAAAGGCTCTGCAATAGTAACAAGGCAAGATACCAGAATAGATAGGACTGTCCAATCTGATCAGTCATTCTAATATAGGATGGTGAAATCCCATGGTAAATGAGTGAAGGGGTATATAGTAGACACATAAAAAATATGATTCTAGGATGCATAAATATGAAGTAATTTATTTATTTATTTTTTATTTATTTATTATTATTTTTTTCTCAGATAGTGCCAAACTACTCACCTGGAGTGGTTTGTTCAGTTTTGGATTCCACACTCAAGAAAGATGTGGACCTACTATAGCTAGCTCCTAGAAGAGCGAAGTGAAGAATCAAAGATGCAAAGAGGCACCTGGACAAAGCAGTTTCACAGCACAGGGGGAAATTGACAGGGTGGAATGTGACAACAATTTTTTCAAATATTCAAGCCAGCTATGTGAGGAAGGGAAGAATCCATTTTCTACATCCAGGGAGTTGTTTGCTAGTATGAGTATCCTCCTCAGCTGGTGTATTGAACTTTAGTTTCTTCCTTATTTTAAGAATCAACAATTACACGTGATGTAATGTGGGTGCATGACCTGCCACCCTTTCTCAGATCATACACCCTAATACATATACTTTTGTGGGTAAGGTTCTGAAAAAAAGTAGAAGGGACTTGTCCAGGAATACATGTTTGTGGCCAGTATGTGAACAATTGAGGCATTTCCATTTGAAGTAACAAGTATGAATAGAGATGAGTTAGTTTCAGTTTTTAAAAATATTTCTTGAAACTAGTCTCAACTATAAAGCTAGAAAATTGACTTGGCTTCCTGGGTAAACTTCAGTCATCCTGATGCAAATATATGCAAATATGCAAATATATGCAAAAATATGCAAAAATGTTCGGATAACAAAAGAAAGCATTACCAAGGTGATGCTTAATTGAGCTAAATCCACATATAATCATTCCTATTATAGTGAAGTACTGTAGTTCTTAGAAGAAGTAAGCTACTTAGAAAATTCTGCAAATGTTTCATTGTTTTGCTGCTGCTTCGCTAACTTACTCTGATGGGGATGAAGAAATGCTCTATTGAAATCAGTGGTGCTAGGCAACTGTTAAACATTATTTGACATGCCAATATTAAGGCAGACTTGTGTTTTCTTTGATTTTTCTTTTTAGGAAATTATTCATTATTATTATAAGTGAATGGGCAGAGCTTCAAAAGAAAAGAAAAAAAAACAGCTAAGGAAATGAACACAAGGAGCTCATGTTGAACTGGTGACCATGAGGAAGGAGATTTTTTTTTGGGGGGGGGGGAAGAAAAAGAAAGGAGTGTTGCCTTGGTCCTAAATTATCATTTGCCTCTCAAGTCACTTATCTAGGGAGTATTTCACAGATTCTCACTCCATTTAATGACAGTTGTGTTTTAACCCAGCTGGCAGCTAAACACACAGCCGTTCACTCACCCTCCCCCCTCCCTCTCTGGGATGGGGGAGAGAAACTGGAAAGTGAAGCCAGTGAGTTGAGATAAAGACAGTTTATTAAGATAGGAAATAATAATAATAGTGTGTATGAAACAAGTGATACACAATGCAATTTCTCACCACCCGCTGATCGATGACCAGCCTATCCCTGAGCAGCTGGCCCCTCCATCCTGGCTAGCCACCCCTATATATCGTTTAGCATGACATCAGATGGTATGGAATACCTCTTTGGCCAGTTTGGGTCAGCTGTCCTGGGTCTGTCCCCTCCCCGCTCTTGCTGCACCCCCAGCCTGCCTGCTGGCAGGACAGAGAGAGGAGCTGAAAAGTCCTTGGCTTGGTGTAAGCTCTGCTCTGCAACAATTAAAACATCAGCATGTTATCAGCACTCTTCTCATCCTAATCCAAAACATAGCACCCTACCAGGTACTAGGAGGAAAATTAATTCTATCCTAACTGAAACCAGGACACAGTTTTATGTACAATGCACTCCAATTTGTCTGCGACTTTAGGAAAACCTGTTGCCACTCAGGTGCCTTGTGGCTACGTGTATAAATTTGTGGGGAATGTCCTGCATTGGTAGCATTCAATTTACATGGAAAGAGAGGGGTCAAGCTAGCATGCTCATTCCTATGCTGTTCTTACTACTACTTTTTTTTTTTTTTTTTTTTTAATCAGAAGTTGGTAAAGGATTAAAGTAGGGAGGTAATGGCAAAGTCCGCAGTTATTGCACACTTCTATTTAGAGGTTCTTTTCTGGGCATGGTCTACATTTCTTGGTCTTGTCTTACGCTGTCTGGTGGATGGAGATGGAGGACCTAGCCCTGGTGTAAAACCACCAGATGTTTCTGTTAGGAATCCTAATAATCTTCCATGGATTTTTTTCTTCATGTGCTTTTTAATTGAAGTTAAATGCTCTGGGAGTTACTTGAATTGTTTATGATACTTTTCTACAGGAGAAATTGAAATATTCCTTTTCTTTTGAGCACTGCTTTTCTTCAGAAAAGCATTTCCTTGCAAATTCTGTACACTTGTATTAAACCGTTCCTTTACTTTTTTTTTTTTTTTTTTTTTAATGCAAACTCATAGAAGGGTGAATTCAGAAAAGTAAAGAACAATGTTTGGCTCATTTCCTGAGAAGGGCAGATGGGGTTCTTGGCATCTGTTTTTATTTCTGAATATCAGTGTGGCCACGTTATTTAACAGTCTTTGTCTGTTTCTTTCTCAAATCTTTGGACAGCCTGAATTCTAGAACAGCTGTATCTTTTGTGAAACCTAAATGTCAGTAAGACCCTTGGGGTCCTAGATCAGCACCTTCTTTCTTCAAGCTTTTCTTGCAGGAGAGTGACTGTGACTTACAGTGATGTACTTCATAAATCTTCCTTTCCAGTTGTTTCCAAATAATGTAAGGAAATCTCTTCTGCTGTTGCTTTAGAGAAACACCTTGTACTCTGGTTTATTGCTGAAAGCTCACCAAGCTCACCAAGACCTTATTATTCAGAACTCAGCAATTCCTGAGAGGAATAAGTCCTGTGAATTAGCTGAGAATATAGGTAATGTAACAGTATTTCCATGAGTCCACTATTTACAGTGGAAAAGAGGAGAAATGTGAATAAAAATATGACGGGTATTAGTTTAGGAAAATCTAGCATTCTGTAATTTTGTTTATATTTTATATTAAAAGAGAACAGCACACCTGATCAGAACTTAAGTTCATGATGATAGTGCTAATAGTTACCTCAGAGAGACCTCGCTTGGTCCTTTAGGATAGCCAAAAGGTGGTTTGTTTTTTTTTTCTCCGAAATCTGAAATAATTTTGTGATTTGTTAGGTATGAATCTTTTCAGTTTTCATAAGGGTGTGTGCGTCACCGAAGATATTAAAGATGGAAAAGTTGTCAACAGTTGACAACAATTCAGTTGTCAACAAGGCTCTTACAGGTTTTATTCTCTGGAGGACAGTTTCTAGTATTGTGCTCTTCTGGTTTTATATTCTCTCAAAGTATCTTTTCTCAGAAGGATATTCCACTGCCTAATATGAATCACTATGAAGAAATACTTGAGATATCAAGCCTACTGTTTCCAAGAGGCCTGACACAGCAGTGTATGAAGTCATCCTGTACTGAGCTTGTGCTGATCCATCAACACAGAGAAGCTCAGTCTGAGCTTTGTGCTGCTTGGGTTCACAGGAAGCTTCTCATCACAGGGGAAAGGTTTACTGCGTCTCTGTTGGATTTATCTCACCTAAAATTAATTCTCAACAAAATGTATGAGAATTCAGCCTCATTGGTAGAATATTTTGATTAACTGGAGGACAGTGACTGATAGGTAATCAATACTGGCAAAACTGGGCTGATTCCAAAACAGGAACCACAAGTTCATTCTAGTAATTCCTGTGGAGCGTATTAAGTGTGTTCTTTCTGTTTTTGTTATTTCCAGGCTGTTGATATCTCTCTTTCATTATAGCTTGAACAACTTATGGACACTTGGTTCTTTTAACTGTCTTTACAGTCCCTCCACTTAGTGTATCTCACTTGTCTTTTTCCATTTTATTGACATAAAGCAAACGGTGCGATCTACTAGTCAGTACTGGAGGCAGTCCAGCATATGAAGTCACTGTGGAGCCATAGAAGCATGGATTTTTACCACTCTGACTGCTAAGCAGCAGCTGTAATAAGGTTGAAATATATGTATTAATTTTACTGTAAGTGTTCTCAGTTATGTGAATCTTTCAGCCCATCTCTAAAATCAGTTATGGCTGTGCCTATGAAATACCAAGAAAGCAGGTTACCTTGTTAGAGATATTTTATTACCTGCTTCATCCCAACCACTGAACTAGTAATGAAGCTTCTCCTCTGTAGTATCTTCCCAGTATATCTTATAGATTACAGATATCTTTGAGATACATATCTCTTGTGAAAAGGTAGATGTACCAAGGAGTTTGGCAACGTGCTGCTCCTTGCCATCTATTAACCAAAGGTTTTAGCTAAACTGATGGATAGCTCTGCTCACAGTGTTTGGTTAACCTTTGAGATGCCCTGCATTGCTCCTTCCAACATATGAGATAACCTCTGCCAGTGGCACTTTGGCTACTGGGAGATGGCAAATCCATCTATTTTGGCTGTGCCATGTTCACAATCTCAGCCTGCTCCAGCTGTGTTCTCCCTGTCCATTTCAGGCAAGAGGGCAGATTCAGTTCTCTTTATATCTTTTTCCTGTGTGTTTTTGAGAATCTGTAACTTGTTCCTTCATAAAATATGTCTGCAATGGCAGCCTCATATAATTGAGGGCAACCTCATGAGACACTATTGCTATTTACAACTATTTTTTCTCTTCATTGAAATGCACAGTGCTATTTTCATGAAGTAGGGCAGTTCCCAGGGCTTCCAATTGTATTGTTTTATTTGTTGTTTTTCTTTATCTGTTGCTTTGTATATCAACAAATCTCAAATGTGTTTCACATTAGGTTTTAAGTGTGGGCAGGCATTTGGGTTTTCAATTTTCTGTTGAGCACCATGTCAGAGGGTGACAACCCAAAATTCAGCAGTATTGTTCCTTAATAGTATAAAATATGAATATGAAACCAATTCCAGGGTCTTTCAAACAAGCACTTTATTTTTATACCATTTTCCAGTACCTCTTTAAATTAAAGATAATGGAAGTTAGTGTTTGCTTGTCACTAGACACTCTTTAAATCCATGTCCATTAAACTCTAGCCCAGACTCAGACATACCTCTGGACAGGTAGAATATGCAAGAAAAATGGATTTGATATAAGCAGTTTTTAATTTAATTATACTATTTTCTAGTGAGACTATGTCAAGGGGATGCAAGTAGCAATCTAAGGGAAGTTTGTTTTTCTATGCAGAATGAATTGAGGTTGGGAATACGCCATTCCAGCCATGCTCACCTCACACAGGAAGTAATTTACAGAGTAAATCCTTGCCGGCAGCTATTGAAATGGATATCCATGTGTTATTAAGAATACTTTATTATTATTATCATTATTATTATTATTATTATTATTATTATTATTAGTGCAAACTGACACAGAAAACCTGTTTTGTTCCACTGCAGGCAAAGGCTGCTGAATACATGCTTGGTCACCAAATCTCTGTGTACCTCATATGTTTGGATTCGCTTTTGTTTTCCCAGTGGGAAGGTGTGTGACACCACAATAAGCAGTTACTGGTTAGTTCTGGGTAACTTAGTAAAGGACTTTTTACAATTTCTTTGTATAAACATGTGGACATTCAGCTTGTGATGCAAAAGCAACATTAATCCCTATTGTTGGGATATTCGTTGAGAAGTCAATTTTGTGTAACAGGCATGTACCACAGATGTAAGCCCTTTCTTGAATTCCTTTGGTTTCTCATGTGTGTGTTTTCACTATGGCATCCTCATATTTTTCATTTGGACTTCTGCTTCAGGCACAAGTCCTTCTGCTGCTTTACATCCTTGAGGAACTTTTGTGTCCTCCCTTCTTCTGCTGGATCACTTGCATTGGGGATGGCTCCAGCAATGCTGCATTCCAAAGAGGTCATCTTCACCTCTAAAGGGAGGCAACTAGACAGCCCCAAATAAAATGTCATCTGCTTCACTTGGTGCTCTCTTGACACTTTTTTTTTTCTGGCAGCTGCCATATTGGCTGGTAGGGCTCACCGAGCCAGGTTTGGACCTCAGAGGTCAATTGCATCACCTGAGCTGAGCTGCATAACATCAGTTCTCTTGGGTGGTACAGCTCTGTGATTTGTCTTCAGATTAAAGCATCTGCTCTGTATTTTAACCTCTTCTGCATAAGAACCAAGTGCTAACATTCGAAACAGGGTGATACCATGAAGCATTGACATGTTTTGGTAGCTTAAATAAGTACCAGGTTTATTGTAGTGAAACGGAACTGCATTTGCATTTGATTCTGCAGCTCTAATCTCATCAGAGTTAAGACAGCCAAGATAAACCTAAGGCAACTTCACACTTAACATATCTTCTTTACACAGTCATGCTTAGCAGTGCTGCTGTGTATTCCTAGGACAACTATGGCCTGTTTTTTAGTGTGTATTGGAGTGTTTCCATTTTTAATATACAGACCTGACTTTGAAGAGAGAAAAACATGCTTTTTCTAATTTTTTCATGCTGAGAACTACAATTAAATGTAATAGCTTCTACTTCTGAAGTAAGACATGCCTTTTAATACATATAATACTAACCAGTACTCAGGACACTTATATCATGTAGAGAGAGTTTCAGTATTTAACTTTTTAGGTGCTTCCATCTGCCTCTCTTAAAGCTGTTCTTCCTAAGAGATGAATGGAGCAGGTTCCTGGAAATAGGCAGTGTAAAGGGAAGAGGGGCACAACATACGAGAAGTAGAAAAATGAAATAAATGTGATCACTGCATCAATCCAAAGGCATTTGTGCAAATTGCCTCATAAATTTAGACAGTGTAGACTGCTGTGATAAGTAGAGATATTTTAAGGTTGCGATGTTTTGTATACAACTCTGATGCTAATTGTAAACTAAAACGATTATATTGATAAATGAATCTTGCTTTTTTTTTTTTTTTCATAAAATAAAGAAACAAGTCACATGAGTTAAATGTGTTTTACCTATAAACCCTTATACATAAAAGAGAATCAAGAAAATATCTGAACTTTGAAGGAAAACAGCACTGTAAAATGGATTTAGAAACCAGTCCTGACCTGCTAACACATTGTGCTGAAACAGCTTAACACAGAAGACCTGATCAGAATATCCCACATTTGGAAATGGGAATTTTATGCCTGGAAGTGAAAAGAGACCCATACAAATTACAAGTTTAGGTTATACAGAAAGGGGAGGCCTGGCTTTCTACAGAGCTTATGCCTGCCTGGGATAACCCACGGTTGTCTGACACAGCTAGGAGAACTAGACAAGTTCTTATTTTTGCTGGCTTCCCTAATGTATGTGTTCCCTAGAATGCACCCTATGGACAGAGCAAAAGCCAGAAGCTTGCAAATACAACAGAAAGGAAGTACAGAATTAGATTCCTTTGCAGCCTCTTAAAACGTTATGAAACTTGACAGATTTACATAGAAAAGCACCAATGCTTTCTGGCTTAACAAATTGGCCAAATCTGTTTTCCAATGCCCTTTGGACCTAATCCATAGTTCAAACCCCTGCAGAAATAAAAATAATAAAAAAATGCAGCCCAGTCTATGAAGGGGTAGGCCAAGCTTTTAGATGACTTGAGCACCTAAATGTAAAAGCCGGATTTTTAGAGGCTATGATCATTTAGCTGTAGACATGGGAAGTACTTTTAGAAGCAAGTGTGAGGTAGGCTGGAGCACTAGGAGGAAGCTTGGGAGACCTGATGCCTGACATCCAGCTCTCAGTAGATATCTTGCATTCTTGGGGGCAGATCACTTTGCCTCTCTGCATCACGGTTACGCAGTTGTGAAACGGGGACAGCTGTCCTCCTCTATTTCTCAGAGGACTTGTGAAAATAAAGGCATTAAAGATTGTGAAGCCATCTGTTGCTATGGTGATGAGGCTCATTTAGGTGCCGAAGAACCAAGATTAGAAACTAACATGTTTCCTTGTACAACCTACTTAGAATATGGATGGGCAGTGCTGACGCATTGGGTCTGGTTCTGCCTCCAGTAACAGGGTTATTGATTTTCACTGGGGACAGGATCAGTCCTCTGTAGATTATAACAGACGCGCTGTGTAAAACTATTATGTTAAATGCCTCAGATTAGGTCAGTTGCTTAATGCCTTATGGTTTCTTGTTACACCAGATAAAAACGATGTGCAGGGTTTTAACACCTGTCAAGATTGCTAGATACTTCTACACTTCTTGTTAAGTGTTTGGAGCCCAGGTAAATGCACTGGAAATGTGGAAACTTAGCAGTGGAGAAGGTTTGTAACTGGGGGAAAGAGTGGGGAAAGCGTAAAGGGGAAGGGATTTCCTTGTTTTGAGACCTGTGGGAGTACTGTCATATCATGCTATGGGTGGGTTGGAGGATATGGAGAGACGTGCTCAGTGCAGTAGCTGTCATTCTGCTGGTGGTAAGGAAGGCTGATAAAACTTATTTCTGTGCATTGGTTTGGCCTGCAAGTGTAGGTTTGATATCCAGAGATTGACAGGTTTTGCAAATCTTATCTGCCTGTCTTTTCACAGTGCTCTGCATCAGTACATCTAGTGCCATTTGGCATTCCTGAATAATTTAAGTTGGAAGGGACCTCTAGGCCCTCTCTTCCAACCTCCTGCTCAGATGAGGGCAAAGTTCAAAGCTAAACCACGTTACTGGAGTTCTTGTCTAATTGAGTATTAAAAACCTCCAAGGATGGATATTGCACAACCTTTCTGGGCTCTGGTTTTAGCACTGGTCCACCGTGTTTTTTTCCTTATATCTAACCAAAAATTTCGTTGATGCAGCTTGTATCCATTGGGTTTGTGTTGGACTTTGAGGAAGAACTACTCTACTAAACAAGTGCAGAGCCTTCAAGCCATGTGAGTCAACAGGATAGTGGGCATATTAGCAAAGGCAGTGCTGCATGGAGACACAAGTCTTACAGCCTGAAGGACCTGAGCTGTACCTCTGTGTGGGACAGCCCTGTGCCATGCTGCTCATTCTCAGTTTGCCTGAGTATCTCTTGTGCTATGCTGCTCTGCACCATCTGTGTTTGCCATTGGAAATAAAAAGATAGAAAAACAAAAATCTATTTAGGATGGGGAGCTTTAATAAGCATTTGATAAAAAAAGATACAGCATCTGGGGTCAGCTGTAAGATGTTTGCTTTTAAATGGCCTATCAAAATATGAAATTCTTTCTATAAATCTGATCTTGAGAGAAGTCCCAGAGTTTTATATCCCATTTCCAGATGGCATAACTTAATATCGTGGTGAATTATTTGGCATACTTTAAATTCATTCTTCTTCTCCCTGCACCTGAGACAAAAGTATCACAATATTCTGTCAGGTTAGTTTGGTGAATTGTTGCTTCTCGTGCTAAGGAATATTGTATTTCTTTCCAGACTTTTTTTTTTTGGGGGGGGGGGGGGTCTGGTAATATTCTCTCTGTTTTAAAACCTGATAAGACTTTTTCCCTAAGTGTTTGTGTTTTTGGGTTATTCTAGCATCCAGTTCTCAGCCAGCTGTTTTTGTTCACCGTCTTGTTTCTTTTTCCAGCTGCCCTGCAACTCTGATGCAGAGGGAGTATAGGAGCTGGTAAAACACTAGAGCAGCTAATGTGCTTTATATGTTCCTGTGTGACCAATGTGAGTTTTTCTTGGTCTTCAACCAAAGTGATTATGACTACTAAATGCAAAATGCTCTAAAAGGGGAAGAAGGGGGAAGTTCCTTATTTTCTGTATTTTTTTCCAAGACATTTCAGTCAGAAGCAATAGGAAAATAAATTACTTTCTCACATCCAGGTGATGGCACACATTGATTCTAATAGTTGAGAACAAATTTTGGTGGTAGTTATCTATACATCACAGCTGCCTTTGTCAGTAATTTTCTGTTAAAATAATAAATAAAATTAAGTGTGTAGAACACCAACATAAATACTCTTCTTTATCCCTGTCTACTATTCAGAAAATGATTTTGGGAGGAAGGATTCATGTTTCCTAAAGTTTATGATATTAATTTTTTCAGTCATTCGTGTCTTTTTCAGATGATTAAGCTAAAGCTCAAGTTTTGCTTTCGTGTACCAGCAGTGACATCCAGTTTTAATTTGCTTCTCTTGCCTGAAGTACAAGCCAACAATCACAAGTAAATGCACTTCTGTGGTGGTTTTACTCGGATGGGCAGCCAAGCTCCACCACAACTGCTCTCTCACTCTCCGCCTCCTCAAAGAGGAGGGGGGAGAAAAGTCAACACAAAGAGCTCGAGGTTTGAGATGAGAATGATTTAATTAAAGGGAAAGGGAATGGGGAGAAAAAAGTAACAAAAGAAACAAGGCCGTGTGGAAGTACAGAGAGAAAGGAAAAAATTATTCTCTACTTCCCATCAACGAGTGATGTTCGGCCACGTCCTGGGAAGCAGGGCCTCAAAACATGTACCGGTTGTTCAGGAGGGCCACCCTCCCCCATGAGAGCCCCTTTATTGCTGAGTGTGACAACAGGTGTTATGGAATATCCCTTCGGTTGGTTTAGGTCAGCTGCCCTGGTGATGTCCCCTGCCCATCAATTGCCCGCCCCCAGCCTGCTGGCTCCTGGGGGCTTGGAGGGAGTCCTGGTGCTGTGCCAGCACTATGCAACAAAAGACACAACACTGGAGTGATACCAGTGCTGTTCCAGCTACGAGCTATGTGGACTGCTGCAGGGAAAGGTGACTCCATCCCAAACAGACCCAACACAACTTCAAAAATTTCACAGGTGCTGCACAAAAACTGGCTTATGAATTGAATTGAGACAGAGTTGGATGCAGCTGAAAGTAAAGGCTGCATAAAAGTAAAAGTAAAGGCTGCATAACTGGAAGCCAGTCAGAGGATCAAGAAACCAGCACAACCAAGCAAAACACAATCAGAAACATGGAGAGGGCAAGAATGAGCAGCACTGGCCATTGGAGCAAGCTTGGGACAAAGTGTGCGAGCACGGCATGGCACAGATGCTGGCTGTTCACCTGTCCTCTGTACCCGTTTCAGCCTGGGAACCATGCACACTCTCCAGCGCACCTGCAAGCTGTGCTGCCTGGTTGCACTTGCTGCTAATGGCTGGGCTACACATTTCTTAAACCCCTTCTCCTTGGAAATGCCTCTACAAGGGAAGGAGCAGAGTGGCTGCCTCTTCCCTTTCAGTCTCTTGATCTGATTCTTTGGCTCGCCAGGTATATTTGCACTAAGGGGTTGCAAAGCTCTCTTCAGCCTGTTTGCAATTAGCAGATTGCAGCCCAGAGTTTTATGAGCCATAAAATAAAGCCTTGCAAAAGCAGTTACAGCTTAGAGTGGTGTCTGCCACACTCTCTCAATAGATGATTGATTGCTCTGTTATCCTCCAGGGCAGGGAGAGGATGAGCAGCCAGAGTTATCAGGGAAGGAGAAAAGTGCATAATTTTGTTTTTCTTGTTCTGATCCAGTCACTTGAGTAAATCCACAGTGAGCAAAGCATGCGTGTGAATGGCCCAGACTTTTTTCATGGCCCAGTTGCAGTATTCTCCAAACAGTATGCAGCTTTCCAAAGATTTGGTGGTGTGTCTATGGGGAGGGTTTCCACTTGCTGTACCTAAAAATTATTAAAAAGCTTTCAGTAGCAAAAGCCTTTTGACCTTCACCGTGTTTCCATACCTGGAACCCCAAGTTTAGCACTGCATGTCTGCTGCATACCTGGGCTCTGCTTTAGAAACTGGACTGGCATTTTGTGGACTAAACCATGTGGCTATGAAAACAGACTTGCACCATGGTTCAAACTTGATACAAGAAAAAACTTAGCTGATCTGGAAGAAATTAGCCTTTGTTGCCATCTCTTCCATTGTCTGGAGAGAGAATACTTTATGTAAAATGGCCACATTAAAGTTAGCTTTGCAGCTGATAGCTGTACTACCACTGCCTGTAGCAATATCATCTCATTTCGACACTCAGTATTGCAGTAAAAGATTCAGTGTGTTTGATTCTGGTCTTACTCAGATGTGTTTATGCCAGCAGGCTTCTGTGGTGGTGTTATTGTTTGTTTATAACTATCAGAACAAGAACAGAGCTTCCGGGGACAAATCTTGATAACCGGAATATTTCTGTGGAACTCAGCTTGTTCCTGGCTCTTCCTCATCTCCCTCAAAAGCAAGGGACTGAAACAATTTACCAGGTTGGTGCTGTTCCAAGAAGGTCATCGTGAAAGTTGTACAACTTGACAATGTTTTAAAAACAAACAATAAAACCTGCTTGTCTCATTTCTTTAGCGGAGAGAATGGGTACTGATCTTGAAGAGAAGGTTTTGAGCTGTGAATTCCAAGCACACAGAGGCATCTATTGCAGCTGTGAAGAAGTTGTTGGAGGGGAATGCAGACTTAAGAAACACCCTATCCTTGCTAAGCTAAGCTATCCTTGTTAGCTAAGGGTGGAGGAGTGCAGATTTGGTTTGCAAGGTTGGTGTGCGTTAGACCCTGCTATCATGCATCAGATGCAGCATGTACTAGGCAAGACCTGCCAGTATGGGTGAGGTCTCCAAAAGTGAGATATGATAGTGGCTGTCTTCAGTTCTCTCTTTAGTGTGAACTTCTTTTCCCAAGAAAGGAACATGTTTTCATTGACTTTACATTTTCTCTAACAACTCAACTTAAATTTCCTTACTGCCTGAAATGAGAACATTTTACTTTGGTAAAACACAAGAAAAAGTTATATTATTTGACAGGAGAAGGGAAAGAGAGGGAGACGTTTTGTCTTTCAATGTGTTCTTAAGAACATCTCAGAAATGTGGTGTTTAGAAATTGGTGAAAACTAGATGGTATTTAAATATTAAGAGTCAGGAATTTGCCTTCAGGTAAAGGATAACATTTGCATGGTGAATTCACAGCTCAAAACCTTCTCTTCAAGATCAGTACCCATTCTCTCCTCTAAAGAAATGAGACAAGCAGGTTTTATTGTTTGTTTTTAAAACATTGTCAAGTTGTACAACTTTCACGATGACCTTCTTGGAACATGTTAGGTGAATGTCTAACTAGAGTCTATAATTCCTGTGTATTAGGGACCTTTTACATTGGATAGCAATGGGAAATATTCTAAGCAAGGGGACCAGCTCCCCATTGTGTTTCACCATAGGAACTGATTGCAAGGAAATCATAAATAGGGTGTAGTGTAACAAGATACCGAGCTAAATTTTATCACTGCTCAACTAAAACTCCCATTACTTTTAATAGAATACTGGACTACATTTTTTTTTTTTTTTTTCTTTTTACCATGAGCACAATGCAAGAGGGAATCTCTTCTTTTAGCAGCTACTTTAGAAGTCATGAACTTCACTGTGATTTCATTTCTGTAGTTTAAATTAAATGAAAGACTGTGCTGGTTACCAGAGATGAGGAAAAAGCTGAGGTGCTTAATGCCTTCTTTGTCTCAGTCTTTAGCAGCAAAACCAGTTGCTCTCTGGACGCCCAGTGCCCTGAGCTGATGGAAGGGGATGAGGAGCAGAATGTGGCCCCCACAATCCACGAGGAAATGGTTGGCGACCTGCTATAGCATTTGGATGTATGCAAGTCGATGGGGCCGGATGGGATCCACCTGAGGGTACTGAGAGAACTGGCAGAAGAGCTGGCCAAGCCACTTTCCATCATTTATCGGCAGTCCTGGCTATCGGGGGAGGTCCCACTTGACTGGTGGATAGCAAATGTGATGCCCATCTACAAGAAGGGCCGGAGGGTAGACCCGGGGAACTATAGGCCTGATAGTTTGATTTCAGTGCCAGGGAAGCTCATGGAGCAGATTATCTTGGGTGTCATCATGCGGCACTTGCAGGGCAAGCAGGCGATCAGGCCTAGTCAGCATGGATTTATGAAGGGCAGGTCCTGCTTGACGAACTTGATCTCCTTCTATGACAAGGTGACATACCTAGTGGATGAGGGAAAGGCTGTGGATGTGGTCTACCAAAAATCTTCAGTAAGATTTTTGACACCGTTCCCCACAACATTCTCCTCAAGAAACTGGCTGCCCATGGCTTGGACTGGCGCACACTTCGTTGGGTTAAGAGCTGGCTGGATGGCCGGGCTCAAAGAGTTCTAGTGAATGGAGTCAAATCCAGTTGGAGACCAGTCACTAGTGGAGTCCCGCAGGGCTCGGTACTGGGGCCAGTCCTCTTTAACATCTTCATCAATGATCTGGACGAGGGGATTGAGTGCACCCTCAATAAGTTTGCAGACAACACCAAGTTAGGTGCGTGTGTTGATCTGCTTAAGGGTAGGAAGGCTCTGCAGGAAGATCTGGACAGGCTGGACTGATGGGCCGAGGCCAACGGTATGAAGTTGAACAAGGCCAAGTGCCGGGTCCAGCACCTGGGGCACAAAAACCCCAAACAGAGCTACAGGCTGGGAGATGTGTGGTTAGAAAGCTGCCTGGCAGAGAAGGACCTGGGAGTTTTGGTTGACAGTTGGCTGAATATGAGCCAGCAGTGTGCTCAGGTGGCCAAGAAGGCCAACAGCATCCTGGCTTGCATAAGAAAGAGTGTGGACAGCAGGTCCAGGGAAATGATTGTCCCCCTGTACTCAGCTGTGGTGAGGCCGCACCTCGAGTACTGTGTTCCATTTTGGGTCCCTCACTACAAGAAGGACATGGAGGTGCTTGAGCGAGTCCAGAGAAGGGCTACAAAGCTGGTGAAGGGTCTGGAGAACAAGTCTTACGAGGAGTGGCTGAGGGAGCTGAGACTATTTAGCCTGGAGAAGAGGAGGCTCAGGGGCGACCTTATTGCACTCTACAGGTACCTTAAAGGAGGCTGTAGCAAGGGGGGGATTGGTCTATTCTCCCATGTGCCTGGTGACAGGACGAGGGGGCTAAAGTTGCGCCAGGGGAGGTCTAGGTTGGATATTAGGAAGAACTTTACTGAACGGGTTGTTAATCACTGGAATAGACTGCCCAGGAAAGTGGTTGAGTCACCATCCCTGGAGATCTTTAAAAGATGTTTAGATGTAGAGTGTAGGGATATGGTTTAGTGGAGGACTTGTTAGTATTAGGTCAGAAGTTGGACTAGGTGATCTTGTAGGTCTCTTCCAACCTAGACTATTCTGTGATTCTGTGATTCTGATTCTTTTCTTAACTGTTTCTCTCCTCTGCCTGGAATTACAATTTTCAAAACAGAATATCCTAAGGTAGACAGGCAGTGAGACACCTCTGTTAAGTTGTGCTGATTTATGCTACCAAAATGGAGGTGATTGGTTCAAACATAATGTTCCTTATTGTAACACTTTGAAACAGCTTTCCTGCAGAGAACCTGTTTCAAAAACAATTCATCATCTTAATTTTTAATAGAATCATAGAATGGTTTGGGTTGGAAGGTACCTTAGAAACCATGTAGTTCCAACCCCCCTTCCATGTTCAGGGACACCTCCCACTTGACCAGGCTGCCCAAAGCCCCATCCAGCCTGGCCTTGAACGCATTCAGGAATGGGGTATCCACAACTTCTCCCTCTCTTTTTTTCTTTTTTTTTTTTTTGGGGGGGGCGGCGCCCCCGCCCGGGGGGCCGGGGGATGAGGAGGGATTGGGATGGTTTAACAGTTCAGGCAAGTTAACCACTGATTTTACTGAAGTTTCCCATTAGGGAGTAACTTGGCAAGAATAGGAACATGACCCTTAATTTAATTTTTAATTTTATTTTCCATTTTTTTCTTCCATGACTGTAAACAAACCTGCTTATTGGACCCTGAAAATATTCCATACATTTACTGAATATAGCCTGAAAATAAATGTATTACTTTCATAAGGAATGCAAGGTGAAGTAGATGACAACTTTTAATTACTTCTCCATGCAAAGCATCTGAGTGACTGTAGGACTTAAAATGCAGTGAAATGGAGTTACGGTGTCTGCTGGAGATTTGCAGAGTGAAAATACGAGAGACAGAAACTTCCCCAGCTACAGAGACAGAGTCTAGCATTGCTTGTCTGCAGCAATTCTCAGTAGTTCTGGATAAGCTCAAATGGCTGTTTGTATGAGTCCACAAAACACATCTTTAGTTGAGATTTAAATACGCAATCCAATAATGAGCTGGTGTAAATCAGTTGACTTTCAGAAACATATGCAGCTGCAGAATTAGCTCCTGGTAAGCAGTGTCAATGAATGTCTAATGGTGCCCTGGAAGGCAGCACTGTTCAGTTTCCACTGTGGCTGGGGATCCCACATTTTGTATGGTTTATTAAATATATATATATATCTGTATATAGGGTGGACAGATGGGTTCCTCATTTCCATCAGAATGAATAAGGAATTGCTTCACTTATTGGAAAAACAACAGAAAGGAAGTGGTGTCTTAATAAGTTTCCACATGAAAATCTTTAAGACCCTGTTTGTTGTTGGACAGACACAATAGTTTTCAAAATGACTTTTCATGTGCCATGTGATTATTTCTGTGTGAGGAGACCTTGTGTGTTGTAAGTGTAGCTCTTGCCTGAAATCATATTGGCCTAGATATCTAAGTATTTTTCTGGGAAACTTTCTGACTTGCATGTATTTTTGTAAGCTTTATGTCTGTATGGAGCCTTGCAAAGTTTCTGCTTCTTTCCAAAAGCTTTTAAATAAGCTGAAGCAAACTTATCTTGCCTCTCAGTCTCACAAAGGCGTATGACTATCTGTGGATGTTTTAAATCATGTTTTCAGAAGTTTTAGAACAAATGAATACTAACTGACTTTTCAGTATTTCTTTGCTGGCTTCTCATGGTATTCAGGGAAGATTCCTGCCTGCATTATTTAAGCCAAATTCAGCATGACCTTAATTCACCACTGAAAATAGGGCTTGAAGATATCTGTGTTTACACCCCACCCCTCCCTGGAAAACTTCACTATGGAACTTGAGCTCCCCTAAAAAGAAGCTCCTCCAACACATCTGGTGGTATCCTTTAATCTTTTAAAAACCAGCACTTAATTTTCTTTTAGCCTGGACACTTTTACTTCCTCAGCTGTCATATCATAGGCCAGATTCTTAACCTCCATCTTTCTCGGGTTATCCACTTAAAAATGGTAATCTAAATAACAACCTACTTATGTTGTTATGGATCAATTTGTTTATTAATTAACTGAAAGCTCCCAGAAAATATAAAATGCCATAAATGTAATTTTTATCATTAACAATACATGAAAACTGAGAATGCTAAAATATTAATTAGCTAAATCTGGTTGGTACTGAAAGAATATTGCATTAGCTCAAAACAGGAAGGTGCATTATCTGGATGTGTGTGAAGATGTATGCCCTGCTATGGCACCTAGCAGTGGAAAAATACTGATTCTGAGCATACCTCATGCCAGCTGGAGTCAGGAAAAGCACTGACTGTCAGTAATGATGTGCTCTACTGCGAGACTGATGAAAAATATACCAACAGTTGGGACTGGTTTGGAGAAGGTGTAGATCTATGTTATGTAAAAAAAATGTGAAGTTGCTATTGCTTTTTGGCCTGTTTGTAATCATTCCCTGAGACCTTTCACAGTGTTTTTGACTTGTCCTCTCTGGGCTGCCTCTTTGATGCATGAAAGGTTGAACAGGGTATAAAATTTGTTTCTCAATATTAATTGCTCCAATATGTGGTGCTTTTCTGTGTGTCTGTCTTCTTCAAAGTTTGCTCCTGCTCAAAGTGCATGCTTTCTGTTGTCTTGTGTAGTGGTAAAGGGCTTTTAGCAAGGGAAGGCTGCTGTTCGCTGGTGGGGAGGATGTTGTGCTTTGATCAGCAGCTTTTGTCCCTGCTGAACACCCATGCTCTGATCTGAATGCTGCGTGTGCGCCTCTGGATGCTTGATCTGTGTATTTTGTTTGCTGTAGTTCGTCACAGTATTATGCAAAGCTTTTTAAAATGCTGAAGCTCTCCCCACACTCAGATTATTTTTCCTGTGCTGTTGTTGTGACCTCTGGCTGAGGCATAGCTTCTGTACACCACATATACTAATTTGCTGCTGTTTTTGTCAGAAATATGATGCTCTAACTTACAATGTAACCTACAACTATCTAGGTTATGAAAATATGTATTCAGTGAATATGTTCTCTTTGTTTTGTTACTTCATTTTATTCATGTTACTCATTTCAGTATAGCTCAGACCGACCCAAACTAGTAACAGCTGCTTTCTCCTGGCAAGTTTGAATGCCCACACATCAAAGCACCAAAATTCCTAATCCTGGTATCTGTGTAGAATGTATAGATGCCCACAGGGCCATTCTCGATACAAAACGTCACTTCTTTGCTTTCTTTTAAAAGCCGGTGATGTTAGCGGAGGTAGCCAGGGTGTATCACCTGGCAAATGCGTGTTTGTTCATACCCAGCTGGAGGGGATTCAAACCCCACTTCTGTGGACAGAAGAGATTACCACATGAATTATTGCATGTTATTTGAGGCTAAGTTGCAGATATCTTTTTCAAGATACTAAATATTGCTTTCATTAATGAAGAAACTCTTTTTTTTTTTTTTTTTTTTTTTAAACCCCAAAGAATCTATCACACTTTGATAATACTGAAGTAGACATAAGACACCTTAGTTTTACCAAGATAAATTTAATGAGATAAGGGACAGTGTGGACCTCGTCTAATTCATCTGCAATAAAACATAAGTGGCAACCACCTTGAGATCTAGGTAGCATGAAAGCAGAATTTTGTTATTTATGACATATACTTGCAACAGAAGATGCATTTGCAAGTAAAACGTATTGCCAAGATTGGTCAAAAACAGTACTTGCACCAGTGATAAGGCACTTTCTCGTCAGTTGCGTGTCATGGCTTGTCAAAGTGGAATTGCTGCTGCATTGCCCTACAGCTTTCACAGCCACACGGTCAGGGGAGTGGGAGCACTCAGCAGTAGCCAGCTCCTTTGCAGCATCAAAACCTTTATTTGCGCTTATCAGCTAAATGTACAGGAAGAAACATTTCTAATTTTCTGGGAATCTTAGTCCAAGTGTAAAAGCTTGACTTTACTCTTTATATGTCATTGACGGCATTTGCTTTCTTTTGCTGCAGCTGAGATGCTGTGTGCTACGAACAATAGGTACTCTGCCTTCACTGTCAATCTTGCTGGTAGGAGCAGTGACTGGCCGTGGTCTGCTCTCATTCTGAGCCAAGCGCATGGGGGAAACGTTCTTTCTTTAGAAAATGCTATCCACTTCATTAATCTTGTTCTTAGTTTTATATATTAGATCATTTAAAAATCCCTCTCTTTTTATGGGTTAAAATAAGCCCTAACAGTCTATAATCATAAACAACCAGCATATTCTTGGAAGTTCATACCTTTGCAGTGTGAACTCTTTGGTCATATCTTTAACTTATGCAAAGAATTTGGGGTGCAAATAATATGGACTAAAGTAATTTGAGCAAGGAAAATTCATTGTGTATAGCGATGGTTGGTCCAATCACTTCATCCTTACATACAAAGATAGGGCTCGGCTGTGGAAACACTGTAAAATGTTCAGTCCTGTGGCAGTCTAAATTAGACTGCTCTGGGAGGGCAGCTAAAGCTAAGCACTTTTCCAGTGCTGTAACTACAGAGAAAGGGGCTCTGTAAAAACACATCCCACATGGCAAACAAAATAAAAAATCCCACAAGGTTAACTGACAGGTTTTGTGAAAGGGGAGAAAGAGAACATAACTAACCCTCTTCCCTCTACTCCTGTCATTACAGTAGGACTCTGGCATTATTTTTTTAATGCTTTTCAGACATATAAGCACCCTTTCCTTTACAACCTCTCAAATTATTGCACAGTTCCATGAGAAGAGATTTTGTGTACAAAGAGATATTCCCAAATCCCCTAGCTAAGGAGTCAGGTGGATTAAAAAACTGAACAAAGATAACCCTTCTGTCTTAAGGCAGCATGATATTTAGTCTATTACTACTTTTTTTTTTTTTTTTTTTTTTTTTTTTTCTGTGCCAGCCTTATCTTCTCAAAGCTCTCCTTTCCCCCTCCCCTTTCACCTCTTTGCCGTATGAAAAGCTCAGTGTGATGTGGGTACTCACGACCTCCAGGTTCTTGCTGCCCAATCCTCTGAACCTTAAAATTATTCTAATTATTCTCCTGGCATGTGTGTGATTTTTTTTCCCCCTTCAGAGAGGAATCTGGCCCTTTTCAATCTCATCTGTTAACTATGACTGGTCCTTCTATCTTAGCATCTGTAAAAACATTAATTGGGCAGACCACATACAGCTAGGTAGGGAACAGCATAGGTGTTCTGCTGCGGGTACAGAGAGATGTGGAAGGCCAGTGGAGATGTAATGTGCTTGTTATTTAAGGCTCACTAATAATCACAGGAGTTCTGTCTTGGTTGCCAGTTTTTAGATTTGTGTGTTGAAACATCTCAAGCAAAATGTTAGTGAGAGCATTTCTGCAGCGTCCTGCTGACTGAATTGCTGCTGCGTTTGCCATCTGCCTGCAAGCTCACAGTGGTAATTATAGTGAGTCTCTCAAGTGCTGGAACAAGAGGTATGTCAAATGCATTTTCCTTCTTTTTGAAGGTATTTTTCATTTTCTCAACTCATTTGAAACTGCATGTGATTATCAGCTGCAGGTGTGAGATCCACACAGAAGAAGACAGACGTGTACACACCCACAGAGCAAGATACCAACTCCCAGAGTGTCCAGAAGAGCTTACGTACTAATCTTGGCACTTCTACATTAAATGTAATGCCAGAGAAAATTCCCTCATTATTACTGCTCCTGTCCTTGTGGGTAGAATCTTAATGTCTCTCTTATTTTTATTTATTTTGGCAATTATATAAAAAGCATTTGATTTGGGTGACATTCACTGGAATAACATGCACTGGAATAGTAACACATATATTATAAAAGCTACTGAAAGTGGAAGTCACATCCTGTTTGGTATGTGACCAAAAACTCAGGGATTTGAGTTTTAGCTGAGTTGCTGCCGTTATATATATCAGTTGTTTGAAAAACTTGCAGGGTTAAAAAGGATTGTGAGTAGCAGGGAGAGGGAACTGAAGTAGGTGTTATTAACAGCCTTCTTCTGGTTGCTGCAGGCAACCATTTAATTGTCATTCAGAGCACCTGATTGTATTCTGTGTGGTCGGTGGAGAAAAGAAGTGAGTCTAGAGGCTTAAGTTAGGTACATGTATTCCCAACACTGTTGCTGTGGGATGTGATGTGCAGCACAGACTGTAGGTCTTTGATCTCTTAGCCTGGTGCTAATGATGCATCCCTCAGGGGTCAGACGGGACAGTGGTGACTTATGGACACATCCAAGGTCAGGATAAAGCAGGATGAAAGGTAAAATTGGCCCTGTGCAGTGAATGGTTTCATCTGGTGTGTGAATGCCACCAAGGAACTGAGTTCCTGGAGCTGACTTTTATTATTATTATTATTATTATTATTATTTGAATATTGGCCAACTTGCAGGAGGAGATTTGGATCTGGCATTTGGATGTGGCATTGGACATGTGAGCCTGTTATAAGGGGCTGGCTGCTCCGAACCTTTAGGAGTCTGCCCGTTCTCGTGGGGAAGCCAATTCTCAGGCCTGTGGCTGGGATTTACCTTGCAGCTGTAGAAGAGCAAGTGGGCAGAAGGAAGACTCAGTTATCACCATGTATCTTCTTTCAAGATCTGCTGGGAAAACTGGTGGGAGAGAGGCATGAGTAGAACTTCACTCTCTGTGGATTGTGCAGTGGGACTTGCTTGGAGGGACCACTGGAGGGGACAGCATTCAACAGAAAAATTAGTTGTTTTTTTGACATTTTTCTGGTTCTGCCAGGCCAGGAGGTGGGAAGTAAGCACGGAGGCACTTCCTTTGGCCACTTATCTTCTTCTTTCAAGGGAAAGAAGGAGGGAAACTTTGTCCAGGCTGCACATTCTCTGAAGTGTGACTGAACATGACTGAATTGCTTTCTGGGATGTTTTGCCCTATTGATACTGGAAAGATCAGGGCTACTGAAGTTGATGGGCTCAGTGAAGGCAACTTATAGACCATCCAGGCCATGGACAGAATTTAAAGGTTATAGAGAAGGGTCCTTGAGGAGTTGTTAAGCATCAGGCCTGTCACAGCATGTTTAAACAGGACATTGCAGTGGTATGTTTTAAAGTTAAATCTCTGCATTGCACTTGTAGTATCAAGAATCAGGCATACTCAGCAGTTTAATATGTTAAAGGCAACAACAGGCTTGAGTTTTCTGATTTTATGTCTTAAATGAAAGCATAGTGTTAAGGTCAACTTCCCTTTTCAAGATGTAAAGTAATCCTGGGAGAGCGAAATATTGTGTACTTTTCAAATTAGAACCTCTGTAAGCACCTGGGTCAATGAAGACTAGTTTCCAGTAGATTTGTATTTCATGGCAGCTTATTAGCTCCAAAGGACATCTTTTCTATGACAGGAGTACGTGCCATCTTCTTTCATCACCTTTTTCCATGCCTCAGTCAGTAGATGCTCTGCTCACCAATAAAGGCTGAGCTCATCCATCAGCTGCTCTCTAATGTGGGCAGTCACTCAGATACCCTACTGCTCTGCACAAACTGGAGGACTTTACCTACCGTGAGTACTCCACCATTCTGTCAGAGGTAGTTGAAATTAGCCAGTAGGTTTAGAAACACATATATAGTGTGATCACAGAAATCATGTTTCCATAGGAACCAGCTAAAAATAATCCGTATTAATGCTCAGCTTCTATCATGATGAACTATTATATAATTCCTTTTTTTTTTTTTTTTTTTTTTTTTTCCCATCCCCTCATCATTGCAGCTGCTTGTTAATAGTTTGTGGTAGAATTTACAGATGAGTTTACAAGTCATCATATGTGCAATTGACTGTGTGTTTATTATATCACCTGCCTTCTCTCCTGCTGACTAAAATGGGAAATTAACAGAGCATCCTTTCTTATGGCTAAAAAACATCCAGAAGATTAAAAATAGCCTAAGGCTTAAAAACTTCTTCACCTGGTAAGACAGAGTTCTGTACTAACAGTCCTATAAATGTGAATGTTGTAGCTACATAAGTCTGCAGTGCTGTTTGTGGGATCCGAAGGCTTGGATGCCCGTACATCACAGAAAGCGTGCCATATTGCAGCATTGCAACTTCTGATTATTTGCAATTTGCAAGTAATGTATCCCTGCATACCAGGAAATTGTCACCAAATAAATTGTTAAAATTTTGAACGCATTCTTACCTCAGGATAAATGTTTTTTGGATAGCAGTTTCTTTTTTTTTTTTTTTTTTTTTTTTTTTTTTTTTTTTTTTTTTTCCTTTGGTGGCATGGTGCTTTAAGTTGTACAAGATGAGACAAAACAGGCAGCTTAGAATGAGGTGATGTATATTATAGTATCATACATCTTCCATCACTAAGATGAATTTCTGTGCTTGCAACTGCTTTTGTCTGTGTTTCCAGAAACAGGTTAGGAATTGTCTGTTTTAGCTAAAGAATGGTAACTGGTTGATGCATTCCTAGGGAAACAAATCACTGCAGACATCTGGTTTGAGAAGTTGTATAAAAGTATCCAGCACTGAACTTATCCAAATCATTTTCTAGCCCATTATAACACTTTGTCTCAACAGAACTATATTCTAAATTTCTGGAGGAATTTTTCCTGTCCTGGTTTTTGATTTTAAGTTTCTTTTAAACTCATGTTAGGGTTCAAATTGTAAAGCTTAGCACTGGGAGGTGTTTTTTTGTTTGTTTGTTTTGTTTTGTTTTTGTCTTTGTTTTTGTTTTTTGTTTTGTTTTTTAGTTCAAATTTTAACTCTAAGACAATATTTATATATATATTTACTTTATATACAATATACTTAATTGTAAAATTCACTATTTTTTCATAATACAGCACTAGGTATAGCATGTCAAAGAGGGAGAAGGAAAGAGTGCACGTGTCTTCTGAGTCTCATAATAGCATGTCACAGAACAAATTTTGAGTTGTGAATTAGCAACTGATGAATAATTTACATATCCAGAATTAATCATCAAATATATTATTTAAATTAAAAATGAATTCAAGAGTTCAACATGCTGTCTGTGGACAATTCATTGATAGAAAATAAAAAAGGATGAAATTAATCAAATAAATAATTCATTGTAAATCATTTGCTTCTTATTATAACAAGGTAAAAAATGGATAAAAAATGGATCCGCTTCTGAAAGCACAGCTGAGTTTGACTACACATAGGTATCATCACAAGTACAGCTGTCTAAGTATAATCACTGTTTTAATTGCATTTAGCTCCAGACAATAGCTGGATACAGATCTGGTAACAAAGGCACTGATTTACTCCATTTATTAAAAGTTTTTTGTTGTTGTTTGTTTGCATGACAAGGAACCCTAAGCTAATGGCTCTGCAAAGTGAGAAAGACTGGCTTACCCTTCCTAAATCTTCAAAATACAAGTTTGCACTTATCTGGCAAGGTTTCCTCACCTTCTCTCTCACTGTCTACCAACACAGAGCTTGCTCTCTGTCTTTCCTGAGGAGCTGGTTATCAAAAAGGTATAGAGCAGACCTTTCCCAGCTGTCAATGCCTCTCTTGAAGTCAGTGCTAGAGTATGCTCCCATGCAGCACTCACCAGCACTCAGGTGGAGCTGCCAGCGAGAGAGATGCTGCACTGGCTGATGTAGGGACCTTGTCAGGAGCATTGCTCAGTGACCCTTGTGCTGCTGATTATTAGATAGAAAGTGGGGAAGAGACAGCACAGAAGCTAAGACGTGTGCGAACATTTGCTATGAGGCCTCAAGAGCAGTGAATTACCAGGCACCTCTTCAGCATCATGGACTCTGATAGCTGGGTTTAGTAAGCCACACTGGTCCCATTCCTCTGTACCACTATACTGCCAGTACTCAGTGCTGCAAAGACTGCACCAGTGATTAGGCTTTTTTTTAAGGCCATAAAGCACTTCAGGGTTGGACAGTTCTCGCTTGCAAGAACTGTGTTAATCAGGTGAGGACAAATCCAGCCCTGTACCCTACACTCGCTGAGGTCCTAGTTTAATTCCCACTACAGTATGGGCTAGCAACAGTTGTAGTGAGAAGGTGAGGGCATTTATCATGAAATATCTGTATAGATTTTGAGCAAAATGGCTTTTACTGCTTCCTTAACCACTGTCAGGGAAGTGCTAGAACTGACATTGGCTAGAAATTCTGAGTGCAAAAATAGATGGCATGAACTGGAACATCCACTTAAGTACAAATGATGCTTTTCCCGGAGAGCTAAAAAGTCCCTGTCCTGTCAAAATTGATGTCATGGCTGCAAGTCTGAGATGCTCCATGGCAGTGGGTTCAGAATTGTTGAATGTCTGCACTGTCCACTCTTGGCTTTTGTCACATCATTGGTTCAGGCAACTGCTGGTAACCTGACTCTGTAACTGTGATGTAAAAATGCCTCATCCATTTGGTTATAAGAAATTGCTGAAGATACTAGTTTTCTCTGCAGCTGAATAATACAGCAGTGTAGCATATACACAGCACCTGTAAAATGATTGAAAAGTGAGGTGGAAGAGCAGGAATTAGATCAGTGGAAAGAGGATTAAAATTGCCTTTGTGTCAGCTGTGCCATATCATATTAGTAAAAATAAAATAATCAGAATAATACAATCTCACAAAGGTATTTACATCAGCATTTTTTTCCTCTGAAAACATATTAGCAGCAGCTTTTGCACTGTCCTAGCAAAATTTGCAGTGGCAGAAAATTGTTTGCCATTAGTATACAATAACTTTTCCCTTTCTTCCCCTTAAATTTCAGGTCCCCAGATACTACATAATAGTTCCCAATTTGCCAGTGACTCTGAGATTTTTGTAATGCTGGCAATTTTGAATGTACTCACACTGTTTTTGCCTTAGTGATATGAAAGCAATCAGCACTCCAGAACAAGAAAGAAGGAAAAGACCAATACCATGTATTAATCAGCTTCAAAACATCACATAATTCAGATTGCCACATGCCGAATACAAATGTGGTAGAAATGTTCAGAAACTGCAATCAAATAGGTTTGAATGTCAAATGAAATTACTCTGGGAATCTTCTAAGCCCTCTTCTTAAAGCACAGTGGAACATAAATCCCCTACTTTCATTTGATTAGTCCAAAAGGCTATAGGATATATTATTACATCTAGAAAACATGACCAGAATCTTAGTCATTAGCATTGCTGAACACACAAATTCCTTTAGGTCCTTACTTTTTTCTTGTTCTTTATCTTCTGAATGGAGCATAATCAGTGGATATTTTAAATAAAAATACGTTATACTCATTGATTCTTATCATAATTATTTCTTTTTAAAGAAAATCCCTTGGGATGTTTGCATCTGCTCAATTAGAGTATGATAGCAAAATAATAATAAAAAAGTGAATATTAAGAATTGTGGATAGAATTATAGGAGATAAAATCTTTGTTTGACAAACTACCATGCAATAGTAACAATCAACTCTGACAATAGAGCTTTGACATAAAATTGACATTTGGCACAGAAATTTGTGCTCAGTCTGCCCATAATATACTATGCACATTTAGCTTTATCCTGGGAAAATGACAACAGAATGTGAAGGCAGTTGTGCAAAGACCTTGATATGAATAGTAATAGTAAAACCCCTGTTCTCAGAAAACACCTCAGTTTAAGAGAGGATTTATGCCTGTACCTCAGTTCTATTAAATTTAGTAAGACCTAAGTATGAGCTTAAAATTAAGCATGTTAAGTGCCCTTCTGCCTAAGGAAACCTTGTGTTTGCAAGAAATCCCTGCATCCCTCTCATGTTCTCATATTGAAAGAGGTTGAGCAGAGTTCAGTAATGGCTGTACTGGTCCATATGTCACCACATCTTATGTTGGGCAATGGTTACAGGACGATATGTGAAGTACAGGGCAGGCATTCAGTACTTTGCTGGTACACTCTCCTGGCCTCCAGTGGCTTGAAGTCCTCAGCCTGGTATGCTGTTTTCATGTTTTGCAGCCTTTGATGGAATTTTCTATTTTTCCTCTCCATGATTTTATTTTATTTTATTTTATTTTTTTTTTTTTGTGATTGGCTTTTGCAATTGTAAGTTTGTAGCATCGTAGCCAAATTCTACAAGCTTCATAGCAACTTATACAGCCAGGCTATACTTTCAGTTATTTGTTTAGAAGGTATGTCTTCAGTCTGAGATCTTTGTTTGATGCCTACTAGTTCTTATACTAGAACAGAAAATGAACAGTTGTCTTCTCTTCTCTCTATACCCTTCCTGATTTTGCCAATCCCTCTCATTCTCCATCTCCATTATCAGGAGGAATTATCATTATCATTGTGAGGAATCACAATGTGCTAGTTGTTCCTTGTTCAGATTCTGTGCCAAACCTTTGTTCATTTTTATCGCTTTTCTGTGTGTTTCTTCTACTTACATTCTTTCTGAGATGAGGAGAGCAGAATTCAACACAGTAATAAAGATACAGGCAGAATGATTGCTTTGGGGTTTGTTCTCTATTTTTTTCCTAATAATTTTTAACATTTTGGTTGCTTTTTTGACAACAACTGAGCAGTGAGCTGACATGTTCATAATGCTATCTGTTATAACTCCAACATCTCTTTCTGGAGTGGTAACAGCTAGTTCAGAGCCCACCACCTCAGTCTTTAATATTAGCAATCTTTTTTTCCTCATGTGCATTACTTTTATTGGTGCTTTTACACCAGACACAGGACATAGTATTGTCCCCTTTACTGTAGCTTGTTATTTGTGAACTGCTTTATGTGATTCACACACACATCAAGACAGAGTTTGAGCAGAGTTAAGAGAAAGTGGTCACTTGATAGTGATAGGACCTGCAGTAATGGTGTCAAGCTGAGGCAGGAGAGGTTCAGGCCGGACATCAGGAAGAGGTTCTTCACTGAGAGGGTGGTCGTGCACTGGAACAGTCTCTTCAGGGAAGTAGTTCCCTGAAGAACAACCAAGCCTGTTGGAATTTAAGAAGCGTTTGGACTGTGCACTTAGTCACATGGTCTGAATTTTTGGGTTGACCTGAGTGGTGCCAGGAGTTGGACTTGATGATCCTTGTGGGTCCCTTCCAGCTCGGGATATTCTATGATTCTATGAGTGGCTTAGCATTGAGGACTTCAGTGGAGTTGTGGCCCTTTGCACTGCCAGAGGAGCTCTCTGGTATTTAGAGTCCCTTTGACTTCTTGGCTAAACCAATAGGTTGCATGACATATCACAAGAAATAATTGATTTAAAAGTGGCAAAACTGTTTATCTGCATGGTGGGCAAAAGAGGAAGATGACTTGGTTTATCCCAGTTTCCTTCATGATTCACACCATGTGAGAGATGTTGCTCTTTTTAATTACAAAACCAACTGCATTGTTGACTACTGCTTTTGCAAGTACGTGGGGTACAACTCTGTATCAGCTGGTGCTGTGATAGGTGGTAGCTGGAGTGTTAGCTTCTGGGCCAGATTCTACAGTCCTTGGTCATGTGTGGGTGAATGAATGCACCTGCTTAAGCAAATCTCCAGGCATGCGGTTTCTTGACATTTAGGTCTCTCGTAAAGATTCATCTCCATGCCTTTAAGAAGTCTAATGTTTTCATCTAAGGCATATAGTTTCTGCACTGTTTTACACATGGATTTTTTACTAAAATGCCTTATCTCTGGCCAAACCCACTTTTTTTACATCTGCATTTGTCTTGAGACTGACTACAATAACAACAACGACAACAATAATAATGTGGTTTCTATGCAGTCTTTAAATGTCATTGATGGGCTCTTTCCACAAATATTCTTTTGAAGAAAAATAGTCCATAAGTTTGAAGTGAGACATTAAATAGTCTCAGTAAAGGATTCTATTATTACTGTTAACTGCAATACAAGTGCAATAATTTATAAAACACTCTTCACATTTGCAAATAACAGTAGTAGGATGAAAATGAAAAATAATGGCATTCAGGGTTGGTCTGGAAGTATCTAAAAATGCTATTGATTCATTCAGTTTATTTGTACTCAGATGTCAGGTTCTGCATGTAGAAAAAGAGAAAGATGAAATCAGCACTTTTATCTCCAACTAAGATTTTTGAGTATATTGCAATTAGGGCAACAGATTATGCCTCCAATTTTAGACATTTTTCTGTTTAAAGTTGCAAGTACATATACGCTTCTACAATATCTGACATCTGCTCAAACATGCAGATATTTGTTTTGACGCTGTGACAGTTGCAGAAAATGTTTATTTATTTATTTATTTATAATTTTTGAAACATGTCAGTGTGATAATTAGATCCTAATTCCCATTTGACACTGACATAGTTTCTGAAGTCAAGCATTTTCTGATTTATTTTCAGGTTGTTTCTCTAGTCCACACTGTTTGCATCTAGAACCTGTGGTATTTGTTAGATGAAAATTTTATTCAGTAACCTGTTTAGCTTCCCTCTGACCCCCCACCCCCAAGTAATTTCTATTTGTTTTCCATGGGGTTTTAGTTGCTTTTTTTTTTTTTTTTTTTTTTTTTTTTAATAAGGAAGATGATCCAGGTTCTGGATTACCTCTGCAGAGATCAAGGACCACTTTCTGGTCCTGATGAAAACTTGTCTGCAGTGGGCTGACATGTAGGTTGCAGTAGGATCTTGAAGCCAGTAAAAGCCAGGTCTTCACTGTGGCCTCCTGGTTATTTAGTGATTAGTGAAAGTTATATTGTCCTGAGAAATCTTGCAGTTCAAAAGACAATATGACCTTTGTCTTAATGGCTGAGTCTATAAACATGCCATGAAGCCCTCAAGTGCTTACTCCTTTCCAAGCATGCTAGATGTGTTTCCACGCCATATAGCTTATCTCACACTAAGTCCATCCGCAGGCCAGATGATTTTCCACTGCTTACATCAGTTCTTGCCCTGAAGGGCATGAATAATGCCATGTAAACCACAAAATAGGAAAGGATTTTCCACAGCTAAGTGACTCCACCAGCTCACCCCTCCTCTCTCCCTAAACTATGCTGTGACTGTAAGATACAGCCTTTCCGACATTTGTTGTTCTGTGTATAAGGTTGTCTGTTTTACATTGTGCCTCTGTGCTGTTTGTTGAGTTCTAGCCTGATGGTATACACTGTAAATCGCTATGAATTGTTTCATTTTTGTTACCCTGTCCCCAAGTTCCTGGCATTGTTTACTTCTTCTGATTTTGCTTAGCATTTTGCATTTTCAGCAATTCCAGAGTAAATGTGATGTGCTGCTTCCTTATGCTCATAGTGAGAAGGTTATCTTTTTTTTTTTTTTTTTTTTTTTTTCTCCATAACATTTCACATTTTGTGCTGCTTTTATAGCCATGGACATGTCATAATTAGGTCCTTCCTTGTTCCTTCCTTGTTACAGACTTATCTTTTTTTTTTTTTTTTTTTTTCTAAAACCCATCCCTGCTATTAAAGTGTTTTGAATAGCAAGGAAAATCTGCAACACATCACATTAAAAGATAAAATCAGGCAGATAAATGTCAGAGATAAGTAGAACTCTAGAAAAATTTGGGAAGCAAAGTTGTGACATATCTTTTCCCACCCATGAGGTTTGACATTGGGTATTTTAATGTTACAGTAATATTAGAGCACAATTTTGCTCAGAATTTGAGTCTTGCATTCTTTTTTACTTCCACTGTAGCATTCTGCAATATCCAGGGTCTTAAGGGAGGCTCAGTGGGTAGAGATTTTTGTATCTGGGCACAGGAGTCATTCATAGTTTGGAAATTTTAAATCTTTGTTGAACTGTTTGGATGAAAACAGCTAACCTCTCCAGCCTGCATAATTCTACTTTTTTTCTCTCTGGATTGCAAATTCTTTGAGACTAATGTGTATGCATGTTTGTGTAGCACACAGCACAGAAGACCATAGTGTAAGTTGTGTTCCTACGTCTGTAATACGTAATTCAGCTCACTGTTTCTTTAGAATAATAATAAATAAACTGCCTGCTTAAAATGCACTACTGAACTGGTGCCTTAAAATGGAAATATGAATCTCCTCACTAACGTCTTGCAGGTGCATGTGCTATTGTAGTAGCTTCTCATTTATGTTCTCTTGTGACTGGTCTAGGACAAAGCTGCACTCTCCTGGGGATTGTTTTCAAACCATTGTGCTTGCTGACTCCTAGAGATGAAAGCAGAAAATGTTTTTAAGAAGCTATTTTAGAAGTGGCTGTTGCTTACTCATCTGCTCTTCCTCTCTCTGCAGTCCCTGCTCTTAATGGGTTATTCCTCCCTAGGCTTTGGAGGGACAGCATTTTCATGGGACCTGTCTCATAAACATCAGTGCACGCAGGTACTAAGGCAAAGTCTTAGTAATTCCAGACAGCAAGGCACCATTAGATAATGAGATTGAGTGTATCAAAGAATAACGTGCTTGCTTAAATGTGATTAATGAGGTTTTGACAAGCATAAACTTGCCCCCCTCTGCGCAGCACTGGTGAGGCCACAGCTGGAGCACTGGCTCCAGTTCTAGGCATCCCAGTACAGAAGAGACATGGGGATACTGGAGAGAGTCTGACAAAGGATGACAGAGATCATTGAAGGGTTGGGACATGTGTCATATGGGGAGAGGCTGGGGTTGTTTATTCTCAGAAGAGAAGCATGATCTCTTCATTGTGTATAAATACAGGAGTAAGGAAGAGGGAGTCAGATTCTTCACAGTGGTGCCCTGTGAAAAGGCAAGAGGCAGTGGTCACAAACTGAGTTACAAGAAATTTCATCTAAGCTTAACTTATCTTCTGTGAGCACTAGCATGCCTTGTCTAGAGAGGTTGTGGAGACTCCCTCCTTGGAAATACTCAAACCCGAATTGGATGTGGTCCTGAGCAGCCTGCTCTGGGTGGCCCTATGGAAGCTGGACAAGGTGACCTTCAGGGATCCCTTCCAACCTCAATCATTTTGATTCTGTACTTTTTTTTTTTTTTTTTTTTTTTTTTCAGGTTGTCCTTAAATGGCTCATTAAATTACATTGGGCTTGTACATTAATTTCATTAAATGTACATCAATTTCATTAAATGAAACTGGGCTTGCTTGTAAAGTCAAAACAGGAGAGTGTGCTACTTCCAGTGATTTTAATACCCTATCAAGTAAAAGGTTCTGTCTGTTGCAGGTGCTTTTTTGGTCCTTTGTGTACATTTCATCTGAGGACCTTCTTTTCCTTCTTTAGTTATTATTGTTATTTTTACAAGTAAGGGAAGGCTTTCAGTAGGAGCTGAAAACTATTTTTCTGTTCTAGGGGAAGAATCCTGGGTCCAAATGTTCATGAATTTGTTTGACAATAACCAGATTTGCTTTTAGGACTATTACAAGATCAATTCAAATAGTAGTATTGTTCAGTAATAGAGGGCAACTTATTGTTACATGTGCCCCCAGAAAACTTTTTCCAAGTCCATGAAAGAGAAAAGTTATATCACAGATGCATTTTATTTTTTCAGCTAATATTCTATTAGCTCCTTCATTCTGTTATGTTTACTAAAATGGCCACCTCCACAAAACCAAGTATTCAGCTTTTCAATATTTTATAGTGTGTCAGGTATATTCAGTGATTAAGCCTGTCAATATCCCTGTGATGGAGATGAGTCGGTACATATTGCAAATTAATAGCTAAGAAAGTTAATAATTGAGTCACATGGGTATACTATTTAAACTTCAGTCTTTTGACTTCTGATTACATGCTGTAATAACTACATTGTGCTTCCCTGGTAGAGAGTCCTTTAATGAAGAGCTTAATTCCAGGAAATATCTTGGTCCCCTCCTGCTGATCAGGACAGCTCTGTTGGATGGCTTTCTGAATCAGTATGGCAAAAAATATGGATTTTACTCCAAGACAAACTTTGGAAGGCAAACTTGAGGTTTGATTGGCAGAAGCAAAGGATCTGGGCAGAGTCGGCACTAAATGAGGGCAACAGTTGGTTAAAGTGCCTGAAGCACTGTCAGTCGCTGACTGAAGATCTACTCATGAAACAAGAAAATATGCTGGTAGCAGTACACCTGGGTAATCCTCCCCCCCCCCCCCCCCGATCCTGTACCAGACTTTAGTCAGCAGCCTTATAGCTCTGTCTTCTGGAGAAGATAACCTGTGCCTATGGTTTTCTTTCTATGCAAGGAAGGATTTGAGCTGTGGAAAAGGAAATCCTGATAGTGGGTCTGAGAGGGGCAAGCACGGTCTTCTGTGGAAAGTTAAGCCATCTGGTTCAGCTCTTGGAATAATTCAAAGCAGCTTTAAGATTATTCTAATGTTTTCCAGATTGGCACTGGCCCTATGCAGCTGCTCCAGCAGCTGGAGAATTGCAGTTGTGATCTGCTGCTCACATTTGCCTCCATCACCTCCACAGGGAGGGAAGAATGACAAGGAGTTGGTGTGTCTGGCTTTGTGGTATGTGAACTCCCTGTGCAAGGGGAATCTCTGGCTTGGCAGCCAGCATGGCTTTATGGCTCCTTTGTGCTCCTGCAGAGGTGTGAGTTCTGTGCTGAAACAAAGCAGGAGATGGCTGCTGCTACTTTTAAGGGCAATGCTAATTCTTGCTACTCTTTCCCATCCTTTCTTGAACTTAAGGAGGCTGTCAAATTTGTTTAATGTTTTGCATATTTTTTGTTTCTATAGAGATATGAGGCTGAGAAACTCCTCCAAGTTTCCTTCCAATAATCCTGAAGCATCTGTGAAAAGTGCATTAGAGTGCTTTAACAGATAGGCTTTACATCAGTCCTCCTTGCAAAAGGTGTTGGTCCCATGAGGGCTTATGTTGATGTTTTTATAGATTGGTGATGGTACGGCAGGCATTGGGCTGGAAAGACAGAGCTGTATGGTTTCCTTGATGCCTGGATGCAACCTTTTTCTCCAGCGCCAAGTATTTAAGGCACTGAATGAAAATCTGAATTCTTTGTGCCTACTTTTCTTTCAGAATGCTGACAGGGCATTTACTGATGTCAGTGTCATTGAAGCTCTTATGATGCAAATTGTCACTCTCTGCTACCCTGCTGTGTCTCTCAGGGGACCTATTTCACGTTGAAAGACTGACCTCTGCTCTCAGATAACCCCAGTATAAATCTAGAATAAATTGTATATTGTCAACAGCAATTACAATTACACATGCCATTCAGGACATAAGTTACGGATGCAGGTCCTGCCTGAAAGTCCATTCAAAGCTCTGATGATTAGAAGGTGTCTCTTACTGCCCAGTACAGATATTTTCTATCTTCTTAACACTGAGCATGGACTCATTCCTTTCCTTTGGATTCAAATTCTCATTTTGTGGTGTAAAACCAAACTTTACATGTGCAAAATATGACCTGGCTGTTCTCATTTTCATGCATTGTGCTGGATTTCAGCAGACTGACTATGAATAACCTGACCTTTTGCATTTTATTTCCTCACTTGGTTACTTATGCTTGTGTTGTGTGTTGGGCAAATTGATACTGCTTTGGACTGCTCTGATTTTATGCACAGACTGAGGAAAAAAAGTTATCTTGTCTTTCTTTCAATGCCTGCTTTTTTCTATTGACTTAAAAGCAAACAGTCCCCTCTTACAAATAACGTAACCACCAAAATGAACAACAAAAAACTTAAGGCAAAACAAGAGTTTGTAAAATAATATAATGAAAAATGTAATAGGTACAAAATAAGCTGAAATCCTGCTTCAGGAGTGCCAGTGCTGTGATGTCCTTTCTTGTTTTTGTGTCAGCCAGAGTTACTACCAAACTGTTAAGAGTTCACTGAATAAAGCACTGAACACTGTGAATGCTCCCACTATATCACAATTACAGAAATAGAGGCACTGGGTAAGTCTGTGCTGATCTACTGGGAACATTTTTAGAAAGTTTAATATTCCTTAAAATTTCTCATTTCTAATCTGTCATGGGCTTGCCTCATGACTGCTCGTTTTGCTGTGTTATAAAAACAAGTAGAAAATCAGATTTCTGGCTTAAGACCTCAATGAAACCATCATTCCTATTGAAGACAGCAGTAGCCACACATTTAAGCCTGGATAGTAATTTCTTTCTACGTCTATGGCAGGAACATAACGACACATTGCGTGGCTTGAAATGCTCCTGGTCTAATTAGAAGAGCTTTCAAAAAGCTGTGTAAAGATTATATGAAAAGATCACTGAAAAGAGTAAGTAACATGAGTCCAATTTCCAGTTCTGGGTGTCTCACAAATGAAGAAGGCATCTTTAAAATATGGGCTCTGTTGATATTATCATTAAGTAGTTGCAGTGATTACAATGGACTTTGAACACCAATGAGGAACTTCTGCCCTGTTTCACAGAAAATGAGGTTTTTTTGTTGTTTTTTTGTTTGTTCGTTTTTGACTCTGACGTACTTCCACTCTGTTAGGTTGAGGTGGTTTCACACCAGTAGATAGCTCAGCTCCACCATGCCGCTTTCCTACTCCCACTCCTCAAAAGAACAGAGGGACAAAACCTGATGAAAAAAGGCTCATGGGTCAAGATAAGGACTGGGAGATCGCTTGCCAATTACTGTCATGAGCAAAACAGACTAGAGATTGGGAGATTAGTGGAATTTATTGTCTAGAACAGTGAGAAACCACAAGTAAACTAAAACTACCTACCTCTCACCCACCCTCTTCCACCTCCTCCCCCTGGGTGGCACAGGGGAACAGGGAATGGGGGCTGCAGTCAGTCCCTGACGCTTCGTCTGCGCTGCTCCTTCACAGTCACTCTCTGTCCCTGCTCCATGTGGGGTCCCTCCCACCGGATGCCATCCTTCACAAACTGACCCTGTGGGGGCTGCCCACAGGCAGCAGCTCTTCATAGAGCAGATTATCTTGAGTGTCATCACGAGGCAATTGCAGGGCCACCAGGTGATCAGGCCTAGTCAGCATGGGTTTATGAAGGGTAGGTCCTGCTTGACGAACCTGATCTCCTTCTATGAAAAAGTGACGCGCTGGGTGGATGAGGGAAAGGCTGTGAATGTGGTCTACCTTGACTTCAGTAAGGCTTTTGACACTGTTTTCCACAGCATTCTCCTTGAGAAACTGGCTGCTCTTGGCTTGGACAGATGTATGCTTCATTGGGTTAGAAACTGGCTAGGTAGCCAGGCCCAAAGAGTCGTGGTGAATGGAGTTAAATCCAGTTGGAAGCCGGTCACTAGTGGAGTCCCCCAGGGCTCAGTCCTGGGGCCAGTTCTCTTTAATATCTTTATTGATGATTTGGATGAGGGGATCAAGTGCACCCTCAGTATGTTTGCATACGATGCCAAGTTAGAAAAAAACAAGTTGCATAAGAAACCAAGTTAGGTTATCTGCTCTAGGGTAGGGAGGCTCTGCAGGAGAATCTGGATAGGCTGGACCGATGGGCTGAGGCCAACTGTATGAAGTTGATTCTGTGATTCAAGAAATGCTCCCATGTGGCTCTGTAGCATAGGGTCCATCCGTCAGGAGCAAACTGCTCCAGCATGGGTCCCCCACAGGCAGCAGCTCCCCCCAGACCCCCAACTCCTGTGTGGGCTCCTCTCTATGGGTTGCAGCTCTGGCCGGGGCCTGCTCCTGTGGGGGCTCTCCATGGGCTGCAGCCTCCTCCAGGCCACCTCCACCTGCTCCACTGGGGGCTCCTCCACGGTGGGTTCCTTTTGGAGCCAGCTGGAGCTGGCTCTGATTTTACATGGGGCAGCTGCTGGGCCATGCTCACAGAGGGCATCCCTGCAGCCCCCCCAGTACCAAAACCTTGACACATAAATGTAGTGCATAGGTCCAAAAAATTGCATCCTGTTAAGCACACCTGAGCAGAGCACCTGACAGTAGCAAAGAGCTTAAGAAAGCACACAACTTTAAGCACATTAATTATTCCCTGTTTTTTAAAGAGCACTACAATAATTGAGGGAAGTATCCTTGAAATGAAGGACATTCATATGCACATCATTGGATCAGAAGAGAAGTATTCAATATATTACAGGATTGCATATATGAAGTAAGGACTCCTTTATTTTTGCTTTGCATACATGGCAGAAAACACTGAACATGATAATGGTCTTGTATTAGTTGATTCAGTAGTGAGTAGAGAAGTGCTAGCCTATAAAATTATTCCTGTTGGGAAATCAAACAACTATTGAAAATTCAATTGATTGAGGGTTCAGTATAGTTCTACAGAAAGGTAGTTAAAGACTTAAATATCTGCTTTCTCAATGGGCTGACAACTTAAATGAATGGCCAGCTGCTGGGAAACTGCATTAATAGTGTGTGCATTTTTACTTTTAAAAATAACTATGTTATCGAGCATATCAGCAACTTAACTTGACAAAGGAGGTTTATTTCTCTGTCATCCGTTTCTGTTCCTTGTTGTGTGTCTTTGGGGCTCCTCCATTCAAACTGGAACAAAACACACGTGCAGAGGAACAGGGAGGCTGAGGAGCAGCAGAAATTATGATGAAGATAATGATGCTTTATGATGAAAAGAGCATTCCTCGTTCACAGCCTGGGTTTGGGACCTAAACTGAATCTGCTGTAAGGGAAGCTTTTGTCTTGGTTTCATTTTTTGGCATGATAAGAGAAGGGTTTCAGCTAATTTCCCCTGAGCTAAGCTTCCGTCAGTACTCCAGGAACCTAGCTGTTATCCTTTTTCAAATATTTTCTTCTAGTATACCGGGACCACACCAGTGTTTTTTTGTCTTGTTCCTCCTACAGTGGCCAAACTGCCCTTTGAACCATGTTAGAGGTTGACTCCCCGTGACTGCAGCCACGGTGGGTGAGCAGTAGCCTTCTCAGCAGGTCCAGGTTTAAAAACAGGTTGTTAAGCCTGACTTCTATGGAGAAGCATGGTCTGATAAAACTCTGCTCAGCGGGAGTCCCAGGACTGGGATGAAATTCTGGAGGAACCTGAGAATTTGCCCTTCTGCATTTAAGTGGGAGTTTCAGTCTAATGGAAAAACAAAGCAAATGCACAGTTCTTGTTGCTAGATGAGTGTTTTTATGTCTGCAGTGGTAGAGACTGAAGAAAGGATTCCACAAGGTCACTCAAAATGCCATCCCCTCACTCCTTGTTCACATAGTTTCACAAATTCTTGTTTATGTCTCTGAGGTTGTAAGTCTCTGAGGGTGCAAGTTAGACACATCTTTTTGGCCTTGAGGTTCCTTATATCCTCTTCTTGATAACACTTTTGTTATTGACTCCAGTGGATTTTTTATAGAAAATAAAGATCTTAAGTGGACATAGTCATAATGAACCAACATAAAAAAATCAGCCAGATTTAAAAAAGAAAGGAATCAAAACCAGCCAAGATGAATGGAGCAATGAGATGTATCAGCAGTATTAGAATGATGACTGTTTAGCCTAGACATCTTTGGTCTGGGCAAAGGCTTATAAAATATAGGAGAATTAAAAAAAAAAAAAAAAAAAAAAAAAAAAGAATAGCCTGCATAAAATTTTTTTTTTATAATTAGTACACAGTAAAATATTAACCAAAATGATTGCAAATGGAAGATGCTTTGCAGTGCAAAATGAAAGGGATAAGGCAAGGAAAGTGTAGTATGAAGAAGTATCAGGAAGCCACAAAAAAAGAACTTGTGTAGCCTGGTGAATCACAGCACCCAGCATCCATTTTACTTGCATGTATTTCATTATTCATCTGAGTGAGCAATTTGTAATATAACATATCATTATGACCATGTCAGACTGAAAAATAAGCCTTCTCCTCTATTGCTAAGTATTGCCAGGAGAGGAAAACCAGGTAGTCATTACAAAAAAATAGTGTTAGGCTGAACACCTCTGCATCAGAGGATTTCTAAAACATAAAACTCTTCTCACAACACCTTCCAAGTCAATCATAAACAGTTCTTTAGCCATTATCCATTTAAATACTAATACATGAGAAGATTCAGTACATGTAGCATCACAAAAGTTGTTTTAAGATACATCTTTGTAGTATTGATAGAAGCAGGTGATACATTGCTGCTTTGTGGATGGACTAATTTGTTTTTGCAACACGTTTCTACCTTTAAAACAAACAACAACAAAAAACACAAAAACCTCTAAAAGCCAAAGTACATACATTCTAGCTGTGGTGTTTCATTTTCTGGTACTGGGCATATTTTTAGCTGGATTGATTTATACCAGGACTTTATCAGGCTGCTTTAAGTTCTCATATCATTATTTATAGTTCAACTGGTGGTTCGGACAGAAGGACTGGAAGGGCTATGTGCAAAGGAAAAGAAAAATCCTTTAGAGTTCTTAAACACCAATACATTTCAGAAATGCAGTGAAGCTGAACTACTATTGAGCTGGGACTGCAATGGATGGAGAAATGGGATGGATTTTTTTCTTTCTTTCTTTCTTTTTTTTTTTTTTTTTTTTTTTAAGCAGTACACAGAGAAATGGCACTGGAAGAGACCTTCAGGGCTGAGTCAAATCCACTGTTTTTCAGGGTCTTAAGTCATAATATCATTTCAGGAAGGGGATCATGCTGCACTCTAAAACTAGGAGTTCTTCCTATTTAGTTTCTTGTTAGCATTTTCACGTAAGGTGGTTCTTCTGCCTCCCTCCTCGTCTGATCTCCTCAATCTCTGATCACGACAAATCAATGTATTTCTGTGCCCACGCTGCCATTTAGCATAAGTCATAATTTGCACTAGTAGGCATTTATTCTCTGCTATTTGTGGAAAACATTCATATCTCCGTAAATGCTTTGTTTCACTGTAGTTCTCATCCTTTGGAAGAAAGCTGCTAATTTCCTTCATTATCCTAATTACCTGCTCTAGATTCAAATTATCTTTCTTTTCTACTTCAAATATCACTACCTAGAACCATATTGCAGATGCATCTCCATGGCGTTTATGGGCTGTACAATGGCACTGATACTTCCTTATTTCTACCAGAAACATTTTACCTGAAAAAAACCAAGGACTGTATTTACACTTTCCATCATGGCTCAGTCATCCTGTCCTCTGTGAATACCCACAGGTCTTTTTCCTCTTCTGTCATCTCCAACTAATGAGTTCTCAGCTTAGAGAAAAACTTCTTGTTAGTAGTCTCTAAGTGCAAGATGATGCCACTTCTGTACTATGCAATTTGATTCCATTTCTGCTGTTCCTCTTCTCAAATGTCTCAGGTTCTTCCCACACAATATCCTGATACTCATCTTTACAGATGACATCCTTCAGCGAATGTTGTAGCTCAGTCCTGTTTTTAACTTAAGTAATTATATGAAAATGTGAGACATGACTGGTTCCTGCTGATTCTTAAAGTACAGCAGCAGTCAGCTCCATTTCGCTCAAGAACACTTTTTATGCTCAGACCACTTATCTCCTTTCACTAATCCCTATTTTATCCTGCTTAATGAATACTTTCTCATGTGGCATTTCATCATATGCTTTTCTTGTATCAAATGTGTTGAAGAGCCTGCATTTCTTTCATCTAGAAATCCACCTATTAAATAAAATCAGCATTTATATAATGCAAATTTGCAACGATTTTTTTCCCAGTATCTATCTCAGCAGTTCTTTCTATCTATTGAACTGCCTTCTTGCAAGTTGGTTGTAAGGATTTGAAGTGGAGGTAGTTCAAAAACTTATAGAAAGATCTTAAAGATGATTAAGATGATGGAAAGGTTTCAGAAGAGCCCTCAGTCCATTATTGTTTTATTTCTGTCATGCCCTGCTTTTTTGTGTTGTTATCCAAACCATGTCCTCAGTCATTAGTGCTTCCAGGGGTTCTATTTTCTTTGCTTTTGCTATTGGCACTCTGTGCAGGCCTAAATGTCTCCTTGCAGGACAACTCAATCATTCATTTAAAAAAATCCTTGCTCATTTTAAAAATACTAATGGTGGTGTTATTTCATCCTCTTTAAAAAGACAATTTATTTCCTCTTACATTCTAATGAAACTTGCCATCAAATTCAGGTTGCAGGAAGGCTAGAAGTCATGACTCTTTAGAATAGAAACAACGATTTAGGAAATATGAGCCCAATTCTCCTATTCTTCATAGTTAAGGATTATTTAGGCTTCCAGATGAAGTATGATGTATTTCTACCTTAACTACATGGGTATTTGTCTGCATCAAAGGATGGAAACAGCTACAACGCCTAGAAAGGTATTTTGTTGACTGCCTAGCTAAAAAATACTCATTTGTGAAATAGATTTATGTATGTATGTATGTATGTATGTATTTATTTATTAGCACTTATATTTTGTTTCCTGGTGAGGTTTAAATTGAAACACGGAGGTAAAGGAGTAAGTATGAAACAGCATCTGCCCAGGCTATGTTTGGCTTTATCTAGGGCTCCCTGAGCTCCTAAACTCATTCTTTATTGCAAAAGAATGAATGTTAACACTACCTTTCATTTCAATCATGCCATTTCAGCAAATTTACCTTTCCGAATCACTAACTGAACTCAACAAAAGGTTTTTATGTGTTAATAACTTCCTATCTGAAATATTTAAAGTACCAGATTACATTAGCTCTAGCTCAATGATGTTATTAAATTCTCACCTTAAATCTCATATGCAGAAAGCTCTCATCAGGTCACATGAACAAGATGATTGCATTAGTCATACTACAAGAGTGATATACTCATTTTAGTAAGTTCACTGTATTCAGGCTGAAGTTTGATCTATGACAGGACACTTCATACCTAACATGATGTGGTTCTTTACTTCGGTGTTTTTGCTAGTTATATTCCTGTAATTTATATCCCCTTTGCTCCAGAATATGCATTCCTCAAGATGTTGCTTTTGTGAAACTGAGATGTACTGCAGTAAAAAAACACATGCTTAGTTTGTGCATTACTAAAGATTTCTTCTGTTCATAGTTCAGTTTGAAGCTAACTTTACTCTTTTAAAGCACAGTTTCCATACCCTGGCCTCTGAACTAACTAGGTTGACATTACTGACATTTGGCATGTGAGAATTTATGCAAGGATCAGCTTATGGGAAGTTTAAATACACCAGCTGAAATACTGGTGAATTATGAATGGTTAAAATAGAGTATTTTTATTTATTCATTATTTTTATTTATTTTCCCCATCTTTTTTGACTTCTCTTAATGCAGTAATATCCAGACGGCTTGGGATAGATGGATTTGTGAGAGTGTGTTGATCGTGAAGGAAACCAGTGCCATTGCCTAGATTTGGGGATTAAAATGAATTTATCTGTGGATTAAGAACTCCATATGCCATATATGAAATAGGACTCAGCTAGCTACAGAATTCCTAATACACTTATGTACTTTTATAGACTAAATCATCTTAGCATAAGAGCTCTTCAGCAACTTAAATGTACCTATTACACCCATGTGTGTTAAAAGAGTTATCTCATGATTCTTCTAATGGGATAACTGAGGTGCAGAAAGATTAAACGGCTAAGTCAAAGCCAGTAAGAAATCTGCCGTGCGTGGGCTTGGAGCTAAAACCACCTTCTTTGGGTTCCAGGCCATTGCCTTGCTCCCAGTGCTATCCCCTCCTCCTTGCCTAACAGCATTCCTGCAGCCAGCAGCAGTTGGCTACGTGCTGAGGCAGAGGAGCTCCTTAGGTAGAGTAGAGTGGAGAGGAAGACATCTGTCCTCTCTGTTTTCAGATATGTAATTCCCTCTTTAAGGTATCTTTTGTTAGAAGATCAGAGGATGCTTTACAGATATCTCCTTCTTATAGCTGGGGTAAGGGGAAGATGAGGTGTCTGTTAGTGTGTGTAGTGCTGTAAAATGGATCTGTGTAAGGGTTGGAAATGGACTTCTGCTTTCCTGAGATTGTCCCTTGTCTCTCCCACCGGACCTGGCACCATCTCTAAAGAAGACCACACCTCGCTTCAGTCACAGAAACAGCAGCAATACCCAGCAACACAGCAGGACTCTCTCAGTTAATTAAGACCTGCAGATGGTTTAAGAGAGGAGCTGTTTGAATAACATGGACAATCAGTGCCTCAGAGAACAGGGACAGTCCTGCTCCCCACACATTACCTAATTTAGCTGCCTCAGCCTCCTATTAGCACTGGTATGTATGCCACACCAACCCACATTACAGCCTGATTTCCTGTGGCTCAGAAGCACAGAAACCGCATACCCACATGCGTCACATTTGTGCAATGAAAACATCAGTTGGTTTGGCTGCCTATGTTGTGTTGTAAACGGATGGGGTTTGGGCTTTGTAGTTCAGCATCCTGATCTTTGTGATGGATGCAAACCTCTGTCCCATGGTGTTGTGTGGAATGATGCAGGCCATGTATCATACAGCATCGCTGGTCTTGTTTGTGTAAATTTTGCGTTTTTAGGCTTTTGGACCTTGCTGATTGTTGACACTGACATTCCCTAAAGCTTTTTCAGCTTAATGTACTGGCATTTATATACTATTCCATCTTGACCAAGTTGAATTTTATTCTTTCACATGTAAAATAGAATGCTCGTGAAAGTGAGGGACTAATAGCAGACTAGAGCTATGCCTAGTAAAAGCAGGTGTTATGCAATTTGTCACCGCATGACTCTGCTAATGCATCTTTAGTTCAGAACTGCGGTACCCCTGCCATGTTTTAAAGTGCAGAAAGATAAGTGTGCACTGTACCCTGGAGTGCCTTCGTCTATAAATGTAATTCAGAAATATGGGAAACAGTGCTCTGAATCTGATGGCCTTTTTCAACACAATTACAGAAACAGTGTGAGATTGGGAACATTTGCAGCAAGGGCACACAGAACAAAAAGTTGAATGTGTGGGCTATTAATTCAAGCCTAGATAAGATTCTGACTAAGGGTTTTTTTATTATTATTATTTTTATTTTTAATCCTAGTATGATGCATGTGTGATAGCAGTTTTCCTGAGAAGACATATTGGATGCCAGTGCTCATCTGTAGAGCCACGTTTAATAACAAGGATACCTCAGGCTTTTGAATGGGCCTCTACAGATTTCAAGGATAAGGATTTAAAAAATAAAAACTAAAACATTGAATATTGAAACGATATGAGTTGAATGCAGGTGAAGACACATTAATATGAAAAAATATGGGTGCAGTTTGAAATGAAATGAAAGGAGTGGCATGAAAAAGAGTACTTTCTCTCAAGAAGGAGACAGAAGAAACTTTCAACCCAGAGGTACCATGTTTGTGTCTTTCTTTGTCAAAAGAAGGACCTTCTCTTTGTGCCAGGAACCTCTCTTGAGTATTAAGTGTCCCCCAACTCCTGTTAATATGAATGGGAATTGAAGACTTTTGGTACTGTAGAGGAGAGGTTGAACTCTGGAGGGCCACAAACAGGAAAATTCATGCCTGTGCCACAACTTCCAGATGTGTGCCTACAAGGTACTAAATCACATTGGCAGAACAAACTAGGCAAGGTTGGGCTGGCAGCTAAGAATTTTTCCAGCTGTTGAACAGCAACAAATCATTACTTTAGTTACCCTCTGAGACCTCACTAAATAATCAGAGCCTGAAATATAGACTGGAAATCAATAATCACTGGCTTCCTGCATCTGGGAATAGTTAAGAAGCTGGACAGAGAAGGGCAAAACAAGCATCAGCAGACATACCCTTACATTGGGAGTACATAATCTCCAACATTTCTCCTGTGCAGAATCAGAGGGAGCTTTTTTCCTGATTTCTCTCAACAATAGGTGGGTGGCTGGTGCTTGTGAGAAGCTGAGTTTATCTGGTATAGTTGGCTTCCTGTTTCTTCTGCATATAGAAGCAGTTGTGTGAATGGGTAGATGGAGAAATATGTATTTTTCCAGCTTGGTTCCTTTTGATCTCACCTGTTGGAAATACATGACATCTAAGCAGTTTTCCTGGCAATGTATTATGACACCAACTCAGGAGAAGTTTTTGGGGTAGGCAGATATTGCAAAAATTGCCAACAATTGCGAGAATCCTTTCATGTACTTGTGTGTGCAAATGAGTGTTCATACAGCTGGATAACCGCTCTTTGAAATCGTATCAACAGAGAAACTTCACTCGTATATTTATGAGGTGCTGTGAAATAGTCATTCTCTTTAGTGGTGATACTGTGAGAATTTTTCACTCCTACTGTTTTATATTCAGCAAAGAGTGTCAGAAATAAGATACGTATTTTGCACTCTAACAGAGTAAAGTTCTCAGGACTGGTTACCTTTCAAGTGTTTATCAGTAGCAAATGCTGGGCTCGATATTACTTGGCTTTGATGCTCTTTCTCCAAAGTGTAGGTTGTGTAAATAGCAGCAGTGTATGTGCATGACCAGGCTCTTTCTTCTACAAGGAGCTGAAATTTTGTCCTCTGGGGGGACTCTTATAATCAGCCTCAAGAGTTGCCTTTCCTCTCATGCACCTCAGTATTGCAAAGAATTCTTGGGAATTCAGATTCTTATTGGCAGGGAGGTCTCTTGTTCATGAGGTGATTAATGGCATGCCTGAATGCCAGCAGAAGCACCATGTGTCTCATCATGAACAAAGCTCAGGAGCTGTGTTCAGAGCCTCTTCAGAAACACTGACTCAGAGGAGCTGTGTCTGTCTTGAATTTTGCAAAGATTTTTGCCTATGTTTGGATGATGCTTTAAACGGATTTCTGCAGGAGGAGCCGAATCTGCTGACTTTGGCCCTTCCTCAGCTACCTGAGCTGCTCTCTAGGGCCATCCAGATATAGGTGTTCACTCTGTCATTTGTCCTGGCTGTGGCTATTTCTAACTACAGTGAATGTCTTGAGTCCATGCTAGTAAGACAGATGGAAAGGAGAAAGGACAAGGTTGTTGCTGGAGTTAAGCCTGCTCTCAAACTTGCTCGCAGCAGGGAAAACGATGCTCCTAACTCCTACAAGTTCCTCTGTATATTTCTGCCTCAATTGGTTCTTCAGATTTCCCCCAAATATTACTTGCCATCTTTTGCTATGCCATGCAGTCCCCTGCAATGAGGTGAGTTAGCAATGAGGTATGCTGTTTCTGGCCATTCTTAATTAATACCTCTTTATCTGTCAATAATTAATATGGAAATCAGAAAGAATAATGCTGTTGAGGCTACTGCCTGAGACCTGCTGCCTGGCAACAGTGGATGTACATATCCATTATATCAGGAAATTAGAAACTGAAGCAAGAACTGATCTGTCTGACATTTTGTAAGATGATATAAATGGGCCCACTCAACAAACACTAGATTTATGTGAGGATGTGAATGATATGTGTCCGGGGAAAAGATACTATCTCTCTTATGAGGGTGCAGTTAGTACCAGACATCAATTAAGTATAGTTCATTAAAGCCTCTGGGTAATCTTATTTTTGAACTAGATCAGAGGAGCTCCCTTCAGGGACTGACAGAGGGGTTATCTCAGTAATAATCTCCACTTTTGCATGTAACATCTCTCACAGAATGGGCTAAGTGAAGTAGCATCTAGACTGTAACAAAAATAACCTTTTCGGCTGGAGAGACAGTGAAGTGAAAAGTAATATTGTCTTATTATGTTTGAAGTAGTTGCATCAGATATGTACATTGAGATATGCCAGTCATGATAGTAGTGCTGATATGGTAATTGCTGGTTTATGCACTTACTCCCCATCCTCAAAGGAGTAGCTTTGCCTTTGTTTTGTTCACAGGATGTGGCATTATCTAGAACATTTCAGCTGTACAGATGGAGTGGCTGGAGCCAGGAAGATTATAGTGCTATTAGAGATAAGGAGGTAGCTTTTTCTCTCTCTCTCTCTCTCTCTTTTTTTTTTTTTTTTTTTTTTTTTTTTTTTTTTTTCTTCTTCTTCCTTCTCTGGTTAAAATATTCCTTCATATATTGAGAGAGACAGTGTTTGGATGTTGTTTTCTAGAATTTGACCAGTTATCTCCACCATTTTAATCCTACTTGTAATGCACCAGTTGCTGTTAGCAAAGAAAGTGTTAAGTAAACAAGTGTTAGTGGCTATTGCAAGGCCCTACATTTTTCACAGTTAATGATGCAGTTGGCAGGCAGAGAGACAGGAGAAACATATTTCTCCAACACACCTGGAAAATGCAGGGTACAGCTTGGCATGGAGCCTAAGTTTGGAGGGTAACTTATGGCAACACCTTGCTTTCCTACATTCAGCTACAAAAACAAGCTCCCCACTTGCATTTTGACATCAAAACCAGTTCCTTCTGAAAAACGCTTTTTTTTTTTTTTTTTTTTTTTTTTTTTTTTTTTTCTCCTGGTCTTTCTGTGGCTCCCCTCAGGTATGTGTCACAGTTATGCTTGTGTCGTGAAGCAGGGAGGAGACTGGGCTGGAGGCAGAAGGGGCCAAAGGCTCCAGGAGGGTTGCTAGGGGTTGTCAGGAGAGAGAGAGGAAAGAGGATGTGCTGCCTACTTGTGGAAGAGCTGGGCTGGGCTAGCTGGTTTCATCCTTTCACCAGAAAGCAGGCTGGAAAAGAGAGAATAGAGAAACACTGCTCTTGAAAGGGTCATGATCTTAAGTTTTAGATGTTAAGACAAATGGTGTGCTGACTTTGACCTAGTAACTGGCTGAAACCTCAGCTTCTGAACTGATGATTTTTCCAAGCCTCTTTTCAGTTCCATGCTTAAACTAGATTTACCATTATCAGCACTTGCACTTCGACTTGCACAGCTGTCTTCAGGGGAGGAGAAAAAGGGGATTTACTGCTTTGGGATCTCCCCATCTTCCTTCTCCTCAGATTCCCCTTGAGGTGAGAGATGACTGGGAATGTGCCTACCAAGTGGTGCCATTCATACAGACCACTTGAGGCCCTGTAGAGAAGCCATGCTTGCAGCCATCTCTACTTAAATTCTTGGCACTGCTGCCCACCTCTTCCTTACCCCCTTCTCCTCTTCCCTTCTGCCCACAGTATGGAGCCTCAGCCTTGCTCGCTGTGTGGGTATAACAACAGCTACACCACTCCACAGCTTGACACAGCCTAAAGTGTGTCAGGTTTCTGGTAGTGTATTTCAGCTAATCCGTGTTCATATCTGGGGTTTTCTGTTTCAGAGGAACTCAGAGTAGGAAGTCATGCCAAATACAACATAATGAGAGAAAACTGGCAATGCTGACTTACTGGGGCGATTATTTCCTGCAGAACGTTCATACCATCATGCATGGCATTTGAGTTTTCTGCTTCCCACAACTCTCCCTGAAGCCTTTTGGGATCCTCAGATATCTTTTTCTAGTAATTATTCTGCTTTGTGGATTTGGGTCTTTTCTTTTACCTCTACCTGTGTTAATTGGATGAACAATCACACTCCATATCCAAAGGCAAGGGATAATCTGTGGAAGTTCAGGGGCTTGAGGGGGATATTGAGAACGGCATAAAAACAGATCTGGTGTATACAACATGAGCCAAAGCAGAGCCATTTCCAAAAACAAAACAAAACAAAACAAAAAGCTTTAAACATCCCTATTAGCAAAGCTTCTGCACTCTACTTAAAAAGTTGGCAGTCATATAGCTGGCTTCAGAAGTATAAAATGTGATTGCATTACCTGCCTTGTTGTGCTATAACCAGCGTGGTTCCTGGTGGGGCCATGTGGGGCGTTGGCACACAGCAGCTGCCAGCTCCAGTGGTGGAGAAGATGAGAGTGAAGCATAGGGCCAGGCTCTGGGAAGTGCCCAGCTTGCTCTCATTTTGGGGTTAATTCTCAAGATTTCTGCTGTGGGGCTTTGAAGTAGCTCTCACTACAGCTTTTGTTGAAACACCTTTGCTGTAGGCTGGGAGGGACTTCTATGGCTGTTGATCTGATTAAACAGCGTGCTACAGAGGGGCATCTAATTAACAAAGTCATAGTACTTTGGCTGTTATGGTAGGTTCACTCATATATTGTGAAACTGTAGGAGATGTGAGCATCTCTAAGTCTATTTTTCACAATGCTTCATTTTTTTTTTCAGTCTGGCTCAACATGGCATTTCAGGGTTTATTCCAGTTCACATCAATATCCCAAATTCTCACAGAAGGCCTATAATGATTTGCTGGTCCAGCACTATTTGTGTAAACATTTCATCTCTTACCACCTTGTGTGCATGTGTTGCGTTTTTTTCCCCTGCTTCTGTTAACTGGACATCTACTAATGCTCCATAACCAAAGGCAAGAAATTGTCTTTTGAAGTCTTGTGATTGAAGGCAGGAACTTTGAATGACATAAATCATTACTGTGCTTTGTTTAAATAATTTACAGCCTTCCAGACTAGTTTTTTCAAGTTTATATATTTGAACCAATACAAAAATAATGTGACTAAAAGCACATAAAATAAATGAGCATGCAGACATGATACATTCATTAAAAGATGCCCAGATCTTTATATGTCCATCAAAGCACCGTGCAGTTATGCTGAGCATGTTCAGTTCATCTCCTTACTCTGCCTTTCCATGTTTCTTCTCATTACATTAATATTTCATCATGTGTGTCTGAAAAGGACTGCTCTTCACCCAGTTTGGCACCTATGTAATGTCAGAATCCAGATGACTACTTGGTAGATGGTCTGTGTCACTCTGTGGTCTTTTTACATTTCTCATCTGGTCTCCCACTGTGTATCTTAGGGGTTTGGACAAGCCTTGAAATAAAAAGTAGGAGAGTATAAACAGCAAAGCCATTTTCTGTTGAATACATAAAGCAGAAAAGTCTTCACAAAAAGGATCTGTGTTATTTTTTTATAAATAGGGTCACTGAGACATGACAAAATGATTCAGCCCTGGTCACCCAGCAGACAAAGAGCCAAGTCATGGTGAAGACACAGGTATCTTGAGCTCTGATTTAATCCATTCCGACTGCAGTATAATGCCTTTGAGTCCCTGCAATATGCAGAATGTTGTTTTTTCTCTTAGTAAGTAGCAAACCCACACAGAGAACTGTGAAAGCAATCCTACTCAAGGAAATGAGGAAGCCTGGGGGTGCAGGGGGAAGCCTTAGTTGGGTCTTATGTTCTTCCCACAGTGTTAAAAGCCATTAAAAAACAAACAAACAAACAAACAAAAAAAAAACAGAGTTAATAAATGGAAGTGTAAAAAGATGCTGTCTTATACAAAGAGAAAAGGATACATGAGCCAAGAATGGACAATGCATTACATGTGGGTGCTAAGCATCCTTCTCCTAGTATTACAGCTTTGAGGATCAAGAAATGGTTGTCCTAGATATGCTGATTCATGCATGCTGATTCACTGAGAAAATGTGCAGTGTTAAATCACTGTACCATATTTCTTACCCATGCTGGGGTTAGACCGGAGGTTGCAAACTGGGTTGTCAGAACAGCACAGGTGGGATTTCACAACTGTGTGATTTGGCTGTTCTAAACACCCATTCAAAATCTATCTTCACTTGAAAAATTGGGAGGTGGGAAGCTATGCCAGGGCAAGGATCACCTTGCTGTTCATAGTATTTTACAGCTCTGTTTCCCTAACCATTTCTTCAGGCAACCTTCTGAGACCAGGTTCCAGATCAGATGGGCCTTTGGGGTGGCTCCAAAGAGCCATCCATATACTTTTATTTAATGTTTCAAGAACCTTAAAAAAAAACAAAACAAACAACAACAACAACAACAAAAAAACAATAACCAACCAACCAACCAAAAAAAACAGTAAGCATTCACAACACTAGAGACTGTAATAGGAACTGCTGCATTCACAACACTAGAGACTGTAATAGGAACTGCTGCATTCACCATTTCCACTGAAGAATACTTCAGCAATATTGTAAAACTTACACCAGACTATGCCAGCAATATTCAGTAGACAATTTACTTTGATACCTTTTGGGGTAGAATCAAATAGAAGGATTTTCCACAACTGTCACAACCCCCACAGCTCTCATGCTTCTCAGTGTCATTTTGTTCTCAAGAGGAAACAGGATGATTAAAGAGAATGACACTGCCATGATATCAATATTATTTATTATATATATTTTTAAGACTAAGTTGTCAAGATTTAAATGAAGAGCAGTAGCAGAACCTACAGTCAAGAACCTGCCTGACAAAAAAGAGGAGTTGCATTTTAACTGCAGAACTGAGGATTTGTTGAACCTGGGCCTCAGATTTCAGTAGTGTAGTTTTTTACAAGAAATCAATATGCCATAAGCATGAATAATATTAGGTCATACCTACCAGTCCTCTTGAAGTGTTACATGTATTTAATGCAAAATTCAAGAGAAGATATTTTGGCAGAAGGATTATGTTTGGTAGAACAGGTCTGCTACAAGGCATTTGAACTTGAAGGTATTGATTTGAATATTGCCAACAACAGCAGACAGCTATTTAATGTTCATTGAAGGGTGAGTCAGTAATCTCGCTGAATTTTCAAAGTCTTCATTTTCCCAAAGCCAACTTTGCAAAGTGTGCCTCCACTGTTTTGTCTTACTGTTATTGCTTACAGCGTTGGATTTGATGGGCACCCAGGCTGTTCTTTCCCAGCCAACAGTGGTGCATGTCACCGAGGTAGATGTCTGTGGTTTGCATTATCCTTTCTGCCCAGCCTTGGATGGGCAGCTTGCATTGGCACTAGGTGCTTAGAGCAACTCATGTAAAAAATGCTGTGTTTGACATTTCTGTAACCTCTTCTTGGCTGTTTCATAAGCAGCTCACTGAAATGTTGTTGCTGGTCTTGCAGTCTCTGGCAGAAGTTGTATATTTGTATATTTAATTATATGCTAACTTATACTTCAGGTCTTATTACTCTTTGCAAGCCAATTCATATTAATAGTAGGAATATAGTACGTTTGGCAAATGATGTCGCAGCTGAAATCTTCACATGCAGCATGAAACAACTATTTGTTCTGAGATAGACGGACAATTATTACCTCTTTGTTTTCTTTTTCATTATTCTTTTGAATTAAAACCTCCTTGCAAAGCCATTATCCTTGCTTTAAACAGCTCTCTATATCAAATGGCATTGCCTCTTCTAGTGTTTTTTCCTTTGTTTAGATTGAGTTCTTATTTTCTGTGATTTCTGAGCTCTAATTTCCCTATTGTTTCATATTTGTACAATGTCCTTTTCATAAATTCAATATGTGTATATTCCATTTTGTTTCTCAAGTGCATGTAGGCCAAAAAGTAGCAGGAACTGTCTCTAAAAGCTATATTTACAGCTCTAGTGGCAAGTACTCTCCTCCTACACTGAAAAGCTGTGAAAAACTGTCAAGATGTGAGTGTGCATAACAATGCTCCTGATGGCTGGAGCTGATTTATTTTTTAACCATGGTTTAATTTTGTCAGCTAGACCAAATACAATGGGAAAGAAACTCTTCTGATAAAGCCCAGCAAAACACAGGCTTCAAAGCTACTTTCAACTGTAGCATCTCATCCTGCCTGCCTTCTGTTCTGCAGTGCTGCCTGGAGTGGACATAGATCTAACAGAACCAAGAAAGACCAGTTGTGCCTACATCTAATTCCTTGATTTTCCAGTTCAGAAATGGTCAGCAATGTTTTCCCTGCATGTGGCAGTACCTGGGCACCTCTAAAATGCATCACGGTATCCATAACACCATAAGTGTAAAAGAATCTCAAACTGTGTTGTGCCACAATGGGGAAAGAAGAAAGGCAGTGAGTGTAGTCAGTATCCTAGATCCCTGTGGTACTGTTAGGTGTACTCAAGTGAAAGTGAGGGGTATCTCATACTATGGAGGCAAGCCAATGACTTCTCCAGCCCTGTTGGATTCTTGTCAATACCAAGCTGGAAGGAAGGGAAGGAAACATCCCTTACTGTCTTTAATTCAGTGGTTGGTTTCACCCTAATTTTCTGATGTATGGTTTCACCTTGTACCTCAGCACTGCATCACTAACAATATGCAGCTAGTGAGGGGGGCTAGCACATCCTTCTTCTGATTATGGCAGATCTTCTTTACTTTTGAGAAATGTGGCAAAAAATATCCCCAGAACACAAATTGAATGGAGGGAAGAATTCTTCCAGATTTCTATATACAGTGAGGGAAGTGTTTGAGGCACGGGATTAATGTAAATATAGCTCAAGCAACAGGTGACCCAGTCTTTTTCGCAGCCTTCTCAAATAGCATCAGTACATCTGATAGATGTGACATCTATGACTATGTCCATTTTCTGTCTTAAGGAATCCTCCTATTTAGTCATGCAGCTGTGTCTTTAAAACACGTAAAACATTTTACAAACACTGTAGGTTCCTTTCCTCAAACTGGACATTTGTTCTTGTCTTGCCCTGCCTTAGCCAGACCAGAAAAAGGTGGAAGAAAAGTGTTTTTTTTTTTTTTTTTTTTTTTTTTTTTTTTTTTTTTCCCATGCTGCTTTCCATAACTCTCTCATCACAGGCCAAATTCTAATATTCCTGATTGTATTGAACGTTATTTTACTGTGGGTTGATTCAAAACATTAAATCAATGAAACAGTTCACCGTGATTTCAGCGTTTTTGGAGTTAGGCTATAATTGAATACTCCTGTTAAAGCCAACAAGAATTCTTGTGAAATAAGGTGTTATTAAATCACAATAAAGTTATTGGAGTATGTCTCTGTGTCATCTGGCTGACAGAAAAAAATCAGTTCGTTCCAGATATGTAACATTTACTTGCAATGCAGAATTTGCATTTTCTGTAGTGTTTTCTTATACAGAAAACTACGTCCTTGCCTAATAAGAAAGATCAAGATACAACATATGATTCTTTATATGATGATTTATTCTTTTGTTTTTGTAAGATCTTAAGCTGAATATCCAATGGAAATTAAAAAATGGTAGGTACTGATAGTAGAGGTAATAAAACAGAGATTTTGACTACATTCAGTGGTACTAGCTGTGATGGCTGACTCCTGCAGGTACTTGTATAACCATTTCTCCCTTGTGCCTTGTTTTTCCTAGACAGCCTTCATGTGACTTATTTGTTGTTGTTGTTGTTTTTGTTTGTTTGTTTTTTCTGTAAAACTCATGTTTGCTTATAGAGACGTTGGGGCATTTTATTGTGAAGTTCTGCTTTGAAGGGGGGTGGGAGTGGAACTGGAGACACTAAAAAGGAGCCTGAATGTAACATGCCAGTTCTTGTGGGTCAGGAATGTGCTAACAAGCAAGACCTTGCAGTCTTGTGTTTTGGTGAAGGACGAGGATGACATAGCAATTTTCAAGAAGGACACACGTTTTGGTGAGAGGTTGGTAACCATGGAAACACCTGAGTATGGTCAAGAGGGTATTAGGGCTTTTCCATCCCAAAAGGTGGCCCGGCTGGTGTGCATTTACACTAATGCATGCAGTATGGGTAACAAACAGGAGGAACTGGAGGCCACCGTGCTGGTAGAGCTATGATGTTGTTGCCATCACAGAAACCTGGTGGGATGATTCCCATGACTGCAGTATGGCTGTTGATGGTTACAAACTGTTCAGAAGGGATAGGCAAGGAGGGAGGGGAGCTGGAGAGTTGCCCTCTATGTTAGGAAGTGGATAGATTGTGAAGAGCTGTGTCTGAGAAACAGCCATGACTAGGTTGAGATTTTGTGGGTGAAAATCAAGGACAGGTCCAGTAAAGGACATCTAGTGGTTGGTGTCTGCTACAGGCCACCTGATCAAGGGGAATCTGTTAATGAGGCCTGCTGCTTCAGCTGCAAGAACTGTCATGCTCATAAGCTCTTGTCCTGATGGGGGATTTCAAGCACCCAGATATCTGCTGGGATAGCAGCACAGTGGGTTCCAGACAATCCAGGAGATGCCTGGAGTCTGTTGAGGATGACTTCCTGGTCCAGGTAATAGATGGACCGACCCAAGGTGAAGTCTTACTAGACCTGGTGCTCAGCAATGTGGAAGAGAGCATTAGAGAGGATTAGGATTTGGATTTGAGGATTTGAGGCTGTCTGGGCTGTGGTGACCATGCCCTGGTGGAGTTTGTGATCTTGAGGAATATGGGTCTGGCAAAAAGCAGAGTCTAAACCCTGAACTTCAGGAGAGCTGAAGGAATTACTGTCTGGGATCCCCTGGTAAACTGTCCTTAAGGGCATAGGAATGGGACAGAGCTGGCAGTTCTTTAAGGACACCCCTCTGAGAGCGCAAGAGCTCTCCATCCCCCAGTGGAAGAAATTGAGCACAGGTGGGTGACTGGCATAGCTGAGCAAGGACCTGCAGCTTAAACTGGGAGAAAAGAGGGAAATGTACAGGAAGTGGAAGCAGGGTTGTGTAGCCTGGGAGGAATACATGGGTGTTGTCTGGATGTGTAGAGATGGGATCAGGAAAGCCAGGGCACAGATGGAGCTGAACTTTGCAAGGGATATGAAAAATAACAAGAAGGGGTTCTACAGATACATAGGCCAGAGGAGACAGGCCAAGGAGAGTGTTCCCCCTTTGATAAATGAGAAGGGAGAACTGGCTTCCTCAGACATGGAAAAAGCTGAGGACCCTGTACCTTGAGGAGGGGGTGAGAGGAATTGATTCCATCCGTCTGTGACAGTGGAACAAGTCCAGGACCGCCTAATGAAATTGGATGTGTACAAACAAGTCCATGGGGCCAGGTGGTATACATCCCAGGGTGCTGAGAGAGATGGCTGATGTGGTTGCTGAGACACTCTCCATCATATTTGAAAAATCACGGCTGTCAGGTGAAGTCCCTGGTGACTGGAAAAAGGAAAACTTTAATCCCATTTTTGAGAAAGGGAGAAAGGAAGACCCGGGGAACTACAGGCCAGTGAGCCTCATCTTTGTGCTTGGGAAGATCATGGAGCAGATCCTCCTGGAAGACATGTTAAGGCATGCATGAGATAAAGATGTGATTTGAGACAGCCAGCACAGCTTCAGCAAAGGCAGATCTTGCCTAGTGTCCTGGTTTCAGTTAGGACAGTTTTCCTCCTAGTAGCTGGTAGAGTGCTGTGTTTTGGATTAGGAAGAGAAGAAAGCTGATAACATGCTGATGTTTTGGTTGTTGCAGAGCAGTGCTTGTACCAAGCCAAGGACTTTTCAGCTCCTCACTCTGTCCTGCCAGCGGGCAGGCTGGGGGTGCAGCAACAGCTGGGAGGGGACAGACCCAGGACAGCTGACCCAAACTGGCCAAAGGAGTATTCCATACCATCTGACGTCATGCTAAATAATATATAGGGGTGGCTAGCCAGGTTGGGGGGGGGGGGGCAGCTGCTCAGGATAGACTGGGCATCGGCCATTGGGTGATGATGAATTGCAATGTGCATGTCTTGTTTCATACACATTATTATTATTATTATTATTATTGTTTTCTATCTTAATAAACTGTCTCTATCTCAACTCTCGTTTCACTTTTCCGTTTCTCTCCCCCATCCCAGAGAGGGAGGGGTGAGGGTGAGTGAACAGCTATGTGGTGTTTAGCTGCCGGCCAGGTTAAACCACAACACTTAGCCAATCTGGTGGCCTTCTATGATGGAGTGATGGCATCAGTGGACAAAAGAAGGGTGATAGATATCATCTACCTTGACTTGAGCTAAGACTTTGATGTAGTCCCTCACCACATTCTTCTCTCTAAATTGAAGAGGTATGGATTTGAAGGATGGACAGTTAGGTGAATAAAGAATTGGTTGGCTGCTCACAGCCAAAGGGTTGTGGTCAACGGTTCTATGTCTGGGTGGAGGCCAGTCATATGTGGTGTCCCTCAGGGGTCAGTCTTGGGTCCAGTGCTCTTCAACATCTTTATCAATGACATAGATGATGGAATCAAGTGCACACTCAGCAAGTTTGCAGATGACACCAAGCTGAGTGGTGCAGTCAATACAATAGAGGGAAGGGATGCCATCCAGAGGGACCTGGACAGGCTGGAGAAGTGGGCCCATGAGAACCTAATGAGGTTCAACAAGGCCAAGTGCAAGGTGTTGCCCTTGGGCTGGGGCAATCCCAGGTATTTATGTAGACTGGGAGAAGAAGAACTTGAGAGCAACCCTGCAGAGAAGGACTTGGGGGTCTTGATGGACAAGAAGCTGGACATGAGCTGGCAGTGCATGCTTGCAGCCCAGAAGGCCAACTATGTCCTAGGCTGTATTCAAAAGGGGTGGCCAGCAGGGAGAGGGAGATGATTGTCCCCCTCTACTCTGGTCTTGTGAGACCCCACCCAGAACACTGCATGCAGGCCTGTGGCCCCCAGCACAAGAAGGATGTGGAACTCTTGGAACGGGTCCAGAGGAGGGCCACTAAGATGATCAGAGGGCTGGAGCACCACTCCTATGCAGAAAGGCTGAGGGAACTGGGCTTGTTTAGCTTGGAGAAGAGAAGGCTCCAGGGAGACTTGATTGCGGCCTTCCAGTACTTGAAGGGAGCATATAAACAGGAGGGGAAACACCTGTTTACATACGTTGGTAGTGATAGGACAAGGGGGAATGGTTTTAAACTCAGACAGGGGAGATTTAGATTGGAAATTAGGAAAAAGTTCACTCAGGGGGTGGTGAGGCACCGGAACAGGTTGCCCAGGGAGGTTGTGGATGCCCCATCCCTAGAGACATTCAAGGCCAGGCTGGATGTGGCTCTGGGCAGCCTGCTTTAGTGGTTGGCAACCCTGCCCAGAGCAGGGGGGTTGAAACTAGGTGATCTTTAAGGTCCTTTTCAACCCAGGCCATTTTATGATTCTGTGATTTTCCAAAGGTCTCACTATTTAAAATGAAGTTTCTAGCACTTAATAGAAGAGATGGCTTTCATTGGCAAAATGAGCTTTGAGCTGGTACCTGCTTGACACAACTGTTAATAAACCTACCTGGCCTTTTGGATGAGGATTGAGCACTCCTGAGTTTTTTTTCTGGTTTGTGAAATATCTCCATCCCTGGTCTGCCAGTGACTGATTTCTTGGGGGTTTGTTGTGTGCATTGAAGGCAGGTCTACAATCAGCCTCTTTTCCTCATGCTGTTGTCCTCCTCTTCTCAGGTTTCCCCCTCTCTGTAATTGAATTTCTGAAGAGATGGGTGTGAAGCATACAAACTGGGAAACAGAGAAAAAATGCAGAAAAGCCAAGAAAGAAACACAGCATCAAGAGATGCCAGTTGCTATCTCCTGTGTTAGACAAATGACAGGTGGGGAAAGAGATTCATAGAAAGGTGAAGAAAAGAAGAAACAGACTCAGGTGTTTGGCAATTTGGGAAATGAAAAATAATACCTGAGCAATGTTGGAGATGGAGTAATAAAGAGGAAGACCTTTAAGGGCTGAAAGAGAGGAAGGGCCCCAAGTGGAAAGAGTTGAAAATTTAAAGCAAAGAAAACATATGAGAGAGGGATAGAGGTTTTCCAGAGAGAGATGTTCACTTTTTTTTTGTACACAGTGTAAGATAGAATTGGTTCTAAGAAAGCTTGTGTTGGGAAGAGGAAGAGGAAAAGGGTCACAAGACAAGTAGGAGGAGAGAACAGATTTTCTACTCGATTTTTGCAGACCTGACAAATAAAATACATTTTGCTGATGTGGAAAGCACATAAAATTTGTGTAGACAAGTATCATCGTTTATTTTCAGTAGATAGACAGGCTTGCTGTAATAGGCTTATCTCCTTAAAAGTCTGTTGTGGGGCCATTTACTCACAACATACTTTATCACCCTGTGTCCCTTATACACTGAGTAGGTTACATCTTCAGCAAGGGCACCTTGCATTGTAGACTTTAATTGCAAAACTTGACAGAGTGCTGTAAAACTGACTTAAGAACTGCAAATGAATGTCACTTGAGATTGGTGTTCTCTTGAGCCTGGCACTGCTCTCCAAGAACTTTTAAGTGATCTGTTGTAGGATCTGTCAGTTGTTAGGAGAAAGGACTTGGATGTCTGAAAAAATGACAGACAATTGGGTACTGACCCATCAGACTGACCCATCAGACTGATGGATTGGCAAGAAAGTACATAAACGTCCTTTTGATACTACCAGGATAAGGTCTCACTGAAACACTCAGAATAAGAAAAATGATGATTCATAAGTAGCTGAGATTTGCTACAGTGAGAGAGACATAAGGTTCTTTTTAGGGTGTACAGACATAGATGCCTGTGTGAAAGGTGCAAGAAGTGTTTTCATAATCTATTTAGGATGAGCCCTTCTGTAGAAATTTTCTGAATCTCATCAGCAGCTTGTTCATGTCCTGGAGCACAAACTCTTACTGTCCATGTAAACAATGCTTAGCTTAGCTAGCGTAATAAGAGATTAATACCTTGGTGTCCCACTGAATAGTAGTTGATCAGCTGCTCCCATTTCTAGTCATTATTCTTGCATAAATGTGAAAGCCACTATTGCTTTTTATAAAGCAGTCAGTAGTGTGTGATCCTGTTCATCCTGTTCTGCTAGTCCATTAAAATGGAGAGCAGCTCTGATGCCTGTGTGATTAACATTTTGCTCTTTCATCCCTCATGTGTTGCTTTTTAGCAGTAAATAGAACTCAGGCAAGAAATGAGCAAAATAACTGCAGACATACCTGCTTTTCTCTTCATTTTATAGATATTAGGAGGCAGTGTTGATCTTTCTTCCACATATAACCTTCATTTTGCTGCACAGCTTGAAATGCTGATGTTTCAATATGGGAAACACTGATTTGCTGAGCCTGACAGAGGATTTTCTGAAACTTGTTTTGGGGCACGGACATTGTATCATCCATCAGGAAAATCAAGCTAAACTCAGGCCTCAGATCTGTCTTAGCTCACAAATGAAAAAGATCTGTGGACCTAAGTCCCCAACAGCAGATGTTTATTTGCCTTATGGAACTGCTGAGCCATTGATAGACCTGAGAAATTGGTATGCCACAGGGAGGAAAGGGCTAATATATTTCCTAGTTGGAAGATTTGTTGTAAGTATGGGGCATACTTTATAAAATCTCATGCATTTTGGGATAATATATACCACCTTCAGCTGTGTTTTTATGAGTGAGGGAGAATGATAATAACTCTAAAGCTTTTCTAGCTTGTCACGGATCAGTTAGCAGAATATGGAGATTGAAAGGATTTACAGGAGGGAACTCTCTCCTTTACTCCCCAATATCTGTGGTTACTGTAACTTGAATGCTAACTCCCCAAGTCTTACTAAGTGCCCTAAGCTCCAACAGGGAACGTTTACAGAACTTGTGTCTGAAGCTCACTTTGCATAACACCTGTGTTACAGCTTACAGTGACAACTGATATACGATACATATATGTTTTTAAGCTCATTGTCTCTTGGCTATCAGTGCAAACAGAAAATTAGAGCCACTACACCAAACACTTGGGCCTCTAATACTTAGTATTAGATGAACACGCTTAATGCTTGATGACCTTGTGTGTGCAAATAAAAATGTTCAGTAACTACTAGCTAAGAAAAAGGTATCTTTTCTGCTTGGACAATGACCTGGTCCATGCTGTTTGTAATTTCCAAGTCTGACTGATTACTTTCTTAATTACTTACAAATTCCCCAGTTGCCAAGGGTAATAATTTACCCAGGTGTTTTGACATGAATGATGTTCCAGTCAGTGCTGTTACCTTTTTGGTGTTATTCTGAAGCTTTAAGAGGAACAACCTCCTGCAATGACCTGATTCTTTCTGAATCTCCAAGAAAGGTTGATCATTGTTGTCAGGAAAGGAAAACAAACCAAGAAATACACTTGAAGGAATGAGAGGAAGAATCTTGAAATACTCCCCCCCTGAAAATCAGAAAAAGCAGGACCTTAAAGACCTTTCATTAAGATTGCAGGACCTATTCTTTTTGTAAACCTAAACTTTTTGTAAAGAGTATGAAGAAAAAATGTCTAAAAAACTAACACTATCTGAAATTCTAACGTGCAAAAGATAACAGTCTCAACCTAGGACTTTGTCTGTCCCTTCTTGCTTTCCTTTCCTTTTTTTAAAAACCAAACCAAACCAAACCAAAACAAACAAACAAAAAAAGAAAACCAAAGCAAACAAAAGAAAACAACAACAACAACAGATAGTCAATATGTCAAAGCAACATAAAATTTAGTTTGAAGGGCAGGGCAGGGAAGGGAAGGGAAGGGAAGACTTCAAGGAGAGGTGTCCATTGCTGATGTAATGCAATATGGAGAAGCATTCAAACCTCCCTTGAAGAGTAGATTTGAGAAGTCCTTTCAGGAGATGCATATTCTGGTGTAAAGTGAGTTGTGTACCTAACCCTCGCCATCAATGGGCATGAAGTCTTCAGGACCCCAACATAAACCGCATGTTCGCAGGCCATGCAATTCAAGATCATAGATGCCTTTGTTTGTAAAGTGTTTAGTTTCTCTCTGTCAGTCACTGCTGTTCAGTGCAGAGGTACAAAAAGTCATTTGCTTTCTATCCTCACCTTTTCATTTCTGGTGGATTGGTGGCAGAAAATTTAGCCTCTGGAAAATCACACCATCTGCCTAGTCACAAATGAGTTTGGGTCCTTGCAGTATGTCATGTTAAAGGGGTGTAGCCCGTTAACCGTCATGGGTCTGGTCAGATTTAGGGGTACTGAACTATCACTGTCACAGATTCACCACTAGTGTATTAACTGATGTGGGCCCAGCCAGATTCAGGATACTGAACTATCATGATCACGGATTCTCCAACAACTTAACATGCCCTTACTCTAGTCGCGCTAAATGAGAAGGCTCATTTAGCCTTCTAAAGGCTAAATTCATGGCTAGGATCAATGCAATTATATGCAGTTTATTACAGTAACAGGTACACAAGTTCTTTGGATTGCCGGTGATAATTTACTGTCTGCAAAAGCAAGCTAGTATCCATGAAATACACAGGTGCACACCCTGGAAATTAATGCTTTAAAAGGCACAGATACTCTATTGAGATTTCTAAGTTTCTGCAGTGATTCAAATCTCACCTAAAATGCAGCTGATTGGTCTCTGTGTGCACAAGAACAATTGAGTCCCCCTCTTGTCACAGAGCCTAGCCACAGTGTCTCCACTCTGCTTTGTGCTCCATACTGTTCCTTAGAGTTACCACACCAGGTTGCCCTAGTGCAGTAACATCTAAGATTGGAAGCCTAGGGAATGCTCAGGTAATGCAGCTATGCCCTACCCTGAAAGCCTCTTCAGTGATGTACATTTTCTTTAACATGTGAATATTAGTTTTATTTTCCTAATTATGTATTTCTTAAAAAACATTTCAGAATACATTTTATCATATGAAGATCACGAATGGGGTTTCACTTGTGAAATGAAAATAACAATGTCTTCTTTGGTCTATGTCATGTAGCAAAGAGCTGAGTTAATGTTCTCCTCCCCCCTTCCTGGATGCTTTATCCTCTGCTGGTGTTTCTCCTGTTTTTGAGTTCTTAATATGCCAAAGAGAACAGCTCGCTTCTGACAGTGAAATCGCATTTACAAGGACTAACAAAAGAAAAAAAATGTCCTTATCTAGTTCCTGAAGACACCAGCTGTGCAAAAATATGACATCCTCTAGATCAAGTTTTTCACTCATTTTGCTTTACTGTGTGGGCTTCCTCCCACCCTTTTCCTCCTGCCTCTGGCATGCAGGTCAGAAAGATGTACCATTTGCACTCCTTATTTACAGCCTAGGGGAAAACAAAGGGATAACTGAGCAAATCATGAAAGCAAATTTTCTGTCATACACAAACAATCAGAAGCCATAACACAGCCAGCAAGCTCAAATCTAAAAGACACAGTATTTGGCAAAGAAGCGGAATCAGATTAGGAAAGTAAAACATTCCTGTTTTAAGCTTAACTAAGAGTCTGGTAAAGATGGGAATTAGCATAGGTTCCTCCTGCTCAGACTGCAGCCAGCTACACTAGAAAGTCAAGGGAATCTTGATATGGAAGCAAGTATTCCCGAAGTCAAAGAAAGGGGCACTGATTCTCCTCCTGCACAGACATAAACCAGCACTAATGCTGCCTTGGAGTGACAAACAGTGTGAGAGGCTATTCAGACCTGAAAGATAAATATAATCTCTATTTAGTGATGGAGATGTTTATGTAGACTATCTAAAAGAGGGCCATAATTGAATTGAAGTGATGCTATTTTCTGAAACACTACTTGCAGCAGTCTCAAAGATCTCAGGGCAGTGCCAGAGATAAGCAACTTATTTTGCCTTCTTTCAAACTCAATCTGAGGATAGAGATTTGCATTGCATTTAGGAAACTACATGGGAAAAGGACCTTACAGACATGTCTGGCTCTAAATCCTTGTGATTTGTGACGATTAGTGCTTTTATCTCTCCGCTCCTCTCCGCTCCCCTCCCCTCCCCTCCCCTCTTCTCTTCATCTTCTCTTCTCGTCATCTTCTCTTCATCTTCTCTTCTCTTCATCTTCTCTTCTCTTCATCTTCTCTTCTCTTCATCTTCTCTTCTCTTCATCTTCTCTTCTCTTCATCTTCTCTTCTCTTCATCTTCTCTTCTCTTCATCTTCTTTTCTTTTCTTCACGATCCATGTTTTTTTCTCCACCCCCAGTTCCTTCCTTCCTTCCTTCCTTCCTTCCTTCCTTCCTTCCTTCCTTC